>JAYKKT010000081.1:3695000-4895000 GCA_036023115.1 Brasenia schreberi
ATGCTCAACCCGGGGATTCCAGAAGTAACCAAGCCGAGATGAGCCTGTCTTGTATATATATATACATATACATATATATATATATATACATATACATATACATATATATATGCTCAACCCGGGGATTCCTGAAGTAACCAAGCCGAGATGAGCCTGTCTTGTGTCTCGCTTACTTACATATAACTCGTACCCAGCTTGATTCATCAGTTTCTGGGCTGAACCCAAATGAGTTTGCCACGAGCCTAGGTCGAGCACTGTCAGCAACTCATTCTTTCTTGGTTGGTAAAATTAGGAGGCCTGACCCAGGTGATGCATGCACTATGATTGAACTCATTACCTTCGGCTTGTGGGTTGACCCCTAAGCCTTGCAGCAAGTCATCTCTTTTCATAGATTAGTATGTACATAAAATTCTGCTAGTAATGCATCTAGTAAGGGTCGGCCTAAACTCACTTGCCTTGCAAAACTGCTTTTTATTGTTTGTCTTTTCGAGAAAAAAAAAAAGAATATAGGTAGACATGTCCCGTTCTGGTTGGCTCAGAATCATGAACTCAACATGGCCAGTTCTTTTTATGGTTTGTAACAGCCGATTTTGGTTTCAGATTGAAACCAACAGTTTGCATCTGAAAATCATGAAAAACAAAAAAGAGACATCAATGTGTGAATGAGTTTGAACCGCCTATTTTGGTTTCGATACCATTCCTATTTCGTTGAAGGAAGAACCGCAACTAACCTCACTTCGCGTTGCTTTTGAATCACCTCTCTCTATATATATTATATTCCATTAAAAGTAAAAAAGCGCAAGTATGTTTTTAGTGTATTTTAATTATATTTATATATGCTATTTTCTTTTTCTCGATCTCAGCATACCCTCTTGAGATTCATTCGCATAGATTTTGCATATAGGTGGTTGACATCCTCTACATTTGTCCCTCTTTATATATATAAAAAATGAATTCTCTTCTTCCATTGCTTTTGAATGGTATGATTGTAATTTATGGGCTTTTAAAGAGTTTGACGCTATCCATAGCAATGCATGAAGTAGTGTTAGTACTTATATATATAAATAGAGAGAGAAAAATTAGTATATGTAGATTAATAATTAAAATTAAGATTTTAAAAGTAAAAAAACATCTTATAAGCATGAATAAGTGTGTCATGTCACTTCTCATCTCAGTTTATACTAAAATATTAAGTAATGTTAATTAATATCTTCAATATTTTACAATATTAATTATATAATATAAATTACTAATTATTGAATTATTATTATGTAATATTATAATACAAATATTATGCAACATCTATTATACACCAATAAATTTTAAATAATATCTATTTAATATATGTTAAGTAATAATTGATATTGATTCGATATTACAGTACTAACTAATATATGTTCAATATTAATCTTAGTAATGTAAAGCGACATTTCTTATATCAAAGGGTACTTTCCGGAAAAAAATGCCAAAAGTATATTATGTACAAAATAACAATTGAATTTTGACTATAGACTTCTTTTAAAGAAAGGTATGGATTTTGACATAACTATCTTACTCATGACCATCAAAATGCAAATCACCAACCTAATCAACTAAGCTCTTTCTCATTGAGAGGAAAGGCATGGGTTTTCTAACTAACTAAATGTTCGAGAAAGTTTGGAGTATATATATGTATATATACACACGTGTGTTTGAGATTCACTTTTGGTTTGAAGCATGTCAACTTTGGAGCATATTAGATTATGCGTATGATTTGCTTTTGAATGTCAACCATGTTTCTCTTTCATATTTATATTATATAAAAATCTCAATAATCTTATCAAAGAGAACGTGGTTGAGATTCAAAAGAAAATGATTGTTTGAATCTCAATCATTCGTCTCTTTTCTTTTACTTTTAAATATTATATCTATATCTTTTAGGTTGATATTTATATGACAACAAAAAAATACTTATATATATATATATAAAAGAGCGGAAAGTGTGGTAGTGAGGAGCTAAGGAGTGCCTCTTCTGACCACAACTAATGTTGAAGAAAGGTCGAGAGCAAGGAGATTGTTGACCGAGGTGCATGAGCAAAAGTATAGTAGGATACAACAAGTGCACATGAAAGTATATGCGATGTTACTTGACCTTACTCCGGCAATTCAGGTAGTGAGTTCAATTGTGATAGTGGCTTCAATTCTCTTGGTGTACGCTTTTGGCTTTTGCCTCTCTTTGAAGGGTAAGCCCTTGTATGTACATCTACCCTAATGGATTATTTGATGAGTAAGGAAATTATTCACCAAACCACATGCACAAACTCTCCTCACAAAATGGAGTGGTTGAAAGAAAGAACCAACATATTCTAGAAGTTGCAAGAACATTGACCTTAGGATCTCATTAACCTAAATACCTTTATGGAGATGAGGTTCTTACAACAGTATTCTTGATTAATAGAGCCTCACCTGCTGTCTTAGATGGTAAATCTTCATTTATACTGCTTCATCCTACTAACAAAGATTTTCATGTTAAACCTACGGTATTTGAATGTGTTTGCTATGTGATGAAGGGGGAGAATAAAAGAACCTTAAAGAATCATCACAGGTCTTGCAAGTAATTTTAGACTACAACAATGAAGTAAAATTTTCAGATGTAAACGGCAATGTGAGCTTAATTTCTCTCCTCTCAACTTCATTTTGTGTGTTACTCATGAAAAGCTCATTTAGATGAAAAGAAAATATTTTTAAAAGTGAGAGGGCAGCATGGTACCTGCAACATGCACACGAACAACTTATTCAAAACTCCTATTGAGCACACAAAACCAATCTCTTCTACTCTCCATTTCACCTTAGTAGGAGACAAAGAGCAAATTATGAAGAAGAAAGAGAGTTTACATAGAACCGATTGGTAGTGATAGGGTCAGAAACTTGTTTCGAATAGGATAGAAATTCGATTCGTGTGAGACGGGTTTTAAAAGTTCTTAATTGTTTTTGAAATTTCATTATAAAAATACAATTTCAAAATTTCCGGTTAAACGATCACCTTAACCTGCTATAGTGTGGATCTGCCATTGTTGATTGGATGGAAATCCAATTGACTACCACCGATTTCTCTTGTGTCCAAAAAGTATTCCTCTAAATATTGCACCCAATCTCTCTTCCTCTTCAGAGAGAGAGCAAAGAAAAGGGGGAAGAACAAATAAGGTAAAAGAAGAGATCATAGGAAGCCAAAGGCCAATCCTCAAATCTCTCGATATATACAAGCATGTTTGTTTTTGTTTTTATATACTTGGGGTAGCAATCAGATGGACCTAGACCTGACCGAAAGCTAACCCAAGTTGCACTCAGAATCCAAGAATATGGTTAAAGAAAACTAGGTAGTACTTCAATCAGCCTATTTTGACCCGATCCAATGATATGATTTGCTATGCAAATTCCTTATTATGTTGTTTACAGAAATGTCCATGGCCCTTCACCATGTAGGCATTTGATATAATATGACCAATCTCACCACTACATTCAATGGACATAGAGCCATTGAATATTTTTCTAAATGGGTTGAAGCTACCTCCTTGACTAATGTCCAAGGACAATATGTAGTGGCATTCATTAAGAAGAATATCTTGGCTCGATTTGGAGTTCTAATAGAGCTAGTGTCGGATAATGACACCCCATTCAAGAACGAGAAAGTGTTAAAATTATGCAATACCTACGGCATTACTCAACACTTTGCATCGCCCTACTACTCTCAAGGCAACAGCCAAAACGAAACCACATACAAAACCCTCATAAGCATCATTGAGAAAAGTTTAGAGAAGGATAGGACATGACATGAGAAGCTAGATAAAGCCTTATAGGTTTATAGGACTTTCATCAGAACACCCACAAATGCCACACCATTTGAGTTTGGTCTATCATACAATTGCCATACTTCCCATTCATACCAAATTAAACTCATTTCATACATCCCTTGCACTCGATTTACCCATAAAGACCCTATAACAAGCTAAGATGGCTGAGCTTGATTTACTTGATGAGAAGAGACTCCTTGCCATGGATCATGTATACGCATATCGACAAAGGATAGCCTGACACTATGAAAAGCATATGAAGGTTCGCCACTTCAAAGTGGGAGACCTTGTCTTGAAAACTATTCACCATCGTGGCTCACATCCACTTCGTAAGTGGCGGCTCAAGTGTGATGGTCCCTATGTTGTAAGAGAGGCAACCACAAATAATGCATATTGGTTGATTGATGTTGAGGGAAGAAATTTAGCAAACCCTATAAATGCCCAATACTTGAAAAAATATTATGTATAGGGTCTACTTTAAACTCTTTTGAAAAGATTTTAAAATGGATCTCCTTTGAATTTCTTTAAAGAATGATTAAAATTGATTATATGACCCTGGATTAGGGGATTGATGCTTTATGAAAAGTAGAGTTTCAAAATCATTTGGTAACATTTAAAAAATCTTTGGCTTACAAAATGAGGCCTAGTTCAAAATAGCAAAATATTTTCAAATGATAAGTGCTATTAGGAAATGGGATATACTTGGCTGAATCGAATATCCAAAGGGATCAGTTTTCCCCCCACTTCATTTCTCTCTAAAAAGAAAAATTATCAAAATCCCCTCCCAAAACGAAGAGGGAAAAATTATCAAAAATTATCAAAATCAAAGAAAAATGAAGAAAACAAAAGAAACCTCTAATATAGAGGTCTCCCAAAACGAAGAGGGAAAACAAAAACCTTCAAAATAGAGGTCTTTTCTTGGAAAGAAAAAAGAAAAAGAAAAAGCCAAAGCTTAAAGGAGCAATTTTTCATCAAAAATATCTTTGCTTTGTACCAGGAGACGCTTCAGAAAGGACCGTTATGAATTCTTTCTCAAATCCCCCACAAACGTATCCCAATGGAAAAAGATTTACCATTAAAATCATAGAGTAGGAATAAGACCTATTTACTTAGATTTCATTTTGTTTGAGAGTTAAACTTTGTTGTGTGGGGAATTGAATTTTAAAATGTTATTCAAAATTTTCTACAAAACCTTTGCTAAGTAGTGGGTATTAAAACCCAAATGAGGGGAACTATAAGAAATTGGAAATCCTTTTAATAGAAACCAAAAGGGAGTTCTCGTTTGAAAAGAAATTTTGAAATCCCGAAACATAAAAAAAGATACAATATGGGGATTATTTTACTTGGGGCAGCCGACCTTCATACGCTTCTCCTCAAGCTCATAAACCTCATGAATAGGTCTCTAAACGCAAACTACACTCCATTTACATGACACACCATGCATGCATTCATCCATCAAAAGGTCAGCCATACATGATCATCGTAGGACTAGTGCTTTGTTTAAATCTAAGTCACCTTTGGCTAAAATCCCCTCCTTTACAAAAATCCGAGAAAACATATGCTATGAAATGAAAAAAAATCCATATTATCAAGATGAATCTGGGAAAAAAATCAAACGGGTGTTTTCTTCTTTACCATTATCGAAATAAATTTGGATTAATACCAAAGAGGGACATCTCTAAACACCCTAAAATATTTTCAAAAATATATCCAAACATATTTTAGAGTTTTCGAAACAATAAGCTTGTTTTTAAACCCCTAATTTAAATACAGCCTGCAAATTTCACAAAATACCAAAAACAATATTTTGAAATAAAATGTTTTTAAACTTGAAGTTATAAAATAAAGTTTTAAAAAATTAAAAAGATGTTGACTTAATCAAAGATGGTTCAAAAGGCGATAAGGATGAAGTTGCAAAAGCCCCGCCGAGGATTCAGGAAGAAGGATAATCAAGGAATGGGCCAAGGCACAATCGACCATCCGATTTTGAAGCAAAATTGAAGAATGCAAGGATCATACTCAACCACAAAACATGGGCCAAGACAAAGGATCAAGTCTCGAGTGGGCAAAGGAAGTCGAAACCACCATGGGCTAGATCATACCTAAGTCAAGACTCGAGCCAAGATACTATGAGTGAGAAAGGGGCACTAGAGTGAGTTGAGCTCACTTACTCGAGTCCAAGGAAGGATGCAACTCATGTGGGTTGCACTAAGCCCACATGGGCTAAGAGGGGACCGCCCTCCCAGCCCATGTGCATAAGGGGCCAACCTTGGATCGGACCAAATTGGAATGGCACCAATCTGCACCTAGTCGGACTACACTTGGTTGCACCAAGTCGACCTGGACTAAACATGCCAAACCCACTTGGGTGAATCTACACACCTTGACCGACCTAGTTCCACTTACCTTGACCAAAGGAGGACCACCATGAGGCCCACTTGAAGCCATGTGGCCAGCAATGAAATCGAATCAAGCTTGGACTCCAAAAGCACATCCATATCCAAACTGTAGAAGGATGTTGGCTCCTCCCCTTGAGGCCTATAAATAGGGACCTTGCGGCTCAGTTTCCAGCATTGAAGGGAGTGAAGAAAGAGAGGGATATCTGCAGCAAGAGAGAGAGAGGGAGAAAAAGAGAGGGAGAGGAAAAGAGAGAAAGAGGGAAGGAGAGGAACCACTCCTTTCACGAGTTGTCTTCCTCCCTTGTTTTCATGAGCAAGGTCAGTTAACCCCCTCCTTTTTCATTGATCTCTTCCTTGCTTTTTATTCAATTTAAGGAGTTGTAATTAAGGAGCATATGTCTCCCCCATTGATATAATAATTATTTATTTTGCCTTCCAATTTATGTGTTTGATTTTGAGTTTCTTCTACTCCTCTATACATTGTAATCTCTTATATTTCCTCATCCCCTCTATGTTTAAGTTATGATTATACTTTACTTAATTTTTTTCAATCATTTACTTTGAAATTGTTGTGATTTATCTTTAAATTTCAGACGAAATGTATCAATGCATGTTCTAAACACGAAAATAAGTTTTCTATATCTTACATATGTCTAATGTTTCATTTTTAATTTCCTGCTCTCTACTCCAAATTATCTAAAATGTTGTACACCAAATCCTCACACACCATCCTACTTATAATAAAAATTTCAAAAATTTTAGGGGAGTGCAATCTCGTAAATAAAATTGGGAAAATCGGACAAATCCAGAACTGAATCTGTACATTCTGTGTTTCCTGCGACAAAGGTTGGGTTATCTTCTCATAACATTATCTGTAGTGATCCAATTTCATTGAAACTAGATTTTTCCGATTCAGTTTCGTGTGTTTATCTTCTCATAAAGAAAATTGTTGTGATTTATCTTTAAATTTCATACGAAATACATCCAATGTATGCATGAAAATATATTTTCTATATCTTCCATATGTCTGATGTTTTATTTTTAATTTCCTGCTCTTTACTCCAAATTATCCAAAATGTTGTAAACCGAATCTCCATACACCACCCCACTTATAATAAAATTTTCAATAATTTTAGAGCTATGCAGCCACTTAAATATAATTGGAGGAAATCGGAAAAATCCATAATTGAATCAGCTTTTGGTTAAGAATATACAACGTATAGAATTCTCCTTGGTTGTTTTTGGTAACGTTTTGTCCATGCGGTTGTCTCTTCAGTTTGTGCTTCATGAGATCATCCATGGTTGTCTTTGATTTTGTGCTTCTTCAGAACGTCCTCTCTCTTTATTTTGTTCTTCATCAGAACATTTTAACCATGGGGAATCATCTCGATTGACTGTTTCAGTCTGGCAAAGACTTGAGGAGCAAAAGACGGAATTTTTTAAGGCATATCACGCACGGCTGATGGTTAAACACCATGTCGATGTTTTCAATAATTTGCTTAAGAAGCAGGTTGATCTCATGCGGAATACGTACTTGTGTGCAAATTACGTATAGTGCTTTTGTAATATATCTCATATGCATGAGCATACACATGGGTAATGGACGCACATTCCCACACATATATGTGCACCCACACACTCGTACACATAAATATGTATACTAATTTTGGGTGAAAATTGATGGTTCAGCGGTTGAGTATTCCTCTGGACCCCTCATTTGTATTTGCTAAATATTATTTTCCAAAAGCTGTGAATTTGGACCATGCAGTGATAACTTTTAGAAATCGATGGGATGTTGCCTGTTCCTTGTGAATTTTCTCATTTTATCATTATTTCATCTTCTTCTTATGTAATTTTGTAATTATTATTCTTCTTTGTTGCTTATTCTTAACATTAATATCTCTTCAATGCAACAACAATCATCAGGTGCTTCTGGTGTTGCTGCTGCTGACCTGATGCGCAATAGAACGGTCCCTCTTGAATATCTTTCAATTGGCATGACTTCCTTGAATCCGAACTTGTGTACGAACTGGGAACCACACCTTCTTGCTGGACACATGGATACCCCTCCTTGCACTTTTACCGACATAGATTCTGACATGAACATCTTATGTGATTTGCTGCATCAGTCGGATTCTGGAACGGTCCCTCTTGAATATCTTTCAAATGGCATGACTTCCTTGAATCCGAACATGTGTACGAACTGTGGACCACACCTTCTTGCTGGACACATCGATACCCCTCCTTGTACTTTCACCAACAACAAAGATTATGATATGAACATCTTTTGTGATTCGCTGCTTCAGTTGGATTCTGGCGATTTTATTGGTCAGTCCTGTCGAATTTCAGTAATTCTGATTTGACAGCCAAACTTGCAGAGTATGGTAATTGACATTGCCAATTCAATGAATATCCAGAAAACTGAGCTACAAATGATTAATTAGCCCATGACTGGATGAGTAGATTTCGTGCGTATTTATTATCACGTGCATACAAAGATGAACAGAGAGGCTGGATGCCATATCAGATGGGTGGAGCTGTGAAGATTTGGAGGTGATTGATGATGCTTCAGTTCAACTTTCCAAGTGTTCTCATCGGTTCCTTCCCTTCTTGTGGAAAAGCAATATAGGTATTAAAGAACTATCATGGGTTCTCCGGTATGAGAAGTATACTGTACATAACGATTTGAAGATATAATTCTTACTACTCGCACAGTTCTCTTTATGGTGCTCTCATGGTGTCAACATTGTGGCTCTGGATGAGCATTGCTGCTGTAAATAGACTAGCTATTGTATTTGTTTGTGAAGCTGTTAATTCAAATTTGTTTTTTTTTACAAGAGGATAAAGTACATAACCGCTTTGAAGATGCAATTCTTACGACTCGCACGGTTCTCTTTATGGTGTTCTCATGATGTTAACAATGTGGCTCTGGATGAGCATTGCTGCTGTAAATAGACTAGGCTTTTGATCTGTTTGTGAAACTGTTAATTCAATTAATATTTTCTTTTGTTACAAGGGAGGCTGAAGCCTGCCACACATGCACCCTCAGGGAGTCGAACTACCCACAAGCGGCAGTGGCGTTAGAGCACCCTGCCGTTGAGCTAATTCTCTTTTCCTGAGTTTTTGGGATTGGTTCCTGATTTAGTTCGATTCAGGTCTGAACCTGATTCATATTGATTTCTTACTTGGTGTATGGGGAGCTTCGAGCAACTTCCATCAACAGGGAAAAGGGAAAAGCAAAAGAGGTCTTTGAGCACACATTTATCTAACTCGGATATCATGTACATGATACAGCACGAATGCTATATATATATGCTCAACCTGGGGATTCCTGAAGTACCCAAGCCGAGATAAGCCTGTCTTGTATCTCGCTTACTGACATATAACCCAAACCCAGCTTGATTCATCAGTTTCTGGGCTGAACCCAAATGAGTTTGCCACGAGCCTAGGTCGAGCATTGTTAAAAACTCATTCTTTCTTGGTTGGTAAAGTTGGGAGGCCTGAGCCAGGTGATGCACGCACTATGATTGAACTCATTACCTTCGGCTTGTGGGTTGACCCCCAAGCCTTGTAGCAAGTCATCTCTTTTCATAGATCAGTCTGTACATAAAATTCTGCTAGTAATGCATCTAGTAAGGGTCGGCCTAAACTCACTTGCCTTCAAAAACTGCTTTTTTATTGTTTGTCTTTTCGAGAAAAAAAAAGAATATAGGTAGACATGTCCCGTTCTGGTTGGCTCAAAATCATGAACTCAACATGGCCAGTTCTTTGTATGGTTTGTAAAAGTCGATTTTGGTTTCGAATTGAAACCAATAGTTTGCATATGAAAATCATGAAAAACAAAAAAGAGATATCAATGTGTGAATGAGTTTGAACTGCCTATTTTGGTTCCGATACCATTCTTATTTCGTGGAAGGAATTACCGCAACTAACCTCACTTCGCGTTGCTTTTGAATCACCTCTATATATATATATATATTATATTCTATTAAAAGTAAAAAAGCACAAGTATGTTTTTAGGGTATTTTCATTATATTTATATATACTATTTTCTTTTTCTCGATCTCAACATGCCCTCTTGAGATTCATTCGCATAGATTTTGCATATAGGTGGTTGACATCCTCTACATTTCTCCCTCTTTATATATATAAAAATTGAATTCTCTTCTTCCATTGCTTTTGAATGGTATGATTGTAATTTATAGATTTTTAAAGAGTTTGACGCTACCCATAGCAATGCGTGAAGTAGTGTTAGTACTTATATATATATATAGAGAGAGAGAAAAAAAAATTAGTACATGTAGATGAATAATTAAAATTAAGATTTTAAAAGTAAAAAAACATATTATAAGCATGAATAAGTGTATCATGTCACTTCTCATCTCAGTTTATACTAAAATATTAAGTAATGTTAAGTAATATCTTCAATATTTTACAATACTAATTATATAATATAAATAACTAATTATTGAATTACTATTATGTAATATTATAATACAAATATTATGCAACATCTATTATACACCAATAAATTTTAAATAATATCTATTTAATATATGTTAAGTGTTAATTGATATTGATTCTATATTACAATACTAACTAATATATGTTCAATATTAATCTTAGTAATGTAAAGCGATATTTCTTATATCAAAGGGTACTTTCCGGAAAGAATTACAAAAGTATATTATGTACAAAATAACAATTGAATTTTGACTATAGACTTCTTTTAAAGAAAGGTATGGATTTTGACATAGTTATCTTACTCATGACCATCAAAATGCAAATCACCATCCTAATCAACTAAGCTCTTTCTCATTGAGAAGAAAGGCATGGGTTTTCTAACTAACTAAATGTTCGAGAAAGTTTGGAGTATATATATATATATATATATATATATATATATATATATATATATATATATATATATATATATATATATATATATATATATATATATATATATATATATATATATATATATATACACACACATGCACACATGTGTGTAATGGTTGGTATATGGCTGAGATTCACTTTTGGTTTGAAGCATGTCAACTTTGGAGCATATTAGATTATGCATATGATTTGCTTTTGAATGTCAACCATGTTTGCTTTTATATTTATATTATATAAAAATCTCAATAATCTTATCAAAGAGAACGTGGTTGAGATTCAAAAGAAAATGATTGTTTGAATCTCAATCATTCGTCTCTTTTCTTTTACTTTTAAATCTTATATCTTTATCTTTTAGGTTGATATTTATATGAAGACAAAAAAATGCTTATATATATATATATAGAAGAGCGGAAAGTGTGGTGGTGAGGAGCTAAGGAGTGCCTCTTCTGACCACGACTAATGTTGAAGAAGGGTCGAGAGCAAGGAGATTGTTGACCGAGGTGCATGAGCAAAAGTATAGTAGGATACAACAAGTGCACATGAAAGTATATGCGGTGTTACTTTACCTTACTCCGGCAATTCAGGTAGTGAGTTCAATTGTGATAGTGGCTTCAATTCTCCAGGTGTATGCTTTTGGCTTTTGCCTCTTTTTGAAGGGTAAGCCCTTGCATGTACATCTATCCTAAAGGATTATTTGATGAGTAAGGAAATTATTCACCAAACCACATGCACAAACTCTCCTCACAAAATGGAGTGGTTGAAAGAAAGAACCAACATATTCTAGAAGTTGCAAGAACATTGACCTTAGGATCTCATGCACCTAAATACCTCTATGGAGATGCAGTTCTTACAACAATATTCTTGATTAATAGAGCCTCATCTATTGTCTTAGATGGTAAATCTTTATTTATAATGCTTCATCCTACTAACAAAGATTTCCATATTGAACTTAGGTATTTGGATGTGTTTGCAATGTAGATGTTCACTATCAGATGAGAGATAAATTACTACTATAGACTTATCTTTTTATGAATCTAGGTTCTACTTTGTGATGAAGGGAGAAAATAAAAGAACCTTGAAGAATCATCACAGGTGATGCCAGTAATTTTAGATTACGATAACGAAGCAGAATTTTTCGATGTAAACGACAATGTGAGTGTAATTTCTCTCCTCTCAACTTCAGTTTGTGTTACTCATGAAAAGCTCATTTAGATGAAAAGAAAATATTTTTAAAAGTAAGAGGGTAGCATGGTACCCGCAACTGGCACACGAACAACTTATTCAAAACTCCTATTTAGCACACGAATAATGCATATTGGTTCATTGATGTTGAAAGAAGAAATTTAGCAGGCCCTATAAATGCCCAATACTTGAAAAAATATTATGTATAGGGTCTACTTTAAACTCTTTTGAAAAGATTTTAAAATGTGTCCCCTTTGAATTTCTTGAAAGAAGGATGAAAATGAATTATATGACCCTGGATTAGGGGATTGATGCTTTATGAAAAGTAGAGTTTCAAAATCATTTGGTAACATTTAAAAAATCTTTGGCTTACAAAATGAGGCCTAGTTCAAAATAGCAAAATATTTTCAAATGATAAGTGCTATTAGGAAATGGGATATACTTGGCTGAATCGAATATCCAAAGGGATCAGTTTTTTTCCCACTTCATTTCTTTGCAAAAAGGAAAGTTGGCAAAATCAAAGGAAAAGAAAGAAAACAAAAAAACCTCTAGTATATAGGTCTTACAAAATCAAAAGAAAAGGATGAAAACAAAAACCTCTAATATAGAGGTCTTATAAAAAGAAAAGAGAAAATAAAAACTTTCAAAATAGTGGTTTTTCCTTGGAAAGAAAAGAAAAAGAAAAAGTCAAAGCTTAAAAGAGCAAATTTTCATCAAAAATCTCTTTGCCTTATACCACGAGACGCTTCAGAAGGGACCGTGGTGAATTCTTTCCCAAATCCCCCACAAACTTATCCCAATGGAAAAAGGTTTTCCATTAAAATCCCAGAGTAGGAATAGGACCTATTTATTTGGATTTCATTTTGTTTGAGAGTTAGACTTTGTTGCGTAGGAAATTGAATTTTGAATGTTATTCAAAATTTCCTACAAAACCTCTAATAAGTAGTGGGTATTAAAACCCGAATAAGGTGAACAGTAAGAAATTGGAAATCCTTTTGATGGAAACCAAAAGGGAGTTCTCGTTTGAAAAGAAATTTTGAAAACCTAAAACATCAAAAAGATACAATATAAGGATTATTTTACTTGGGGCAGCCGACCTTGATAGGCTTCTCCTCAAGCTCATAAACCTCATGAATAGGTCTCTAAATATACATTACACTCTATTTACATCACACACCATGCATGTATACCTCCATCAAAAGGTCGGCCATGCATGATCATCCTATGACTAGTGCTTTGTTTAAGTCTCCTTTGGCTAAGATCCCTTTCTTCCTAAAAAATCTGAGAAAACGGATTCCATGAAATGAATAAAAATCCATACTCTCAAGATGAATTTGAGAAGAAAATCAAAGGGGTATTTTCTTCTTTGCCATTATCCAAATAAATTTGGATTAATCTGAAAGAAGGGCATTTGTAAACTCCTCAAAATATTTTAAAAAATATATCCAAGCATCTTTTAGAGTTTTCGAAATAATAAGCTTGTTTTAAATTGTGGCTCTCAATTAATGCCAAAGAGGGGGATCTGGACATAATGATTTGAAGATATAATTCTTACTACTCGCATAGTTCTCTTTATGGTGCTCTCATGATGTCAACATTGTGGCTCTCGATGAGCATTGTTGCTGTAAATAGACTAGCTGTTGTATTTCTTTGTAAGCAGTTAATTCAATTTTTTTTTTTTTACTAGAGGATAGAGAACTATACTTTACACAACTCTTTAAAGATGCAGTTCTTATGACTCGCATGGTTCTCTTTATGGTGTTCTCATGATGTTAACAATGTGGCTCTGGATGAGCATTGCTTCTGTAAATAGACTAGGCTTTTGATCTGTTTGTGAAACTGTTAATTCAATTAATATTTTCTTTTGTTATAAGGGAGGCTGAAGCCTGCCACACATGCACCCTCAGGGAGTCGAACTACCCACAAGTAGCAATGGCGTTAGAGCACTCTGCCGTTGAGCTAATGCTCTTGCCCTGAGTTTTTGGGATTGGATCCTGATTCAGTTCGATTCAGGTCTGAACCTAATTCATATTGATTTCTTACTTGGTGTATGGGGAGCTTCAAGCGACTTCCATCAACAGGGAAAAGGGAAAAGCAAAAGAGGTCTTTGTACACACATTTATCTAACTCGGATATCATGTACATGATACAACACGAATGCTATATATATATATAACCCCAACCCAGCTTGATTCATTAGTTTCTGGGATGAACCCAAATGGTAAAACTGGGAGGCCTGAGCCAGGTGATGCATGCACTATGATTGAACTCATTACCTTCGGCTTGTTGGTTGACCCCCAAGCCTTGTAGCAAGTCTTCTCTTTTCGTCGATCAATTTGTACGTAAAGTTCTGCTAGTAATGCATCTAGTAAGGGTCTGCCTAAACTCACTTGCCTTCCAAAACCATTTTTTTAGTGTTTTTCTTTTTGAGAAAAAGAAAAAAAAGAATATAGGTAGACATGTCCAGTTCTGGTTGGCTCAGAATCATGAACTCAACATGGCCAGTTCCTTTTATGGTTTGTGACAACCGATTTTGGTTTCGAATTGAAATCAACAGTTTGTGTCTGAAAAACATGTAAAACAAAAAAGAGACATCAATGTGTGAATGAGTTTGAACTGCCTATTTTGGTTCCGATACCATTCCTATTTGTGGAAGGAAGAACCACAACTAACCTCACTTCACGTTGCTTTTGAATCACCTCTCTCTCTATATATATTATATTCCATTAAAAGTAAAAAAGCACAAGTATGTTTTTAGGGTATTTTCATTATATTTATATATGATATTTTCTTTTTCTCGATCTTAGCATGCCCTCTTGAGATTCATTCGCATAGATTTTGCATATAGGTGGTTGACATCCTCTACATTTCTCCCTCGTTATATATATAAAAATTGAATTATCTTCTTCCATTGCTTTTGAATGGCATGATTGTAATTTATGGATTTTTAAAGAGTTTGACGCTACCCATAGCATACCCATAGCAATGCGTGAAGTAGTGTTAGTACTTATATATATATAGAGAGAGAAAAAAAAATTAGTACATGTAGATGAATAATTAAAATTAAGATTTTAAAAGTAAAAAAACATCTTATAAGCATGAATAAGTGTGTCATGTCTCTTCTCATCTCAGTTTATACTAAAATATTAATTAATGTTAAGTAATATCTTCAATATTTAATATAAATAACTAATTATTGAATTAATATTATGTAATATTATAATACAAATATTATGCAACATCTATTAAGTATTAATTGATATTGATTCTATATTACAGTACTAACTAATATATGTTCAATATTAATCTTAATAATGTAAAGCGACATTTCCTATATCAAAGGGTACTTTCCGGAAACAAATTCCAAAAGTATATTATGTACAAAATAACAATTTAATTTTGAATATAGACTTCTTTTAAAGAAAGGTATGGATTTTGACATAATTATCTTACTCATGACCATGAAATTGCAAATCAGCACCCTAATCAACTAAGCTCTTTCTCATTGAGGAGAAAGGCATGGGTTTTCTAACTAGCTATATGTTCAAAAAAGTTTGGAGTATATATATACACGTGTAGTGGTTGGTATATGGCTGAGATTCACTTTTGGTTTGAAGCATGTCAAGTTTGGAGCATATTAGATTATACATATGATTTGCTTTTGAATGTCAACCATCTTTTGCTTTTATATTTACATTATATAAAAATCTCAATAATCTTATCAAAGAGAACGAAGGTTGAGATTCAAAAGAAAAAGATTGGTTCAGAAAGTACATGTAGATGAATAATTAAAATTAAGATTTTAAAAGTAAAAAAACATCTTGCATGCATGAATAAGTGTGTCATGTCACTTCTCATCTCAGTTTATACTAAAATATTAATTAATGTTAAGTAATATCTTCAATATTTTACAATATTAATTATATAATATAAATACACAATTATGGAATTACTATTATGTAATATTATAATACAAATATTATGCAACATCTATTATACACCAATAAATTTTAAATAATATATATTTAATATATGTTAAGTATTAATTGATATTGATTCTATATTACAGTACTAACTAATATCTGCTCAATATTAATCTTAATAATGTAAAGCAACATTTCTTATATCAAAGGGTACTTTCAGGAAAAGATTTCAAAAGTATATTATGCACAAAATAATAATTTAATTTTGACTATAGACTTCTTTTAAAGAAAAGTATGGATTTTGACATAATTATCTTACTGATGACCATCAAATTGCAAATCAACACCCTAATCAACTAAGCTCTTTCTCATTGAGGAGAAAGGCATGGGTTTTCTAACTAACTAAATGTTTGAGAAAGTTTGGAGTATATATATATATATACATATACATATATATACATATACATATATATACATATACATATATATATATATACATATACAAATATATACATGTGTGTAGTGGTTGGTATATGGTTGAGATTCACTTTTGGTTCGAAGCATGTCAAGTTTGGAGCATATTAGATTATACATATAATTTGCTTTTGAATGTCAACCATTTTTTGCTTTTATATTTATATTATATAAAAATCTCAATAATATTATCAAATTGAACGATGGTTGAGATTCTAAAGAAAAAGAGTGTTTGAATCTCAATCATTTGTCTCTTTTCTTTTTCTTTTAAATCTTATACCTTGATCTTTCAGGTTGATATTTATATGAACATACAAAATACTTATATATATAAAATAGCTGAAAGTGTGTTTGTGAGGAGCCAAGGAGTGCCTCTTATGACCACTGCTAATGTCAAAGAAGGGTCGAGAGCAAGGATATTTTTGATGAAGGTACATGAGCAAAAGTATAGTAGGATACAACAAGTGCACATGAAAGTATATGCGGTGTTACTTTACATGACTCCGACAATTCAGGTAGTGAGTTCAATTCTTACCTTCGGCTTTTGCCTCCCTTTGATGCATAAGCCCTTGAATACACATCTACTCTAAAGAATTATTTGATGAGTAAGAAAATTATTCACTAAACCATATGCACAAACTCTCCTCAACAAAATAGAGTGGCTAAAAGAAAGAACCAACATATTGTGGAAGTTGTAAGAACTCTGACCTTGGGATCTCATGCACCTAAATACTTTTGTGGAGATCCAGTTCTTACAATAGTATTCTTGATTAATATAGCCCCATCTACTGTCTTAGATGATAAATCTTCATTTATGATGCTTCATCCTACTAAAAAAACTTTTCATGTTCAACCTAGGGTATTTGGATGTGTTTGCTATGTGCATATTCACTACGAGGTAAGAGATAAATTACTACTAGAGACTTATCTTTTATGAATATAGGTTCTATTATGTGATGAAGAGGGAAAATAAAAGAACCGTTGAAGAATCATCACAGGTCATGCTAGTAATTCTAGACTATGACAATGAAGTAGAAATTGAAGATCATGTGAGTAGTGAGACAAGAAGGAAGACAGTGAGCTTTGCAAGTGAGTGATGAGACAAGAAGGAAGATCAACACAAAAACGGAATTTTGAGGATGCTATATATCTTCGTTTGCACTCTGAGAATAACCAAGACTTATAATACCCCTTCACTGAATCTCTTGAATCGGCCCTAGGGATTGTTTCAATCCATATAAGGCTTTCTTCAACTTACATACCTTTGATCTGTCCTTTTAGTTTCTTAGTCTTGGAGGTAACTCCATATATATCTCTTATGTTAGATTTCCTATAAGAAAGTGTTTTTAATATCTAACTATCATAGTTTTCAATTTTTTTACCTGCCATACTAATAATCACTCAGAAGGTAGTTAGTTTTGCTATTGGTGTAAAAGTCTCATTGTAGTCCAAGCCATAGACCTGACTGTAGCCCTTTGCTAGAGGTCTTGCTTTGTATCTATTAATGCTTCCAAATGGCATAAATCCATTTGCAGCTCACTGTCTTCCTTCTTAGTGGTAAGTTCACTATATCCCATATTTGATTTCTTTTCAAGGCCTCAAGTTCTTGTTTTATGGCTAGCTACCACTATTATGTCCTAACAATGATAACTATTACGATCTAAGACTATGAGCTAGGGGACTAAAAATGAAAACCAGGTTATAAAGTATATTAAAAGAGTGGAGCGATGGATGGAACCATTGAAACAAGGTTCTAAGAATACCTTAGAAATAATCAATCTCTCATTTAGTTGATTTCTCCTGATTTAAGCATACCTAACACGAGAAAAGTTTCTTTTTGATGGATCTCTCAAGGTTGACATGCAACATATACATCAAAAACAAGAGAAAGAATTCAGGAGAGAGAAGGGGACAACCTTACGTGACGGATACTTGAAAATATTATTGTTGCTTGATAATGAGAGAGAGATGTATGCAATGGGAGGTCAAGAGGTCTATTTATAGAGGGATCCAACCCTTTTAAAAATAAAAAACAAGGAGAGTTTGATTCTTACAAAATCTCTAACAATTCTAAAACTATATGACTTTTAAGATTTGAAATAATCTCCCTTTCATTTTAAAACCATATGTGTCTACGTGGCTTCAATTTTGACTTGATGGCTAATGGCATGACTCATTCTCATGTGGCTTGGGGGCTTCTTGAATAGATTGACTTGGTTTGAGGTTTGACATGAATTGGATGGCTTCTCAGGGTGGCTCAATTCCAACTTGAGTGTTTATCTTATCTCGAATCCTTAAAGAACCTTTCTTCGATAGCTGGCTGTTAGTGTATCTAATACGTGTAGCTCATAAATAAAGAAAAAAAGAATACAGTGACCTTATCTTTCATCTGCTGGATCTTTATAACATATATTTTAAGTATTGAACCTCAAAAGACTAGCATATGCCTTCGAGCATAGAGTAAAGTATTTGTGGTACTTGGGTTGAGAAACAAATAGCAACTGCACTAGATGATAATTCTTGTTGTTGTGCAGCTTTCCGGTGTTACCAAGAATATGTTTGAGTTCTATGCCACAAGGTCTTGTTAACATGAAATTTTATAAAACACACACACAAAGGATATCCTAAAGGATGTAGATCGTTCAATGCCATTCCTGGTCGCCAGCCAAGGGCGATCGGACAATCCTCTTCTCAGAGGACTATATATATACACACGTGTGTATGTTTTCTTATGCGATCGAACAAAAGGTTGGATAATGAAGTTTCAGGTGAGGAGTCAATTTTGACATATTTGGTTGTTTTTATTGCAGTTATTGTTATTTAAATGAATTTCATTTAAAAATATTAGGTCAATTACACATATTTGTACCCAAAAAACCTTAGTAAGCTAAAATAAAAAACCTGCTTTTATTTTATTTGTCTATAGATTTTCATTAAAAGAAAATTATTTGTATTAGATATTTAATGTAGGATGGTTTTTATGTTTATTATACATAAGAATTTTATAACTTATACATATATAAGTTTATGCACACGAGGGTACCAAATAAGGTTCTATTTGCTAAAATGATGATTTCAATTATATGTATAGAGGATAATTTTTCATAAAAACTTTAGATTTTGGGTATTATTGGACACATAAATATATGGGATAAGCTAAACTTCATGGAATACCCTTGTCATGCTCTACTTTTGTTCTTAGTACCACCATTTTGCTAAAAATCTCTATACCTATATTTATGTTCGAAAATTAATACAGAAAAGGTCTTTATTGAAAAAACTCATTATACACTTGTGTAAATGGCTCACGCCTTGACTCAATTAAGCTTAAGTCTTATTTGAACTTAGCATAGGTAACCCAAGCTTATCAAGTCTACATTTTTTCTAGACTGGCCATGCTATGGTGTTTGAAAGTTTATTTTGAGTCAAATTACTTAGTTAAGCATTATATTAAAAATTCAATTTTGAGTCAAACCAAGCCTACCTTAGTCATGGCTCAAGTCACCTCGTTGGAATCAACTCCATTAAGCCACATGGGGTTGTTCCACTTTGATCCTTTAATGCCAACAATTCTTCATATTGAACTAGTAAAGCTCCCAATGCTTTTTCATGAATAAAAATATATAAAAGTAAAGGTTTTCCTTTCCTGCCTTTGGAGTTTTAAAATTGGAGGATTTACTAAATATGTTTTCAATCTTTCAAAAGGTTCTTGACACTGAGAGTCACAAAGAAATTTGATACATTTTCTCAAGAGTTTATTGAAGGATTTACATCTTCTTGCCAAATTAGAAATGAAGCGTGTAATGGCTTGGAGTCGACCTTGGAGGCTTCGAATTTGGGTTAGATTGGAGGGTGGAGGCATGTCTACGATGGCTCAACACTTAGAGGATCGACCTCTATGCCCCTTTGACTAACCATGAACCCTAAAAGTTTTCGCGATTCCACTCCAAACACATACTTTTGAGGGTTTAGTTTCACTTTTTAAAGCCTAAGTCTTTCAAAACTTTTTGCAAAGATTCTATATGAGTGCAATGGGTTTTTGATTTTACCAAAAGATTATCCACATAAACTTCTACAAGTTCTTTGATTTGGTCATGAAAAATAGTCATCATGACTCTTTGATAAGTGGCATCAGCATTTTTCAAACCAAAAGGAATAATATTGTAGCAGTATGTATCCCAAGCTGTAGTAAAAGCAGTTTTGATAACACAAAAATAGCGTAATTATTATACAGATCTTTCAATAATTAGTTTAGTTGCTATTGCATTAGATCTTATATTAAAATTAGAAGTCTTAGAATTATTTTTGAATGTTTATTATAAGGATTTTTCATTAAATGAGCTGAAGGATATCAATAAAGTATAATCAATGATATAAGATTAAATATTAATCAATTATATGTCGATTATTGTTTTGCACATAACCATCTTGTTCCACAAGTAGAAGAACAAATTAGTGACAACCATGCATCCTCCTCTTTTGGTTGTAAGTTTTTTAGTCACATTTTGATATCTAGATTTAGAAAGCGGTCAAAATATATAAACTTAACTGAGTATGAGATATATAATGATACTCATTAAGATCTTTGTGAATTTGAAGGACATGAGAGTTGAGATAAATTACATGTTTTAAAATGGTAGTGAGAGCATCAACTTACTTTTCCAATTTTATCTTTAATTGTTAAGTATGTTTTTATTGTTTAAGCCTCAACTGTTGCTAGTGCAAGCACTAATATACTAGAAGAACACAGTTCTAGCTTACAACTTGAAACTTTATAAGCTCAGGTTTGCCTAGATGGTTGGATAAGAGCAAGGCATCGAGCACAAGAGCCAAAGAAGTATCGGTTGACATATATACCGAAGACTATATTAATGGATGAACTAGTACGAGTACTATTGCGAAAACTAAGAAAGCTACTAGGCTTTGATTCCTCTCTACCCAAGAGGATACAAAGGAGGCATAATTGATATGTAAGTGAATTATGATCAAGGCCATTATTTTTTTTATTTTTATCATATATTGTATCTTGTATAAATTTTTATACACATATTGTATTATATTTTATAATATTATAACTTCAATTTAACATCTTATTATTATATATATAATGCAATACTTATATAGGTATATTACATATCAATGAAAGCCTCATGGTGGACGGAGTCAGTTTCCTGATGCCATATGGAAAAATAAGAACTATGTTGGTGACAGTGTCAATCACATAGTTTCCTCTGATATACAATTGCTTGAAATTTGGGTTCATATCCATCAATTTTGGGCTGTTACCTTCTCATGCGAATATTTGGTTGAATTAAACTAGTATGCTTCCAAGCTGGTTTTGATCAGTAACTTATTCACTTGTGCTCGGTTCTGTTTTTGATATGGATATGGGATGATAGTTTTCTAGTATCTGCTATATCAAGTTGCTTCAATGACAGCTTCTATGAAGATATCAATTTGGAGTCTTCATGTCAGAACTGATTGTTAGTTATGAGAAAGGAAAATGCTGTTATAATTTTATGATGTCCATTTTACCCGCTTAAATATGTAACATTTATTTTTTTGAGTACTTTAAATATTATGTTATTATGTTGAACCTGGTGAGTTTTTCGTAAGACTAGTTTCTTTTAGTATTTCCAGAGTTTTTTAGATGTATGTTCATGGCTAAGTTAATTTACTTATCTGGCATGCCATTGCATGTCAGAGCGGAAGAGCTGGAGACAGCACTAATGGAGATGGTCAAACAAGACAACAGGCGTCTTTTAAGTGCAAAGGTATGCCTTCCTGTAGAGAGATGCCTTGAGATTGCAATCAGTACATATCATGATATTCAAGTTGATTAATTCCTCTTGAGATTTAAGGTAGAACGTGCTTTTCTGCCAAGGAATTTATGTCAAACAACTGTTAGTTGTGCATGACGTAAGAGTGGACGAACCGAGACTTCTCTTAGAAAAAGCAGTTTAATTGATGTTGCATTTGATGAAATTTCTGCAAAATGTAAGCTATGATTTTTTGGTTTATTTCATCTTTTGAGGGAAGTTTTCCCCTTACAATTATTTTCATATGAATTTATAGGTAGAGCAGTTGGAACAGGAGGTGGCTCAACTTCAGATAAACAAGAGCAAGAACATGCCATGATTCAAGTAGTTTTAGGTCCCATGCTCACGTTGTTAGAGGAACTGTTCAAATTCACTTATCTTGTTCTCGCATTTCTTGTTAGTGGAATCATCAATTAATGGATGTTTCATTACTTCATTACTAGCCAACACCGAAACCAAAACAAAGCCTTTTTCCAGACTAAGTGGCGTTGGCTGCATGGGTTCTAAGTTTTATTGAGCTCAGCCTTTCTGTCATATGAGCATTTAACTCCAAAAGTTCAAGAACATGAACTATTATTTCCTTCCAACACTTTAGAGGCTAGGTGTTCTAAAATTTGTATTTTGGTACACGATTGCATTTATAGGTACTGATGCTCATAGAGCAAGAGCAGAAAGTAACTGAGGATGCTCGGAGATTTGCTGAGCAAGAAGCTGAAGCCCAGAGATATGCTGCTAACGTGCTCCAGGTCCTTTCATGGTCTTACATTCTTCTTGTTTTGGGAAGTCTTACTATTCATAGCAAATGCTGCTTCTGTTCTTGCATATCTTTTATTTTTCTTTAGGTTCATTGACGTCAGAGGTACTTTTGATCCAAATTAGCATCAAGAGGTAGCCATGCATGGATTTCACAAACCCCATGAATTTCAATTCTCAAAATTTCAAACATCCAGGCTGTCTTTGTGGTAATTTTAGCCAAAAGAAAGGTTCCCCTTACATCCCTGCTTCACGTGCAGGAAAAATATGAAGAGGCGATATTTTCCCTTGCGCAAATGGAGAAAAGGGCAGTAATGGCTGAGAGTATGTTAGAAGCTACCTTGCAATATGAATCTGGTCAGAGTAGAGCAGCGCAACCATCAACTCCGTCTCCAAGGCATCTGATCTCTATTTTATAAATAAACAGATAAATTCAAGAAAATGAGTTTGATGGCCAACCAAATACACGTGTTCAGATTTAACTTGCTTTATTATTCGTTGACTTGGTCTCAGCAAAACTAAGATCCGTCGGTTTCCTCAGTTAATGCCTGCGAAAATAATCTGTGGCATTTACATCATCGTATTGCTTTTCTTGGTTCCTCTATACCATTAGTTTAAATGCAACCTTTGGACATTGAACAAAAGCATTTCACTCACAAGTACTAAATGTAGACTGCAAACCTTTGGCACTTCTCTTTAGTTATTAAATATTCTTATATGTTTTCGCAGATCTGCATCTAAGGAAAGGTTCACACCAGAATCTATGCAGGAGCTGCCTATGCGAAAGCCTGGGTTGCTCTCTAGGCCATTTGGACTCGGCTGGCGTGACAGAAATAAGGTGTGAATCGTGTGTTTTCTTCTTTCGAGATGGTCTTTTCAACTTAATTTCTTCATAAATAATAACTTTGCTGCTGGTAAAAAATATGAGAAGGAGCAAACCCTGTGTCTTGTGTATGGGGTGTGCATGCACACACACGATGCTAGTGGATGTGGCAGCTGCCAGTAGTTCCGAGTGACACTAATAACTACTTATCAGCTGTAGGTTGTGTATCGTTTCATTTTATGCTATCTGGTGTGGTTAGCGTACCAGAATTAGGAACATTATTAAGAGGAAATAGTCTGGATTCGGAGCATGGAAAGCTCACAATATAACTGTATTCTAATTGTGTACTTCCTATTGCATCTACGGCATGAGAACTTTTGAAGGATTCTTCAAGCATAAAGCATTCAGAAAAGTTCTTTGGTGGATCTCAGTAGAGCCTTTGGCATCTTCATCTCTCTCTTGTGTTCATAAGAGAATTGCATCGCATTCCTTAAGCAGGGAGTCCTCTGGCTTGTTGATATGGAAAAAATCTGATTCAGTTTTGTCTTTGCCCAGGGTAAACCAAGAAATAATGATGAGACCAATGATGAAAACCACATTCTAGATGATCAGCCAAAGACACCTGTTCCAAAAGAAATAAATGGGAATTAAAGTCATAAGAGACCCACCAATATTGTGATGCCGATGTAATGAAGACAATGTTCAAATATAATAGCGGAAGATCAATAAATAAATATCACCACAATATAACTATAACAAAGCCTTAGAAAATACTATAACCGAGTGCAACGAGAGCACACTGAAAGAGTAATGAACACAAAGCACACCAAATGAATAATAAATAATCTTTATTGATTAATCATGAATGACTTTGATTAAGTATTTACACATGAGGGGTATTTATAGAGTACATGAGGATAAGAAGAGAAGAGAGAAGGAGAAGAGGGAAAGGGGGGATGACTGCTAGCCAGCCCCCAACGGTTACTCAATTAGCTGTTGAGGGTTTGGGCCCCCAACGGCTAGTGGCCTTGGCCCGATTGGCCAGAGTCTATCAGGTCCAGGCCCGAGTGACCAATTTTCTAACACTCCTCAAACTGACAACTCCATTACCTAAGTTTGGTGACGTCGAAGAAGTAATTGGGAGGATAAGGTATATGATCAATCATAAACAATAACAACCTCATTCATTTGTAATATCATTTATAGTCATGAAGACATCTTTATGCTTCTTTCTTTACATCTTTTCTGAAAATATAAAAGTCAAACATTAGTTCCATATTATGGCAATTACATTTTTTTAATGAAAAAGCAAATCTTTAATAAAGTAAAATCTATTTTTCAAATAAATAACAACCCATTGATCATCTAAGTAAGATTGTCTATAACAAATAATTTTATGAATCCCTATAATATTACTAAAGGCCTTGGTAAACCACACAAGCTTTAAAGCTAAGCATTAACCCGAGTTTTAAGGACGAAACTCGAACCCAAAGCTTTATGGATAAGCATTAACTCGAGTTTTAAGGACGAAACTCGAACTCAAACAAATCAACAAGACCCAAGGCCGATAGTCATAATTTCAAACGTGATTCCATGATTCCAAGAATAAGACAATCTTTTTAGATGATCAAAAATAAGTTTGAAATATCATTCTTAAGGAATCTTTACTACATAAAGCAATAATTCTTGTAAGACTTTGAAATACATTTATCAAGATAATAACAATTGCATTTTCAACATTGACTAATCTCCAATAAATAGCCAACAACATAAAGCACCTTAATCACAAAGGTCTTCAACAAAAGGCTAATAATATGGATTCATTAATCACATGAAAATGTAACTTTCAAGATAATAAGTTATCAAATAACAATAAATGCATCTTCAAACAATAATTAAGTTTCATCAAAAGGCCACCAACATGAAGCACCTTAATCACAAAGGTTTTCAACAAATGACCAACAACATGAATCTTAATCATGCCAAGAGATGCAACTTATTTTTTAAAACACACTTTTGATCCATAAACAAGTTTGAAAATCATCCAAAAATTTCAATACATTTTCTTATAAATGAACCAGTTGAAAAATCATTTAAATGTTATAACTTTTCACACAATTTTCTTTATACCATGACAACAAATAATTGATAAATTAAAATTACATATAAGTTGGAAAGAACACACCTGAATGAACTTGAACATGAATACCAAGTGAAGCCAACTTGGATCGAAGGGTCAAATATGTCTATGATATGAGAAATACACATATTATGCAAATACAATCTATACATGTAATCAAAAAATTAATAGTGTTAATACTAGTGAGTATATAAGACAAAATGTTTCATGATGAGCTCAAAATAGAGCCCAAAACACATTAATAAACATGAATAGAAATGCCAATATAGGTCTTAAGATATATGAAAGAAGTCTTTGGAATAAAGAAAATATTTATGTCGTTAAAACATAGAGAGAATAATTTTCAAAAGAAACTCTTCCTTTTTAAAAGAATCAAATGATTTATAGAAGATCATCCTTCTAACAACGTAAATTGGTTTAAAAACTTAATGTCATTTATAAACATCAAGGCTAGTAACGAAAACTTAAAGTTTTGAAGCTTTAATATAAAATCTTAAAAGGCACCCGAAAAAGAACAAAGCTTAAAACTTTAAAAAGTCTAATAAGAGGAACATGTCTTACTTAGACATTTTAAGAGAAAATAAATCTTAAATATAGCTAAAATTGCTAAAATTGTATATCATAAAGGATATATATTAAGCAATCATGCATGCTTATTTTGAAAAGGATGATGTTGCTACAATAAATGATAACAACTATCAACAATAACCAAAATTAATTGGAATAAAAGGTTTTTTAGAAATGTTGCACCGAAGATAACATGATTATCATTAAAAATATTCAAAGAAACTTATCTTACTTCAAAACTTCATTCTTTTCCTTCAATTTCTAAAATAAACAAGTTTTTTGAAGTTACCTCAACTTCGAAATATCAAATGGTCAAGAGTCGTGGACTTCCCTAGGTTATCATGCTTCTCGATGTAATTAATTTCTTTGAAACGAAGCTCTGATACCATGTAATAAGATGATGCTCTAATATAACAGCGGAAGATCAATGAATAAATATCACCACAATATAACTATCACAAAACCTTAGAAAATGCTATAACCGAGTGCAATGAGAGTACACTGAAAGAGTAATGAACACAAAGCACACCAAACGAATAATAAATAATCTTTATTGATTAACGACTAAAGGCTTTATTAAGTATTTATACATGAGGGGCATATATAGAGTACATGAGGATAAGAGAGAAGGGGAAAGAAAGGAGAAGAGGGAAAGAGGGGGTGACTGCCAGCTAGTTCCCAACGAGCTAGTCCCCAATGGCCAGTGGCCCCGGCTCTGATTGCCCAACTAGCCAGGGCCTGTTAGGTCTTGCCCGAGTGACCCATTTTCTAACAGCACAATGAATGGCAACAACAATCTAGTTTGACAAATTATTTAGGCCTACCCCCAAAGTCCCAGCAAAAGCTGTCGTGGGTGCCTTCACTGCTACATTGCTAGCGGAGATTTGGATGCTCTCTCTCTCTCTCTCTCTCTCTCTCTCTCTCTCATGTGCGTCATGTAGATTTCACAAAATTTGGTTCTCATAAAGCCAATCATCAAATGACGTGCTAGAACCTCTGGTTAGAATAATTCAACCATAAATGAAATTGGAAAGTGTAACCGCAGCATTTTGTGCTGTTATATGTGGCCATCTAGAGGGGACTATTCTTTTATTAATAATCTCTCTCTCTCTCTCTCTCTCTCTCTCTCTCTCTCTCTCTCTCTCGCACACGCATATCTTCATCAATCTTTCAGCATGTTTCTCCTAACACATTTTAAAACAAACTGCTTGTGGAAAGGGTGTACACTAGAGATATAATGAGCTTGAACCTTCAATTGTCTTTCTGGGTTGCGTCATACATCGTCTCATCTCACGTTCAAAAAAGGTCATTCCGGACATGCTCTGGTGGAGACACACACGCAGATTTTTCAGGTTATGGGTGTCTGTTCTTTGTGTTAATGTTATATTGCATGCAACAAATGCTTTGGGGCATGCTGTCATTTGCTCGTGTCGACAACAGGCTGACTGCAAACATGATCCAGTTTTTCTCATGCTACTTTATGTGCACAAAAACATGGACCATGTTGTCATTTCTTGCTCGTGTCAAGAACAGGTTGACTGCAAGCGTGATTCAATGTTTCTAATGTTACTTTAGGTGCACACAAGCATGCATCTTTTTGGCCGAGTTTGTGCCGGTTTTCGTGGTATGTGAAATCACCGCCCCTACCTCCGAGGCAGTGGCTGTTGATGAACCATGTTAGTAGGTATGGAATATCATGGCCACGCTCTGTGTCATGACAAAGGCTCAAAACTCAGACGTGCTTATACTCACTTTATAGGGGCACCGAATGACTAGGAAATTCTGCTCCCCCTCGTGGCGATTCCATGAGAATCGGATTTGATCGAGTCCTTTCAGTGTCCCTTAAGTGGAGAATTGGATACTCATGTTCAGCTGGTTGGTGAACCTTCTATTATCCGTATACTCTAACATGGCACGAGGAAACGAGCAGTTTGAAACAACGGCCTTTGTAGGAAACCCTTTTCTTTTTTAGATTGATGAACCTTCTATTATCCATATTCAACAAAAGCCATCACCTTTTTTTTTTTACCAAGATGGAGTTAGGTAAGACCCCGAAAAAAACAATGGGGTATATTCAAGGATACCTTCCATAAAAAAGTAAACTTAATTGCTTTGTGCTATAATTTAATAGCTGGAGCTATTCTAATAAGTATAAAGTAGTAACCTTTGGCTAAGAGGTCTTCAATGAAGAGCAGTCCGGTGCCTATCCTGTTGTAGAAGATAAGCTCCTGATAGTGATTATAACCTGCTGTAGAAGATAAGTCTTGAAGTGTACCAGTCTCTTTGATGGAGATGCAGCAATGATTGTTGCAACAAAAGCCTTGTTTTCCCAGCTTAGATAGGTCGAGGAATGAGTCACTCATCACAATATTGCCTATTTCTGTAGTTTGAATGGGGTTAAAGTGTTGTTTCATGAAGGTATCTGGCTCAATGCTAGTAAGCAGAGGTAAAATGAGACAGGGCGGAAGGTTCTTGAACTGTCCCAAGGCTTTTGGGGAGCCATAGTTCTGTCTGTCAATGGGCAGCTACTGTTATATCGAGGGTTGCCAATGTGAAGGTTGATTGTCCCAATGAAAGGATTGACCAGTGGAGTCCAGCCTTGCTAACAGTAAGGAAATACGATTCTGCTCTTTGGGAATTCAATGACATTGAATATCATTGAAGTTTCTGTAAAAATTCTTGACGGCATCCTCATTTACAGTTGAAGCAAAATTGAATTTGGTCATTCTATTGAATTTGCTAACAATGTCAAGTCTGGATAACTCGATTAGAATTTTGTTCCTTCCGATGAAAGTAATAGTATGCACTCGATTAGAATACTGTTCTGTAAAGGTCATCATCCTTGCACTCAGGGCATTAGCTCATCTGTCAGGGTTCTTCACTCACAAGTAGGTGTGTGCACATAAAATTTATCAGCATCACCGTACAAAACGTCAGGTTCATCTAGATACATCAGTAATATGACTACATGTTCAAAGATGTGTTATTATCCTTAATTACACCTTTCATAATCCTAGAAAGCATCCTGAATTAAAAGTGAAAACATTTGAAATTCAATATAACGAGTTCGTAACAACTGGGGACACAAACCCAATATATTAAATAGAAAGCCAACTCGTCATCCTTGTATAAAGAGGAAAGTGTTTTCTTGACCAAGGTCACAGTGCAACCACCCCATCCTGCTCCTGTTAGCTTTATACTTGGTGCTTTCTTTCCACGACAAATATTCACTAGTTCCTCTAGTTCAAGACAACCAGACCACATAAAACATGTTTTCTGTCTTAACTTAACTTTATAGGCTTCTTTTGTGTACAACAACAACTACTAAGCCTTTTCCCATACTAGACGGGGTCGGCTACATGGATTCTTTGTTTCCACTGATCCCTATCATGTGTCATGTTAGCAGTTGACTCACAATAAGCTAGATAATTTTTTATTGTTTCTTTCCAACACTTTTGTGGTCGTCCTCTACCTCTTTTAATACTTTCCAAATTTAGTTTTTCGTACCTTCTTATAGGTTCTTCTTTTAATCTTCTTTCTATATGTTCAAACCATCTTAAACAATATTCTCTCATTTTATCCTCTATTGGTGCCACTCCTAATTTGTTTCTAATAACCTCATTATGTATACGGTCTTTTCTTGTATGACCACTCATCCATCTCAACATCTTCATTTCTGTCACAGACATCTTTTGTACATGTTGATGATTAACTGCCCAACACTTACAACCATAAAACATGGCAGACCTAATTGCTGCTCTATAATATTTACCTTTTAACTTTAATGGTATCTTCTTATCACAAAGAATACCTTATGCTCCTCTCTATTTTAACCAACCAGCATTAATTCTATGCATAACATCTCCATCAATTCTTCCATCACTTTGAAAAATTGACCCTAGGTATTTAAAACTTTCCTTTTGGGGGATGCAATGTGTGTCAATTTTAACTTTCATATCCTCTGAGGTAACCAAATGATCAAACTTACATTCCATATATTTTGTCTTTGTTCTACTAAGTCGGAGGCCTTTGCTTTCTAATGTTTTTCTCCATAGTTCCAATTTTCTATTAACTTTTTCCTTAGACTCCTCCACTAATACAATGTTATCTGCAAATAACATACACCAAGGTACTTTATCTTGAATATGTTTTGTTAATTCATCCATCACCATTATAAATAAGTACGGACATAAAGTTGATCCTTGATGTAACCCAATATTAACTTCAAAGAAGTCTGTCATTCCTTCATGAGTCCTCACACATGTTTTTGCACCATCATACATGTCTCTTATAAGGTTAATATATGTCAATGGGATACCTCTTTTTTCCAAAGTTCTCCAAAGAACCTCCCTCGGTACCCTATCATAAGTTTTTTCTAGATCAATAAATATCATGTGAAGGTTTTTCTTTTTTGCTCTAAAATGTTCTATAAGACGTCTCAAAAGGTGAATCGCTTCAATAGTAGATCTGCCTAGCATGAATCCAAATTGGTTCTTTGTTGTACTTGATACTTGTCTTAACCTACGTTCGATAATTCTTTCCCATAATTTCATAGTATGGCTCATTAACTTGATACCTCGATAATTTGCACAATTCTAAATGTCTCCCTTGTTCTTACATATGAGTATAAGTGTACTCGCTCTCCATTCCTCGGGCATCTTTTGGTTTCTCCATATTTCATTAAATAGTCTTGTGAGCCAAGTGATTCCTATTTCTCCTAGTATTTTATAAACTTCTATAGGAATATTGTCTGGTCCTACCGATTTACCACCTTTCTATAGGAGTATTTTCCAAACTCCTAGTGTTTTGTTAACTTGCTTTCGGGTTACTTTTCCTAGCTTTTGAGGTGAACCTCGTAATTGAGATATCTCACATAATAAAAAGAAATATAAATAAGTATTGCATCAAATATATATTAATATAACAAGTACTAATCTTCAAAAAGTTACATAGACATGTATTAATCTAATTTGATTAATTTTTGTGCATTAACATTAATTCATTATCATTCTAAATACATATATAACCAAATAATCAATTTTAGCTCTACATATAAACTAAGAACAATTGAGTCTAGCTTAATTATGAGTACTTTATAATAGCTTGGTTGGATTTGCTAAAAAGCATGTTTGGTACATCATGCCCCAACTTGGGACCTTTTTTTGTAGTCAATTAGTTTCTGAAGACCTCATGAGGCATTTATACATCAACTGAGAGAGGTATTTACGTTTTCCTCAAGGTGCAAATTATGAGAAAAGGCTATTTTTAGAACCTTGCTCATAAGATTCCACAATTGTCAATTAGTCCATCAATAGCCAGCTTCAATATGCTCGTGCATGCTCAACCTTGCAAAACCATTGATAGCATCCTAAGGGCTTCAAAAAAATCCTACTTTAGCCCAAAGATGACAACACATCTAATGAGTAGTAACTTTAATAACTTCAACCATTAACTTCTATGACATCAATCAACAAAAATGTCCAAAAAGAGAAACAATATGTCAAAACACACACACACAGAGCCTTTGGTATCAAAGCAAGGCTGAGTTTATTGGAAACGGGAAACAGAAGAAATGGTGATCTCTACAGTAAGCTAAAAAAGCACATCATCATACCACTCCCTTCATATGACTCCAATATTCTATAAAGAACCTTCACGAATAAAAATAAAACGTATATGTGACATAACCTTCCATTATAAAGAGAGAAGAAATTCGATTAGTAGAGTAGATAAAAGCATCTGCATCTCTGCCTCATGAACATGCTGCGATAGAAAACTTACCTTATCCGGCTTGTAAAAGGCCTCGGGCTGAGAGGGCGAGAGACAAAGAGAGAACGAGAAAAAGAGTTCAAGCGAGAGATGCTCTGAGTAAGGGTGAGAGGCACAGAGAGGGCGAGCCACGACAGACAGGGTGGTAAATATTTCGGTTGATTCAGTTATGGTTTTCATCAAGCCAAAACTGAACTGAAACCGAAATAGTTTCAAAACAGAAATCGAATCAAAACCCGAACCAAACGTGACATTGCGGTTTGAGTCGGTTCAGTTTTTTTTTTTTTTTTTTTTAAATCGAATTATGCACACCCCTACTCACAAAATGCAAGGAGTGCATACCTGACTTTGGCCTTCATGTTGTAGCAAAAAGAAGGGAAAACTTCACTCTTACATCTTGCGATTTGCTAATTTGTGTAAAACTCAATTAGATTGGTTTAGTACATTTGAAGAATTATTTTTTATCGGCTTTAGCATTGTCTCTTTTCCGTTTCGTTTTAAAAACATAAATGATGGACTCACCCTTGCCTCCGGTGATATATATATATATATATACCTCGATGCTTTATAAACAACGTACCAAAGTGACGACCTTTGCATCACAAAGCTTAAAGAACACAAATGGCCCTCTTGACATGAAAAGAGATGGAACTAGAAGTGATAAACTAAAAGGAAACACAAATAGAGATGTTAAAATGAGCCTGTCCTGGCTAGGCCAGGGAAAAATGCAGGCTTGGGCTACACATTTTTTTAGTAGGACCATATTTCTCTCTTTCTTTCTCTCTCTCTCACACACGTGTGTGTGTGTATATATATATAATGTGTGTGTGTTAAGATGAGCTTGGCCCGAGGGGCTGACCCGGCAATCCTATGGAGCCTTGTCTCGGAGGCTAGCCTGGCCTGGCCCGGCCAGTGGTCCTTCAAGGGTTGGGCCGGGACAGCATTTTAGAGGCCCATATAAAATGTGAGCCTGCACTGCTCGGCTGGTCCCGTCTCATATTGACGTCTCTAAATGCAAACACCATCTAGGACAATCATTGAAAAGGCAAATGCCACAATTCTTATTTGTATATTCTAAAGTTTTGGGGCCTCTCTTATTTCATAGGTATCTATTGCCAACTTCTTTCTATGAAAATTCCATGGGCCATGGTTCCTGGGGGTGTGTTTGATTCATGGTTCTTAGCTTGTGGTACTAGAACTTGCAGCCCAAGTCCAGATGGAACTGGAATAACTGTTCAAAGGAACCATAGTTCTACGTTTGGTTCAAACATGAAATTGGCATCCTAACAGTTTCGCATTTGATTTACAGCAATGAAACAAAAACTTTTACTTTTTTATTTTTTCACGTTTAATTTGTTTATGCCCTATCCATATGCCTGTGTCAAGCTCTCATAGCCTACCTATGATAATCGATTTTTATTATTAAGATTAAAACTAGTAAGGTTCTTTGTATCTACGGTTCTCACGCAAGAGACGATGGTATATTGACATAAATAAGACGCCACTCTCTTAGCGTGCTTCGTAGCTCTTGTAGAAACTCTATGACCTAGTGTGGTTAACAATTCAGATTCAATTGTATTATAAATGAGACACCACTCTCTTGATGTTGGACCTAATGAAGCTCATGTGTCATTAATTATATTTAGTTTATGTTAAGTATTCATAAATGTTTATTTGATATATCTTTGATAAATATGAAAGTGCAAAGTGTGAAACTCACGTCAGTGAAGGACTTGTGTATGCGAATACCATTAGGTATTCTTTAGTACCATATTAGTAGTTGAAAGAATCCCACATGTCATTTTATATAGATGGTAGCTCATGAATCTTAGTTCATAGAGTTTAGGGAGGACATAGATGACAACATATGCGTGTTGAGCTAGGCTGGGCTCAGTTTTGGGAATTGTGTTCAATATTCTTTTTATAAAATAATTAACAGTCAAATGAGCCCCTTAATGAAAAGACATGTAGTAGTTACGGGGCAAACCCGATGAGATACGACTGTTATATCAGATCCAAGATTTGTTGTTTTATTATAAAATTTGACTAAAGATCTCTAATAAAAAAATTTACCTAAACTTCTCTCCCTCTCGTGCTCTCTACTTCTCCCTAAAAGTTTGTCGGTCCCCACTTTAAGCGTTGGCAACAATGTATAAAATTTGGTGACTACATTAGGGTTAGATGCATTTATGGAGTCAGATTGTCCCCAACCAGATGTTTTTGTTTCAAAAGTTCAAATAAAATTGTTAAGTAGAAGGAGAGAGATACCTCATGTATTCATCGAGTCAGATTGTCCCCAACCTGATGTTTTAAAATCGTTGAGTAGGAGGAGAGGGATATCTCATATCATTGTTGTATTTTGTGCACACTATCAAATGTTCTGTTTGATGTATATTGTTCTTCTTCTTCCACGATAGTAAAAGATATGTGGGTTGCCTTGGATAAAAAATATAATACTTAAGACCTCGATGTTGAAAAATATTTAAAGACTAAGTTTTGAAAATATAAAATTATAGAAGAGAAATCTGTGATTGGATAGGTACATAAGTTTTCATTTCTTTGCAATGGTCTTAAGGAAGTTGATATGGAGCTTCTTTGTAAGTTTATTGTTATGTTTACTATAGAGAAATTTATTAAGTCTTGGGAGAGTTTTGGTCTAGATCTCAAGTATAAAAAGGATAATATGACTCTAGATGATCTTATAATAGATATAGCAATAGTGGAAGAGTATATAAGCTATAAACCCATTATACCTATTGATAACACCCCTAAATTGAATATAATAATCTAAAAGAAACAACCTAGTGATCCCAAGACAAAACATGTAAAGTATAAATCAAAAGCCAAGATTTAAAAAGAGCTGGAACACAAACCATGCTCAATTTATGATCAGATTGAACATTGAGCTAGGGAGTGTCCTTCCAAGAAAGCTCAAAAATCTTGTATTGTTAAAGGAGCTAGGGTCAACATAGTGATCACTACACCTATTATCAGTGATGAGTATCTATCTCTTAAACCCAAAATTCTTTCTATTTATGAGCTACATTTATAGATTGTAGTCACTCAAGTAAATGTGCATGTCTGTATTGACTTGTCTTTGTTTGTATTTTATCAAGCTTTCTTTGGTAGAATCCTAATATTAGGGGATCATTCAACTGGCGAAGTCAAGAGTGAAGGATGTGTAGATTTTAAGTTTTATTCGGGAAATATTCTAACTCTTTAGGGAGTTAGGCACATCCCTATGATTCGATGGAATATCTTGAGTGGTCAAGTCTTAGTTCGATTAAATATCTTTTCTTTGGTAAGGCTTTTTGTGTGATGTAGATGATATGTTTAAAATTGATGTTGAACTTATATTTAATTCCTTTCTAAATTTTAATGACAGTAAAATATCTTCTTGTATTACTTTAATATTGCATCATCTAATGTATGGTATGAAAAGTTAGGTCATATTAACTTTGATTCCATAAAATGAATGATGAATTTGAATCTTATCTTAAGATTGTCATAGATAGAAAGCACAAATGTGAAATATTTGTGCATGCAAAACAACTTAAGAAACCTTTTCCTATGGATGACTGAAAATCTAAAATTTTAGATTTAGTGTATACTAACATTTGTGAATTCACTTAAATGATAACTTGGGATAATAAATAATATTTTATTACATTGATTGGTGATTGTAGTAGATACTGTAATTTTACTTGCTTAAAAGTAAGGACATGACTATAGAAAAATTATAAATTTATAAGAGTGAAGCACAAGCACAAACTAGTAAGACAATTAAATGGTTAAGGTCTAATAGGGGGAAAAATATATCTCAAACCTCTTTCTAGTATATTGTCAAAATGTTGGTATTGTACATAAAACTATTATTTCTTATTTACCTAAGTCCAATGAGATAGTTAAACAAAAAAATAGAACTACTTACATATATGTAAAGGAAGCTTTGGATATGGCTTGACATATTTTGAATAGAGTTTTTCATAAACATAAGGAAGGTAATATCTTTGATCTTTAAAAAGGTCAAAAGACTAGTATCAAATATCTTAAAGTATGTGGGTGTCTGGGAAAAATACTTATCCTAAAACATAAGAGAAAAATTAGGATAAAAAATTGTTGATGCCATATTCTTGGGTTATGTCGATACTAGTTATTCGTATAATTCTTGATCATATGGTTTGATGTATTTGACATAGATATTAACACGATTGTAAAGATCTATTATACTACATTTTTTCAAAATATGTTTTTTCATGAAGTTTGGTGTAGTCAAAAGTGTCTTTTAGAGATCCTTACCCACTGGTTTCATTCCTGATCATGTGAAAAGGGTGATAAATGTGAGGTAACCTTGAACATTTTATTTCGATATAAGAAGATTCCAAGAAAATAATTGAACCAAGAATGAGTAAAGTGTTATGATATCTAAAGACTTTGAAAGTGACTTTATTACCTTCAATGTAGAAAATTTTATTCTCATATTTCAGTAGGTTATGACCTCATCTAAGGTTAAATTTGGAAGAAAGTCATTAATGATGAAATTCAATCAATTTTCTCGAATGAAATGTGAGAACTTGTTGATTTACCTCCTGGTTGCTCTATAATGAGTTGTAAATAAAATTTTAAGAAGAATCTGAATGTAGACAAGCTAAGTTAATTATCAAGGAAAAGGAATACATACAAAAGAAAAAATAACTATTTTGATACCTATTTTTATGTTTCCCGTATGACCATAATTCAAGTGCTTATAGCACTAGCATTTCTATATAATCTCACAATCCATTAAATAATTAAGAAAGTTGTTTTTCTACATGATGATTTACATGAAAAAAATTATATAGAAAAACCATAGGATTTTGTGGCTCGGGGGAATAAATCCAAAGTATATAAACTTATTAAATCATTGTATTGGTTGAAATAATGGCATGAAAATTTGATTGTATAATATTATCTTTTGACTTTGTTTCAAATGAATTTAACAAGTATGTCTATTACAAATATGTCAATGGTGCATTCATCATTTTGTACTTATATATAGATGTCATCTTATTGCTTACTTCTAATATGAGAGCAATTAATAAGACAAAAGCATTCTTGTATAGTAAATTTAAGATAAAAGATATGAATCTTGTTGATGTGATTTTATGGTTTAAAATCAAAAGGTCTATCGATGGTATAATAATATCCCAATCTCATTATGTTGAAAAAAGTTTAGAGAAATTTGAATATACAAAATGTAGTTCTGTTAAGACCAAATATGATGTCTCAAAGACCCAATATAAGAATGAGAGTGATATGTCTATGTCTCAATTAATATATTCTCAGATTATCAAAAGTTTGATGTATCTAACTAATTGTACACGACTAAGTATTGCTTTTGTTATGTGTATGTTGAGTAGATACATTAGTTGTCCTAATAAAACTCATTGAGAAACTCTAAGCATGACACTTCCATATTTGAAAGGAACTATTTTCCTTGGGTTGTATTATGGGAAGCATCATTATATTCTTAAAGTATACAGTGATCCAAACTAGATTGTTAAGAACTCTAGGAATAATGGGGTTTCTATAATGTATTTCTCTTGAATGATGACAACATCACCTGAAAATCTAAGAAGAAAACTATATTGTCTCATTATATACTTTTTAGATAAAACTTTTTACTTTGGATAAAATTGGAATGAAAGTAAAATGTCTTAAAGAACATATGTCTAATTTACCTATGATAAATAAGTTTCTTCCTATAATTTCAATGCACTGTGATAGCATGAGTACTACTTACTAAAATCAAAAGTTTAAAGTACAATCAAAAGCAAAGAAGGCACATCCAAGTATACTTAAGTCGTTAATGACACTTTTATTTGATTTGATTATGATTGTAGACTTTATTGGATCTAAAGATAATATAATTGATCATTTGACTAAGGGTTTAGCATTAACAGTAGCTGAGAAATCTAGGTTGGAGATGAGACTGAAATCCAAGAGTTATTTATAAGTAGTGACAACTCAACCAAACTAATGAAGATCTTACAAAGTAGGTTCAATGTGATAATAACAAGTTGTTGAGTGAATATGATTACACATAATAAAATATGATATTTTTAGTATATGTGTGCATAACCCATATAACCCTAAAGTGTCATGATTATAAGTTAATAAGAGATTATTCTCTAAATGTGCTCAAGTCTAGCAGTGCATCCTTTGAAATGTCAAGCTAAGTTATTGATATTGTGAGACCATAATAATGAAATTGTATTGTTTCTTAAAAACAATCATGATATGAATGCATGATCATTAATGCATCAAACCAAAAGATCATTGTCATACACTTTATTAAGTTGTTATCAATAAGCACCTTTACACCAAAGGTTTAGGTTCAAGACATATGTTCACTTAATTCATGTAATGGTAATATTAGATAACTTGGATAACGGTTCAAATCAAAAGACATCATTATTGGAAGCATAATATAGTGACTGATTTGGTAGAACACTTCATGTTTTGAACTATATGGGGGATTGTTGAACTTAATGGCTAATTAATGACAATTGGGTCTAATTAAACCCATATGATATTAATTGCATTTAGTTCATGTTAAATATCCCTAAATGCTTATTTGATATATCTTTGATAATGTGGAAGTCTAAAGTGTGAAAGTTGCATTGTGAGTGATTGGCTTCTCAATGTGAATACCATTAGACATTCTTTAGTACCATATTGACGGTTGAAAGAATCTCACGTATCCTTTTATATAAATGGTAGCTTATAAAACTTAGTTAAAAGAGCTTAGGGAGGATATAAATGACAATACACATGTATCGGGCCAAGCTCAAGTTCTTCGGTATTCTTTTTACACAAAATAATCTTGAACTTTTGATCTAAGAGTCCTTAACCAAAATACATTGGGCTTGGGCGGTTATGGGGTGACCCTGAGGAAACATGATCATTGTTGTGGATCTAGATCCATTGTTTTATTATAAAACCTTATTAGGGTTCTCTAATTAGAAAAGTTACCTAAATGTCTCTCTCTCCTCGTGCTCTATGTTTTCTTGTATTGTGCTCCTACATTTTACAATCGTAACTGCTTCCGCTCTCCATCCAACTAGGTGACTAAGGCATGGTCGAAGGCAACTTGAGTCTAAGTACATGCTTCTTTTTCAATGATTGTTTTATCATAGGAGAAAGGCATTGATCCTCGTGCATACCAATAGGGTGGCATTGATTTCTCTAAGACAAGTCCATGAGGACAACTCGATTATATAAGTTTCTTATTGATTTATTATGGTTTATTTTGTCATTGTCTTCTTTGCTATATATTTGTTTGGATATGTGGTTTTTGTAGAAGTCAACATGTTATTGTTTGTTGCATATTATTTGTTTATATATGTAGCCCTATGGTTAAATCCAACACTTGATGTGCTTTATAAATAAGATCCACTCTTAAAGTGCACCATAGCTCTTTTTTCAATAGAGATTCTATTGCAAATGCGAAGACTCTACACGAGAATGTCTCAATGACAACTCACTGTAAAGAATTTAGAAAATAAACTACCACATCGACCTCCAATCAGCTCAACAGATCTTCACCAATATGAAAATAAAAAAGAGCACAACCTCAACATCTTCATCCTCATGAATCATATATACCCAAAAGAATTGAAAATTAAACCACCATACAATGTGGCCATTCCACATGAAAATTATCATAAGGGTAGATTGATGATGAATACCATGATCATACATACATCAATATACAATCATAAGAAAAAGTAGAACATGTATTATCGATTAGGTAATGAAACTATAATATAAATCAACATCAGCAGATTCATATAAGAAGAAAAAGAAAAAAAAAGAAGGAGAAGAGGAAAGATGGTAAGAAACAGAGTAAGAGACAAGAAAGTGAGAAAAAGAAAAGGACTATGAGAAAGATGATTATCAATGATTTTCTCAATGCTAGGGCGTTTCATCACCAGGTAGAGAGTGTGAGATGGGAGGCAATGTATGGTTGTTGCTGAGAGCTAAATTGAAGCGAGAATGATGACTCGCCCATTGAGGCGTGAATCCCAGGCCCAAGTCGAGCAACCCACCTCATGAGGTGGGTTGCTTTTCCAGTTGAAAAAGGGGCCTATGGAACTTGAGTTTCACGGGCCCCAATTGGTTTTGTGTTTGATTCGTGCATGAAACTGGCGCTATATTTCCTGATTTTTGCACTCCCAACCCCTTGGCACCATGAAAACAATTGCGTTTGATATCGTGTAATTTTTTATGTTTTGGAGCTTAACTTGTTTGTTTTAATTTGGTAATGGACGAATGGTTTGTAATTGTGATTTTATTAAATGTTATTTGTTTGTTGTTTATTCATTGTATGATTACTCTTAAGTAATGTAGTTCATTATTTATAAATCATAACATGTTATTGTTTTAATGCAATGCCAATGTTTGTTTATCTTATTTTGGCTTTTAACATTTATTAATGATTTCCTTACTTTTGTTTTATTTTTTTAGAAAATATACAGTACTACCGATGCAACAATTTCGATGGCATACGGTACTACATATAAGACTGTTCCCTTGCACACTCCATTTATAGGTGAAAAAGGCCTTTTGGCAATATCGCAATCGTTTCCATCAACCACGTAAATAGCCCCAATGGCGGATCTACATTGAGCCGAGGTTGGGCACCCGCCGGACCCCAAACTTCAAAAATCAACTTAAAAGTGTATAGCCCATGGTGGGATCGATGAGCTATATAATACATAGTTCGCCCCACCCTAAAATTGTTTCTAGGCAAAACTTCTGCTGTTTATTTTTCAAGTGGGCAAAGCATTTTTTTCAGAAAAAGCTGCTATTGTTTATTATCAAGAATGCATCAACCATGTTGATAGGTTAGAGTTCATATTCTTCCAGCAAAAACCTGGCTGATCCGTTTCTGAGCTCTTGATGAAAAAGAGATTCAACTCCAATGCTGCAAATGTACATTCATATATGCGCATGCAGAGCTTCGGCTCACCTGGTAGGTCTCTCCGACTCCCACCTTTCAGGTGGTTGGTCCGATCTAGGTGTGTGTGTGTGCGTGCATGCGCTTAAGTCTTTGGTCTCTTGTCGTAACCAAATATGCTTTCATATGCTTCATCAACTTCCTTCCTAGCAATGAGTCCTAGACATTGCTGGTTCCGAATTGGGCTGGTGGTTCTAACTGGAACCGAATTGGGGAGACCCTGGTTTGGTTCGGGCTTCATCTTCTGTGAAACCAGAACTGTGTCACCAAACCGTCGGCTCCATAATTTTTTAATATTTCTTTTGTCAAAATTTAAAAATTTTAATAATTTTTCGGAACAGAAACTAGAACCGCCGGTTCCATGATTTAGAGCCTTAACCAGCATTTTCAAACCGGCCAGATCCTGATTCGGTTCCAGTTCCTGGTTCCAGGCAAACCGAAACCAGCCATGTCTAATGAGCCCCATATCCCTTATTAGAGAAGGACAAAGCTTCCAACGTGTATCCTTTATCTATGTGTGGATACTCTTGCATATAGTCTCTCACACATAGGCTTCTTCTTCAAGTTTTATTATTAAAAAAGAGCATCAAGAATACGGATGCCAATGCATTTGATCTTTTTTGGATACAACAGGAGGCCAAGCCGGGTATGCACACCCCTGGAGTCGAACTTGTGGTCACGTTTAACACGAGTTGAGAGTCCTGCCAGGTGCGCTGTGTACTCTGTCCATGCAATGCGTGTGTGTGTGTGTGTGTGTGTGTGTGTGTGTGTGTGTGTGTGAGAGAGAGAGAGAGAGAGAGAGAGAGAGAGAGAGAGAGAGAGAGAGAGAGAGAGAGAGAGAGAAATTTAATCAACTACTCGGATGGATCTCAGCTAAACACTCGTATCTTCCACGTTTTAAATAGAACTCTCTCTAGAGAGTAAAGTCAATATATCAAAAAGAAACTTGTAAAAGGTAAAATATTCAACTTAAATTAGGAACTATTTTTAATGGAAATAGTATTAAAATTTCAAGTTTTGCTTTCAATGACCTTGCATTCTGCTTGCATAACTCAAATCACTTCTCAGTCAAACTTGTCTCAGATCAAATGAGCTAACGAGCTGAACGGAAGCTAGCTGGTCAAAGATCCACCCTGGTTGGGATCATTTGCCAGCCCTGCACAATAGAACTAGTGCTGCTGAAGAAGGAAATATCAAACCATGCCAATTTGGTAGCGCAGCACTTTTACAAGCACAGTTCCTGCTTCTGCTTCTCGCACCCGAGGACTTGTGATCAAGACTCATGGAAGGTCGGGAAGATGGCACTGCCGAAAACCGAAAGGAACCAAAGCAAGATAACCACTGTTACAAAAAGTCTTAACACCATATAAGAACAATAAAGGGAATTGTTTTAATTAAGATTCCAGTACTAAAAATATTACACTTCCTAGGACATTAAGGATTGTCCTAAATCTCACAAATTTATACATTCCATCATTTTTATAGAGTAGAGCGAAACATGCTTTTGCATCTTCTCAAACTAAAATCAAATGACAGAGAAGAGGAAAGGTTCTTTTGGGGGATCCACCCCAGGATGGATTTAGTAGAGACAAGGTGAAGCCTATAGGTCAGAGGATTAGAGCACGTGGTTATGAATCACGACGTTGGGAGTTTGAATCCCTCCTCAGTTTCGCGACCGGCCTCAACGCAGAGGCCTCTTTCTTTCCTTTATTACATCCGAGTATAGGTAGCATATGGAGTCTAAAGCGATCTTTCAAATGTTTTCATCTAATCTCACCACCCAAAGTTTTGCTTGTAGGTACATAAGGTACGTAGCATGATCTTAGGTACTCCTATATTTGATGCTAAAGTGTCACAAATCGCATTGCACTTGGGAGTGTTGGCTCACATTGCAGACCTTTAGACTCACGTGATGTAGGCCATGAGTTGGATCCCCGGGGCATATGCGCCTGGTTTCGCTCTCACATTGTAACCAAAAAAAGAAATTCAACAACAACTAAGCCTTTTCCCATACTAGACGGGGTCCGCTAAACCAAAAAAAAGCAATTCACAACTATAAAATATGATGAGTGCATAATAACATACTAAGTTCTCTTTGAGGATTTTCAGGTTAATTCTTTTCAGTTACAAAAATATCATATCATGTTATAAGCCCTTTAAGGTGCTTTTGATACAAGATTGCAAGAGAACTTGACCTTAATTTTTTATACTCATAATTTCTAAGTTCCATTGTGCATTTCAAACATTGACATGAAACTGTGACTCCATAGACCAACCTTGAGTTAAAAACTTCCGCACCAAGAAAAAGGTGGGCCCAAGAACTACACCCAGTTCTCTCTTATGTTTTACCCTGCCTTGCACGAAAGCTCAAATGTTAGTACTACTCACAAACCAAACATGAAAGTATGATTCCTCAAAATCATGATTAGAAGCCCATATGAATCTAAGCCTTTTAATATGAGAGACCTCGCACCATGAACGAAACACCCCCTTAGAGCTTGTTGTCTCCCTTATTCATGTGGAGCACAACAGCTGTTGGCCGTGATGGCCTGGGCCCTTGCTTTCACATTCAAAAATAAAGCGGATGCCTAACAGCCCCTGAACAGACCGAGCCCTCATTTGTGTCACATGGGGCATGGGCCTGTGAGGTGCCATCTTTGCACGTTCGGCCCATGCTAACACTCCCTTACGATACAAGCCTTGATCTTTCAAAACTGCACCGACACTATCTTTGAAAATAAGCATAAAGCAACTTTAGTGAGGAACAATGGCAAAGGTTTTCACGGGTGAAAGAGTCTCAGCTCTCAATTGAATTCGAGAGGTTCTACACTTATACCCACTTTTACTGGCGGGATATCCTCTAAAGAATGAAACTCAAATATTGGGAATATATCAGTGAAAGGTAGGACCAAATACAAAATCTGAAAATACAAAAAAAAAGTTCCCCATTCGAGCTTTTATGTATTGCTCGGTACGGCCTTAAATGATAAGCTTCTCAAAACAAACATATCATGACACGATTTTTCTCACAGTCAAGTACAAGAATAATAAATATTGCAGCTTACTCAACTTACATGTGAAGGGCAATGTCGTTAAGGGCCTTGAAACAGTATCAAATCAATAGGTACAAGGAATTGCAGCCACAGCATATACAAAGACATGTAATGGATTTCTTGAACATACAAGGAATACAAATGATGCAAACATGTAATTCTGTAACAAAACTTGATCATTAGGACCGAGAATGGACATAAAATATATGGTACCTTCTGAGCTCCTTGTGATACCGTCTGATCACAAAACAAAGGCAATACTATCTGAGAGAGAGCATTATCAAGCATGTCAACCTTAGTCTCACTCTCGTTTGCTCTCTCTCTCTCTGCCAGAACATCCATTTTGCTTCCCATCACTGTCCCTTCTCGACCGAGATGGTGTTGCAGGAGAAAAGCGTGAGCTTTGAACAGGGTGGATTTCAGGGTCGTACTTCTGCGAGGCAAGGTATGTGAGAGCTGTGACAACATCGGCTATCACGGGTCGCATGTTTGCTTGTTCTTGGAGACACATAGCTGCAACAAGAAGGGCTTGATACAAACCCCTCAGTGGGTACCGACCCTGGAGTGCAGGATCTGCCATCTGCGGGAATTTCCTTCTATCTTTGAACAAAGGTCGGGCCTGAAAAGTACCCACAGATCTTACGAGTGAATGAAAGAAATAATGATTGATATCTGTATTGGACAAATCGATTTGGAAAATCCTCAAGTTGAGAAACTAAATTGGAACTCAACGACAGATCTTAAGGTGCAGCATCATATTCCATGCAGGTGCAGTTGTCCAGCATGGCTTTAACTTTAGTGACAATGGGAGGCGGAAGCCAGGTAGAAACGCCCCAGGAGTCAAACACACTTCCTGCGTCTTGTGAGTTGAGGGTCATGAGTGAATCAAGCATGACTTATTAACTAAGAACCATCAGAAGCCACATACTTTCTTTTGGTTCGAAGAAGCCACATATTAGAATGTTAGAGCATTTCAAGTCACGATATATGACAGGAGGCTTCATTTTATCATGCAAATACTCCAAACCCTTAGCTGCACCAGCTGCTATTTTCATTCTCGTATTCCAATCAAGTGGTTTTCTACCAGGCGGAAGATCTAGGGTAATGGGGGAGAGGAAATGAGATGAGCCAGTGATAAAGAATGCTGCTGACAGAACATTGATTCTATTCTATATGAGGAGAAATGAGATATTAGGATGATAGTATATACCAAGTAAATGGTTCTCCAAAGATCCCAATTGCATGTACTCATAAACCAGCTTAAAATCCTCTTTGCAATGGTCTATTCAACAACCTGATCCCGTACATAAATCCACTAAGGAACATAAACTTCCTAATACAACAACTAAGCCTTTTACCATACTAGATGGGGTCAGCTACAGAGTTGTTCTATGCGTATTGTATCATGTATCGTTTTGGTCCATGATATGATACTATCGTATGGTATCACCCTGTATCATTTTTTAATACTAAAAAAATTAAAAAAAAAGTCACAAAAGTTCAGAAAAAATCACTTTAATTGAAAAAGATTCATATGAGGATGCATAAGTTGAGTAAATATTCACCAATCACCATTCAATTTTCAATATATAAAGCATTTAAGCATTACATCCTTAGCAAAATTATAATTTTCATAATTGAAAAAAGAATTACATATTGTAATCAAGATCAACTAAATAATCTTCATCTTCTTCTCCTTGTTTAAGATCATCACCACCTTTAACTTTAAAATCAAAATCATTGTCCCCTTGATCTTGTTGCACTCTAGCCAAATTAATCCATCGAATGTCTTTTTCAGTTAGGAGTGTATTTGCTTCACTATCTTCTATAATCTACTCTTCTAAGATATCAAAATTGTCCAGACTTTGGATCAAATTGGTTCTCCTCCCTATTTAACTTTTTTAATTGCTTGCAAAAAAAATATTAATAATTAAATAAAACAAAACATTTAATTAAATACTTAATTAGTAACTAATCATTTATTACTTTTGTCGAAACCGCATGTTGTAATGGATGAAGACTAGGTCATTGAGACGCTTATATTCCAACCTATTGCGCTTTTTTGTGTGGATATGTTCAAAGACACTCTAATTTCTTTCATAACCAGTTACATTACAGGTTTAACTCAAAACTCTCATTGCAAAATCTCTCAATTACTTACAAACCTATTCCACAAAACATCTAATATACAAAGACAAAAATATAAGATTTTACAAACTTAAATATTAAGATAAAGAGTTTACCTAGGCGCATATTAATACGGTTGCGAATGACTACAAGTAAACCCATCAAGTGAAGAGCATTATCGTAGATCTCCATCTTTCGATGTATAACATATGATCTACTCTCATCAAGGACCAATATGTTTATTCAATCAATGATACCTCAATTAACCTCACTGTCCCTTTTAAAGCTTACATAATGCCTAAATATTGGATTTAGGTAGTAAGTCATCATATGAGATTATGCAACTGTTTATTCCATCTATTATCGATAATATTTCACATGGGCACGTAATCTCTCTTTTTCGATTAAAATTACTTATAATAACTTCTTTAGCCCAATATATGACTTCATAAAGCTAGCAGATAGATGGCTTCTCCTTATTGTCAGTCAATCTCAAAGGTTTGACTAAAAGACATGTGATCCTTAATAGTTTAACACAGGAGTTCTAAAATGTACTCCTAAAGACTGTCTCTGAAATCTCATTAAGTTTTTTGTTTCTCCTATTTTGAGGTAACTCTCCAAACTGTTGCCACTCATATTAAGAAAACATTATCTACAAGGCTTGCTTTTGTTTAACAATGCTCTATATTGATAAAAAATTAGTTGCAAACCGAGTAGCAACTTTACAAAAAAAATTCTGCATCATTTGCATATCTCCTAATCATACATAATACAAAATCATGGTTATAGATAATTTTTGTGATATCTTGATAACACTCAATTACTGTCTTTACCTCATCCATCTCTCAAATATCCTCCAAGATGAGATCTAGACAATGGGCTGCTCATGGTTTCAAATAAAAAGTCTCATAAGTATCAACTAACTCATTTCCAACTGTTTTATAGTTAGATGCATTATCTGTAATTAATTAAACTACATTCTCAAACCCAACCTCTAATATCACCTTATGAAATTCTTGCCTTAGAACCTTTGTAATATGTTGCTCCTGTGACATGTGTAGGGATATAAAAAACTAAGTCCTTTACGACAGTTGATAAAGAAGTTTAACAAAGTCCTTTCTCGCCTATTTATCTATCCGTTTACTATGATAGTGCACTTTGTCTCCTTCCATGACTCTCTCAAAGTCGAATAATATTCTTGGATCTTAAGGATAGTTCCTCTCAACTTTTGATAAGATGACATCCTATACCCTGAACCAATGTTACCAATTGCATATGTCATTCCTTGAAAATGAAAACAATTTGATGCATTAAATGGAATGCATGTATCATAAAACCATTTCCCTAGTACAAGGTCTTTTTGCTCACACAATTGCTCTGAAGTCATAGCAGCACGAATTCTAGGTTGTAGGTCGAGAACTACTACTCCCAACCTCTATCCTAACATCAAAAGGGATGCTATGATTGCTATCACCAAGTCCACCAATAACATCCTCTTCCTCAAACATCTCTATATCATCCTTTTGTTATCTCTTCTCAACTATATTCTCAATCATCTATAGACATTGTCATTTAATGGCGTGTGACACTTTTATAACTTTATTCGTACAAGGAGCAACCTCTTTCCTAGTCTGTACTACGTGATATTTCAAACAAGAAATTCTACCATTAATCATGTTCTCATAAAAAATATATCTGATTTTCAATATGTTTCCCTCAAATGTTCTACCCCACAACCATGCCTGACCATCGAACCGAGATTGGGAGTTCCTAACACCCCTTCCTACCATTTCAATTTAACAATTCAATCTTAATAAACACAAAAATAAAAACACTTCATAAATCCTCAATCCTCACTTCATAAACCACCAAAACACTTAAATAGAGTGTCTCCCACTTCACAAATACAACAAAAGGATATTCACACACACTTCATAAGTTCATATATTATCATTGAAAAAAGAAAAAACAAATAATAGAAAAAAACACCAAATACAAAGAGAAATAATGAAAAAACCTATACCACAACCACCAGAATGTTGGTATTGTCACTAATGGAGTGATGGTGGCATTGGAGACCCTTGAAAACCGTGAGATGCCTTACCCTAGTTGGAAGTCACCTTAAAGGAGCTTAAAGACCCAAAACGAAAGCTAGAAACCCCACAGAAACGTGAGTTTCTGCTCGACCATGGACCTTTATAAAAGGTCTGTGGGTGTATCGCACGATATAGGTTGTATCGCATGATACATCATGATACAATATCTTCTATGATACAATACCGTGTATCGTATCGTGGAGTCATCATAACACTCATCGGCTATATGAATTCTTTGTTTCCACATAGCCCTATCATAATTTGTATAATCTATGGTAAATAAGTCCGACAAAGTTTTACGCTAACAGTCGAAAGCCTAACACAACCCTCCTTTATCCGAGCTTGGGACCAGCCATGCAAGGGTGATCCCTTACATGGGCGGAGTTGAACAAAAGCTTCCTAATGCAAAGCATAAATGAATAGTCCTCTCTCAAATAACCAATTCAATCCTATAATAAAACATTCTCTATTTAGAATCAAGGTGGAATGCTAAAAGTCTCACGAGAGGTGTACAAGTCTATGCAACAATGTGGTCCCGTACATAAATCCACTAAGGAACAGAAACTTCCTAATGCGAAGCATAAATGCCTAGTCCTCTCTCAAACAACCAATTCAATCCTATAATAAAACACTCCCTATCTAGAATCAAGGTGGAACGCTGAAAGTCTCATGAGAGGTGTCCAAGCCTTCGAACACTAGAAACGTCTATTGTGAAATCAAAACCAAGACACTCAGATACATGGATTTACAATTAAATGCTAAATCGCACCATCAAAAGATGAGCATGCTGCCAAGGATGAACACACCTACGTATCCAGCAGACATGATTTCTTCAAAAATTTAATGGAGACCAACATTTTTGGTTTAGATGAACACCTGCAAGCATCCCATGTAGATGCGGATGGCGATTAAGTCACTCACAAGCCATTCGAGTGATGAGGAAAGTGTCATCTCAATTAACAGTGTGTACTATTCATAATCCTTAGAGTTCCACACATAAACAGTCGATAAACTTGATATACGTAATTACTAATACATTTGGAGAAGATGAAGAGACAAATCAAACCTGATTGGTACTTTCCAAACGACCCTTGTATACACGACCAAAACCTCCCTCGCCTAACAGACAGTCAGGCTTAAAGTTCCTTGTTGCTGCTGCTAATTCACGAAAAGTAAATGTTTGCGCTGCAATATGAGTAGATCCCTCCTTAACAACCTTTTTCCCCAGTGAAGGACTTTTCTTCAATATCTCTAAGAGCAAGAGACAAGAAAAAATTGGTGTCAGCAAAAAAATAAGTAGAAAAAGAAAGCTTGAATTTTCCTTCAATTTCCCTAAGAGAGCTGAAAAGATTGTTCGTGTCACCAAGACCGTAAAAAAATATTGAAGAATCAAGCTATCATCAACTGGTTATCTCATGAACCAAGAGGAAATCAAAATGAAATCAGCCAACCTTTCCCTAAAATTAAAGAAGAATTATACGAAAAATCTCATCCTCATCGTATTTCGTCTCCCACGAAAAATTAAATGGTCCATAGACCAATTATTAACAACACAGTGTGAGATTTTCAAATAAAGGGCATAAACATGAAGCCGCCGCCACTTTTCTATAAACAAACTCGATTCTAAACCCAATTAAAAATGAAACCAAACTAAGAAAACCCAGGGAGATTAGAACTTCGTCTCTTAAATAAAAGATTGATATGTCACTTATTGAAACCAAAAACCAAATAGAGATAATCGAAGCGTAATTCCTGCTCAAAACAACCACGATGTTAACTGTCCTCAATGCGACTTATACAAGAAAAGAAAAGGACACACCAAAAACCCTAAAAACGCCCAAAAGAGAAAATGAGAGCAATGGAATCAAATCCAAGCTTGCAAACAAACAAGAACACCGAAAGAGATGACACCCAATTCAGACAAACAGAACCGAAAAGACGATTTTTCGAGAAGAACAAACAGATAGACACAAAGACGAGAACCCACTTTCGAAATCGAAACTACGGAAACACCAAAAACGATCTATCAACCACCCAATTGAGCATAAACGGATAGAACTCCAGGCACCACCTGGAGACGCCCTCTGAGCGTCGGTTTTCTTGGGCTGCTGCTGCTTCTTCTCCTTCGATCCTCCCGAACAAGGGAGACAACCCATCTAGAAGAATCCAGAAGGACGAAAGAATCAGACAGACCAGTATTCGCCAAGAGGGAATGTCAGTCAGAAGCTCTGAACTCGCGAGATATTGGCGATTTCCCGACGATTGCGGGGAGGGTTCTCTCTCGTCTGCCTATGCTCTCCTCTCCGAGCGAGAGTCAAGGGGGCCCTTTTACTTTAAAATTATTTTTTAGAAGTATTTTGTTATTCTTTTCCTTTTCTTTGTCAAGATATTTCCCTTCACATCGTCAATTTCAGAATTGATACGGGTACACCCTAGTTTTCCTGCGATTCCGAAAATATCCTCACTTATGTAATTATTACGATGCCTTGATCTACACTCCTCTGTTCCTCTTAACCACCAGTTGTTGCTTCTTCGTTTTTTTGGCTTATTTGAGCAGTTCATTGTTCCGTCTATATTTATTTATAGTAAAGAAAGCTCATCAACATTTATCAAAAAAATTAAAAGAAAGATAATACCAAAAGGGATAACAACTCACACAAGGTATACTATTAACATAACATTATTAATAAAAAACGAATGTAAAAATGGTTGAACAACCTTCACAAGTCATGGAGTGAGATTATCATACTTTACTTTATGATGTCCATAAAATACTTAGTCTTTGAATGAAAAGACAACTTGCTTAAAATTAGAGATAATCACTGGAAGTAAAAAAGACATTTTGAGTGATAGTTGGGCACCATGGATGAAGTAATATTAGAGATTAAGTTTACACACATTAAGTTTGAGGTACTCTTGAAATAATTTTTCAAGAAGCAGAGTCAATAATAAAAACAAAAATTATACTTATTATACCATCTAAGTTGCTCATTATATCAAGATAAATTTAGAGATAGAGTGTCAATAATGATCATGTATCTCTTAGCATATGATGTTTGGAGGTTTAGCAATTATAATTTTGATTAGCATACTTATATATGCAAATAGAAAAAGCATAAGCATGACAACTTAGTAAACATATTTTTTTGCTTTGCTCTAGATAATTGTTTTACTATTATTTTTTACCACAATATCTTTCATATAGTCATTTTTCATAATTGAACAACTAAGTTATATTTTTTAATTATAGATATGAATTTATGAGTATTTTTCAGCCTTTAGAGTTAGAATGCGATCAAAATGGTTGGATGGGAAACCACAAGCAGTACGATGGAGGAAAATATTTATCATAGGTAATCTCTTATCAATCGGCTTACTAAGTACCATAAACAATTGGATTTAATGATGATAAAGTAAGTAATTTATGAAATTATAATTATATTTTTATTTTATATTAAACATAATGTGTATACATTATAATCTTTTATTTTATGCAATGTAGATTGACTACCATCTATATAGTTTTACAAAGTATTTATTTATAATATATATAAGTTATCAAGATACTATGGAAGCATTCAGTGTTTTGATATTGTAGAACCATATATGACTAATCATGTAGTTTGACAATTCAATTACCATTAAGGCATCCTAATTGCATCGATAAGGTCCTCTATTACAAATAAACCCTATGTGTATAAGGTATAGTACGAGCCACATAATATTACCTTAGAGGCATAATACTCATACTATTTTTAGCTTGAGTACTTTGGTGTCTCAACAATGTATCCTCACGAGTAAGATAAGTTGTACATAGAGTTGTATATTTCTCGGTAAGAGATTCTATCAGTTAGTGACATTTGACTCATCATCTTCTAATTAAGCAGCACAATACATCATTCTTCATCATGCAAGTAAATAAATAATTATGTATATTAATATGATCTTTAACTTTGTTTTGTTTTGATTATAATACTAACTTTTATGTAATTATTTTTTTATACCAACATCTTACTGCAATATGTAACACACTATCACTAGCTTTAGTAAATTTAGAGTATGTGTCAAGATTATTGTCAGGTGACCCTTCCTTCTTGGAGTTGTTAGAGGCATACGACAATGCTACCAACGAACATATTGATTGACTATATATGAGAATGTTGGTGAGGATGTGTAAACACCCAAAGATAAAATCCTCAATAAAGGGTTGATACAAATCAAATCTGACCAAAATATCAAATATGAGTTGGATCATATCCAAACACAAACTGGATCATATATAAGCACAGATCGGATCAAGCCAAAATATCAACTACAAGTTGAATCATATCCAAACACAAACTATATCAAATGTAAGTACATATTAGGTCACATCATATTCAAATGCCAAAGCAAGGTGAACTACATTGAAGTATAGACTCAAGCAAATACAAGCATAGACCAAACCAAATCCAAAAACAAGATTCAAGTATAGATTGGAGTAGGTATAAGTATAAACCGAATCATATTCAAGTATAGATTGGAGCAAATACAAATAAAGACAAAGTCAAGTCCGATACAAAATTCAAGTACAGATTGGAGCAAATATAAGTACAAATCGGGTTAAGATTCGAATACAAACTAGATCAAACATGAGGATCAATTAAACCAAATCTAAATACAAGATCAAATTGGATCCAAACATAGGCCAAATTCAAAATTTGAAAATCCACGAGAGGATCACATTACATGTCCGGTAAAAAGCGACTTACAACCACCTGTAGTCAGCCAACACCTCTATCAAGAGTTCTGCCTTCACCTGCATTAAGAGGCACATAAATAGAGAAGACCTGCAAATAGAGAAGCAACCATGACAGCGATGAAAACTTTAAAAAAGAAAGGCATACAATGCCTTCCTCTATATTTTTTCCCCTTACGCAAACAAAAAAGGATTCCTTGAAAAAGATACCTAGAAAGAACAAAAAAATACAAGGACCGAAAAATCTATAAAAGAGGAAGAACATCCCATAAGGAGTGATGAATCTTGAGAGAGCTCTTGCAAAAACATAGCAAAACAACCATTGATCTTGAGAAAATCCAAACCTCCTTTTGGTCTCAATTTCTCAGTTTATTGTAAGCTAAGTTTGCTTACTGCTAATTGATTCTTGCCATTATACGAAAAGTCTCAATGTAAATGAATATATGCTTGCAATCACCAAGAGCAAAGACCTCCCCTTTCGCCTTCACCCTCAATTGCACGTAGAGAGGCAAAGAGTCATTCGTCCCTCTCCCTTCCTCTTTGTCTCCCTATTAAAGGCAAATAACCACCCACTCTTTCTCACGCACATACCTCTTTCCCTTACACACACATAGAATACACACTCTCTCACATACACACGGACTCCACACACGTATACATGATACTCTCTCTCCCGCCCGACCTCTGCTTCACATAGAGGGTTGTGATCCCCTCTCTTGGCCTATGCTTCATGTAGAATCATGAGCCCCTCTCTATGCTTCATGGAGAGGGTTGTGGATCCCTCTCTCACTCTCACGCTATTTTCATCCTACTCATTTTGCATCAGAAGCACTAACCCCTTTTCTACCAGTTTGAGCTTGATCAGGTTCGTTGAGTTGACTCGATCCACCTCCTCTTAAAAGCTCTTGACATATATTGTATTGTCCCAATTCGATCTGATATTTTTGACCGGATCCACCACATCCTACTTGGATTGGATCTCCTTTTAGACCATTCCCAACATGACCATGCAGATCTCATTTCAATTCCAATTCAATCTAGATTTTATCCTAGTTAAACTCAAAATCTAATTCGATTGTCTAAATCCTACTCATCCTACTCAACTGACGCATTTGGAATCAGATCCAATTATCCAAAAAATCTTATCTTCGAGTTGAATCAAACCAAACTCAATCCAAATCAAATAGACCCAAGCTTTCATGGATTTGGCTTCATTCAAAATTAGATCTCGTTTGTATCATCGAAGGTCCACTAAATACCAAGTATTTCAAGAATTCATACCTACTCAAGACAAACAATATGATAGCATGGGAGATCGACCCTCAGTTGATGTAGCAAGAAGAACTTTAGCAAAAAGAATTCAAATGGGTCCAAATGGCACATCAAAAAGGAGAGTGTTATGAGGTACTCTACTTTTCTAGTTTAACCTCCTTATTACTGCTCGTTTTCTCATTCTCTTACTAATCTATGTCTTATCAGACCAAAAATTTGCATATAATTCTCTTTTGGTATATCTGGTGAGACCTCGTGGGTCAACCAACATTTGTTTGCTTAGTTAAATTTGAATTTACTTGTTACTTGTTAAATATCTTGATTGACACTTCCATGCATTGTGCACGTAGTGTAAATCACTATTAATTGTTTCTTACACTCACATGTTAACACACTTGTGTGCATATTTGGCTCTTTTGTTTGTTTGTGTATTGGACTATTTGCAAAACTCATACATGCTCACTTAAATTAGGATTAATGTAATTTCTTCTCAAAACCGAAATGTCTTTCGGCCATCATAACAATACCCCGGTCCAAGGGTAAAGTGGAGTCCTTGTCTCCCGATTCCCTAGAATCTCGAAAACCTAAAGGAATAGAACCCGAGTTGATTGATGATGCTACAACATCAAACATGAAACCTACCAAGCCCAAGCATAGCGCCTCTAGGATCCCAATACCTACAATTTTTCCTAAAAACTATGCGGTTGAACTAGAAGCTTTGAAAAACCAATTAAGAGAAGTCCAACTAGTAAACAAAGTCATGCGATTAGAAAAAGAGCATAAAAAAGGATTAATTTGCTTTTGGTGAAAGCTTTTGAGAACACAAACATGAAAAAAGAGAGAACAAACCGAAGAAGAAGACTAACATGCCCAAGGAAAAGAAGGCAACTCACAAAAGAGAGCCAAATCAAACAAAAGAAAACTTGAAAATGGAGTTTCAAAAGATGTACTAAACAATCCTACGAAAAGAAGACAAGGGAAAAAGAAAGTACAACAATGAAGACTTCTTACAAGTGGATTACGAGACCGATAACGATGATAAAATCCAAAGTTCCACCAATTCGACGATCATGAAGATCGCAATTCACACCAACTATTCACTAGGAGAGCTATTATGTGGGCTCATTGTCACTCTACGAGAATCGACCCTTAGAAGCCAAGGTTCCTCGTCATCATCTCATCTCTACGTGAATGAAATAACAAGATCCGGCAAGATCTTCCAACTTGAACACCTTAAGAACTATCCCAAGCTTGCCGGACTTGAGCCCATCATGATTCTAACTCCAAGAGCTTCAACACTAACCCAAGACAAGGGGAAAAAGTGATTACACGACTACGATCTCGAGAACCATTTGTTCCGAACACAAGTCCACATATCCATCTTCAAGCTTATAAGATCCTCATCTACATATGGAGGTGATGAAAGATATCCTTAGAAAGGCCAAAGTCCCATAAATTATCTCTACGAGTCTCTATTTATTCTAGTATTATCAATCTTAATACAAACACCTCTAATTTTCTCGAATGATGACCTGCCTAGACACATATTCTCATATGACCAAGCCCTGTATATAGACTCAAGGTTAACGACAGACCTATTTCTAGATGTCTTATGGATGGAGGCAGAAGTCTAAACATATTGTCCTCCTAGATTGCCCTCCAAATGAGGATACACAAGCAAAAGCTCACTCCTACAAATATCCATATTATGGGATATGATGGTCACACTTCTACTCTCGAGAGTACTATCATCCTCAAACTCTAGATAGGTCTTATTATCCATTAAGCCCAATCCCATGTTATTGACCTTAACTCCTCATACAACCTTCTCTTAGGTTGTCCTTGAATTCATGACCTAAAGATTGTATCATCCACTTATCATTGGTGCATGAAGATTCCTATCACGACCAAATTGTCATAGTCATAAGTAAAGATAGTATCATCCATCTCACCGGGGCAAAGAGTCCCAGTTTTGACCTTCCCTTATCTATATCTTACCATAAAGGCTAACCCATCCTTTCTAATTGATCCAATTGAGTCTCCTATGCCTTCTACTCCATTCTCCAAAGTACTTATCATAGATTACACTTGTAGACCTAGAAAGGAGAGTGTATCGATGACTCTCTCCTCCAATCTTGTCCCGAGTACATGACCTTTGCTCACTTCGAGAAGACTTGAAGGATGCTCCTCTCCATGGGGTATTCTCACTTCCAAGGTTTTGGCACGACTCGCAAGGTCCTTCCACACTCATGGAACCTAAAGCCCATCACAGTCGAAACAACTTAGGTTATGACCCTTGCAGTAAACCAAGACCTCATCCTATTGGTCCTCCTGCTTGGATATAGGGACATACACTCTATGACCTTTCATCTATCTTCTCTAGTGACATAGTTATTGATAACCCTAAATTTGATTAAAGAAAACAATAATAACTCTAAATGGATAAAATATCAATCACTAGAGTAAAAAGAAAGAAATGCAAGAATTGAGTGTAGAGAAGAGAGATAAATTGCTGTAGGGGTAGTTTGAGTGACTTTTAAATTTGGGGTGTGTTGGTAGTAATCCCCATCATTTTCCTCGCTATAAATGGGAGGAACTCAATGTGGATCTGGATAGATCCATATGTCTGGCCTGGACTACAGGTAAGATTACTCGAGATCTTGCCATATATGGTGGTTCTTCCTCTCTCTCTCTCTCTATATATATATAATGAGAGCGAAAACCTCATATATGTTAGCATAATTAAGTGTTACTTTATCCAAACAAATTTCAACTATCTCTCTTAACTTAGTGTATGGTTGGAAATTAAATTTAAAAGTAATATATATATATATATATATAAATAAAGTATTACAAAATGTTATGTACTTTATTGTTTTTTGAATTCAAATGTCAACAAGTACCTAAGTGTGTTAGGGCATTTTATACATATACATATATATACATATATATACATATATACATATACATATATATACATATGTATACATATATATACATATATATATATATACATATATATATATATACATATATATATATACATATATATATATATATACATATATATATATACATATATATATATACATATATATATATACATATATATATATATATATATATATATATATATATATATATATATATATATAGAGAGAGAGAGAGAGAGAGAGAGAGAGAGAGAGAGAGAGTTGCTGCTCGTTGTGTATGGTGGCTCGCTAGCCCGTTTACGCGGAGGTTCAATGATTTAGGCAAACTGGGGTTGATGCTTGTTCTCTAGACAGGATGCCTTTGTGAATTGTGAGGCCACATTATTCCCGTGAAGATCTCACGCGCGCAGTAGTTTTTAATAACTAACGCTCTGAGTGCATTATTCAACTAAACTTGTAAAGACAAAGATGGTCACCAATATGAGGTGTTTTAACAGGCAAGGGTTTGTTTAAGACCATATCTCACAAATAATCATCAACAAGTTAATTTAAAAGAGACATGTTTATGAATGATAAGGTATCCTAGATAGAGTTGCTTCGGAACCTGGCGTTGGTGGGTTGAATCAGAACCGAACCAAACCAGAAACTGGCCTTTTTACATGGTAAAGAAAACGTCTCTAATTCCTATCTTTTTACTAGTGATTGAAACTGGAATTAGAATCAAGCTGAGGACCCCTCAAGTAGACATGTTCGGTTTGGAACCAATTCGGCGGTTTCAACTAGAACATAACTAGGTCCGGAACCTGAACCGATGAAATTAGACCCAAAATAGGTTTGGAGGTTCCACTTAATTTCATGAAACCGAAATTAGCCAAAAACCAGAACCAGTGGTTTGGAACTACCAATTATGGTACTTTTTACATTGGTTCTTATGTCATTATGGTCTATCAATTGTTATTTACATTAAGAAAGGAAGATCGGAATTTATATTTGTTTCTAACTTTTTTGTTGCCTATCTCTATGTTTTTTTTATTGAACCTGTTTGCAAGATGTATAGGCCCAAACTGAAACTGGGTTTGTATATAGCGTTGTTTGGTTGCTAGTAGTTGATCCTTCATATAATCCTTTAAAAAATTCATCATTCTTCACATATGTTTGTGCACCATAATAATACTTATTTTTTTCAAGATTCTCGAAAGAATATCTCTCCGCATCTTATAAGTTTTTATCAATAAATACACTGTAAAAATTCTTTTTTTTACTCTAAAATATTTTATGAGATATATCAACAGGTGAATTGCCATAATATTTGGTCTAGCATCAATTCAAATTTGGTTTTCGATTGTAGTCGATACTCGTCTCAACCTTCACTCAATAATGCTTTACATAAAGTCGTAAAGAAGTCAAACAAACAGAACATGGCCATGTTGACTCGTCTCATCAACTTGAAATGCTATTCATATTTGGGTATTTGGATTATTAGCTCATTTATAGTAAGCTAAGCAAAAACACAATAAATGTAGGTCGGTATACCTGTTCGGTTTCAACCCGCCTGGTGGGTTGACATGGAACCTGTCTGAACCTAGAACCATCCAAAAATAGAACTCGAACCAAACTGGAGAACCATATGATTCGGTTCCAGTTCCACCTAGAGGAGAAATGAACCGAAACTAGAACCGACGATTACAAGGCCTTCTTTGTTACTTTAAATTTTTTAAATATATTTTCTACTATTGTAGACGAAGAACTGAAACCGAAACATACATTGAACAGGATCTGGCACAGCCTTGGACCTAGAGGAGGGCTGGCTCAGGTCCATTTCCAGCTTTTGGTTGAACTAGAACAATGGCTTTAAACATGGCTGTCCGGATTTACCTAGAACCGAACATGAATACAAGCCAAGATTTGAGGGAAACATTATATATATATATATATATGTGTGTGTGTGTGTGTGTGTGCGCTTGTGTGTATATCGTGTCTTAATATCGCAATGAAAATGCGCCTCTTTCACTAACAAGCATTTTCAGTGAATTTAGCAATATTTTTAGTAGCGCAGGTTACATTTTGGTGAAAAAGAGTTGCAAAAGTAAAGATTTGCAAACCCCGAATGCCGCCATTTTGTGTGTATATCCTTGTCTTGATATCGTGGTTTCCTTTAGTAGCGCAGGTTACATATTGAGGCAAACGTCCAAGGCAAAACTGAGGCTTCAGGAACCGACGTTCATGGGTCGTTGTAACAAGTGGCAGATCCGTTGTTGGAATACAATGAAGCAGCGATAAAGGCTGTTCCAATGTGTCAAACGGAAGGTTGCTGGTCGGATTCCTACAGGCCTTAAAGATTCTATGGTTTGTGAAATAGGGATGACAACTCCATTAGCATCTGCCTCCCAACCATTTGACGATATGCCAAACCCACCTTTCTTAAAATCTTCAAGCACTTTCACTGGGGTCATCCATATATTGGCGACCCACAAACATCCCCATCATCTAGAGTCGGTGCTGTTGCTACTTAGTCTCAAGAGTGTCTATTGCTGGTCTCAAGTGGTGGGGATGCTTCCTCCTCGTGACAGAAAGGAAACCAGGATTGAAATCAAGATGAGTGGGGACTAGAAAAGCCTGGTCATTCTGAAGGATACATATGATTCATGAATGACTCCATGGAAATGGACATTACAGGCGAATCCAGGTACAAATATATGGATTTTCAGTTTATTTTTGAAAGCTTAGGAAGAATGTGGCGCTTCATGCTTGGTATCGAGTTCTACCCTGGGTAAAACGGTTTGTTTTTTATTCGGGCCTCTACCTAAGAAGAGAACGGAAGAAGAGATGAAGGTCGAAAAAATGGTTTCCTCTCGAGGGTTTTGCACGGGGAAGTTAAGATGTATTTATTTTATTGTATGTATTTTTTTACATTAACCTTATTTATATACCCGACTTTTCATCCGTGTTATTTCCACTGAGTCTTGTGTTAAAGTCATATGTGAACTGTGAGAGATTTATGTAGTTTCATTTGTAAAAGCAAAACTATTTTTGTTTTGATGGTTATCTTTTAAAAAAAAAGGCGACTCGCAAAATATGGGAAGAGGGTCTTCTTTCTAATTTTTCGAGCGCATTATCTCGGGCTTCAAGAGGACACAAAGATAACTGAATCTCTCACTTGAGCTAAAAAAAATTGTGATACGTTGGTTTTACCTCTCACTATTTTGAGAATTTTCTAAGTTAGTATAATTTTTCAATTGCAAGTGATTGCAACTCTTTACTCTTATGCGGTTTTTCATGATAAATGTATTTTTCTTGCATAACCATCATTAAACTATATTTTCACACTCAAATTCAAAGCATATCTCAAACCCAAGTGTGTAAAATATGTTTTATAAAAGGATATTCTGAAATGCTTTTAGTGAAGATGTCAACAAACATATCATTAGTTGGCATATAAGATATAAATATCTTATTTCTTTTAAGCATATCATGAATATAGTGGTATTTAATCATTATATACTTGCTCTTAAAGCTATTAGCTTAACTCTTAATAAGAATAATTATTACATTGTTGTCACAATAAATAACAACTAGCTTGTTGGTCATATCCAACTTCAAATCACGTATGAAGCAACTAATCTAAATAGTGTTTTGCAGCTATACTGTAAGCAATATACTTAACTTTTTATATATGCAACGCTACACAACCATGTTTCTTATAAGTCCAAAAAATATTACTACCGCCAAATAAAAATATTTGACTTGAGATTTACTTGTCATTTTTGCTCCCAACAAAGTCAATATCTGAGTATCCTACCACTTTTATTCATCCGCTTGAAAATAGAGTTTTAAATCTTTTGTTCTTTTAAAATATCTCAAGATCCTTTTCATAGCTATCCAATGTTTGCCAACCAGGATTATTTTGATATCTACTCACAATACCAACAACAAATCTTATATCCGGTCTTCTACATAATATAATATACATCAAGCTACCCAGAGTTTGTGCATAAGGAACAAATAATCAATAGGCTTGCTGGAACAATTAATCAAATTTTTTTGAGGATAATTTCTCAAAAAAAATTCTCACTGTAACAATTAATCTTACTCAATTTTATCCCTTTAACAATGAGTATAATTATAGGCTTGCAATCATTCATTCTAAATTTCTTGAGGATATAATCAATAATATATATCTCTTTACTAAAACATAAAAGTTAAAGATTTTCTATCACAATTTTTTTTTTTTTTATATCTAGAATATAAGATCTCCCATATCCTTCATTTCGAACGTTGAGTTTAACCGTGACTTAGTTTTAACAATCATCTCATTATCATTCTTAGTCAACAATATGTCATTTACATATAAAGATAGAACGACAAAGTATCTCCCACTATTCCAAACATATACACAATGCCACAAACCAAAGTTTTAAAATAGTATTTTAAAAAGTCAAATACTATTGACTAGGTGATTGTTTAAGGCTATATAGAGATTTTTGCAACCTATATACTTTATCTTCCTCGCATTTAACAACATGCTCCTCTTGATGTTGCATATAAATGATTTCATCTAAGTCATCATTTAGAAAACCATTTTTACATCTTACTGATGTAAATCTAAATCATAATATACAAAAATAGCCAAAATAATCCTAATGGATGCAAATTTCGCAACAGGGGAATATGTCTCTACATAATCTATCTCCTTTTGTGAAAATCCCTTTGCAACTAGTCTCGCTTTAAATCTATTGATTGTTTTAGTAATTTTATATTTATTTTTAAGAACCCATTTACAACCTACAGGTTTCCTTCATTTTGGTAAATCTGTCAATTCCTAAACTTGGTTTTTTTAAATAGATTCAATTTCTTAATCTGTGGTTTTTTTCAGTCTGTCGATTCAGATGAGTTAATAGCCTACTGATATGTTATTTTATTAGTCAACTCATGTAAATCTACTAAATTATACACTTTCTTTTCAAAGTAAGTGTGATAATCCTTTAAATAGTATGATATGACCTTATGCATTTTTTGCACATAAACCTAAAGGACATAAAATATTTAAAGAATATAAGTAGAAAGTTAAAAATCAATTATTACATACAATCAAAGTTTTAAGGTCTAATCAAAGTGGTGAATATATCTCTACAAAATTCTTAAAATACTATAAATACTTTGGTACTTCAAAACAAAATATCATGTCTAGAACACCTCAATAAAATGGTATAATAGAAATATTTAACAGGACCTTGTAGAATATGGTTAGGTTCATGTTAATAGATGTTTCTCTTCTTAGGGTAGTTTAGGGAAAAGTAGTGACTACAATCATTTACATATAAAATAGAGTTTCATGTAAGGATGTATTTTCTACACCATATGATATGTGATTTGATAGAAAATCAAACCTAAGTCATCTCAAGAGGTAGAGATTTATTGCTCATGTCAAGATCTTTGATCGATTTAAAGACAAGCTAGACAGTAAGTACTTGAGGTATATTTTTTAGATACCTTAAAGGTTCTAATGGATATAGATTTTATCACAAGGACCATGGTTTAATAGACAGTATAAATGTTAATTCTTAGAGGATACTAAGAATCACATCCTTGAAAATGATGATCAGTGCATTGATGATCTAGTGGATCTAGATCTATCGTCATTTGAATTCATAAATTCCGATTCAAATGACAACAAACTAAAATATGCATATCTCAAATAATCATCAATTAATGTTATAAAATAAACTTTTCTACGATAAAATCTTACCCTAAAGAGTCTAAATAAATCTTTGTTAATGATTTCTAATATTGTTGTTGCCCTAATTATTTATGTAAGAAATAATTTTTTAGTCATTTTCTCTTGCATACAACCTTTATACTTATTAAAAATATTTTCTTGAAACAATGAGATCTTCCCTTAAAGGGTCAACATAAATATGTGTGAATGATTTCTAATAGGGTTGTTGCCAATGATTTTCTAGTAATTTTCTCTTGTATATAGGTTTCACAGTTATTAAAAAAGTTTTCTTAAAATCAATGCAATAAGTCAAAGTTAACTAATTTTCTCAACTTATTTAAACTTTAAGCGATTATGTCATACATTTACATTCAAAACCAATGTAATCGATATAAGTAGAAGAACTTTCCTTATTACTAATATTTAACTTGAAGAAACCATTCTTAGAATCAAATAAACCTAAAAAATAAAAAATTATTCTATCATGTTTTCCCACCATGACTTTCTTAAGAATAAACCTTACTTCAAACCCTTTGTTTAACGAGGTAGGGATCAACACAAGATGACACCTAATTGAAGGCACAATCAGTATATCAAAAAGCACAACTCATGTGTCTTATATATAAATTTTAAAAGACCCAACTCCAAGAATATAAAAAAAATATTATTTTCCATATAGACATGATGTTCCTTACATTAATATTTTTTTAGGTCAATCGCTTTCTTTTTGCTCTTCGAGATATGTCAGGTCTTTCTAGAGTCGATTCACCAACCAGTCACAAGGTGATCCATATAGAGGCACTTAGAATTCACACATATTATGTCTTGCTTTTTTGCTGAGCCACAACACTAAGTGTTTCCACCGTTCTTCTTGTTGCGACAGTCTCGTTTGAAGTACTTTACTCAATAAGCGAACTTTTAAAAAACTGATCACCCTTTTTATTATTTTTACCAAACATTTTATTTTGTTTTTTATTATTCTGGTTGTTCCTTTAGCTTACCTTAAATTATCTTGAACAACTATCAAATTTTTTCTTTTATTCTTATTCTTATGTTGTTGTTCAATTGTTAGTTTCAGGAGGAGTTCAGAAATGATAAAGTCTGACCTAAGTCTAAGAGTTGTGGTTACCATATTATATAAAGAGGGAAGACTGTTTAGGATAGTGGATATCTGCATTGATTGAAGAATAATTGATTTTGCTACAGCCAAATCCCTAACCATTACTAACATTTGGTTAACATATTCAATTTTTTATTTTATAAGAATTATACTTTTGAATGAGTAGTTGAACTTGAAGTTTAATTGTAGTATCATATTTTACAGTTAAGGAGTTAAACAACTCTTTAGTGGTCTTGAATTCCTCAAAACCCTAATAAAGTCATTCTTCACGAATGTTCACGAATGTCAATATGATAGTCTTGGCTATAGTATTATCTTTTAAAAATGTCTTATATATTTTTTTCATCTGTTACTGGTAAGACTGTTTCTCTAAAAACATAATCAACACCCTCTATTTTTAAGGCCAATGAGATTCTTCTTTTTAACGTTTGAAAATTCAGGGCAATTAGTTTTTCAATCTTTACCAACTAAGAAACACAAATTTTTAAAGTCATCTTTTATTAGTTTAACAAATAATTAATGAGACATTTTCTAAGAAACAAATAATAAAACATAGTCATAACCTAAATTATAATATCCAAAATTTCTATGCAATGAACCGTAAATATTTCCAAACACCTATTAGCAATTTCAAAACAAATATAGGTATCATCTTAGAAATAAGTAAAATATAATAAATTCATTAATTTTAGAACAAATTTGGGGACATAAGAGTAAACTCCCCTTTTGTCCCTTTGTAAATTTCATTAAGTAAATGGGCAATCTCATAATTTTTTCTTTGTGCCATTTTTTATAATTTAAACGAAATCTAAAATGCAGAACAATAAAATTACATTTCAGGTACTTTTGTAAATGAGATAAACACTTTAAATTCTTATTTGCCACAGTCACGAGGACGGTGACAAAGAGGTTGATCGTCCCGCTGTGATGCCAATGTTGAAGTTCCAACAGAGTTGAAGCGAGTTCGAGTGTAGACAGTTGCAATAGAAGCCAAGTTGAATAGGAAGCAGTCTGAGAAAGACAAGAGAACGGAAGAAGAGATGGAAGGTTGAAAAACCGATTTCTCGTAGAGGGTTTTGCACGGGTAAGTCAATATGTATTTCTTTTGATTGTATTTATTTCTTTGTACATAAACCTTCTTTATATACCTGGCTTTTCGATTTCTACTTTGAGCTTTCCCTTAAAGTCATATTTGACTATGAGATATTTTAAGAGTTTTATTTGTAAAAGCAAAACTGTTTTTGATTTGATGTTTATCTATTAAAAAAAAGACTAACTCAAAAAAATTCGAGATCTTTCTTCTAAATTTTCCGAGCGCGTTATCTCAAGCCTCAAGAGGCCACAAAGATAAATGGCATAGGTACAAATTAAATAAGCAGCGAAATGACAATCCATGTTGAGTGTCAAGCGATGATAGTCTTCTGTGATTCGTGTGGCTCCGCTTACCAAAAAATGAAGCTTGCACAAAGAAGGGTAAAGAGAGGAAGTCAAGAAATCGTCCTAAAGATCTCAATGGACGGACCCAGGTGAAGGCAAAACATACGTGAAAGGAAGAAGTACCTAAATTATCTATACCTGAAACATGTATAGAGGAAACATTGACCGCAATTAAATGTGGAGCAGCCTCACCCAGGGTAATAATGAAGGCCACAACATGAACCCAGAATTAAATGTGGAGCAAGAGTCAAAGGATAAAGGGGTTGTTACCCTACAGGAACCATAACTTGAGCTTGCCCTGGTAGGCTACACTCGTGAGCAAAAAGCCTCGTAGATTTACAAATGGTATTGACAGTGGTGATGGGAGATCATTTATCAGATAAAATTGAGGATCGAACTCAAAATGGCAGGAGAGCTAAACAGAGTTGTTGATGGAGCCGAGGACAGACACTCATTGAAAGCTAATGAATAAAGAGGAACCAATTGGGTTCAAGTTAACGGTAGACCGGGAAGAATCTGAGCTGAGTCGAACCCGATTCCTCTCAAGTCTAATATGAAAGCGAATGTGCTCTCGGCCACTAAACCAAAAGGGCAAAATGGCTAAATCAGGAGGTACGAGCAGGAAGGTGAAGGAGAAGATGGAGCCAAATCCGTTCTGGCAAGATGAACTTTTAAAGCAAGAGGGCAATAGAGCATGTCCATCATCGCAGCCTCTTCCAATGCCAATGAAAATATTGTCCATTAATTATAGAAGGCTAGGACGTGCTTGGGCCCTAAATTAACTTATTCGGTTCTTGAGGAAGGAATTAAAATAGCATTCCTTTTCGCATCTAAGTTATCCTCAGACTCTGCGAAGAGGATTTTTGCTGAGATTCGAGGTTTTGAGTTCTGTGAGAATTTTGATGCAAAACCTATTGTGCGAGTCATCTGTGTTTAGAGTCAGGATTGTGGTGTGGTGTGGTGTAGATGTTAGCTTACTCCGTCCGAGCAACAGATAACGATCTCATGGTAATGTGGAAAGGGACTAGTGATTATTACTAGTGCTTGCGATATATCAGAAGGCATCAATTGTGGTTGATCAACCTTGTAGCACCCTTGCTATTGATTGATGACTTGAATGCAGTAGACTTGGAGGAAAGGAAAACCCAGTGGGAAGCGAAGACTTTAATGAAGCCATTGAAGATTGTGGACTCGAGGAAATTCCGATCCGTGGTACCTTCTTCGTATGGTCCAACCGGCAGGGAGGCAGCAGTTATATAGCCAATGTTCTAGATCGAGGATTGATCAATTCATAGTGGCTTATGACTTTACCTTAACTTTGATACAATGTACGCCTCAAACCATAATGGATTAGTGGTTCATGATATGGAGGGAGGTATGAATCCACATGTTCCTTTCTGCTTCTTCAAGTTATGGACACGATGCAGACGAGTGCTGACATTGTTTGTAAAGCTTGTGATATAAAGGTAGGGGGACAAAATTGTTGGAAGTGGTATGCGAACTAAAGAAGATGAAGATTCAGTTAATGCAGTGGAACACAGAGAGACTGGGTGATATAGCTTAAGCGATTGCGTGATGCCATTAGGAGCCTGAAAATCTCCATGAGTGCATTCACAACGGTAATACCTCGTTGTTACCCGAAGAGAAGAAGGTTAGAGAACGATTGAAGGAGCAGAGAGAAATGAAAGAGTCCTTCTAGAAGCACAAAAGTAGAGCACAATGGATCGAGGAGCTAGATTAAAAGCTAATTCGGGGTGGATAACATCTTTTTAATAATGAACTCAGATTGAACTGTCTGCACAGGGGATGACGCCGTAAGGGTAGAGGCTACTTCCAAGACCTCCTCTTGGCAATACCAACCTATGGTCGTGCGTTGGATGGGGTTAGAGAGCCATGTGTCACAGAAAAAGAGAAAGACAAGCTACTTGCACCAGTTACCGATGAAGAGGTTAAAATGCCATTTTTAAGCTTAAGGTGGATAGCTCATGGCTTCTCTGGTGTCTTCTACCTGTACTTACTGGAGATTGTTGGCCTAAATACCAGTAAAGCCATTACAAATTTCTTCAAAAGTGGGAAGATGCTTCGAGGAATCAATTCTACGAAATAGTGCTTATTACTTGGCCAAAGAGCCACACAGAACCAAGATAGATAAAGAAAGTATATAGTTTTCTGAATTTTGGTATCACCAAGTGTCAATGGACGCTCAAAGCCAGGAACAACATGTGCTGGCCAAAATGGATGATCTTCTCGATTCTTTTTGTTGGGGATCATACAGCTGATTGGCTTCAAATTTGTTTTAAAGTTCTGTATGTAGGTTCCTTTTTGTATTACAGGTTGTAGTCTGCTTAATCCAGTCTCGATTATCAAAAGAAAAGGTTACATTTTGGTGGACCCGCCCATTTCGTGCCTAAAAACGTGTACGGTCTGAGGGTTCTTCGTGTCCAGGGTGACAGGGTTCGATTGTCTTCGTAAGCTTTTGGCCAAACACATCTATTTTCTACTTTTTATTTCTCTCCAATTTATTCTGTCAATGTACTTGTTACCGTAGTATCCATCTCCACCGACCTTACTCTGTGTGTGCGCGCGCCCGCGCTGGGGTCGACCGTCTACTTATGGTTGGAACTTGGAAAGAACAGGTGGAAGAGAAAAGAGGCCGTCTACTTGTGCTAAAATGATTGGGAGGACAGCAAATAAGGGATGAGATCAAACCTACAAACGCCGTCCTTTTCTGGCGTTGTGGTTGGAATTGTTTGGAAGCACGTCAGGCAAAAGATTAGTTCAAAACATCGTTATCCACGCCCTCAGCACATCCATTCACGTTCGCTTAAAGAAGCTCCGGAGGCTCAAATTAAATCACACTTCTCTTGTATCTTCGTCTCTTTGCCGCTTGCTTTCTTCCACCAGTTTAGTTGTCTCTCTGATGGTGGTGGTTGTAATTAGGTCGGTAGTAACAAAGAAAGCTCCGAGATTTTTACCACCAAGGAGGGGCCAAGTGAAGGCTCACATCTTCCATATGGTGGTTCAAGCCCTTCTGCACTTGGTTACGCAGTTGGAAGTCGCAGGAAAGGCGGGCTTGCAGTGCACGGAGAGATTGATTCTTCATCTCCTTCCTCTCAAGATAAAGAGGTGGTGTGGATCGCTTGCAAGTCTTCCATTTCGCTCTACTTCTCTTCCTGCTGGCCGGTCTTGCTTGGTGTGGAATTCGTAGCGTAGAGCGGCCAGGTGATATGGCGTATCCACCTATCTCTGGTGCTTCTCAATCTGGGATGTAGATCTACTGTCATGGTCGCTCAAAGGATCTGAAGGGTGGTGATGTTGCATATCACCTGAATGGCAACGAGATTCGACGGTTGAGATGGGATCTTCTGCCTTGTGTATATGTAGTAATGTTGGTTGAATCCTCCTGATATCTTAACAATATGTCCTCTTTATTTGACAAAATGCGAAATTTAGGGTTTTTCTGGAATATCTGATGAGTGGGGTTTTATTTTTTCATGGATGGTTTGTGGTGATTAATTGCTAGTAGGATGCACCTGTGGTGGAATAACTAGTAGAAATTAGACCTTTTCATATTAGTGACGATGGGACAAGCCGTCGGAATCTATCGGAAAATAATTTCAATATGAAAGCTGAGGTGAATTCGATTATTTTAACTGTCACAAATGAGATCCTGTCTTACGCACATGCATAAGAGGTAGTGAGTTTGATTCCTAAAGGGTGCATGTATATGCGTGTGTTAAGATTTTTCTTCCTATTAATAGTTAAAGAAAAAATTAAATTTTAAAATTTAGGACAGAACGTCACAGAGTAAAGAATTTTTAAGTCGCAGAAATAAGATTGGGATGCACGCACACACGCATATAATGTTTTAATCCAAGGCATGATGAAAGTCGGTGTATATTTGATGGACTCATAGGTGGGGCTCTATGGTGCCCACTCGCAGGTAATGAGTTTGATTCTTAAGGGGTGCATGCATATGTGTGTGTTAGGATTTTTTCTCTTATAAAAAAAAAATTCAAAATTTAGGACAGAACGTCGTAAGAGTACCATTTTTTAAGACTAGTCCTAAAAATATGATCCGAAAAATAAAATATATAAGATTTTGAAGCGTACAAAATTAATACAATGACGAGTTTAAATTTTTTTATGCTCACAAGCCACCTCGATCACACGTATCTTCTATGCACAATCAAATGTCCAATATAAACATGATCAATTTTGAATCGGAACGGTTGTATTGGCTTTAGAACCTTAATTGAAACTGAGGACTCTTTGGTTCGATTACGATTCGGTTTTGTGAAAATTGGATTGGAATCGGAATTGGAAACAATCTGACAACCGATGGTTCTTGTTCGGTTCCAACAGATAATATTTACAATATATTACATATAATATATAATTATAATGTTTATACATATACATATATATTATATTTATAATAGGCTACCAGACTATTGACAGCGTGACCCAATCGGAGAAGATGCCCGACCTGGTCCATGAGTAAAAAAAGATATTAAGCATTAAAATAAAAAAACAATATGGAAGAATAATTATAATTTATTATTAATTTTTAAATTATTGTTGATGAATAGTTACGCTTCTCACATTTATAAATAAGTCCCCACCTCATTGATTTCAACCACAAACACTTAAGCTCACTACTGCTCATTCATTATGGATTCTTTGTCTCTTTCCGTACTTGCTCTCTATTCAATTCTTTGATTCTACATTTTTTTTGTTATCTTACTTCATAGTTAATATTTCATAATATTCACCTTTTATAATATTCACCTTTTAGATCAATAATCGTGCGGCTTTCTCTTCTACCTGGCTGAGAAGTTCATGCTTTTGAGTTTGGTTTGAAGAACACTTAAACTCACGTCTAACATCTTATTGTCCCTCAATATACCCATTCATCTCGAAAAAATTTCTCAAAAGTATAAAGGTACAATAATATTTTGAATTCAATTTATCATATCAATCGAATGATAAAAGTATTTATATAATGTGATGTATTGAAAGGCGTTATATATATACATATATATGTGTGTGTGTGTGTACGATGGATCTGTTCATTGCCCACTTAGACATGGCCGGTTTGTTATCGGTCAACCTGTAACCTGAGCATTGAGTTAACTAAAACCGTAACAAATCAAACTGTGATAGGAACCAAAACCGAACCAGTTTTAGACAATTAGAAAAATGCCCATCTAAGCTTTGATTCGGTTATGGTTTTCATTTCTAGGTGAACCAAAATCACCGTATTATCGTCCCAAAATTACTGAGAACCCATCTAATGAAAACCAATCATATAGCCCATGTTTTAACCCATGGGCTATAATACATAGTCCTAATGGATTATTTTGCCATCCCTAGAAAGTTTCATTTTGGGAAAGAATAATGGGAACTCTTCATACTTGGGTCCCTTGCAACATTATTTAATAGGAGTAATGAGATGATTGGATTCGGATATGAATTGAATCTATCATTAAAATATTACCATGCAATGTGGTGGCTATTGGTAAGCATGCTTGAATATCCTAAAATACCTCGGCCAGTAAACCACCACATTAGATATGGCCAGTTCCAAACTGATCTGGTGGTTCCAATCAGAACCAAACCGGGCCTGAAACTGGTGGAACTTAGAACCGGAGACCATCTGGTTTGGTTCTGTTTCACCTCTTATAAAACCGGAACCTGAGGTTCTAGTTTTGAATCCAATTTGACAGGTTCTAGTTTTAGCCGGTTCATGACCCGAGTTGGTTCCGATTAGATCTGCCAGGCCCATTCGAAACCGATCATGTCAAATATTTTGCTGGTTGGATCCGGTTGATCAACGAGAACCTAGGTCCATTTACCAACACCTAGATATTTAAACTAGAGTCTTTCTTATATGAACTTCCTGAATCCAGAAGGGTGACCCTTCTAACCGAGCCGAGTCTAACCGAGTCGACGGGAAAAGAGTCGGAAGCTCTCCGATTCTGTGGGCCCCATCATAGAAGTGAACGGTGAACAAGGCTCGAGCAGACGGGAGTCGAGGAGCCAACGGATGCCTTCCACGTGTACTTACATTATTGGTGACACCACGAAGAATCTATGACCGAACCGCGTTCACTTGGGGCCACCAGCCACTGAGTCAAATGACTAAACCACCCTTATTCTGTGAGCGGAAGCTGGTCTTCCGGATATTTTTCCAGTAAATTATATTGAGGACATTCCTTGGCTGGGTTGTCCTTTTAAAATAGTATAAGGGCATTAAAGTCAAAAATCGAGATAAGCCGGACAAACGGAATCCGCTTTTCCCTTTCTTTGTCGGACGACAAACCCAGTAAACTCCAATACAAAATGGCTATTTCCACAAAAGTCCCCTCTTGCGTCGACTCTTCTTGTGCGAAAGGAATCTCCGCATTTACATCTTACATTATCGGGTATTCATGCATCTCCTGAAATTTTGAGTTATCTCTACCGTCCGTTGAAGGAAACGCTCTTCGGCCGTCAGATCCCGGATCGGACGGCCACTGTAACCTCTGGAGAGACGGAGGGGTGTCTTTTTATAGCGTCGCCGCTGCGTGGATCGCTCGTGTCATTTCCTCTCGTTTCTCGCACACGCTACCTCGGTAACCCAATGGCTTCTTCTCGTCTTCCTTCCTCTTTATTTCTCTTTTGTTTTCAAGTAGATTTTAGTTGTGCTTCCATCCGATTTCGTAATATATATACATTTACTTTTTACTTTTCTGATTCTTTTTGCGGTTGTTTGATGCTTCTCGCTTCGAAGCATTTCTAACAATTGCTTCATGCATCCCAACCAAAGCCACCAAAATCAATCCTTATCCCACACAGAGTAGGTAGACTACATGGAGTGTTTCAAGTATTAACTACTTCATTCACCGAAACGCCTTAAATGTTTGATTATGCATAAGCTCTGTTGTATCAACTAATAGAACTCTTCTGCTTGCTGTTTGGCAGAAATTCATCATGGGAAAGTGCTACCCAGAAGTTAGTGAGGAATACTTGGAAGCCGTTGACAAATGCAGGACGGAGCTTGGCGGGCTCATAGCTGAGAAGAACTGCGCTCCACTCATCCTCCGTCTTGCGTAAGTCTTGATTTCTTAGGATCCTCTCTTCGAGTCTCTTTTTTATCTTCTTCTTTCAAGTAGTTTTCACATTCATTAATGGCTTTTGAGATAATCACCTTAAAACTAGCATCTTTTAGCTTACCCATGAGATTAAGAATGCCTCAGAACTGTTGAAGAAAAATAAGAAAGTATGATTTTACATCTTTAAAGGAAAATTCTAATGGATCGACCCCTTAGCACCGGATAAGGTTTGGTTTTAGTTTGTTATTTTATAAGCTTTCAAGTGATCCCACCGTTACCTTTAGTCTGCATTGCTTAGCGAAGATTTTTACTCAGACATACTTGAAAATTCTGTTGTTCGAGAATAGGGATTCAAAGAAGCAACTCATAAAATGCCATCTTTAGTGATCGCACCGTTGTTTTCACTCAGAGATAATTGAAAATTCTGTTGTTCGAGAATAGGGATTCAGAGAAGCAATTCATAAAATATGGTTCTCTCAGTGCAAAACAATCCCCAGCATAGGATTTCCAACACCCTGATACGGAAGTTGTGTAGCAAAACCATGATTCAGACACATAGCTGGTGTACTCGATCTCTGGTATTGCTCCGTCGTAATCTTCTTTTTCAACTCGGTCATGCACGCTAAAAACTCGGGACCTAATCCCATGGAGATGAGAAACCCATCTTCATCCTTTTGAAACTTTTCCATATTTTCCAAACAAAGCTCACATTTCAAGATTCATGTGTTGATACTGACTGGTTGTTGATGATCTCGTGCAGATGGCACTCAGCTGGTACTTTTGATGTTAACACCCACACTGGTGGTCCTTTCGGAACTATCAAGAACCCCCAAGAGCTTGCGCATGCAGCTAATGCTGGGCTTGACATTGCTGTGAAACTTCTTGATCCAATCAAGCAACAGTTCCCCATCATCTCATATGCCGACTTTGTTCAGGTAAAGGAGATATCTTTCTTCCTCTTTCTCCGTTTTGCATAACCCTATCAGGACTTAATCCTCTGTTCTAACTGTTGTTCTGGCATTCCATGTTCTTGTGTTGGATCCAACACTGTAAATGTCGTATGGACCCTATATTGCACGGGGTACCTGTACCGTATTGGAAGATATGGTACCACACACACAGAGAGAGGGATTATTGTCAAAATGGGTTTGAGATTGAATCTAAATTCAAAAAGATTTAATTGTATCAACTGAATTGAATTTTAAAATTTTAAAAATTAGGAAGTTCAATAAACTATATTTATAAGTAAAAAAGTTTATGAAAAAAATCCTCCTTCAGATTGCTTTATATAGTTTTGGTGCCATTCTGTTTTGATCTCGGTGGGGGTTCAGGCCAATTCATGCCAATTTTATAACGATTCCAATATTGGTGAAGTCTAAAGAATTCGTCCATACCATCTTGCAGCTGGCTGGAGTCGTTGCTGTTGAAGTTACTGGTGGACCGGACGTTCCATTCCATCCGGGGAGGCCGGTAAATTAGGCATCTTCATCCACTCGATTTTGATAATTTCCTCATACTCAGCGTTTGAACTTGCTTCGTGGTATTTGCAGGACAAGGCCGAGTCACCGGTCGAAGGCCGCCTTCCCGATGCCAATCAGGGTATGCTTGATTTGTTACTTCCATTTTTTGTTTCTCATCTTTGTGCACTTTAGGCGTTCTAATTACTTTTTGTATCTTTCAGGATCTGATCATCTGAGAGTTGTTTTTAAGAGCCAGATGGGACTCTCAGACCAGGATATTGTTGCTCTGTCCGGTGGACATACCTTGGTACGCTTAATTCTTCTTAAATTTTGTTCCATCGCATCCTAAATTGGCAAATTCGAGCATTTCCAATATTTTTTAAATTTATTTACGCAATCAACGCTCTTAAGAACTAGAAGTTTATTAGATTAGACGTATTTGCAAGTGTATAATACAAAATTGTTGGTTGTGATCGCCTTAGACAATAATGTAAGTCTGAAGCAATTCAAACTCGTCTGGCGAAGGGTCTTAAACTGGATAAAGCATCATTTTAATACCTTGACTCGTGGTTGATATTTTGTTTGTTGCAGGGTAGGGCACACAAGGAGCGGTCAGGATTTGAAGGACCCTGGACTCGAAACCCTTTGATCTTCGATAACAACTACTTCACGTAATCCATCTCTCTCTCTATATATATATATATAACACAGAAAAGAGAATGTCCGTACAGTAGCATTGAGTATAATTTAAAATAAGTAAAAGTTTGGTCAACATTATCAATGATGATTTGGATATATTATGAAGATATTTAAAAAATTATGGACAATAATTTTATTATATTCATGCTAGTGAAAAATAATGATTGAAGGTTGTCAATGATGAACAAGATACAATTACTCATATATATATATATATATATAACTTTTGTTATATGAGAGACTGAGAGTAAATGGGTTCAATTTTTAAAAACAAACCAACACCATCGTCTGGTGTGAAAACAGGGAGCTTCTATCCGGGGAGAAGGAAGGGTTGCTTCAGCTGCCAACTGACAAAGCTCTTCTGAGCGATCCAGTCTTCCGTCCACTGGTTGAGAAGTATGCTGCGGTAAGTGCTTGCTTATTAGTATTTTGCCTCCTTTTTTTTTCTTTTGTTTTTGTGCAATGGGAGGCGGAATACAGATGCATGCCCCTCTTGGGGATCGAACTCAGCATCTGCACCATGAAAGTTAGAGAGCCCTGCCAAGTGAGCTAACGCTCTGGGTGCTAGTCTTTTGCTTCCCTTAAAGCTATCATCATATTATTAATGAGGGTCCCAGGGGGAGTTGGCACAGCGAAAAGCTATGCCTCAAGACACTCAAGTCTGTGTTGATTTCTTACGTGATGAACATGTGCAGGATGAGGATGCCTTCTTTGCGGACTATGCGGAGGCTCACTTGAAGCTCTCTGAATTGGGGTAAGTCAAATTTCCTTAAAAGAAAGAAAAATTCTAACACAAGAATGTGTGCATGCACGCGCTTCTTTTTTTTAATACAAGAAGAGGCCAAAGCCTAACACAGACACCCACACATGCACCTTCAGGGAATTGAACTCCCCACCAACAGCAACGACACTAGAGCACCCTTGTATTGAGCTAATGCTCTTGGTGCGCATATGGCTTCTTTTTATTCACCCTGTGCTTGGTTTGTGGATCAGGTTTCCTGATGCTTGAACGAACTCCTGGCATTTTGCCACTCAAGTCAGAAGATGGGACGTGTGTGTTGCGTTTTGGGGTTGGGTATGGTTCACTAGTTCTAGCAAAGTAAAGAGCAGCGTGTTTGTTGTGTTAGCTCTTTGATTGACGGCTTCCGTCTCTATATGTGTAGTTTGCCGGTTAGCATCTTATCTTTCGTACTTTACTTAAGTTGATTAAGTTTGGGTCTAAATCTCTCCATCACTGCCTCGTCCATGAGTGGGCAAAACACTGTTTAATCGCAGAACAGCCGGAGAACATTCCAGATATTCGAATTGGTGGCCTGAAACTCGAATTCATGCACTCTTTACTGGTAAGATGGGTTAGGTGGACCTTCATCTGATTAGAGTATATGAAGGAGGAGTCTGCTCAGGCTGTTTATCTTTCAAGCTTAGTTACAAGACTACCGTTTAGGAGGTGTTTGATTACAAGGCCTGGGGCCACCAGTTCACTGGACTACAGTTCAAGTTTCTGTCATGATCGAAGGCAGGCCCCTTAGCTGTTAGTTGAGAGCAGGGCCGTATAACCCTACTTTTTACCGTATCTCAAGGCCCATATGTGGTCGGTTCATAGGAGTGGTCCGCTGAAATTGGAACTGGAGCTTAGTTCCGTAGTCGTGGTTTCGCAATCAAATACTCGCAGATAAGCACTTCAATTCTAGTTACCACAAGTGGCAAATAAATGAATTCACTTAAAAAATGGGGCTGGTTCCCCAATCCTGTACTATATGGGACAGTAAACCATCCCAGTCCCGTGCATATTTTTCTTCAAAAATATATAATATGATTCTCTTAGCGAGTTTCTCTCCCACATATATGTATATATACCACAAGTGGCAAATAAATGAATTCACTTCAAAAATGGGGCTGGTTCCCCAATCCTGTACTATATGGGACAGTAAACCATCCCAGTCCCGTGCATATTTTTCTTCAAAAATATATATGATTCTCTTAGCGAGTTTCTCTCCCACACACACACACACACACACACACACACACACACATATATATATATATATATATATATATATATATATATATATATATATATATATATATATATATATATATATATATATATGAGGAATTGGTACTAGTAAATCCAAACAAATTTCAAACATGAACTTTGAAATTTAAAAAACAAAAGCATTCATGTGAATAAAATGTATCTGCAAAATATACTTTTTCTTTTATAGATTAAAATCTCTGTCATTCATTACCAAGGATGGATGGTTGAGATTTGTTTAGATTAGCTAGTACTTAAGAGTACTTACTTGTTTACTTTTGCATGTACACTTTATTTACATGGATATTTTTGCTTTTAAAATTTCAAATCTCAACCATCCATTATTAATAAATGATTGAGATTTGTTTGGATTTATTGATGCTAGCATGTAATGATACTAAACTGTCAGTATTGTTGTGAAGCCAACCACCAACCACATGAATGCTTGAGTATATATATGATGGAAGAGCATGCCTTGTACATGCGCACACACACAAACACACATATATATATATATATACACACACATACATACACACACACACACACATATATATATATATATATATTAAATTGACAAGCATTGTTGTGGGGGCAGTCACCGACCACATGAGTGCTTGCGTATTTATGCCACTTCATATACAAGGAAGAGCACGCTCGAGTGTGTGCACACATACACACATCTATATAACTACATATCATGATTCCCATTTGTCAAAGACTTTCATTGTTGAGTAACATGCTTCGCAAGTTAAATTCGGCTCCCAAGAAATTGTTGTATGCTTAGAATAATAAATTGTCACAACATCCTTGTTCAACCCGGGGAAAGGTCATTTTAAACCCTCGTTCAACCTTTTATAAAAACCATGAGCCACGACAATCTACAACAAAGTATTGCCAAACATGGCTTCTCTCCTAGCTTGTTTTTCCTAGAACAATTTAGTGGTGAGTTCTTCCAAATCCTACTGGCCTCCATTAACACATTATAGCAGCCCTCTTGGCAACCTTTTCTTTAGCATCCTGTGGTGCACAGAAATCAGATCTTATCAATGCACGGACCATTCAGTTCTTACTTAAGGGCCCGCCTACGCCATCAAACTTTCCGGCACTCTCAAAATCCCCAGGCCTCGAACATTTTGGTTTGGACAGAATTCTGTGGTGCTGGGAGTTTCATTGAATAGCAAACAGGACCGGACCTTGTATGAGGCACAACTCCAACGCAAGTATGGAGAAAGGAGTCACATCCTTTGAGGTTGTTGTCGTTGAGCCATTTTTTGCGTCAACAGTTTCTCAATATTTTTTGTAAATATGGTTTTTTCATATGTCCAGAAAATTTTTGTGCTAGCTGTGATAAGCCATAATGCCATCCTCCTCTTTTACCAAAGCTTGGGACTGGTCATGCAAGGGTGATAGCTAGACTTAAAAAGTAAAGGCTTCCAATTTAGTATAACAATGACAAAATTATGGAATTCTGTATGTATCATATGAAAAGTATTAAATGCTTAAGATAAACTTTTCAAAGTGATGAAAAAAATTGATGGGGGCGTTACATATAAAATTAATACAAGTTGGTTAAAATAGAGAAGTACATCAAGTATTATATATGATAAAAAGATACCATTAAAGTTGAAAAGTAAATATTATAGAGCACTAGCTAGATCCATTATATTTTATCGTTATGAGTATTGGGCAAAAGATGTTAAGGGTAGAAACAAAGTAAGATGTTCTAGACACATAAAAAGACGACCAAAGGAAGTTTTGATAAGAAGGTACGAGAAACTCAATTTTGAAAATTATTAAAAGAGGTCCAAGAAAACTACAAAGTATTGGAAGGTAACAAAAAGAATGGTCTAACTTATGTTGAGTTAATTGTTAGTATGATGTATGATCGGACTCTATAGGGACAAAAAATCTATGTAGCCGACCTCTCTAGTATAGAAAAGGCTTAGTTATTGTTGTTGTATGATTCTTCCAAATACTACATTTTTAAGAACTTTCATTTGTTTTCTCAATGCAAATGGAGCTGGAAACTAGAATCCAGATTCCTCACCAAAGTTCCAAGATGCAAAAGGGCCCCTAGGTACCCTTTTTTAGCACTAATAATCTCTTTCAGAGACGTCTCTAGCAGTACTTATGAATCAGTTGAGACAAAGTTTGCAGCCACAGCATAGGTACTCTCTATAAGATGTTAATGAGCCATCCCAAATACAAACAGCTTCCTAGTATACATCTAATCATGAATAACTAGCAAACATTTTACACTCCTGCCCCGATAGGAACGGAGGAATAATATATATATATATATAGAGAGAGAGAAAGCATATAATCCATATGCACACCTACCCGTACTTAAATCCACTTAAACATATCTACCGTTTGATCGACCTTATTATTACTGGAGATTTGAATTTAAAAAGTATTTAATATACTACTAATATTAAATATCAAGTACAAAAAGTATACTAATACTTTTTTTTTAAATTAAAATCTTCATTGTTGATCAGTGTGATCAAACGATGAAAATCTTTTGGTAAATTTGAGCATGAATGAATGTGCATGTACAACAATTTCTCTCTCTCTCTCTCTCTCTCTATATATATATATATATATGTGTGTGTGTGTGCATGCACTGGCAAGCGATACGTGACCAAACTTTTTGTGTGGGATGGAATTAGCCAACCTAATCATATTATTTATAGTAGTACAATAAATTAATATGGCTACGTGTAGAATACATGTTAGCTAGCAAGCACGATTTAGTCCGTGCCATGCAGTCTATACAACTTAGCACACACAAAACTTGATCACACATAACACAGCCAACATCCAGTACACATTGTCCAAATGATCTTTGTTGAGGTCATCAGGCACCCATCGAGTCGTCGTCCTTCTCACCGCATCAATAATAGCTATGCTTAGTTAATAACCAATTCCCACTGTCACTGACAACATTGCCGAGCCGGTGTTCTTAAGTGGTTCAGGGAATTCCTCATAATACAAACTCAACTGACCCGGCGCAGCGAATGCCGTAGCTAGCCCAGCCAGTGTTAATTGCGGTACCAGCCATAGGCTTGACATCGGGACAATCACATTAGCCTGGTTTGCAAGGCCATGTGAGTGCACCACATTGAGCCTTCTTGACCCAATCACTGCTGTGATCACCATGCCAATGGTGAGTAATACATGCCCAATGCCTATATAGTGAAGTAGTGTGACCGAGTTGCCGGTTATTTTCCGGCAAACCGGATAAAAGAAACAATCTAGGGTCGGTTTTAGTTATCACCAGGGGTGAGGTTTCGGTTCCAACCACCGAACTGGTTTTGAACCGGCCATGTCTAGGTGATGTATCAAATAATAAGATAGGTGCAAAACTTAAATCCCAAACCTAGTTAGATGAAAAATCAAAGAAATTTTTAAAGCTCTATTACGAGTAAGGTCACCAAAGCAAATTATAGACTCGCGAGGTAGATAACTTCAAATTGTCAATTTTTCTTATTTATTTTTGAGAAAAAATAATATTATCATATTCATAAGGCTTGACGTGCAAAAAGGGAAAACGTATTAAATAATAATAATAAAAAAGATTCTATTAACTAGGGTTTGGTGTAGGGATGGCAACGGGGCAGGGTGCGACGGGTTTTCACTCAACCCGCACCCGCCCCACACCACAATCTATACCTAACGTCCCTTCTACCTGCAGGTCTTGGAGAATCAGACCCGTACCCATCCCACACTAAATTGGATCAACCCGGCCTCACTCCGCCCGGTCCCACTTCACCTAATAAAAATAAATTTTAATAAAAAATTATTTAATATATATTTTACATAAAATATAAAATTTTGTTTATGATATTTTATATTAGTAAACTAAATTAAACAAAATCTCATTTATATTTATACACATAAACATATAAAATACGTATAATAAACATATATTTTATATAAATAAATACTAATATATGTATTATATATATTCCGAGGCACGGTGGGTCGTGTCTACCACGAACTTGCACCCCGTCCTGCATCCCCCTAATGTCCCACCCCACTACGGGGCAGGTTTTGAGGCCTGGAAACGCGAGTCAAAGCGGGTACCCACGAGGCAGGGCGTGATTGCCATCCCTAGTTTGGTGTAAGAGAGACGATTCTCTGTGGTCTAGTATCCTCACACTGTTAAACAAGGGCAATAGACCAACCATACATAAGTGTAGAGGTTAAGAACTGACGGCGAAGAAAATTACCTTTCTATGAAGGTTGCTGATGATCGTCGGATTCCTATAGCTCTCTGTTTTTTCAGAGATGAAAATAGCGCAACAGTAAAGACGATGGACACGAGGTTCCCTCACAGGGGCGTGCACAGATAAATGTTGTTTGTGTTTCTCTGTAATTTTCTGGTATTTCTCTCTATTTCTCACTGTCTCTGTATGTGCCTGCCTTTATAGACAGGCGCTCCCCCATTTGTCTGTGCTTATCCACCCATGGCTTCCCTCGTCTGGGAGCTTTCACGGATGGCCGTTACCGGAAAATCCGGTAATGGTTGTCCGTTACTTGGTTTGGCATGATCCTCAAGTAACGTTTGTATGGCCAATCGAGCCGTTACCCGAGCCGAGAATGGCCATCATTTTGTAACATCTCTCACTTGGCTATTTGAGCCAAGTGTATCGACATACTAGTTTTCCTCCCACTTTTCAGGGGTTTTCCCTAGTTATGTCGATTCTTGATTACTATTGTAATCAGAACCTGTTGTGTGGTTATTTCCCTACACAACAAATCATCCGTTGTATGATTATTTACCTATACAACAATTGTATATCTGTTGTATGGTTGTTTGCCTATACAACAAATCAAACATATCTCAAACCCATGTTTCCAACATGTTTTGAGAAGAGTTCTTTCGTTATGCCTTTTGTTAAGGGGTCTGCCAACATGTCTTCAGTTGTCATGTATGAGATGGATATTTCCTTTCTCATAACCATATCATGAACATAGTGGTATTTTACCATTATATGCTTGCTTTTCGAGCAATCTGCTCCACTCTTAATAAGAGTAATTGCTGCATTGTTATCGCAATAGATAACCACTGACTCGTTTGTTATCTCCAGCTTCAAATCTCGTATAAAGCGGCTTATCTAGACAACACTTGTTGCAACCATACAGCAAGCAACATACTCAGCTTCCTGTGTATACAACGCTACACAACCCTGTTTCTTGCATGCCCAAGAAACAACACCACCTTCAAATAAGAATATTTGTCCTGAGATTGATTTGCTATCATCTTTGCTCCCAGCAAAGTCAACATCTGAGTATCCTACCACTTCCAGTTCATTTGCTTAAAAACATAGTTTCAAGTCATTTGTTCCTTTCAGATATCTTATAATCCTTTTCACAGCTACCCAATGCTGCCAACCAGGATTACTTTGATATCTACTGACAAGACCAATAGTAAAGTTGATATCTGACATTATACACAACATAGCATACATCAAGCTGCCAACAACTTGTACATAAAGAACATTAGGCTTATTGTCTCCTTCACCGGGATAATCCGCCTTACTCAATTTCACCCCTTTTACAACAGGTGTATTTGCAGACTTGCATTCACCCATTTTGAACTTCTTGAGGATATAGTCTATATATATCTCCTCACTCAGGTATAAGAGTCTAGATTCTCTATCTTGAGAGATCTTTATACCCAGGATATAGGATGATTCCCCCATATCCTTCATTTCGAACTTGGAGTTCAACCATGACTTGGTTTTGACAATCATCTCATTGTCGTTTCTAGTCAACAATATGTCATCTACATATAATGACAAGATGACAAAGTGACTCCCACTGTTCCAAACATATACACAGTGATCAAGTTTGTTAGCCACAAACCCAAGTTCTATAATGGCATTTTAAAAAGTTAAATACCATTGGCGAGGTGACTGTTTCATGCCATATAAGGATTTTTTCAACCTATATACTTTATCTTCTTGGCGTTCAACCAAAAATCCTTCGGGTTGCTACATGTATATGATTTCTTCCAAATCACTATTTAGAAAGATTGTCTTTACATCTAACTGATGTAAATCCAAATCATAGTATGTAGATATTGCTAGGATTATTCGTATGGATGCAAATTTCGCAACTGGAGAATATGTCTCAATATAGTCTATCCCCTCTTTTTGCGAAAAACCCTTTGCAACCAACCTCGCTTTAAACTTGTCGATTATACCATTGACCTTGTATTTCTTTTTGAGAACCCATTTACAGCCTATAGCTTTCCTTCCTTTTGGCAAATTTGTCAATTCCCAGATTTGGTTTTTCTCAATGGATTCAATTTCCTCATCCATGGCTTTCTCTCAGTCTATTGCTTCCGATGAGTTCATTGCTTGCTGATAAGTCAAGTTATCAGTCAACTCATCTAAATCTATCGAATTATACACTTCTTGTGTAAGATAAGTGTGATAATCCTTTAAGTAGGACGGAGTGACTCTTGGCCTCTTATGTCCACTTAAGGTATCGATAGTTTCAGGAAGATCTTCTATGGGCTCAAAAGATGATTGGTCAAAATCTACCAAATCATCAACACATTCCTCATTGTTTTCCAAGATGTCATTCTTAGAATCTTTTAAGAATTCAACATCTCTGGTTTCAATGAGTCCGTGGTCCTTATGATAAAACCGATATCCTTTTGAACCTTTTGGATATCCAATAAATATACACCTCAAGGACCTACTGTCTAGTTTATCTCTAGACTGATCAAGGATCTTAATATGTGTAATTCATCTCCACCTCCTGAGATGACCTAGGTTGGGTTTTCTTCTAAACCACATCTCATATGGTATAGTGAATACAGCTTTATATGGTACTCTGTTGAGTACATAAACGATTATACTTACTGCTTCTTCCCAAAATATCCTTGGAAGAGAGGCATCAATCAGCATAGACCTTGTCATATTCAGCAAGGTTCAATTGTATCTTTCAGCTACACCATTTTGCTGAGGTGTCATGGGCATTATGTTTTGTTTAGTAATACCAAAGTCTTTGCAAAATTCTAAGAATTCTGCCGAGGTATACTCACTTCCTCTATCTGATCTCAAGACTTTGATCAAATACCTTAATTGATTTTCTACTTTTTGCTTATATTCTTTGAAAGCATCAAGTACCTCTAATTTATGTGCCAAAAGATATATATACATATATCTAGAGTAATCATTGATAAAGGTTATAAAGTAACCCTTTCCTCGATATGTCTTTACCATAAATCTGTGTGAATAATTTCTAACAAAGTTGTTGTCCTTGTTGTTTCCTTGGGAAAGACTTTTCTTGTCATTTTTTCTTGTATACAAGCTTCACACTTGTTGAAAGTCTTTTCCTCAAATCTGAGCAATAAGTCAAAGTTGGATAATTTCCTTAACTTTTCTAGACTTATATGCCCTAGGCGTTTATGCCACATATTTACATCAACAGAAAAGGCACTCTCAATATAAGCAGAAGATTGATGACTTTCATTATTAGATAACTTGAACAGTCCTTGTTCTACATCAAATTCTCTTGAAAACAAGATTCTCTCATGTTTGCCCACAGTCACCTTGTTAGGTATAAACCTAACTTCAAAACCCTTCTTAACTAAGGCAGGGATCGAGACTAGATTGCGCCTTATTAATGACATAATTAACACATCAGTCAATACAATTGGTTTACCTTGTACAAATATCCTAAAGGATCCAATACTTAGAACATATGAGAAAGTACTATTTCTCATATATATACGATGTTCTCCGGGTTGGTATTCCTTCAAGTCAATTGCCCCTTCCTTGGTCTTTGAGATATATCTTGTAGCTCCCGAGTCTATCCACCAACCTGTAACTGGGTGATCCATGTATAGATATTCTGAAATTACACAGATTATATCCTGCTTCTCTGATTATCCGTGCTGTGGGTTGTTCCCTCCACCTTTCTTGTTGTGGCAGTCTCTCTTGTAGTGTCCCATCCTTCCACAGTTGAAACACTTGATCCGGTAAGCGGTTTCTTACGATTTCTTAAAACTTTGACCGCCTTTCTTATTATTCTTGCCAAACCTTTTATTTGGTTTCTTTTTCTGGTTGGATTTCAAGCTAGACGCTAACTCATCCTATACCACTAGTATTTTTTTTTTTTTGCATGTGTTCTTGCTCAATTGCTAGCTTTAGGGGCAACTCAGAAAGGTTGATTTCTGGCCTTAATCTTAAAGCAGTGGTGACCATATTCCATGATAAAAGTAGACTGTTCAGTATGGTTGATATCTGCATCAGTTCGGGGATGACTGATTTTGCTATGGCTAAGTCTCTAGCCATTACCAGCATATGATTTACATTCTCTACTATATTTTTTCCTTCTTTCATTCTAAAGGAGTTGTATTTCTGTAGTAGCAACTGCACATGTAATTTTGCAGTTGTATCATACTTAGCTGTTAACGAGTCAAACAACTCTTTTGCGATCTCATATTTTTCAAAGACCCTAATTAGGTCATCTTTCATATAAGTTAACATGATTGTTCTTGCTATAGTATCGTCCTTTAGAAATGTTTTATATATTTCTAACTATTGCTGGTTTGCATCTGGTTGTGGAGGACGCATTGTTTCCTTTAAAACATACTTTACACCTTCTATTGTTAGAGTCAGTGGGATTCTTCTCTTTCAAGTCTGGAAGTTCAGACCGTTTAGCTTTTCTATTTTTGTCAGTTCGGACACACATATCCTAGAACTCATTTTTAGGTGTTTGGCAAAAATATCAATCAAGCGGTCTAAAAGGAAAAAAAAATACACAAAGTAAGAGACATGTTAAAGTGATGTAGAATATGAAGTAGAAAAAATTTTCTAAGGGTTTTTCTGCCTCTAAACCCCCTAACAAGGATACCAAGGGATAAATTTATAATTTTATCTATTTATCCTCTTTTGTAATTTTTATAAAATCACAAGGACAAACTCGTAAAATTACTATTTAGTATTCCTGTAAAATTCGTAACTAATCGGGGATAAAATCATAATTTTAACTCTCAAGGTGAATCTGTAATTTTTCAAAAGAACAGGGATAAACCCATCTTTGAATTAAGTGGCAAAAATAAAATTATCCAAATCGGGTTGGACAATATCGTAAAATAGCTGCCTCAAATTTTCCCGTAATTTTCAAAAACTACCAAAGGGTAAAACTGTCTTTTTATCATGGCAGACTGCGTAATATCCAAAATGGGTCAGGGGCATTTTTGTCTTTTGACAACACTGGCTGTTTTAGAAAACCGTGAGCGGTTTTGGAAAACCGCTGGTTTTCCCGCTGCGGTTTTCCGAAACCGTAGTTTTTTTTTTTTTTACTAAAAACGCTTAAAAGCGTTTTTTTTTACAGTTCTCTCTTTGGAGTATTCCGAGAGAGAGAGAGAGAGTGAGAGAGAATCAAGGAGAGCGGCTGCCGGAGAACTTGTTCCAGCCGATCGTCGGTTGTCAGCTGTCGGTTGTCGGCTGTTTCGGTTTTCCTCTAAGTGCTTCTGGTTTCTCCTTTAGCCGTCCCTACTGTCTTACCTATCTTTAGGATTCAGACTGCTCTGGCTCGCCTCAGGACTTTGGGTGTTTCGGTTGTTTCGGCCTATAGTTGTTTCGGTTGTTTTGGCAGATTTTGCCTCTAGCTATTTCGACCTCTTGCTGTTTCGGCTGTTTTGGCCGATTTTGCCTCTAGCTGTTTCGGTTGTTTCGGCCTCTGGCTGTTTTAGTTGTTTTGGCCGATTTTGCCTCTTGTTGTTTCGCCTGTTTCGACCGATTGTGCCTCTGGGTTTCTCCTTCTGCCTTCCCTGATGACTGTTGCCTTCCACTGAAATTTTTTTTTGTTCCCTTCCTTTCTCTCCTCCCTTTTTTTTTTCCTTAACCTCTCTTTCTGTTTTGCAGGGAACCAAGCCCTCATACCAATGACGGCGAAGAAAATTACATTGTTGTGAAGGTTGCTGATAATGGCCGGATTCCTGTAGCTCTATGTTTTTCCAAAGATGAAAATGGCATAGCAGTAAAGACGATGGACATGAGGTTCCCTCACAGGGGCTTGCACAGACAAATGTTGTTTGTGTTTCTCTGTAATTTTTCGGTATTTCTCACTGTCTCTGTATGTGCCTGCCTTTATAGGCAGGCGCTCCCCCATTTGTATGTGCTTATCCACCTGTGGCTTCCCTCGTCTGGGAGCTTTAACGGACAGTCGTTACTGGATTCCAGTAACGGTTGTCCGTTACTTGGTTTGGCCTGATCCTTAGGTAACGACTGGATGGCCAGTTCAACCGTTACCCGAGCCGAGAATGACCATCATTTTGTAATAAGAATTACTAGCACATGCCTACACTTGCGGATGGCACCCACGACTACGCGAGCCGAGCTGACAAATGGGCTCCCTTCCGGCCTGACTTGCCGATTCCATCGCCTGCCTGAAAGAAAGAGCACCGGGCTCATGGCATTGAGCAAAGCACAGATCAAGTAGCCCCATATCCAGCCAACATTGTCAAGGACACAGATGAATAAGGTCGTGGCCACAACTGAAGCTAGGGTGGTGCAGGATGAGAACCAGTTAACGTAGGTTTCCTGGTCCCTTGGCTTGTCGAACTGAGCTACACCCAGAACAACATAGGCATAGGTCCTCCCGACCATGCGAGTGTGACGAGCCCGAAGGTCAAAAACAAGGCAGCAACCTGAGAGATTCTCGCATAACGTAGAAGTCACGCCAACTTTAAACACCTTGAGGGATACAAAACAAGGTGTGAACGAAGACGTACATACGTTCATCGTTCGTTTGAGGTCTCTCCTAGGTCAAGTGCGAGAGCCGATATCCGAAGGATGCGCAGTCATGCTCATCCTAGATAATTTCAAAAACGAGTTGAAAACCCTTCTCTCGCTTCACGAAATCTCAACTTTTCATAAGTTGGTTTTATGAGGAAGGAGGAACATGTAAAAGTCACTTCCCATTAAAAGACATTCCATATTCATCCGGGAGATGCCTAAAATTTTTTCAAAAGCAAAAAAGGGTTTTCGAATAAAGTTTATCTTTTTCAAAAAAAACAACTCATGAACCCGTTATAGGACTTTTCTTAAACATTTCATGGTTGATGTTAGTATTGGAGTCGATAGTAGCCGTCAACTACTTACAAGATGTGTATGACGAGCACAACGCACCATGGCATGATGGAAAACAGTTCCCTCTTAAGATGAATTAGAAGTTAAGAGAGTTCCTTTTTTTTACCAAGAGGCCGAAGCCGAACATACACTAACACATGCACCCTTTGGGAGTCTAACTCTCCACTAGGAGCAACAACGTTAGAGCATCTTGTTGTTGAGCTAACGCTATGAGTGGTATGCAAACCCAACTACGAAATATTTGGATTCTAAACAAAAAAATATCATTTAGTTGCTTGAAAGAACATTCAACTTGGACATTTCTCCTTTATCTCACTTTTCGAGTTGAGAGGTATGTGGGAATGGTTAAAGGAGTTTTAACCTTTCGACAGGACCCATGGTTCGGAGTGTGACAGTTTACGAAATAATAAAAGATTAATACCTTTGGCACATTTCAACTCAATATATAGTTTTTTCTCAATCATAATAAGATACAATCATAACTTTAAACATATCATTCCTCCCACTTTTGTTAAGCTTAATACCTTATAGCACGTCAAATATAAAGTGTTACAAGTCGTAATATAAGCAATGTAGGCATTATTTGAACATGAAAGACTTTCCCTAAGTGGTTAATTTTATTGCTCTTAGATATACCAAAGACAACCATACAAGTTCTTAGCAAGCAAACAACAAACGTGTATGTGTGATCACATATATTTTCATATTATGAGAGACAGCCTTTTATAGCATGCTCTCGTTATTTATAAATTATAACATGCATGAAGCAATAAGTTTGAAGGATTACTATATGCACACCCTTTTTACTACCCATACACTTTTTTTTTCAAAAAATACCAAAATTACCTCTTGTCATCGTCTCTCTCTCCTCTCATACCCAATTCAAGTATTTCTCTCTTCTAGCAAAGGTCTATTTTGTCAGATCTCTTTGTTCTAGTGATGGATGTTTCATTTAACATTATCGCCTTCTTCGTAGCTCAACAATGTATATTCTTACAAATCTCATTGAAGAAAAAGAAAAGGAATAATAATAAAAAGTGTCGAAAACAAAATCAATAACAAGAAACAAGAAGAATAACAAGAAGAAAAAGAGAATAAAGAAATATAATAAAAAATGACATTAAGTTCATGACCCGAAACACGGTATAGGTGCGTCTCCCCAACGAGAGAGACGCACCCCACCCGCGTCTCTCCGGCACATTTTTCTCATCGGGAACTTGACCTCATTTTTTTGTTTTTGAATCTGGCCGAAAATGATCAATACATTAAACAAACAACAAAAAATATATCAAATCAACAAATACCCAGCAAATCAATAAAACCCTCTTTCAATCCGCCCCTTCTCCTTTTTTCTCTTCTTTTCTCCTTCCATTTTTATTTTTCGATCGTATTCGAAGTACTATGAGATGCTGAATGATTGAATATTATACATTGGATCAAGCTTTAAATCATGGGTCACTACGAAAATTGTACGGGAAGGTCGATGGTAAGAGGAAAACCTGTAGAAGGAGAGAGATTCATATGTCAAGGGTATCAAGGTAATTTTTTTATTTTAACAAGAGCAAAATTAGAATCACAAGAAAAAAAGGTGTATGGATAGTAAAAGAATAATTGATATGCACACACTCTTTTTACCATCCACACCCTTTTTTACTTTGATTCCAATTTTATCCCTGCTAACATTAAAAATTACTCTAATACCCTTGATATTGAAAATATATCTCCTCTCTCCATCTCTTGGTGGGTTCTCTCCTTACCGTTGACCATCCCATATGATTTTTTTGAGAACCCACGACTTGAAGCTTGATCCATAATATTGAACCATCCACCATCTCATAGTACTTCAAATTTGATAAAAAAAGAAAAAAGAAGAAGAAGAAGAGGAAACACAGAGTAGGGGTAGATTTCAAGAGTGTTTTAGTTATTTGGTGGGGTATTTCATTGATTTAATTTATTTTTTGTCGTTTATTTAATGTATTGATTTTATTTTAAGTTAGAAGCAAAACAAAAAAATGAGGTCAAGTTCCTCACAAGGGAGACACGTTGGAGAGATGCAACTGGGGTGCATTTCTCTCGTTAGGGAGATGCATCTGTGTTACGTCTCGAGTCAGGAACTTGATGTTGTTTTTAATTTTCTTATTTTTTTTATATTTCTTGATTCTTTTTTCTTCTTCCTTTATTCTTGTTGTTCTTTATCTTTTTATTGTTATTGATTTTATTTCCTGTTTTGCTTTTCATGTTCTTGATTCTTTTTTCTTTTTTCTTTGATGAGATTTGTAAGAATATGCACTTTGAAGACAGCAAGATCCGACGAGATAGACCCTTGTTGGAATTGGGCAGGAGAGGAGAGAGAAATGCTAGAATTGGGTGTGAAAAGAGAGAGAAAGTGATGAGGAATAATTTTAGTATTTTTTGAAAAAGAGGTGTGTGGACAGTAAAAGGGTGTGCAGATAGTAATCCCCATTAAAAGGATGTGTACGTATCAATTTGATAAGTTTTGATCATTAATTTGATTGATTTCAAGCCATTAAATGCATATCCAAATAGGTTTAAGTAGATCAAGCACAAACATGAAAATGGATAAGAAGGCCATATTATATGCACACGTTGCTAAAAACATGTATATATCCTTATTCTTACAACTGCTGAGGAGATACAATATTCTTTTCTGCAATTTTAGAAAGCGATAAGCGCTTCCTGTAATTCAAAAAGTTATGAACATTTTTCTGTAATTTTTATATAAAGAATATGTCTGAACATTACAGAAAAATTATAGAATGACAAAGAATGTCATTCTATAATTTCAAAAGAGGATTGGTACATACACACCATTGAACAAGGTTTTGGTTTTGTTCGGTCTCTAAAGAGTAAGAACTGGAAAGGGTTCGAGGTTGAGATTAGAACTGAACCAACCCAAACCATGAACACCCTTAATCAAGACAAGCTGCGCCATTAGATTTTTTAAATTTCGAAAAATGTCTATTGCAATTGCCATTATTCTCAGCTTAAAGAAATGTAATGGATTCTACTATGGGATTTCCTCATCTTACGGGGGTGATGATGATCAGGATGATGAGGAAAGAATAAGATGGTGGTTGAGAAGCATACCAACAAAGAAATAAGTAGAAATATGGCGATGATGTAGAAGCATCCGAAGTAGGAATCACACAGGATGGCTCCTGCAACTGGCGCTAGAGAGGTTAGTGCATTGATTATGTTGGCGATTTGCGCTGCATTGACACCACTGACAGAACTTCTTAACAAGGTACACTATAACATCGGCCGTCGCTCCGGTGATGACAATATTTGCCGTCAGTACACTTCCTGCACGTTAAACGAAGTTTAAGAAATCATACTAAAGTTTTGATATTTCGGTTGTTTTACTAAAGTTATTTCGATCGTTAAACAAGAGTGAATGGTATCATTGGTCTTTTAAGACATTTATGACTGTTGCACGGTCGAATATGTCATAATTATATCGAACAGCTCCAATAGCCCAATTTTCTAACAATGAAGGGGCTTCTTGGAGTTGATAAATTTAAAGAAAGACTAGAGATCTGATTGATCCTATGTTTCAGTACGAAGAGGAAGATGAATAGAATTCTTGAAAGTTTACCTAATCGTTATTGCGCTCGGATGTTTCGGGCTTCACTTGCAAGGGCTTGTGGTCCACATTCTCCCTTCCCACAGTCCATTTTCTATCTTCTTTCTTTCTGATTAATACTTTTCTTCCCTTAAATATGATATGGATCATCTAATCTTTAATGTGCTGCTGCATTGACACCACTGATGTAGAACTTAATAAGGTACACTATAGCATCAGTCGTCGCCCCACCTAAAGTCATATTTCCGGTCAGTAAACTACCTGCAAGTTGAACAAAGTTAAGAGCTCATGCCGGAGACTGCCATCGACAGTGTGAGTGTGTCGTATCCTCGGAGTTTTCTCACCGGATGTTATCATCCCGTGCCGATGCATGCGGGTTGAGGTAGTTTTCTCATCCAAATTTCTGAAAATTGATAATTTTGTATTGAAATTTTAAAAGAAGTAAAAATTTTGAAGCCCGTTCCACTTAAACCTGAAGTCCGTCTCACCGGAAACAAATTTTTGGATCTGCCACTGGTATCATCTCTAACCGAAAGCCATCTCTTCTAGTCAATAAATTTCATTAGAACAAAGGCTCGTCCTGCGTTTCCTTACAATTGAGTACTTGATACCTACCTAAGAGAAAAGAGAGAGTGCTCCATCCTCCCTCTCTGGATGCTTGTTTCGCGGTTTGGCCTTTGAGAACTTCGATTTCAAGTGCTTCAGGTTCACACTCTGACCTCTCGCCTTCCATTTTTCTTCTTTTCTTTGTCCTCTCGCTTTGTAGCATCTATTATATCCATTCTTCTTCTTCTTTTCTTGATCCTATTGCTTTGTAGCATCTAATATTTTATGGAAAGGGTACCTTTTGCATGCCTGGCAGTATGGGTGGATGGAGGTGAGATAGGGCTATATATATATATATATATATATATATATATATATATATATATATATATATATATATAGAGAGAGAGAGAGAGAGAGAGAGAGAGAGAGAGAGAGAGGAAGATTTTCAAAAAAGTACCTAAAGGTCTGGGAATAATAAAGCAACTGAAGCATCGATATTGTTATATTCGTAACAAAAGTTAATCAATTTTAACGATAAACATTCTTCCATCCTAGTTAACAGTAACTTATGTATGGACATGTCTGGTCCTGAGTAAATCGGAACCAAACCATCTTGAGGTCGGTTTCAGAATCGCCCCAGAATGATGAATGTCAGTTTCAAAATTTTGTTCTTCTTGAAATAAAAATGCACCTTTTAGGAGTCGAACTCCCCACCAATTATAACATCAGGCGACAACTTGTCGTCGAACTAATGATGTGTTTATGATAAGGTTATTTTGGAAAATATATTTAAAGGATAGTGGTCGTTTTTAATGCCGGTTTCGATTATGGGCTAATTTCTAGAGATCATGTAACCGTAACCGAATCGAGGAGTCCCAGTTCCGGAGCCTGTTCAACCAGTTTCGGTTACCATTCGTTTTGCAGGCAATTTGGTTCCGATTAGAACCGGTGGGCTGGTAACTGGCCATGTCTAATGTGGGGTGATTGACATAATTTCCTACAAAGACATTTATCTGATGTTAGCCAATTTCAAAAACCCACGATTTTTTATACAGAATACATGTAACCAGTGCTTGATCTACAATAAGGTGAGGTGGGTCATGCACCTAATACAAATTTTGGAAATAAAAGAAAAATATAGCCTACGGTCAATAATGTAGTCCATAAAAGAGTGACTTGAAACCATTGCCGTTTGAACCACGTGAGTATCTTTTCGCACCCCTATGGAACCTTGACTTCATTCAAAAAAAAAATAACAAATAAAAATGAATCAGCTGTGGCTTATTTGCTACATCTCACGAAAGAAAGAAAAATATATCTATTTTCAATAAAGAAGGTTAGGATGATGCCATTCTTTAAGATGTGATAATCACTATCCTTTAAGTTTACTTGTTGCCATCAATATTAAATAACTGAATCCAATAGATCGCGACAAATACTTCTATGATACAATGAAGGAAGGCTCTTGATCTGTCTTGTACAAAAGCAATAGAGTTTTAGACAAACCAGTAAAATAAAGATAATGATACTACAAATCCAATTAGCATTATAATACGGCTTGCAAACGTTCTTCAAAAACTAAAGTTAGATGAATCTTGTTTACAACACCACTATATATAGACATGGTGAAGATGTAACTTAATGAGCATAGTTATCATTCAAGAAGATGACTCTTAATGCATACTAAGTACACATAAGTTACAACTACTATCAAATATTGCTAATAAGTACGATTATTACTCAAGTAAGTAGTCCTTAATGCCACAATATAATTGCTAAATACTCATGAGTTACAATCATTATCAAATACTACTAATGAGTATAATTTTAAGAAATTTGATATCCAGTTCCTCGAGTTCCAAAATCAAAATAACTGAATAACCGATATATTTATTTATACCGTGAATAACATAAATACCCTTCCCCCTCGAGACCGACTATGCCCTAATCGACAAATAGATGGAACTTCTATCTCTCCGGTTAGACTCTTCACCAATCTTACCGTCCTACCCTAACAAACTATAATCAAATATATGTGCTTTGATTCCGTTATTATTATTTTTTTGATATTTTGCTTATCATATTTAAGGTTCAGACAATCGGCAAGACCACCAAGGTATTTGCCCTGCAAGAGCATTTGGTTGGTTTCTTTTTGTGGAGTTGAGACATTTTCTGTTTTTTTAGTATTTGTTTGTGTTTCTTAATGGGTTTGTTGGTTTGTGTGATTTATGAAGCATGAGTTGCGTTCTTTTTTCAGTTATCTATATAAACAAAATAATCGAACTAAATATTTTCAGTTCGGTTTGATTCAGTTATATAGGTAAATCGGTTCAAGTTCGATTAATAGATTTAAGTTCAATTCAGTTTTCGGACAATTCGGTTCGGTTTTTAAACCGAACCGACCGATGCTGATCCCTACCCGCCACCCGCCCCATTGCCATCCCTATTTATCCGTTCGAGGGCTTAATGGAAAAAGTGAACCAGGTGTTAGTAACTGGTTAAAGTATGAGGACCTAAACGGAAATCCTTCATCACTGAAACTGAAAGCCCTCTCCCAATTTTGTGGTGGGTGGCAGCAGCGTCTGTAAGAAAAGGAAGAAGTTAGTGTGAGCGATCGAGGATGAGCGGAAGCGGGAAGAAGGCGGCGGAGGTGGCAGCGAAGGCCGGCAAGGCCATCGATTGGGACGGAATGGCCAAACTCCTCGTCACCGAGGACGCGCGGCGGGAATTCGCCAATCTCCGCCGAGCCTTCGACGAAGTTAATCATGCCATCCAGACCAAATACAGCCTGGTTCGTTCTCCTCTTCATCTTCCCCAAAATATCGTTTTTTTCCTTATGGTCATTTTCTACGGTTTTACCAGTGGAATCGGTTGATTCTTTGTTCTCTAGATCGCCTTAGAGATGCGTTGATCGGTACCAACCTTAGGATTTAAGGATTTTTATCGACCGTTTCCTTTCTTGTATTTCGTTAAGGATTTGATTGGATGTATCTGTTCATGGTGGGGTTAATTCACATCTATCCTGGTTTTCACCTTTTTGAACGGCGTTCTGCTTGGAAGATATGACGCAGGAGACGAAAACGAAGTATAGTTGCAATCTATCATGTGTATATACATGTAGCATATCTTCCTTCACGACTTTATTTCTTGGTTCCTCCAGAGGAAGGGGATTTTGATTAGATAGAGTAGGAATTCTAGTTCCTTCAGAGGCACAAAAACATCACAGTCAGAGTCGGGCATTGATTCTATGACTTACAAGAATTAGAAACATGAGAAGGTAGAACATGTTATTACTTTTGTATGACAGGGGTGACTTCTTAAAAGATTAGCATAAATTGCTCTTATTATCAAAGTAAATTCCTGAGGGTTTTTCCAAACATACATTTAGGAGGCAAGATACTGCTCCAATAGCATGGTTGTTAATTTCTGAGGATGGAAAAGAAGAGAATATGAATGAGGTGTGAGGATAATGGTGGCATTAAACAAGATTATGCACACCCTGATTCCAAAGAGGCTAATGGTGGCATGAAACAAGGTCATGCACGCCCGTAGTTCACTAGTCCTACGCTAAGGTAATCTGAGTTGATTTCAAAGACAAGAGTAGAAATGTTATCACAACAGCCAAACCAAAACCGAGCCTGATTCCATGCTAACTGTGTCAGCAAACATGGATGCTTAATCATCATTATGCTCTATTCAGAAAAATCAAGGTCATGATTAGTCATTTCTTGCAACACTGTGAGGCCTTCTACATCTTTTGAAATATTCCATCGTTCATGATTTAAATATCAAGAACTTAAATTTTTTGAGAGATCATGAAACTGCTTAAAGTTAGGGGAGAAAAAGATGCATGACTGATCTTGGAACAAAACCATGAGTTTTGACCCAACATTGAATCAGTTGAGTCTGACAGATTCTGACAACACTTTGGTAGTTATTATATGTGATGACTAGTGATATTAAATTACACCTTTTCGATGTTTTGCTTCTATTATCCTTATACGAAACATTAAATGCACTTCTGTTGGATTTAAATATTAGGAGCCTGAACCCATAGACTGGGAATATTACAGAAAGGGGATTGGCTCTCGCCTGGTGGACATGTACAAGGAAGCCTTTGAGAGTGAGTTGCATTTTGTTTATTTATTTATTTTGATACTGTAAACGTTTTGCAACTGCAAATGATCTTCCTTAGTTTCAACATTCAATATGATCTGAAATTACCATGGGCAGCTGGGAGAGATAAAAGTTGAAGTGTCTGTATCTTTAACAGACTACCCTTGCATCTCATGCTTATGCTTGTCCATGGATGAAGGGATAAGCTACAAGGACTTTTCTTTCATTCTCTGGTCCTCTTTTTTTTCTTGCCCTTATAGTTTAACTTTCTGCCTGCTATATGCAGGTATAAAGATTCCTAAATTTGTGGACACTGTGACCCCTCAATACAAACCCAAGTTTGATGCGCTGGTAAATCTCTGTCCTACACGATCTGTTATTTCCTTGACTTCAAAAGAAGAGATCCATACTGGCCATGGGGGAGCATGCTTACTGATATTGTGATGAGTACTGTTAAGTGTTAAGTAGTTCTGTATGTGTGCCTCAATGTATTACAAGCAGAAACTTTTATTTCCTTTTCATCACTGCAAAAAGAAATATATTGTTTTTGCTACTGTTACAATGGTGGTTCCCTTTATTATTCTTGAACTCAATGCAATCCATCGTGGTTATGCTTGTTCTCATGTTCAACTCAATGCACTAAATTCCATCAACAGAACAAAAATGTGTTTGTTGCTAATAGTTCATTTTCATGAGGATGGTCTTCTGCAAACCGCTTGTTAATCCTGGAATTTAGCTTGATGTGCACGGAGAGAATATTGATGGCAGGTTTTAGTAGCATGAAGTATTCTGCCATTTTTTTAAGCCAAGATTTCTGTGTTATTATTTTCTTGCCTTGAAATTCTGTGTCTGCATTACAGTTGGTTGAACTGAAGGAAGCAGAGGAGAAATCACTGAAGGAATCTGAGAGGTTAGAGAAAGAAATTGCAGAGGTACAAGAGTTGAAGGTTAGTAATGGACTCGCAATGAGTAGTATTTATTGAAGATATTTTTCCTTTCATACCACATAACTGCTTCAACAGCCAAAGCTGCAAAAACGATAGTTACAATTCTACTGTAAAGGGGAGAAGAGATCGTTGCTTCGATGTCTATTGTTGCTGCTTATGCACCCCTGAAATAGGAATCAATTTTCTGAAACATCGATCTTTCACTCTGATGGTCATCCAAGATCTTTCTATGACCTATGTTAAAGGATTACTTATACGATCCGATTGATTGCACAAGCCTTGCTGTAGCAACATAAGCAGGGAAAATAGACAGAAAAGACTTTTCTCTTTCATGTTACCGATGGCTTGACTGAAAAACTGTTCCTCCTTGCAGAAGAAGATCAGCACCATGACAGCAAATGAATACTTTGAGAAGCACCCTGAATTGAAGAAGAAATTTGACGATGAGATTCGAAATGACTATTGGGGGTATTGATCTCTGTCAATGCAGAGTAAGGATCTCAGTATACCTACAAGGTCCCTTTTTTATCTTTTGTTGTCAAATAAGATAAACGTCAGATGCTGCATTTTCTTGTGATTTTGTTCCCCTCCATTACAGCCTTTCGCTTTGTCGAGATTTTGAAAGTGGAAAGGTAATTCAAACTCTTAAGGTTGTTCCTGCAGCAACATCCTTGTACTAAATCTTCAGATTGCTTTCCTGATGATTCTTGCTACAGTCTGCCTTAAAAAGTTCTCTTTTCGTTTTATCGCCTGCAATTAAGGTTGCTGGTTGAGCTGCCAAGGGATTAGCACGGAAGGGCCTGCTATGCCCCCTTGTCAAACCAATGTTCAGCGTACTCCCTGGGACAAGGGTCCTGATCTCAAGGTTTTATGCCACTCGAATGTAACTAAGTCTCACCTCCCTTCTGGTGGGGTTTATTGTTAATTACCTTTCATTTGTCTCTTAGAAATAAGATGGTATGCTGAAGTCAAATTCAACCACGCTTTGCATGATCCTTGGGTTTTACTATTCTAGAACACCATATGCTGAAGTCAAATTAAACGTGAAGCTGAGTGGTATAGAACCGCCATAAAAATGGCAAGTGTCTTGAAGAGAATGGATTAACCTGCGATCATGGTGAATAGTTGGAGGATCAGATGATGCACCAAAAGGACAGTAGTGTACAAGAGAAAAATAGAGTTCGTAGAGCACCCACAAACTTCAGAATAAAAAATGAAGAACGTTCAAGATTTCTTCTTATTTAATTGTATTTCTTGCATCCTAAATCGTAAATATTCTTTTGCTTCAAGGTCCTTTTCAACATTATTTATTTGCTGTGTCTAGTTTTTTAAAATCGTACGTAATCCCTCCTTTTAAACCCACTTACCACCAAAGAGGTTTGGGAAACTTGCAATCACCTGATCCTTAAGTAACATCGGCAAATCATGTTGTTAGCATGAGTTACTAACCAAGCCGACGGTCAATGGAAACACTTACTCAATTCAATCCCTCGATCTTTTTCTTAGGTATTCACAAAAGTGGAAGAAACCCAAGCATTTCTAATTAAGGAAGAAAGGGACCATATGAGAGTAAGGCATTTTGGAATCAATTGAAGGTTCCACGATGAGTGATAAGGTGAAGCTCCAAGGAAATTCTTTGTTGTATGATAAACCGCAAAGGATGGCACTATAACTAACTATCGTTGCGTCTTAGGTGAATCTTAAAGGGTGTTGCATGCGAACCAAAATGTTAGCAGCTCCTTGGGCATTTTATGATGGTTAAAAACAACCAGCGTTTCGGTAAGGAATATTGTTTTTGTGGAGTTGTCTGGGCAACCACTGAGAGCATTGTGACAACGTAGTAGATCTTTTCTGTGGTTGGTATTTCCCGTTGTAGGATAGCTACTTGGGATCATGGTTGATCTAACAAGGATCCGTATATCGTGCCCCTCTTTTGCTCTGGGTGAGGGAATGCATTGTTCCTTTCATTTTGTGAGTTGTAGTTGAGCTTAGACGAACAATAAATGACTCTAATTAAAGTGAAGGCCACCACTATGGAGGCCGGTTGTTCCAATGGAAGGAATAACCAGTGGCACCTATCTTTGTCAGTAGGAATGGAAATTTGTTGTGTTCTCGTGGAATCCAATGGCATTGAACTTTGGGGAGAGAGCTAAAAAATTCATTGACATCTTGTTCCACCCCATCGGACTTGAAGCATGCAGTACAAGTATTGGGTTGACTCATGATGTTTCCGATATAGAACACAGTCGCCTCTCTCTCCAATACCTAGGCGAAGAAGTTGGTCCAGAGTGAGAAGCTTCCCTTCAACTGCAAGTCGAAGTATAACTATTGCTCTAGGAAAGTGGTGAAAGCACCGAATATGGTTGGCCAATGAAAATGAGCACCTCTGCTTTTGATTTGATTTCACGTAAAATAGGATGAGGAGGTGTAATTGTCACTTCATCTTAGTTGGTCATGCCCCCTGCCTCTCATATTGTTCCACTTCTTAAGAGATCATTTGAAATTGTTTTCATGTATTGCACGAGGTAAGCCATAGGATTTATCTCCTTACTTATCACGTCACTAACCGTAACATTCCATAGTATCTTGTATTGACAGAGAGAGAGAGAGAGAGATGGAACGATTAATTAGACAATCTAGTGATTCCTTGTTGAACTAAGGATCAAACCAGAATTCAACTTTCTAACTATCGTGAATGTGTCAAAATGCTTGGTTTTGAAGAGCATTACAACGTAAGAGTAGAGATTTCCAGCTTCAAGAGTTGAGATAAACTTTCCAAGGAAACCGTAAGCTATTTTTATGACGATATTTGGTAGTAACTAGAATAGTCTATGAATAACATTGTTTGCTTGCCACCTTTCAGTTGCTTTAATCAATAATGCCAAATTGGCTTCTTCCATTCTTCAAATACCAAAGCCTCTCTCCTTCCTAGGTTTGCACACATGCTCTCAACTTAATCAGTGAAGTGTGCATTTGTGTTCACTTCCGCCCCATAGAAACGTCTTCAAGAGAGAGACTACTCGTTTAATACAAGCATGGGATAGCTTGAAGAATAACATGCAGTACAAGGAGATCGTCCCCAAGACGAACTTGATCATGTCAATGCATCCGACTAAAGAGAGTAGAGAGGATGCCCAAACTTCCAATTGATTTTGCATCCTATCTACAATGGGTTGGCATAATGATAAGGCCAACTTACTGATAAATAGGGTTAGGCCAAGATATTTTATAGGGAGTTTAACTGTTTTTCGTTAACTGACCCGTTCTACCACTTTGATCTAAGAAGGATTCACTGCAAAGGAAAGCCAAGAGGATTTATGGAATTGACCTGCATGCCGGAGTGTTGTTCAAACTCTTTAAGGATGTGTAGAAAATTGTCGATTGACTTCTGTCCAGTAGAAAAAAGAGAGCATCATCCACAAAGTAGTGGCTCCATTGAAGGCCTTTTACGTTGATAGGATTGATCTTTTTCTTCTCAACATCTAGTGCCAACTTTCTTAAAAGCCTTTCCATCGTGATAAAAAATAAATAAGAAGAGATGGGATCACCTTGCCTTATGCCTTGAGATGTGGTGAACAATTCACCGGCCTCACCGTTGATGAGTAATGTGTAGCTCAGTGGTAAAGCAAGCCATGATGATGATTACTTATTTGTCTAAGAAGCCAAGAAAGGTTAATAATTCTTTCAAAAGCAGTCAGTCAACTCGATCGTAGGCTTTCATTAGATTTGCCTTAAACATGGCGGATGATTTCTTACTGAAGGTCATCAAATCAATCATTTCATGCGCTATCAAGATAGTTTGTTGGATACTCTGACCTGTAAGGAAAACTCTCTAGTTAGCACAGATTATTTTGGAAAGGATTGGATACATTCTAGCAATTATAATCTTGACAATAATTTTGGAAATGAAGTTGCAGAGGTTAATCAGCCGAAACTCACTGATCTTGTTTGCACCTGATTGTTTAGGGAGCACTATGCTGGTTATGTTGGCTTCCTTGAAAAGGTGACCTGTGTTAAATATATTATTTATGGCCTTGCAGACATCTTGCTCTATGATGTGTCAATAAATTTGGAAAAGAATGTCCTTGAAAATTCGTCTGAGCCTGGAGCACTATCTGCCTTAAGATCGAAGGTTACTTTTCGAATCTCCCCCATCCGTTACTGGTTGGAGCAGAAATTGATTGTCATCCTTGATGACTCTAGGCTTCGAATCTTCTCTCCAAGAATTTTTGTCTAGCGGTTCGCAAGTGAAAAGACTTTGGTAATAGTTGGTTGCTTCGTCTCAAATGCTATCCTTTGTGTCACATTCCGATCCTTCTTTGCAAATAAAGACTTTGGAAATAAAGAATATACATCCATGAGAAATCCTTTGAAAGCATCAACTTATTGTACCAAAAGGTTGTGTTTTTGAAAGGTAGATGATGTGGCCGAAGGTGGAGCGTTCAAATTTTCCATATCTCCAGTCAAATCGAGCAAAAAGTCTATCTGCAACCTCCTCAGTAATTTTTTTTTTTAAACTATATCTACTTGTGTTTTTGAGAGCAACACCTTCAACTCCACACGACCCACACTCTCCCCAAGCCTCTAGTGTTCAGCGTTAGTATTTGTATTTTCATTTTTTGTCACTAAGTAAAGGCCTTGCTACATAGTTTGATCAGGTCTTGCACTAACATGGACATGGGATTGTGATCACCCAGCTAGATGACGATTGATCAGGGAATCCCCATAGAACATCATGAAAGACAAATTAATCTAACTTTGAATTCACCTCTGTGGGACGAGACCTTCTCGTTCCAAAAGCAAAGATGAATCATAAGAGTTACACCCGAAGTTGGTGCAAATGGAGGACGCACTTCCGGGCATCTATAATATCGAAACCAAACTTTCTTATGTTTAATTTGAAACGGCCATATAAAAAACTATTAATACCCTATCTCTTTATTAACTCCACTCATAGAAATCACCCTTGCATAACCGATCTCAAACCCAGATAAAAGAGAAGAATTGCGTTACTTTTTCAAACTTATTTTACCATCGTCGAACTTGTTTTATCATGGATTCTACACTACAAATTATGATAAAGCTATAAAAACAAAGAATCCATATAAACAACCGAAAAGGGCGTAGTTGTAGTAGTAGACTCTATCCTTTCATTGTAAAGATATAATGCAGTTGGTTCATGGTTCAGAATCAGATAAATATTGCTCATGAACACCGGAGGCAGAACACTTTATCATGCACTTCGCATGAATTTGGCAGGTTCGACTCGCTGATTGGGTGACAAATACTGGCTGCGTTCAAACATGCAACAACACGATCTGTATAGCAAAGGAGAACTGAGGTTACGGACGGCCTGTCAATCCCTCTAACCACACATTATCTGTTTGGAACCGAAACCGAACCCATCATAAAATCACCGATCCAAACTGCTTGTTCATTACATTAAGGCCCCTCCTTAATTTTTATTACAATAAGGAGAACTAGATATTATCAACTTATAAATATAAATATAAATATATATATATATATATATACATATATATATATATATATACATATACATATACATATACATATATACATATACATATATATATACATATACATATATATATATATATACATATATATCGAGAGAGAGAGATTCTCTTAAGTGTAAGAGGGCACTAATGTAACAAATATGACTGTTGAAATTACACAAGTAACTGAAGCTTTTTCATTGAATAGAATCTCTAACCATATGAGCGGAGAACTAATGCATCATCCAACAAGTACATAAACAGCATATATTATCCCAGGTATATACCCCAGCAACGTCAGCAAAAGGTCTATCCAGAATTCGATCTGAAATGAACATCATTAAAACCTGATAAGCATATAATTCTGTGTGCGTGTGTGTATTAAAGAAGAAAAGATCATCTCTGTAAAAATATTAAAGAACAGAATAATTGGAATGGAAAATTAAGATCATCTCTGTGAATATATTAAAAAAGAAAAGAATAATTGGTATGGAAAATTAAGATCCTCTCACCCCACATCCATAGCGAAGGAAAACTCCTACGGGCGGAAGGAGAATCGCCAAAAGAATCTCTACAAAAGTCTCAGACCCCATCGTTCACACTATTCGATCTTCACGAAGAACTCCAAACAGACGAGGGTTTCTGAACACGAGAACGGGAAGAAGAAGAAGACCAATCGATGGCGGTTGGAGGTTATAGTTTTGCGGGCGAAAAGGTGGTGAGAAAGGCCACGTATTAATGCTGCACTCCCCATGCATGCACCACGTGGTTCTCACTGCCGTCCACGTATCATCAGTAGAGTGACGTCGCGCTGGCTTGGCTTCTTCTCTTTTCGACTGCTCATAAGCTTTTCTTTTCTTCCAGGGCCGGATTAAAAGCCAGTGCGCAAGTTCGGCAATCGAACTCATTGACATTCAACTAGTGAAGCGAACCACTAGTAACTTTTGCTCGTTGTACAAGCTAACCATAAACTTATTATTTTTGTTGTTTGTCTTATATATATATATATATATAAGGGAGAGAGGAAACATTTAGGGGCCGCGCACTATCAATAAAGCACTTTGCATTATATGTGTCTTTGTTGCTTTTAATATTTGCACTGTGTCTTTGTTCCTTTTGCTCGTGTTTATCATAAAACACTTTGTCCTATACGTGTCTTTGTTGCTTTTGCTCTGAAGTGCTTATTATGTCGTGGGACGTCACTCTAAACCTTAGTTTTTGAGAAGAAACTTAACTTACATTTCCTATCAAAAGCTGTTTGAACTACTTATACGTTAAAATTGATCTGATCTATCGATCATATTGCGATTCCTGTCAGCTCTTCTGGCCGTGCGGGCGTGACAGATATCAAAGTGAATTTAGACATTGTTTTTAAGATGGGAATTTATAATAGACCATCGAACGGTTTAAAGTGAGGCTAGCTACCTATTATAGGACCGGTTGTAATCCTGCTGAATTTAAAATTTGTGTGTGGCAATCTCATGCAAATGGGCCACTGGTGTCCACAACAAGCAATAGCTTACCTGGCCTGGGTTTGGACTCAAAAGTTCTACGTCATAAGTTCAGTACCTGGGGCAGCATCTGGCTTCGGCCTCCCGTTCCAAAAAAACATATATAGAGCCGCTGATCCTCTGTCACATGCCAATGCCCAGCATATATAGTGAGGAAGAGGATCCTAACCTCAGATTTTCTTTCTGAAACATCTCTACTCCTGGAAGAGAGGTTTTCATCCCAATGAAACAAATGAATGAATCAAATCTACTCTCTAGCCGAATACAGCTCGTCAAAGCTCGACTATGATCATGATCATGTTGGAGTCGAGTATTTCTTGAATGAGCAGAGTTGAGCTTGCCTGTCATACAACTATCCTCAATTACACCCCTTGGCAAGAGGCAACAATTCCAAAATTAGCATGCTTATTGGGGTTGAGCATTTATTCGTACTGAACAATCGAATCAAACTGAACCAAAAAATATTTATTTCAGTTCAAATATATTGAAAATCCGTTCTCTTTTGGTATACAATTTTCAGAAAATTTGGTTTATCAATTCAGTTTGGTTTTCAAGTGCTTGAAACCGATTAAACCGAATAACTGAATTTATAATATGAATAAGCACCCCGTTTACAAGGTCTCCTCCCAATATCAGTGATGATGCCTACTAATGATATATGAATGAAATACAAATTGCTTAATGGAAGTTTTGTATATATATAAGAACTCAGCCATCAACTTCAAACCTAATAACAGAACCAAACCGACCGAAATGATATGGTTTGGTCTGGTCAAGTTACCTATACAGTTTGGTTCAGTCTGGTTAGGTTACGTGTAAAATTTGGTTCGCTTTCGGTTTCAGTTTTCAAATTTAGAGATAATCCAGTTTAAAGTTAATTGAGTTTGGTTTAGTTATTGAATTGAACCGACCGATACACACCCCTGGTGCTCCCAATCCCATATGAGAAGATGACATTGGTAAATAGTTTGCATACCTTCAGGAAAAGGGTAGATGGTGTATACATCCATATCACAAGAAATCCAGTCCCCTAGTATATATAGTATGGTTCGAAGAACCTAGAATTAAATTTCCATCTAGTTTGGATTAAAGCAATGCAAGTCTCCATAGAATCCATACCTAACGACATAGTATTGGTTCAGCCAATTTGATCCTCGGCAAACCTTTGACTTCATAACGTTTATCATATCTTAGAACCGTCAGAAACAGCTCGAGGCTTTTATTAATCAACTCCAGGAGACCATAAACATCAATTGGTTTCACCCTTTGCTACAAGAGTTGAGACCAAGGACTGGTTCATCGACCATGGTAGCGTGACAATCCATTTGTGCCCGTGCAGGCACGCTCTGTCTAGTTCTTGCGATGAGGTCGGGTAGAGGGTGCAACACAGGTTCCCTAGAGGTTGTCCAAGTATCAGTTTTGCCCAAGCACATCCAACACTGAAGTTTTAATGGAACCAGGGGCAGTAGAAATGAAAAGAATAGCATCTAAGCTGAGTCCATCTCCACAAGCGATGAGCAACTGAATCACTTTGTCCGGAACCGCTTCTTCGACTCGGTCGAGAATTCTTCGTTGATGGTCGTCAGGAGCTGACCCGTCCAAAGGCCGATGTAAACGAAGTGCACCCACCTCTTCAGCAGAGTCACCGGACCGACGTCTCGGTCCTCGACGAAAAGCGGGACGTGGACCGATTCTTCGACGAAGACTCGGCTTCTCTCCCATTCTGGCCGGACGTCCAAAAGACAAGACCCGGAACGAATGGCAGCGCCTGCCACCTTCTAATCAACTGGCCTGAAAGACACATCCTTGCCGACGTCTCCGGCGGAACACCGAATTGATGGGGCGAGCGAGGCATGGGAGTAACGTTGGCTCCTCCTTGCATTGCCGACAGGGAGAACATGACTCAGAGGAATCGCCATACCGTCTCAGTTCCGGGTCGCCGGAATGCTGAGGCCGTTCAACGCCGTGACCTTATCCCAAGGAAATCGGTATCATTGGTAGTGCGCTCATAAGACTGCAAAGAGGCTGGGGCCGGTCAAGTTTTGGAATTTTCAGCAGATAGGACTTTGTATCAACTCTCGCTTTTATCTTCTCTTATTATGTGTTAAAGAGTTGGCAATCTTTTAGATACAGCTAAGCGAGATGATGCAATTAAGGGTGTGTTTTTGTCAGGTTCGCATCGAATTGTCGTTTCAATTGGCGGATGCGCCGCAATATAGCCGAGGTGATAATCGGGCCGCTACGTGGCATAAGAGACTTCAGCTACATTGGCGAGAAAGACTTCATTACTTTGGCAAAAGAATCTACTTAGGCTCAAGGGTGCAAGTTCGGGAAAAGTGTACTCATTGTTCATTGTAGTATCAGAAGTCTCTTTCAAAAGTCATCCTCCTTCTAGAAATCAGGTACTGAGTTGGTACATTCGCATCTTCGCGGGTCCAACGACTAAAACATTCGGTGCACTTTATTTTGTAACTTTTATTGATGATCATTCAAGGAAACTTCGTTTATGCTCAAGACCAGCACACCAGGTGCTCAAGCACTTTAAGCGCTTCGTGCTTCATTGGAGAGTATAAATGGGAAGAATCAAATGTGTTCGCATCGATACCCAGAATATTGTGGACTATTTGATGAGTATCACGTGGCACGGTGGTATTAGACACCAGTGAAGTATGCTTTCCTAAGACTCTCAACTTAATGGCCTGGCGCAGCGATGAATGGTGACATTGATGGAAAGAAGCTTGTTAGAAGTCGTGATGTTATTTTCATGGAGGATCAAACCATTGAAGATATTGACAAGGCAAAGAAGTCGAGTCTCCGAATACCGATGGTTTGGTTGATATTGATCCAATTCACGAGTCTCATATGCCCGATGTAGCTAACTTTGGCAATCATGATGATGTGCATAATCATATTCAGGGGTGATCGGGTTGAGGATGTTGTTGATAATGTTGCTGATGAGGTAGATGCTCCTACTCGTGAGGTTGTTGATGAGCCTGTTGTTTCACTTAAGAGGTCTTCTAGACATCTTATTCCCTCTACCCGTTATTCATCGATGAATATGTGCTCCTCACTAACGACGGGGAGAACTTGAGTGCTACGAAGAGGCTATGGAGAGTGAGCGAAAGCGAGAATGGGTTGCGCAATGAATGATGAGATGAAATCTTTGTTTGACAACCATACTTTTGAGCTTGGTCAAGTTGCCTAAGGAGACGAGAAAGCTTTGCAAAATCGGTGGATTTACAAGTTGAAGAATGATGAGAATACTTCCACTCCAAGATACAAAGCTAGATTAGTTGTCAAAGGCTACCGTAAAAAAAAAGGGGATTGATTTTGAGGAAATCTTTCTCGGTTGTTAAAATGTCATCCATCCGAGTTGTTCTTGGTTTGGCAACAAATCTTAATCTAGAGATTGAGCATATGGATGTGAAGAAAACCTTCCTTCATGAAAATTTGGAGGAAGAGATATACATGGAGCAACCGAGGGTTTTGTGATGAAGGTAAAGAAAATTATGTTTGCAAGTTGAAGAAAAGTTTGTATGGCTTGAAACAAGCCCGAGGCAATGGTACAAGAAGTTTGAGTCTATTATGATTCAACAGGATTCAAGAAGACTACTTGATCATTGTGTGTTTGTGCAGAAATTTTCTCGATAATGATTTCATCATTTTATTGCAGAAGGAGGCACTTGTGTTTTGGTATGAAGCCAATGGGTTCAGTTTCTATTACCCACCCCTTTCGCAAATTAGGCCCTATAGAACTATAGCTTTTTCATGAGTGACTTGGTTTTACTTTATAATAGAACTTAAAATCATGAGCACTGAAATCAAGGTCTAGTTCTCCAAGAACCAAAGACATTGTAAGGGTCTAATTTTTCATATAGGTACTTGTATCTTCCATTTGCTTTTTGCTAATGATTCTATTCCTTTTAGACAAGCTTCTCTAACTCTTGGACCAAGATATGAACAAGATTCTTCGTTGATACGAACAATATAGTGGACAAGTTGTCAACCTTGATACCACTCTATTTTCTATATGGTGTTTAAAAATAAATATTTTTTGGATGCTTGTGCTTATCATAACCCATCTTGAGCATGGCGAATCTTGGTGACATATAAACAAGTATTTCAAAGAGGTTAATGCTTGTTGGCATGGCGAAGCTCGGTGGCATGCAAACAAGTGCTTCACCATTTTTGGTTATTTTGATTGCCATATAGTTTATACGGTTGGGAGTCCCTTGTTTGTTTCATGTTGAACTATGTTTGAGAATGCTATAGTATTTCATTACATCAATGCAATATCTACTTTTACAGTAAAAAGAAGAAGAAAAAGCAATTGAGGGGCAATTGTCTAGAGTGAGTTCTTGTTAGCATTAAAAGCAATTGAGGATGGATCACTGGATTGATCGTACAAAGGAATGCTACTCATTTATATCTTTACTTATGCTAGCTGGTTTGCTAATTTTGCCATAGACGTCGTAACAGAGTGGTGGATGCTTTTGATGTCTTATGCCACCATAATTTAAATTCTTGTTCTTGGGTTAAGGGCAGTCCATATTTCTTGACCTTAATCCTTTCTTATAATGTCAATAGCTAAAATTGATGACTATGGTTTTTATAAGAAAAAAACAACAACTAAGTCTTTTTACATACTAGACAACTACATAGATTCTTTATTTTCATAGAGTTTGATCATGTGTCATATTAACATTTAATTCAACATAAGTTAAATCATTCTTTATTGTTTTCTTCCAATATTTTTGTGGTCTTCCTCTTTCTTGTTTAACATTTCTATAACTTAGTTTCTCATATCTTTTATTGGAGCTTCCTTTCGTCATCTTTTTATGTGTTCAAACCATCTTAAACAATTTTCTCTCATTTATCATATTTTGATATTACTTTTAATTTGTTTCTATTAACCTCATTACACATATGGTCTTTCCTTGTATGACCACTCATTCATCTCTGCATTTTCATTTCAACTACAAACATCTTTTGTACATGTTGATAATTAAATGCCCAACACTCTGAACCATAACACATAATAAGTTGAATTGTTGTTATATAATATTTACCTTTTAACTTTAATGATATTTTCTTGTCATTAAAATACTTGATTAATCTCTCAATTTGAACCAACCTACATTAATTCTTTATAACATCTCCATCGATTTTTTCGTCACTCTGAAAAATTGACCCTATGTACTAAAAACTTTTCTTATAATGATATAATATATGTCAATCTTAATTTCTATATCATTTGAAGTAACCGAATGATCAAACTTACATTTCATATATTATGTCTTTGTTCTACTAAGTTGGAAGCCTTTACTTTCTAATGTTTCTTTCTACCATTTTAATATCCTATTAACCTTTTCTATATACTCATCCACTAATACAATATCATCCACAAATATCATATACGAAGAAACTTCATCTTGAATATGTTTTGTTAACTCGTCAATGAGCAACACAAATAAATATGGACTTAAAGATTATCCTTGATGTAATTCAATATTAACCTCAAAGAAATCTGTTATTCTTTATGGGTCCTAACACATGTTTTTATACTATTATATATATCTCTTATAAGATTGATGTATGCCAATAGGATACTTCTCCTTTTCAAAGTTCTCTAAAGAATATATCTTCGCACCCTATCGTAAGTTTTTTCTAAATCAATAAATAGCATGTGAGTTCTTTTTTTTGTGCTAAAATGTTGTATAAGACATATCAATAGATGAATAGCCTCAATAGTAGATCTTTTTAGCATGAATCCAAATCGGTTTTCTATTGTTACTCAATATTTGCCTCAACTTGTGTTTAATAATTCTTTCTCCGTAATTTCATAGTGTGACTCATCAACTTGATATTTTGATAATTTGCACAATTCTGAATGTCTCACTTATTCTTTTATATGGTTATAATTGTACTCTTCCTCCATTTCTCATGCGGCTTTTGGTTTTTCCATGTTTCATTCATGTAAATACCCAAAATTTTCCTTAAAACAAATTATTTTAGTTCATAAAATTGGTTTCATATTTTTAAATCTTAAGATATATGAAATGATTCTTTAAGCCTTGAATGAGGGGATGTTCATAAAGAAGGTCCAAGTTAGTTCTATAATGAACCAAATCAGATATGAAGCTGTTGATCTAGGAAAATATCAAAAAAAAAAGAGAAACTTGCAACATCCACTTGCTTTATTTGCAATATAGAAGAGTCTATCATTGGAGAAAACCTCATCAAAGCATAAATATCCAAAATGTTTTTAGCTATTATAGAAAGTCATACATATATTATATATATATATATGTGTGTGTGTGTGTGTGTGTGTGTGTGTGCTATATATACATATATAAGAATGCAATATAAATATATTTATATGTAATAATTGAAAAACTAACCTATATATATTCTACATATAAAACTATATATGTGTGTGTATGTGTGTAGCATCATAATATATATATATATATATGTTTACATAAAATATGCATATGTGTATGTGTGTATATGTATGTATGTGATAAGAGGGCACGTGATTTTGTATAATATAATTATATGTTAATCATATCTATGTAATATATAAAGTTACTTAAAGAATATATGTAATGTATGCATGACTCTTACATAAGGCCGAACATCATAAGAATGGAAAGGGATGTCTCACGTACAAGGTTGAGAATCATACAAATGGAAAGGCCTAACTCATGTATAAAATCTGAACATCATGTTAACAGGGAGATATGGCTCATGCATAAATCTTAATAGCACGTGAATGGAAAGGCTGACCAAACAGGAAATGGAGACTGCTAACACTTTCTATTCTTGCAAATTTGTTGAAGTTATCAAAATCTGATCATCATGTTATATCAAGATGAGAGAATCAAACAAACAACAACAACAACAACTAAGCCTTTTCCCATACTAGACGGGGTCTGCTACATGGATTCTTTGTTTCCACAAATCCCTATCGTGTGCTATGTTAGCAGTTAACTCCCAATAAGCTAGATCATTCTTTATTGTTTCTTTCCAATACTTTTGTGGTCGTCCTCTACCTCTTTTAATACTTTCCAAATTTAGTTTTTCTAACCTTCTTACAAGTTCTTCTTTTGATCTTATTTCTATCAATTCTTCCATCACTCTGAAAAATATGCATCTCCATCAATTCTTCCATCACTCTGAAAAATTGACCCTAGATATTTAAAACTTTCCTTTTGGGAAATGCAATGTGTGCCAATTTTAATTTCTATGTCCTCTGAAGTAACCAAATGATCAAACTTACATTCCATATATTTTGTCTTTGTTCTACTAAGTCGGAGGCATTTGATTTCTAATGTTTCTCTCCATAGTTCCAATTTTCTATTAACTTTTTCCTTAGACTCCTCCACTAATACAATGTTATCTGCAAATAACATACACCAAGGTACTTCATCTTGAATATGTTTTGTTAACTCATCCATCACCATTATAAATAAGTATGGACTTAAAGTTGATCCTTGATGTAACCCAATATTAACTTCAAAGAAGTCTGTCGTTCTTTCATGAGTCCTCACACATGTTTTTGCACCATCATACATGTCTCTTATAAGGTTAACATATGTCAATGGGATACCTCTTTTTTCCAAAGTTCTCCAAAGAACCTCCCTCAGTACCCTATCATAAGCTTTTTTTCGATCAATAAATATCATGTGAAGGTCTTTCTTTTTTCCTCTAAAATGTTTCATAAGACGTCTCAAAAGGTTAATCGCTTCAATAGTAGATCTGTCGGGCATGAATCTAAATTGGTTCTCTGTTGTACTTGATACTTGTCTTAACCTACGTTCGATAATTCTTTCCCATAATTTCATAGTATGACTCATTAACTTGATACCTCGATAATTCGCACAATTTTGAATGTCTCCCTTGTTCTTATATATGAGTATAAGTGTACTTGCTCTCCATTTCTCAGGCATCTTTTGGTTTTTTTATATTTCATTAAATAGTCTTGTGAGCCAAGTGATTCCTATTTCTCCTAGTATTTTCCAAACTTCTATAGGAATATTATCTGGTCCTACCGATTTACCACCCTTCATATGTTTAAGAGCCTCTTTGACTTCATTCTTTTGAATACGTCAGTAGAAATTATGGTTTATATACTTTTCTGACTTGGCTAAATCTCCTAAACTAATGCTAACATCTTTATTTTCATTAAAAAGATTATAAAATAGTTTTTCCATCTATTTCTTACATCATCATTTGCCACTAGAATTTTTTCATCCTCATCTTTTATGCATCTAACATAATTAAGATCTTTAGTTTTCTTATCTCCAGCCCTAGCTATCCTAAAAATATCTCTTTCACCCTCTTTTGAGTTGAGTTTTTTATATAAGTCCTCCAAAATCTTCGCTTTTGCTTCACTAACGGCCTTTTTCGCTTCCTTCTTTGCTTTCTTATAAGCTTCTAAAGTTTCACTAGTTTTCTTAGCATAATATAATTTGTAACATGCCCTCTTTGCCTTGATTTTATTTTGTACTACTTCACTCCACCACCAAGCTTCTTTTTGTGTCGGTACACCTCCCTTAGATACCCCTAACACATCTTTCGCCACTTTCTTAATATGTATAGCCATATTGTTCCACATATCACAGTGGGGCCAACATAATTCCAAACATCTCCTTGAAGGACTTTCTGTTTAAATATATCTTCTTTCTCGCTTTTGAGGTTCCACCATTTAGTCCGAATAGCTCGATGCACTCTTTTCTTCTTTGTCCATTTTTTTTATTTGTAAATCCACAACTAAAAGTCGATGTTGGGTGGTTAATCTTTCTCTTGGAATTACCTTACAATCTTTACAACACGCTCTATCTTTTTTCCTACAAATAAAGTAATCAATTTGTGTTTGTGATAAGCCACTCTTATAAGTAATTAAATGTTCATCTCATTTTTTGAAGATTGTATTGACTATAAAGAGATCAAATTCCATAGCAAAATTTAAAATCTCCCTACCTTCCTCATTTATATCCCCAAAACCAAAGTTTCCATGAATCCCTTGATATCCTAATGCCTCTTTACCGACATGTCCATTCAAATCTCCTCCTAAACCAATCATCTCCCTTTGTGGAATCTTTTGAAACACCTTATCTAACTCTTCCCAAAAAGTTGTCTTTATACTATCTTCTAATCCTACATGGGGTGCGTAAGCACAAACTATATTCAAAACCTCTGCTCCTAACACTAATTTCAACATCATGATGCGGTCACCATATCATTGTATATCTACTATACTCTCCTTTAAATCTTTATTTATGATAATACTAACTCCGTTTCGAGCCTTTTCTTTACCTGAGTACCATAATTTAAAACCTCTATCTCCTTTGCTTTTTCTCCTACCCATTTTGTCTCTTGTAAACATAGAATATGAATCTTTCTCCGAATCATAGTATCTACTACCTCCATTAGCTTACCTGATAATGTTCCAATATTCCAAGAACCAATACGAATCTTATTATCTAGGACTAGCTTTTTTACCCCCCGCATCCATCCATAATCAAAATGTGGAGACCCTCTCTGAAAATTCTTCACTACATTCGGGTGGCAATGTAGCGTGACTAACTTCTTTACCTACACCCGTCCATGATGTGGGAACCCTCTCTGCAATTGATTCACTACATTCGGGCAAAAATGTAGTAGTCCTTGCTTACTTCTTACTGCATTCGGGGTCTGCAGCACGTCGCTAGGCGGGAACGCCCCAAAGCAATGCTCATAATTTTTGTAATCTATGTTATAAAAATCCGACGAAGTTTTACGCTGGCTGTCGAAAACCTAACACAACCCTCCTCCTTTATCCGGGCTTGAGACCAACAATGCAAGGGTGATCCCTTACATGGGTAGAGTTAAGAGAGAATCAAACAAAATCAAGACTAATTGGTTGCACAAGTCCTTTTGTGTGCAAGAAAGCCTTTTATTTGCCATATGCAAGCATACTCAAGAAGGAAACATGATTTGCAAAATACAATTTCTTATCTTTCTTGTTTTACTTTTCAAAAATGTAAAATACTGTATCAAAATTTTCTTTTGTAGACACCCTAAGAAAAACTATAAATAGTGTGTTCATCATTACTGTAAAAGGAGGCAAGGGAAAAAAAAATAAAAAATTTGAGTTATCCAATCTCTCTCTTTCTCTTGTTGCAGCGTATAGTCATTGTTGCAACCTTTTTTTGTTGTTGTGCATCATCAAGCAAATTATCATCAATCAAGAAAAGCAAAAAGAAGAAATCATAACACGGGTTCTCTAGTTTCTCTCTTTCAAGTGCATAAAGTGTTGGGCATGTGTTTGCTCTACCCAAGAAAAGATTGCTAAGCGTCCTTCTTATGTGTCGATGCATTCCAAATTAGGTAGCAATATAATTTCATGGTATTAAGGATCAACTACAGGTACCCATAATTCCCCTTTTAGTTAGTGGGAGATTTTTAATATCTTTTGTTAAGCATATCAACTCTGAGCTCACATGCTATCTATTATTGTATTATACCCATCATATTAAATCTTGCATGCTGAAAAGGGGAACCAACCTCATGCTCACGATTTGAAGATTTTAATGGCTTGGTTCTTTTTTTGAAGCCTGAATTAAGCTATGTTCTTACACAATATATTTCCAATCAGTATTGTGCTCTTCACAAAATCCAGAATTGTGGTATATTTATGCATAAAATCTGAACCGATAAAAGGACACCCTTGTGCTCATTGTCTTCACAATTATATCAACTTTGTCACTCCATCACTTGTTTAAATATGCAGATTGTTGCTTGCTCATCCAGAAATTCAAATTAGGTGATCCAAATCTGATATGATCATATTACCCTTAAGTCCGATCAACCCAACTAGAGTCAAGCTTTCAAAACTAAGTTACCTAAACCATACCCATCTAGGTCTGTCCCAAACCCAATTCAACCTATCCCTTTAGAAATCGGTATCAAAAGCCTAGTCTATACCCGAGTCTAACCAAATCCTTGTCATGGACAACCCCAACCGATTAAATTTCACCCTACAACCACACAACAAGCAATCCTTCTTTCGTTTAAGGTGCGTAGAATTTTAAATTTAACTTAGTCAAACGAATCACTAGTACAAAGGTTGATCTTTGTCCGACAGGATAAAAATACTTTTTGTGAAAAGAATTGACGCCCACACACACTTGGAGCAATTGGAGGTGAGTCCTAAAAACTTATTGTTGTTCCTCTCCTTTAAGTGGATTGTTAAAAATCGAGGTTTTGCAGAACCACACAAAACAATTAAATAATCTTATAAGCTAAGTCATACCTGTCTCTCATAGGATTTTTCATATTTCTATGAGAATATTATTTTATCCTATAGATTTACCAACCTTTATAAGTTTAAGAGCCTCTTTGATTTCATTCTTTTGAGCATGTCAGTAGAAATTCTTGTTTATATATTTATATGCATCTAACAAAAGTAAGATCCCTAGTTTTTTTATTTCTTTCCTTACCTGTCATAAAATATTTCTTTTTTCTTCTTTTAAGTTGAGCTTTTTATATAAATCCTCTCAAATATTAGCTTTTGCTTCACTGATGACCTTCTTTGTTTCTTTCATTACTTTATTATAAGCCTCTAAGTTTGATTAGTCTTATTAGTATAACATAATTTGTAACATGGTGTCTTTCCCTTGATATTCTCTTGCACCAGTTCACTCTACCACCAAGCTTCCTTTTGTGTCGGTATGCCTCCCTTAGATTCACCTAACATATCTTTTGATACTTCTCTAATATGCTTAGTCATATCATTTCACATATAAGAAGGTGCACCTATATAATTTCAATCATCTCCTTAAGAAAATTAAGGACAAAAGTGTTGGGTTCCTCCTCACGTTGAGGTGAGACCCCACCTTATTTAATGACTTGAGAGGAAATTAAAGAAAAAGGAGACCATAGACTTCCTTTAGTTGTGGCAAATCTTGTAATTTCATCAACTTGTTATTTTCTCTTCTTGCACGAGCATTTGTGATGCCAATGAATATGGGTACAATAATTGTGGGACATACTTTCTCTTCTCTCTCTTATAGCAACCAAACCAAAACAAGATTTTTTATTTATTTTCTTATTTGATGTTCTTAGTGACAAGACAATCATATATGACATCATTAAGGGAGGTCTGAAATTTATTTTGGGCTCTTTTGAGTTGTTTATCATCTCTTTCTCCAATTTATTTGACTCTTTCAACATGGGTTGATTAGTTATTTGTTTCTAGCATATTTCTACTTGTTTGAAGATATTAAGGGTATTGATATTCTTGTGTTTGAAAATATCTATCTCTACTCATCTATTTTATACATTGAAAATTTTATGGGCTAGGCCCCATAGTTTTTACCTCTAACATTGAAAGGATTTGCTACATAAAAATTGTAGTTGTTCTCAAATTATTTAATTTGATATAACATATATTTGGGGATTTACCATTTGAGATTATTTTACATATGAGGAAAATAGTTTTTCATGCTTCCATAGGTTATTGCTGGACCTCTTTTCCCATAAACAGGTTTCATATGTTTATCTCGATCATATTTTATTGATATAATATATCAAAACTATAGTCAAATGATCAGTTTGAAAGATGCAAATTACTACAAGCAAAGAGGAAAAAATAAAAGATATGATCTTTGTAAAGAAATTGCATTTACCAGTTTTTTATACTTCAAAACTAGAAAATAGAATTGATAAAGAATAGGCATTTGAGCATGAAATAATATACAGTTTCATTTGGCATTTGAGCATTTGCCAGATGAGATTAGGCATATTTTTTATAGTGTTGCATGCTTTCATGTGACATCGATGAAGGGCTACTTTGCTTCTTATACTCAAAGTGATTATGAGGTGTTGAAGATGGGTAATATAATGGCTTATCTAAGGTTATTGATGTTGATAATTCATCTAGAAAGTGATATTAACATATAGTTGATTCTTAGGGATGTTAGACATAAATCAAATATTTAGTTGTACTTGATTTTTTCTAGTGTACTTCATGATGATAACTATGTTATTACCTTTAGCAATGACCAATGAAAACTTATCAAGGATTTCTTTGGTTGTGTTACATGGAGAGAAGTATATGTATACAAATTTTAGGTTTTGTGGAGCCCTGTTAAACTTCTTTATGACAAAAGGGTTTCCAATGTCAATGATATGTTAGTATGTGTACCACTATCTATATTTGTCATGCTTTCTTGACTGAGTGGTATTAGCATCACAGGTACTTGAGGAATATGGCAACTCCAACTTCTATTCAAAATGAGCTTTTCTTTTATTTTTAGAACTAGAACAACCATCACCACAATAACCCATTCAAAATAACTAAACACATTAAAAAATAAATAAATATGAACACAATGATATGAAAAACATTAGAGTACAAAATTTAAGAACTAGTTAAATATCACTTTTGTATCTATTACCGAAATATAGTTTCCAAACTAAAAATGAAATAGTCAAAATCTAAAATAAATTGAATTCAGAAATTAGACAAAGAGTAGGACTGCCAAAGCAAAAGCAAAGAGAAAAATAAGAGCAAAAGATTATGAATTTATGAATTTTCTTTTTTTAAATTTCTATTTATGAAACAAAAATATTGTTCATGAACAATTTGTATTTAAAAAAATAAATTTTTAAATATATAAAAAATCGCGAGCATTGCGTGGCACCTGCCTTTAAACCAACCCAACTATCAGCGAACGCCATGCATGCCCACTTACCCGCCCGAACAACCGGCCCAACTATCAATGAGTGTTGCGTGGTGCCCATTGGCTGTCTAGGATGGGATGTTTCCGGTTCCGAACTGGCCATGTCAACCCCAATGTACTTGGTATATACTAGTTAGCTCGCCATCCAGCATCATGTTTGTGCTATTGAATCATTCCATGAACAAAGATAAATGAAGGATGGATCTATATAATAAAAGAAACTCATATAGTAGCTTGAGGACACTTCATATAGTACAAGTGACTTATGAGTGTACATTAAGACACTTCAGAGGGACTCAAGGATGAGGACGTTATCAAAGACAACAATGATTTTGGGTGGGAAAGAATGTAACATTTGGTCTAGTGTCATTCCTTTGTACAAAGGCCTCTTCAAAGGAAGAGCCCCAACCTACCATTATAACAGTTTGGAGCTATGCAGTCCTTTTTGTTATCAATAAAGCATCTTGCCTTATGGCTTTGAACTTCGTTGCATATGTGTTGCATTTGTTCTCTTGTATTTGTCGAGTTGTGTGGCGTAAGTTAAACGGATGCCAAAGACTACTCTCGATCTTAGCATCCAAGGGAGGGACCAAACTTACATTCCTTGATAGAGATTGTTTCAACTATTGATTCACTACAACACTTTGAAAATTTGCTAACACTAATCCAACCTATTGACCTGGTGTCGATCATGTTGCTAGCCCCATTGATTAGTCTGATGGTTAGGTCGTGATAGCACTCCTTAGAGCATGATGTGCACCCTACTCTATGAGAAGACACACATATGCATTTACGTGCATTTGAGCACCCAGGTACTTGGGTAGATAGATGCCAGTCACTTGCATCTACCTTGTGTTCATTTGATGCTCGGGGAACACTCTTAGAGGCATATGTACATGTTTGCATTTGCATCGCATAGACATGCTTTGGTAACTAGCAACAACATGATGGAGAATAGGAAAGGAAGGAGACAAACAACAGGGGGAGAAGAACCAAGTAGGAGAGGGAAAGATTAAGATAGAGAGATGAGGAGGCCCTAATGGCATTTTGCAGATGAAATATAAAGAGAAACATATGGGAGAGAGAGATGCAGAGGAGAAAAATAAGAGGGAGAAACTACCTACAGTGTGAAGCAGCGATTAGTGGCGAATGCATCCACATCCAACAGTGGTGAAGAGGAGTCGTGGAAAGATGGTGGCAAACAGAAGCAATGAAAGAGAAAAAAAAGGTCTTTGGGTGCATAATCATACATAAATATCTTAATATCATTCAATTGATATAATCAACAGTGGAGATTTTAATTTAAAAAATTAAATATAATTTTATATGTTGCATTTGCTTTTTAATTGAAATCTTCATATCGGTCATGCCACTTGAATGATGGAGAAGTTTATGCATGATTATAACGAAAGATATTATATATTTACAACTGTTTTCTTGTATCATATTAGTATTAACTCAGAAAAGCAAGACCATCTTACTTTTCATTTAAGACTTGTAATATCACCTTGAGGGAGAAAGAAAAGGGACTCTTGATATCTTTGTATCATGACCACAAAATATGAGCCAGTTGGATAAGCACAAAGCTAAGTACATGGATTTTAAGTTGGTGAGATAGATGATTAGTGTTGAATGCGTCTCCACAGCATGGGCTTTCTATACCCTTTGGCCTCTAGTCCTCTGACTTTCGTCCCATCCTCGAAAGATAGCCTTTGGATCAAGTCCATCAAGCTCTGCCATGCAGGAAATAAATCTACCGTTAGCTTTTGCAAGCAGTTGAAATAGATGCTACTATAAAAAAAAAGTCTTGACATTTATTTTGGCATGGTAGGAGAAGCCTCTGCCATCATCTCAAAGGTCAAGGTGCAGATAGAAGTCTCTCTCTCTCTCTATATATATATATATATAGGTGAGCATGAGTAGACATGACAGTGGTGAGCACCCCATTTTACATAGTTTCATACCCTCAATTACGGGTTTTTACCCTCTACCACTTTCTACTACTCTTTCATTATCTAAAACGGTTCTCCACAAATTAAAACAGCCACAACTACTACCTAAAAAAGCATAAAGCAACTTATATATAAACATATAAATATTTAGTTTTTTTATTGATTTTGGTAGTGGTAGTGACAATTTTGATTGATAAACGGTGGTTATCGCTAGTGTAGCAATAGTGAAAGGTGACGAAGAACGATCCTAAATAGTTGTAGTGATAGAACCATAGAGAAATTGAATATTGTGTTTAATTGATCGGTTTGCATGGTTTCACCACCCATTGTCACTCTCAATTACCTTCCACTACTCTTTCATCGCTCAGAATCATCCTTTTCTAATCAAAATTATTTCCGTCAACACCAAAACCACTAAAAAATCAAAATATTTTTATATATAAGTGGTTTAGTAGTTTTTAGGTAGTTTCGATGGTAGTGATGGTGGTTTTGATGAATGAAAGGTTATTTCGAACAGTAAAGGAGTAGTAGAGGGTGGTAAGCGGCAGTTGAATTGGTGGAACCATACAAACCGCTCGATTGAGGACCGTGCTCAATATATATATATATATATGAAATACGTGTCCAAGGCTCCAAGCTATTAAAGAATATTTCCAACTGATTGTACCAAAAAATAATATTTCCAACTGAAGAGAACATATTAAACAATAACTCTCAGTGCGTATCTACAATAAGGGGACGTGAGGGATCCACCTACAGCCAAATATTGTAAAGCAAAATTACCAACCATAGCCTGTAGCTGAAAACGTGGGTTATATTCTACGGTTTGAACCATGAACTATTCTTTGAGGCCCCAATACAAGGAAGAACCAGTTGGCCATTCGCCTTACGCTGAAACATTTTGTTTTTTGTTTCTTGGATCTGCCACTGTTAATGCTCTAAACTTCAAACCCAATCCTGGCCCAAACCATGTGTCTATTCAATGGGTTTGGATAAGAGCATAGATGGTTCAGGTTTGAATTCATTTTGGGTAAACTCAATCCAGTTACATCCCTTGCCAAAAATCCCAACGTCCAAATGCATCCATTAAAATGGGATGGCTGTGATTAAGAATATGTACTCCTTTGATTTTTTTTTAAACTAGCACAGAAAGCGTTAGATCATGTGGCAGGGCTCTTTGACTCCCATGATGCAGATGGTGAGTTCAATTCCTGGGGGATCCATTAAAGGCTCCGACCTCCCATTGTATAAAAAAAGATAACCACAAACTAGAAGGCAACCCACCTGCTGAGGAGACCCATGAGTGGTGGAAGGGCGACCCCATCTCTCCGGGTCCCAAAGGATTGTGCTGCTGAATACAATGGCAGAGTTCTTTATTCCGAATCCATTTGGATTGTAATCCATATCGCTTGTCGTGTCCATATCCGCGTCCATGTCCTTGTTCCATCGCAACACCTGCGATTCGTCACAAAGTGATTTGGCAAGGTGCACCTTCTTGCTTTCGTGTACAAAGGAGACCGACCATGTTCCGAAAACCCTGAAATCTCATTCAGCATTTCAAAAGGAAAATTTGGTTACTTTTAATTCTTCGCAAGAAAGGCAAACTGCCTATGTCTGAAGAAACTACAAAATTCATACTCGATTTCTCGAATTTCTTCGAAGAATTGTAGGTCATAGACATCAAATTCATCTGCGAAATGAACGATCCCATCTAGGCGATGGAGTTCGATGTGTTTAAGAGCAAGATTCCTCTGATGCTCCATTAGTTCTTCGGTGTTTGTGAAGTTCTCTTTGCATACAATGTGCCGGTACAAAACTCCGGTTTGTCTCAGGATCTTCACTGTCTCGATTGAGTTGGTCTGGGGTTCGATGACGATCCACAGGAGAGGATGTGACACCAATTTCAGAGTGTTTCCCAGTTTCCTCAAGTATGCCTCCTGAGACGGGTGTCGTGGTCTAGTAGGTGTTACGATAATCAATTGTCGTGGCACAAACCGTCTCGATTCGCTCCCGGATGCAGCAGTCTCAGTTTCCTCCCTCAAACTTCTGTTGAAGAATCCCAGTTCTGTGCGCACATTTTGTGTGCCAAAGGAATTCTGGTTGGTTACCATGATTTTGTTCGCCTGAAAGTTCTTGGTGCCGTGGCCCAAAGACTTGTTGTTCGCCGGCGTGAATCCGGTGAAAAACCCCAAGGCGAAGCAGAAAGAGAAATGGAGTATGGCCTTCTTCCATGGGAGGAGGCTCTTCTTTGGTCTCTCAAAAGAGCCCATCTCTCTTCAAAACAGTAGCCCACAAACTAACCAGTGGGAATCCGAAGCTCTTTGTCGGCTTAAACGCAGGTGGCGAAAGGAAAGGGAAGGAAGGCAACCAGACACAGCACCGAACTCGTCGGCCAGAATCCGAAGAATGAAGATCAAATGGAGTACGGTTTTCTTGCCTTCTTTCCTTCCCTTGCGTTTGGTGGGAAAAAGAATTTAAATATGGAGGGAGCCAACGGCTATTGACTGAGGCTTCTAACCTACCGTTGGTCTCTGCAGGGACGGATGACCAAAAAGGATACCGAACGTTTTCAAAAAAATATGGAGCCAGGGGCTTGTTTTGGTTTCGGCACAGTTTCGGTTTCATGGAAGCTGGATCTGAACTGGGTTCCATTCCCATTTCAATCAGTTCCTGACCCAATTCGATTCCGATTGGAACCATTGGACCAGTTCAAAATCGGCCACGTCTAGGCAAGACGTTCTGAACAGGTTCAAAGAGTTTTTCTTTACTATTTTGGAAGTTTATAAATCGTAGTTTCAGCAATTATAATGCTGTGAGATGCACTACTTGGGTATCGAACTCATGACCTTTGACTTGTAATCCCCTAACAAGGTCAGGTGTTGCTCTTTGCGTAACTACCAGCGCATTCATGGCGGAGTATATACAGTGTCATAAGAGCTCGAGGGGGCAATTATGCAATTCAACATCTGGTAGTAGCTATTGGATGGTCACTGTCAGGTGAAGGTTGAGGAAGAAGGTGAAAGATGGAGTACAGAGGGAGGCATCACCTTCTCCACCAAATTGCTGGTGTGGATTGAAACCTCTGACCTGCCTGAACAATGATATATTTATTTTATTAAAAAGGGTCGCTGCATGATAAGCATGTTTCTCCCATCTGCGTGAATTTGCTATCTAGAATTTTTTCGAGATGCGAGCTGCACCGATCTCGAGGAATGGTAAGTTGGGTGATTTTTGTATTATGAGAAGATTTTGCTGAATGTTGCTGAATTTCAGTAAATTCCATCTTTTTAAACCAAAGTTGAGCGCCAGTAGTAAAGGGGCTCCAGAAACTACCCTTACATTGGGGGCCAATTTTGGACCCAATCCAAAACCTGACCCGGACTCATCCTGAAAAATCCATGCTGAAGTCAACATTTAAGCATCCCTGAATCAGCCCAAAGCAACATACATAGTACTTATATAAGTACATATAATATATGCACAAATATAATATATGATACGCTTATATATATATATATATATATATATATATATATATATATAGAGAGAGAGAGAGAGAGAGAGAGAGAGGGGGGCGGGGGGAAGGGAGAGGGAAGATGCAAACTAACTATATATAACTATATTAAAACCATTTTAAACATGTGACCAAGGGGCATGAATGGTTGATATTATAAAATAAAATGTAAAAAATACATATCGGGATAATCAAGCACAATTGTACAAGTATATATACTTTTTATTTATTGATTTTAATTTAAACCAATGTGACTTTTTATTGGATGATTAAGATTGGTTCGGATAGAGATTTAATATTATATACTTTTCTCTTCTTTCTCTACATATATAGATACTATAGAGAGAACTTGTTATACGCTAGTACACTTAGGTGTTATAATATCTAAATAAATTTTAACCATCTATCTTGGGTTATGTATGATTAAAACTTGAATTTAAAAAGCAAAAGTGTTCATGTATACTTTTTGCTTTTTGAATTATAATTTTAATAAACTATCAACTAAACATGGGATGATTAAGATTTGCTTAGATATACTAGCACCTAAGTTCTCTCTATATATATATACATACATATATATATAAGATATTAACATGTGTAATATTTGTCCGATATAAATATAAAATATATAGTAAAATATGTTTCTACATCTCAGGGTCATAGTCTGATCGACCAGGACTCTACCTGAACCCAAAGAGATTGGGTTTTGGGTTCAGAACAAATGACCTGAAGAAAATCTTAGTCAGTCTATCTTCAACATCAACCCGAAGTAACACGACCCGACAACCCAATTCACGAAACCTACATGCACATGCTTGTTTCACCGTGCGGCCGATGCTCTGCGTATTGGTGACCAGGACATACTTCCTCTGGTCACCTCATCTGAGCTCCAACAGGATCACTATATCGGATTCAGTTTGCACAGCCAACCCAGATGTATGTGTGTGTTGCTGTGCATGGGTCTCAACCGAAACCCATGGTTGATACCTTATTCAACTAAGTTTGGCCTCAAAGGTGCATTCAGAAGGCTCCACTTATCAGGAAGCGGGCATTGGACGAAGTGAATTTCAACGTACAATCGATATTTCATGAATCATTTATTTTCTATGCATTTTCACAGAGGAGTTTCGAAAATCTCTGTGTGTATTCGTTGACATTGGGTTATTTAAAACATGATCTTCACTCACCAAACAATATAAACCCTAAGCTGCATGGTTGCAAACCTGGGCTCAGTGGCATATCTTTTGCTTGTGTGTGCGTAGGGGTAGGAAATCGGGTCAACATGTCAGGTCACCCCAGGTCCAGGTCTAAAAATCAGGTTGGCCGGCAACCAACACGACATGGGTTGGGTTCATGTGGGGTCCCAGTTGACCTAACTACAACCCCACTCTCATATATATACATATATATATATAATAAGAAAGCTTCAAATATTCTTGAGGTTTGTAACTTTATCAATTTGGTCATTATGGTTTAATATCTGTGTTGAAAATCTTGTGGTTTCACCATCTAACAAATTAGCCCAAACTCGCTCACGGATCACCCAAAGATGATATTGGAGGGAGTTTCATGTGATCGAAGTGATCTAGTTGCTGACTCAGCATCCAGATCATTATCAAATATTAAATTATTTTTAGTATAAATTTAATACTATGAAATTTTACTTATAGGAATATCAAAGGATATTTAATATTTATTAATATTTAAATGTAATATTAATTAATGTTTAAGTATATTACTAAATATTAGCTAACTTGGTGGATGATGTTGTAACTAATTGACTTAGTAGCTTAATCAATTAATATAAGCAACCGCGGTAATTGATACGCTACATCGGATTGAGTACAATTTTAGGTATTTGTCACTAATTTGATTAATAATGGTGATGGATGAGTTAACAAAACATATTCAAGATGAAGTACCTTGGTGTATGTTATTTGCAGATGACATTGTATTAGTGGAGGAGTCTAAGAAAAAAGTTAATAGAAAATTGGAACTATGGAGAGAAACATTAGAAAGCAAAGGCCTCACTTAGTAGAACAAAGACAGAATATATGGAATGTAAGTTTGATCATTTGGCTACTTCAGAGGACATAGAAATTAAAATTGGCACACATTGCATTTCCCAAAAGGAAAGTTTTAAATACCTAGGGTCAATTTTTCAAAGTGATGGAAGAATTGATGGAGATGTTATACATAGAATTAATGCTGGTTGGTTAAAATGGAGAGGAGCATCAGGTATTCTTTGTGATAAGAAGATACCATTAAAATTAAAAGGTAAATATTATAGAGCAGCAATTAGGCCTGCCATGTTTTATGGTTCTGAGTGTTGGGCAGTTAATCATCAACATGTACAAAAGATGTCTGTGACAGAAATGAAGATGTTGAGATGGATGAGTGGTCATACAAGAAAAGACCGTATACATAATGAGGTTATTAGAAACAAATTAGGAGTGGCACCAATAGAGGATAAAATGAGAGAACATCGTTTAAGATGGTTTGGACATATAGAAAGAAGATCAAAAGAAGAACCTGTAAGAAGGTTAGAAAAACTAAATTTGGAAAGTATTAAAAGAGGTAGAGGACGACCACAAAAGTGTTGGAAAAGGATGATCTAGCTTATTGGGAGTTAACTGCTAACATGGCACATGATAGGGATCTGTGGAAACAAAGAATCCATGTAGCCGACCCCGTCTAGTATGGGAAAAGGATTAGTTGTTGTTTGTTTGTTTGTTTGTTTGTCACTAATTTGATTAATGGTAAAAACCACAAGATAACACATAGAGCCTTTCAAATTGCAGAAATAAAAATGAACGATGGCCAAACCGAATGTACTTTTGTGAAGTTCTCTCTCTATATATACACACATACACATGGCTTGTTCAAGACAGAACCGCACTGCTAGTGGAACTGGAACTTTAGCTAGAACCAGGAATTCCTAGTTCGGTTACGGTTTATGTTATCCTAAAATTAGTTCGGAACAGGAACTGACAATTCCAAAGAGTCACTTATTAAGCTTCATATAGTTTCTCTAACGTATGTTATCACATATTGATTGGTAGCTCAATGGTAGGGAGTGTCCCACTATTGAGCTTTTCTTGTTTTACAAAAAAAAAAAATTGAAACGTCATGCCCGAAACCAACTACAGGGCATTCTAGTTGTAGGCAACCCAGAAAAAATTATGTTCAATCTTTAATTTTGGGATTATGAATGTAAATAAAATCATCTTTTAAATGTTTAAGAACACCTTTATGAGTTTCTATATGATTCCCATTGCCCTAAAAGTGAAGGATGGAGATAAATAATGCATTGTCACAGGTAAGCAGCTTCGAGACCCCCTCCTCTCTCCATTGTATATATATCGCAAACATGTTAAGATGCATTTTCTAAATCTAATATATATATATATATATATACATGTTGATGGGAATTCATGTTAGGTTGAAATGTTAAGATGCAAAACTTAAACATGTTCATTGGAATTCTTGTTGGGTCATTTTGGAACACATACACACACAAACACACAAATATATACATAGTATAATATATATATATATATAATATAGATCGTTTATAAACTTTTTTGGGGGCTCTAGTTCCATTCTGATTGACCCGACTTTTGTTAGATCACTTTGGAATGACCTCAACCCAATGCAGCGTGCGTAAACCCTTAGATGAACATGGTTCTTTTGAGGTGAGTTTGTCAAGTCGAAATAGACATCCCTATTGTTTGTGCATGACTGTGTTTGTATACACCCATGTCTGTCTTCTTCTTATTATCGAGTGCATTTCAACCTAAAACTTGTAAATTTTCAGGATTGCATGCATGTGAGGTCCATAGATGCCCTATGAGGAGTGAGAAAGTGGGTCACTTACATGTCTTCCTCTTATCAAAGGATAATTTACAAAACTAGTCCATATTTTGAGATTGCTTTGTTGGCTTTCTATCTATCTCACCCCTCTCCTCCTCTCCTCATGTGTATTGGAAACTTTGATTCCAGAGGTTTGACCAATGTGTGGGCCGACTTACACCAGGCCTAGGGCCAAGCAATCTTCAATCGGTCCTTTGAGGATGCTTTGTGTTCACCTCTGAGTCGGGTTACAGAGAGGTTTGGGACATAAAAAAAGATTTTCTTTGGTGTTTAAGCCCATGTAATAAGTGGGTAAAATAAGTGTCGCGTGTGTTGGGCATAAGGAGATTTATTGTGGTTTTGTGGACTTAGCTGGTGGGTGTCGAGCATCAATGATATCACTCTGGAGACTGGTTGGTGACAGTGTGGTATCAGAGTGAGGAAGTTGTCCTTGACATGGTGATGGAGAGTCATGGAAGAAGCCTAGAGTGTATCTCTACCACTTCACTAGATCCTGATCTCGATCGTGGTCGCTGTCAAACCGGAGTAGGGAAGATCGGTAGAGGTAGCACCGGTCACTTGGAAGAACTTCACTAGGCATGTGTTTTACCACTCGATTTGTACCTACTACTACTGTAAATCTGACTTTGTCAATTCGCTTGGATATGGGGTGGACTCTCTAGGCTCCCTATGGAAGCCTAGATGAAGGTTGAGCCATAGCCGATTGCATGTAAGAGTCAAGAAAAAAGATCTGCCCTATTGTTGTGGTTTTCATTAAAAAACATCGCTCCCACGGGAGACTGATCAGTTGATTGTAGTTGTTGTTTCATTTGTGACATTGTCCTAGGGTTGTTGATGTTACTTGAGATCCAACTAAAAATTGTGGCGGATCACGATCAAATCTATTGAGGCAAAATGTTTTGATTGTCGGAAGACATTGGATCTTCGACTTGATTTCCATTTGGTCTTGCTATGGCTATATTTGAAGAAAAATCGATTGAATCTTGCTCACAAACTAAGAGATATTGCACATTTAGAGTTGTAGAAGATCCAACTTTCAATTTTGGGGAGTGTCAGCCCATCCAAAAAGATTCTGAAATTCAAATCTCGCCTTTGAATTTCAAAAACTTTCCCATTTCAAGGAGAGGTTGGTGGATAAGAAAGGAAAGAAGGCAAATGGAGTGGACTTACAGCAGATAAGAATCCTTTGCTATTTTCTAAAGAAGGTTTAAGAAAAAAGTCTCCATCTGGTTCTCGAGAGAGAGGTTCTTGGAGGAGTCACTCCATTCTCGTTGGTGAGAGACCACCCGCAAAGAAGGGAGACCAGATAGCATTGTGAGTAGTAGATACCTTGTAGCCCTCGGTCGTCGTTTGTAGAGAAAAAGTGCACTCTTCTCGAATTTTTTAGTCACTCTTTTTGAAAAGATAAACTTTAAATAAAAATAGTTTTATTTTATTAAAAAGTTACAAAAATCTCTCATAAAAGGATATGGTTTCAGCGGAAAGCCTAGAGAGAAAATCATAGGGATGTCGAGTTTATAAACAAATGTTTGTATAAAACAAAAATATACAAAAAAACCAAATATACTCCTTGTAAAACCCTCTGAGGGTAACTGTATTCTCTTTCTTCTCATCTTTTTTTTTCCTCTTCTTGTGCTTCCTACTTCCCACTACTCTTTGGTTTCTACTACAACTAGGTTGCACTCGGAGTTCCTCGAGCTGTAAATCTCCTTCAATAGTATTAGAGCGAGATGGCCCCTTGTTGTGGTGTTCATGATTGCATCATATCATATCTTATTGTTGTTATCTTTGCCAAATTATGCTAAGACCATTATGTCGACTTATATTGAGGATGACTTGATAGTCTTTGAGGAATATGATATTTCTAAGGAGTTGTTTGATTTTATAACAACCAAATACAATATTATATCTAACTTTACATTCAACTACTCTTTCAAAAGTATAATTCCTATAAAATAAAAGAAGGGGCAACATAGTTGAGTTTTTCAAGAAATCAAAAGAATTTGCTTATCGTGTCAAGTGCTTCAACTATTACAAGATGGGATGCTACAAATGGGACTACTGCAACAAAAGGAACAATGGTGAAAACACCCAAAATTACAGCTCAACAGAAAAGCAAAACATAATTTGTATCATTTTTGAGTTTTTGTACTTAGACCATCCTATTACTGGTTAGTGGATCGATTTTGGAGCAATATGATACGTCTCGAAGAGGAAAGAGGGAACTATGAACCTGAAAGAATACAAACTTAGGGAGCATCTCCTCTACATGGAAAATAATTCATTTGTTAGAGTTCTTTGGTATGGGTCTTTTAAGATTTTTACACAAGACACACCAATTGTACTTATTGATCTACTAATTGTGGCTTCTATTAGGTGTAATTTTGAGTCGGTCCCTGTTTTGATAAAGAAAGGTTTGAGGTTAGATTTATTCCTATAAAAGTCATTGTAGGGAAACATGATAGGATAATATTTTTTGGTTTCTTTGATTTTGAGCATGGTATGTTTAAATTAAATATAAACAATAATAAAACTTCTTCTTCTACATATATTGATTGTGCATTTGTTATTGATGTAAATATATGACATAAATGCTTAGGCCATATAAGTTTGAGAAGTTGAGAAATTAGCTAATTTTGACTTATTGCTTAAGTTTTAGGAAAATATTTTTAATAAGTGCCAAGCTTGTATACAAGGAAAAATAACTAGAAAAGCTTTTCTTAAAGAAATAATTAGGGCAACAACCCTATTAGAAATAACTCACACAGATATATGCAGACCCTTTAGGGTAAGATCTCATTGTATAAATATTTATTTTATAATCTTCATCAATGATTATTCGTGATATGCATATTTATATCTCTTAGCACATAAATCTTAGCCACTTGAAATATTTAAAGAATATAAGTAAAAATTTAAAAATCAATTAAGACACACAATGAAGGTCTTAAAGTCTAATCGAGGTAGTGAATATACTTCTATAGAATTTCTTAAAATTATAAAGTCTTTGGTATCTCTAAACAAAATATTATGCGTAAGACACCTCAACAAAATGGTATAGCAAAATGATATAACAGGATTTGTTGAATATGACTAGGTTTGTATTAATAGATGTTTCTCTAGTCTAAAGATAAGTTAGATACTAGGTCTTTGAGATATATTTTTATTGTATACCCTAAAGGTTTCAAGAAATATAGACTTTCTCAAAAGGATCATGATTTAATAGAGAGTATGAATATTGAATTCTTAGAAGATACTATAAATGACATCCTTGAAAATGATGATGAGTTCATTGATAATTTAGTGGATCTGAATCCATCATCTTTGAACCCATGAATTCCACTCAAAATGACCTTCCAAAATAAACTAAAATTTTAAGTAGATATAAAGTACCTAGGATCATACTGACTTACTTAAAGGATTATCACACTTACCTTTTAAAGGAAGTATATAATTCAGTGGATTTAGATAAGTTTACTGATAACATGATGTACCAGTAGACTATTAACTAATCTAAATAAAAGAATTGGGAAAAAGTAATGGAGGAAAAAATTGAATCTATTGAGAAAAACTAAGTTTGAGAATTAAGAGATTTGCCAAAAAAGAAAGTCATAGGCTATAAATGGGTTCTTAAAAAGAAATATAAAATTGATAAAACAATCAATAAATTTAAGGCGAGATTGGTTGCAAAGGGATTTTTGCGAAAAAAAGGGATATGTTACGTAGACATATTCCTTTGTTTCAAAAATGGTGATTTAGATGAAATCATTTATTTGTAAAAATTAGAAGGATATGTTGTTGAAAGCTAGGAAGATAAGGTATATAGGTTGATATAATTCATATATGGCCTTAAACTGTTACCTTGTCAATGATATTTGACTTTTTAAAATTATATTTTAGAACTTTGATTTGTGACTAATGAACTTGACCACTGTTATATGTTTGGAATAGTTGAAATAGTGAGAATCAGATAGTCAATCTATATTTATATGTAAATGACATATTGTTGATTGAGAATGATAATAAGATGATTGTCAAAACTAAATTATAGTTAAACTCAAAGTTTGAAATGAAGGATATGGGAGAGGCATCCTATATTTTTCGTATAAAGATTCCTCATGATAGAAAATCTAAATTGTTATGTTTAAGTCAAGAGAAATATATTAATTGTATCCTCAAGAAATTTAGAATCGATGATTCGGAATATGCACTTACACTTTATGTTAAAGGAGTCAAACTGAGTAAGGCTAATTGTCCTGACGAGAGAGAAAACAAGCCTAACGTTCCTTATGCACAAGGCATGAGAGATTGTGTATAAAATTAGATATCAGCTTTATTAGACATGGTCGGTTCGGATCCGAAATTGAACCGGCCTACAAACCGAATAAAATCAGACCTGACGATTCCAACTTCAGAACCGTAACCAAACCCAAACATGTCTCATTTTGGTTATGGTTTGTCTATTTGGAAAATTGGTTTGAAATTGGAACCATTGTTTGGCTTACGGTTTGAAGCATCAGGGTGGTTCTAGATCCAGTTCTGATTCAAATCATTGATTCTGGATTCGATTCTAAGTCCGATTCGGAACGAGACCACCGATTTCAAATTGAACCACCGATTTCGGGTCTGATTTCGAGTCGAATCACTGGTTCCAGGTCTGGTCCTGAATTGAATCACCGGTTGTGAATCTAACCCATATCCAAAGTAAATGATGAGACAAGCCAGCCAATGAGTGCCATGTGGTGCCCGTTGGTTGGCCAGGACAACCGATCCAACTATCAGTCAGCGTCGGTGCTCGTTGGCTCGCCACAACCGCCTAACTGTCAGCGAGTACCACGTGATGCTCACTAACCGCCCAAGGTAGCCACTCCAACTGTCAATGTGCACCACATAGTGCTTCAGGTTTTTTTATATTTAAAAAAATATATAAATTGTTGATGAACAATATTTTTTCTATAAATAGTTCCTTTTAAAAAGAAAACTCGCAAACTCTTATTCTTCCATAATTCCATTTTCTCTTGTTGTGGCAACCCTACTCTTTGTCTTAACATTTGAATTCAATTCATTTAAGAGTTGTATTTTGATAATAGATACAGAAATCACATTTAAGTGGTTCTTAAATTTTGTTATCTATTTTTTCCATATCATTGTATTTATTTTTTATTTATTTATTTATTTGTTTATTTATTTTTAATGTCTTATTGTGGTGATAGTTCTTCTAGTTTTGAAAACAAAAGGAAAGTTGTTTTGATCGAAAGTCAGAGCTACCATATTCCTTAAAGACCTATGATGTCAATACCACTTAGTCAAGAAAACAAGACAGATATAGGTAGCGATATAGGTATTAACGAATCATTTATGTAGAAAATAATTTTGTCACAAAAAGTTCAACAAATACAATCTACACATGGAGAACGCCCTCCAAAAGCTAAGTCATAGGGATTCAATTTATTTAAAATTTACTTTATAAAATTATATGATGAATAAGACAGTGTAAATCATGCGAAGTGCAGCTACTCTCATAATGTATGCAAATTTAAGCCAAGAGATGGTTATGGCACACTAAGAAAACATGTTATAAAAAAGCATCAAATAACAATGGGTTTAGATGTTCATCAAGCTCAAACTTTTTTGTAGGTAAATTCCTGTACTAGTGGATCTACTTTGATTGGGCTTTTCTACTACAACTCTACTTGAGATAGAGAGGAGTTTGCATGTTTTGTTTCAGTCGAACAAATTTCTTTTAATGTTGGTTAAGAACATGGATTTGTTGATTACGTTAAGAATCCTCATAATCCTTTAACTATTCCTATTTCTAGGCAATCAGTTAGTAGACATTCATAAATTATATAAAGAAGAGAAAAAGAGTTAACTTTTTTTTTTCATTTAAGCATAGTGTGTTACTATGTGTTGATATATAGACTAATAATTAGTAGTTGCATCCATATATAGGTGTTACAATTTACTGGATAGACAGGAGTTGGTCAATTCAAAAATGTCTTCTTACACTTCTTTGTTTTGATAAATACACACTGTACAAAAAATTGCTATATGTTAAAATCGGTTTTTGAAGAGTATCGATTATCTTGTAAAAATTTTTCAATTTAACTTGATAATGTTGTTGCAAATATGTGTACTATTTCTCAGTTACAAATAATATGTCAGCCTATTTTAAGTAATAAATTTGTTCATATTCGTTGTGCTTGATATGTACTTAATATTTGTGTCCAAGATGGTTTGAGGATATGACCTAAAATACAATCTATTAGAGATGCACTTATTTTTTTTTGAAGTCATCCTAATGTTAGAAATAAATGAATAGATTTTTGTAAACAAAAAGATAGAAGACTAAGAAAATTTTTAAAGGACATTGGACATCATTGGAAGTCAACCTATCAAATGTTGTTAGTGGTTGTGCCCTATAGAGACTTATTAACGGAGTTTATGTACCTTTATTTTCTACAATCAAATTTATTTAAATCTAATTGGGATGTTTGCAAATGTCTTTTTGATATTCTTTCTATTTTTTAATAATGCTACAAATGCATTATTTGGTGTTTACTATTCGACTTGTTATTCATTTGTTTATTAAGCTTTAGAAGTAGTTCATGTATTACCATACTTTCGTATTGATTCTTTCTTATCTCATACAGCATAAGAGATAATAGAAAATTGGCTTAATTGTTATATAGATATTCCAACAATTAGTTTAGTTGTTGTTGCATTAGATTATAGATTAAAATTTGAAAGATTAGAATTATTTTTGAATGCTTATTATAAGGATCTTTTAATAAACAAGCTTAAAGATATCAATAGTATAATCAAAGATAGAAGATTAAACATTAATCAATTATATATCAATTATAGTTCTATGCATGGTCATCTTGTTCCACAAGTAAAAGAAGAAAGCAGTGGCAGTCATGCATCCTCTTCTTTTGGTGATAAGCTTTATATATATACATATATACATATATATACATACATAAGATTCTAGATTAAAATTTGAAAGATTAGAATTATTTTTGAATGCTTATTGTAAGGATCTTTTAATAAACAAGCTTAAAGATATCAATAGTATAATCAAAGATAGAAGATTAAACATTAATCAATTATATATCAATTATAGTTTTATGCATGGTCATCTTGTTCCACAAGTAAAAGAAGAAAGCAGTGGCAGTCATGCATCCTCTTCTTTTGGTGATAAGCTTTATATATATATATATATATATATATACATACATACATATATATATACATACATACATATATATATATATATACATACATACATACATATATATATATACATACATATATATATATACATACATACATACATATATACATACATACATATATATACATACATACATATATATATACATACATACATATATATATACATACATACATATATATATATACATACATATATATATATATACATACATATATATATATATTAATACATACTTATATAGTTACATTACTACTAGTGTATGTACATACAATTTGGAATGTAATATATTATGTATTCATAAGTTAATTAATGTAATACTTATAAGTTATATATAGGAACGTATATAATGTAACTATACCCTTTTTAATGTAATATATGTTATATAACTAAAGCAGATCCAAAATTGTCACAAAACCATATTCGAATCCATTAAAAACTAGATCTGGAACTATCATGAACCGCTCCTAAACTAGATTCAAAGCCATTAAAAATTGAATATGGATCCACCTAGAACCAGATTCAGAACTGCCTTGAAATCGGATTCCCGCATAACCCAGAAATGGCAGTTCTAGTTTACTCGGAACCGGATATGCCTAAGTTTTTTTGTTGGTCTTGTGAGTAGATGTCAAAATAATCCTCATTGACACTATTTGATAGTTGTCAAAAAGATTTTGAGATATCTCAAAGGAACAAAAGACTTAAAGCTATGTTTTAAAGCAAATGAACTAAAAGTGGTAGGTTAAATCAAATGTTGACTTTGTTGGGAGCAAAGATGACAATAAGTCAACATCCAAACAAATATTTTTATTTAGAGGTGATATTGTTTCTTGGACTTGATTGTGTAGCATTGCATACACAAGAAGTTGAGTATATTGCTTGCAGTATGACTACAATGAGTGTTATTTGGATAAGCAACTTCATACATCATTTAAAGCTAGACATAACTAATGAGCCACTTGTTATTTATTGTGACAATATTGCAGCAATTACTCTCATTAAGAGTGGAGTTGATAGCTTCAGAAGCAAGCATATAATGATTAAATACCACTATGTTCATAACATGCATAAAAAGAATGAGATATCTACATCTTATATGTTAGCTAGTGATACGTTGGTTGACTCCTTCAAAAGGCATCTTAGAAGATCTTTTTACAAATCATGTTTTATATGGGTTTGAGATATGCTTAGAATTTTAGTGTGAAAACACCCTTGATGAGTATGGAAAAGTGTATTTATTGTGAAAAACTACATAACTGGCATAAGTTGTAATTCACTTACAACTAGGAATTGTACAACTTGAAAAACCACAGAATAATGAGAGAAAAATCAATATATCATAAGTAGGCCCAAGTAGCCAAGTGAAAGAGATGTAAGTTATCATGTGACCTCTTGAGGTCCAAATAACACAGAAAATTGAGGAAGAAGGGCCTCCTTCTCATTTTTTTTAGACGTTCCTTTTGAAAAACTAAACTTAAATAAAAATAATTTTGTTTTATTAAAAAATTGCGAAAATATCTCACAAAAGGATATGACTTCAACGGAAAGCCTAAAGAAAAAAATAAAAGGATGTCAAATCGGGTATATAAACAAATGTTTGTATACAACAAAAATATACAAAAATATACAAAAATAAATATACTCTTTGGTGTAAAACCCTCTCATAGTGACCATGTTTTCTTTCTTCTTCTTCTCTTTCTTTTGCTTCCTGATTCTTGTTGTGCTTCGCCTTCTTTTGGAACCAGGTTGTACTTGGAGTTCCTCGAGCTGCAAATCTCCATCAGAAAAAAGATGAGTGGCCTTGAACATGGCAGCTCACCTTTACCCTCGGTTGTGGTAGTTGTGGCTGACACTTGCTTGTTTGGATGTCCGTTGTTGAGTCGTGCCAAGGTCCTTGCTGTTGAAGAGGTCCGGAGGCAGTCTGCAAGCCAGACTCTAATGGGGTGGCTATTGTCCATCCCTAGCAGGCAACAAACAAGGGAGGTTCGGCAAACCCTGTAACCGAATCATACCCCTACCAAGTCGCCTGCCATGTACTATCGTTCAGTAGTAGCCAAGGGCAGTGAAGAATGGTTTAGCGTTTGAGGCATCTACCATGGTCCATACTAGGTCCCAGTGATCATCCACTGACCCAGAAGACACACCTGTGGCCATGACGGACAAGGAACGCCTTTCAAACATTCTAAAAGTAGGGATATTATAATTGATGATGTTGTTATACATAAGAGATCAAGTCTTCCTAATGCAGAAGTAGGGAAGGAGAGAGTTCCTACATTGGGTTCGACAAAAGACATTGAAAAAGCTACACTGGTTGAAACAAGTCAAGGACATGGTATGCGTCATGTAAGGACTCGTCTTTGGGAACAATGAGAAACTTACACTTCTTGTTGTCATTTAGGGAAAACCAAGCCTTATCCCACACTATGTTATCGGGTTGACAGCGGCAATCCATTGGCACGCACAGAAAAGCCGACACCAACACCAAGCATATTGTTTAAGAGCAACTTGTGTATTTTGGGTTTCTTTATATAGTTTGACAGTGACCCAGGAGTCCCATACGGTTGTGCATGAGTTGTTTCCACATTTAGCTCGAGTTTGACCGTATTGGATCCGTTAGGCATCTTGATACTAAAGTAGTTTGTTTAGTATGGATTCGGTTGGTACCTCCTCCAAGTAGGATCCATGTAACTATTTCCTTGCATATATATAAAAGGGAGTCGTATAGCACACAGGAACCATTAGAGCTTGTGAGGGCTTTTGAAAAAAAGGTTTAGAGAAGAGAGAGCAAACTGGGATGTAGATATGAATTTTGTTTCAAAGCTTATATAGAGACTCGAAACTTAATCCAAAACTACAATTATGTGAGTCAACTAGTTTGCCCAAACTAGCAAAGATAATTTTTTGACTTTTTTGGTGATTGTGGATAAGTGAGTTCTTTTCAAAGTAGGCTTTCTTAAACCTATGCTAGGGTCAACCTAGATGTTTAAAAAATTGTCTTAGTATCCAGTATGTTTTTGAAATATGTTTTCAAAATCGTGTGATATTTTTCTTGACAAAATTACAGGTTTAAATCTGAAAAACAAAAACAGTTTTATTTCAAGCAACAGATTTTCTATTTTTTTGGGTATCTTTTGATCTCTAAAAATCTTAAAAATTTTACTTGAGATAAGACTGGTATGATGTTCATTGGGGCATTTTTGTTTTGATTTTTGTTTTAGTAGATAAACAGAATTAAATTAGTGAATTTTACAGCCTTGGAACTGGGGACAGACCTTGTGATAGAAATAGAGAGGCTTAAAGAAATGTTTGTATCTTTACACGTAAGTATTATAATTTTATGAAACTAGCCAAGTTAGAAAGCTATGAAAATAAGCTTTCTAACAAGCTTTTTTAGAGTTTTTGGATCACTATGGACATAGTTAAGAGACTTTTACCCAGGCTCTCTAACAGGATGTACAGTGCAGATAGGTTTTATCTCGGTTTTTGTTCGATTTTTTAATTTTTTTCACGACTTTACTCACGTCTAAAATTCTTGCGAATTTTATGGAGTGTTGGCCTATATGTGAATGACGTGTAGACCGATTTTCAGAATTTTGTGTTTAAGTATTCGGTCTAAAAAAATCAATAATCAGATGAATGTTGAATGTTGAAAATAGAGTTTTCTATTTTAAGAGTCTAATAAATGCATCCGATTGATATTTAATGGTTTATATGATGATCCATAGAAATTTTTGGTTGAGGACTTTATTCTATAAGAGAGAAAGTGCAATGATCAAGAGAAATTATCATATAGCTTAAGCATAAAAGAGATGAGAGAGTATAAGTTTACAATGTATATTGAGATACAAGCAATTGCAAATCAAACACATGGTAAACGATTTTACCTCTTCTCTTGGATAAAAATTTGCAACACCTCCTTTCAAATATTACAATGATTTGGAGACAAATGTTTCTTAATTACAAATTGAATGGAATGGAATTGAAGAAAGGAAAGAGAAGGGAAGAAAACTGACCTTGATTGAAAACCTTCGAATGGCTTGGAGACCAGCGGCTTGGGGGAGGGCAACACCCCCACTTTGGGGGACGACTCTTCCTTAATTTGCTGGGATTTTCCTCTTCTCCCTCTCTCTTTGCTGGGATTTTCTCTCTTAATTTTTCTTTCGTTTTTCCTTTAGGTTTTCCTCACTTTGATCAGCCCTCCAATGGGCCTATTTATAGATTTCAAGGAGAGTCTTTAGGCTCTTCAATGGTTTGGGCATGGAGCTTAGGACTTGACCTAATTTTGATTCAATATACTTTAAAAAGTGATGGTCACATGGATCACATGGGAGCACGTGGATGATCCCCATTTTAGTTAAGGATGAGTGTTGGTACAATTGTAGGCTAGGTGCAATGCAACCCGCCTCTTGGCTTGGATCGATTTGGTGTGGTCTTGCTTGTAGCTCATGGCTAGATGTTGCCCACCACTTTGGTGAATAAGTAGGCCCTTGACTTAGTCACTCAACCCTTGCTTTTGCTTTGACTTTAACCCTTTTTGGCTTGATCTAACCCATGACTTGATCACCTAACCCCCTTGCTTGGTTCAACTAGGGTCTTAATGCGGCCTATGACTTGATCACTTTGCCTCCTTGGTGTTACTTTTGACTCGACCTTAATCTTGATATGTCTTGACTGGTTTGGTGCACCCTTTGAATTGATTAAATTTGCATTTGACTTGGTTTCTTGACGTGGCCCTTTTCTCGTTTGACTTGAATTGAGTATGTTTTTGTGTGAGACTCATCTTAATTTTATCTTGCATTGGGCTTGCTTCGTGGCTTACCTTGAATGGGGCTTCGTCCTGTGCCCATTTTGCTTGATTTGATTTTGGGTTGGTCATGAGCCCATCTGGACATGGTTTTGGTATGGACTAGTTCCATGTGTCACCCAATTTGACTTGAGTTGGATTGGGCTTAATCATGAGCCTATCTTGTTTGATTTTATTTGATACCCTGTAGGTGTTGGAGTTATGCTTCTTCAAACTTCATTCTTTTTGGGTGATCATTTGTTTTCATCATAGCCTTCAAGAATTCTACTTTGCTTGATTGTCTTTTCAGTTAAGATTTATGGTTTCAAATTTTTGTTTTTGACTATTTAAAATCATTTCATTTAAGGTATATTTGAAAACATTGAGTTTAACGAAATCTTCAAATATTTCTTTTGGAAAACAACTAAGTCTTATTCCTAGTGTTTGTTTGTATGGGTGATCTATTTTCTATTCATGAGTTATTCTTTACCGTTTTAACCACTTTAACCCTTTGTTGAGTATAGGATGTCGAATCACTTTAACCCTTTTGATGGGTGTAAGATCTCGAACCTCTTTAACCCTTGGGTATAGGCTCTCAAACCGCTTTAACCCTTTCATGGGGTATAGGGTCCCGAAGTAGGATTGTCCTCGATCAAGGGAGTTTTTGAGGTCTTGATTTGGATTTGTTTTGTTTTTGAATTTCAAAGGTTTTTGTAATTTTATAAATTTGTCAATTTGCAAACAATTTTGGGTTTGGTTCCCAATGTCTCATTTTTATTTGTTTCTTTGAAAAACTTGTTTGAAACCATCCTTTCTTTGAAGGAAATCATTTTAATTTGCAGAATTTCGCAAATTTGATCTTGAGGGTAGAGCAATCATTTTTTTGAGCTATTGTCAAAATTGATTTTTTTTTAGAGAGATGCAATGTATCCTTATTTTGAGGATCCTACAAAATTTTGGCACAGAAATGAGTTTGTTTAAGGTATTTTTATTTGAAAACCCTTAAAAGATCCAAAACCGTATTTTTTTACTGAAAAAGGCAGAATTTCTCAAATATCAAATCTTTTGAGAAAATTTTTGAGTGTTTATAACGGACTCACTTGTTAGTCGTCTTTCTCATCTAAGCCTTGAAGGATAGAGCTATATACTAAGTGGGTTAAGCCGTCGGGCGACATCATTGTGTTATTGCGTGGACTCCTCTCTAAGATAAAGACCTCTAAGGCTTTGTTATCTCTTGTATTCATTATTGATTCCTTGCACAAACCATGGTTACATGCTTCTGCGTCATCTTTATACCATGTGTGTTCATGGTTGATTGAAGGGCTCGTTAAAACCGGGTCCGAAGGACACCGAGAGAGCTAAGAGGTGTCAACTACATGTATTCTTTGACATTGTTGGGCTCCATCTTATGTCATAATCGCAAATTAACTACCACAGAAAAGCCTCCTTGGAATCGTCAACAAAGGAAACATTTGCACGAGATAACCAGCACAAAACAAGGGGCAACTAGAATAATACGATAGCTCACTCTGCGTGGAATTTCAAATCATATATAGTTTAATGCTCGTTCTCGAAACTTAGCATGCGGTTGTGCTTGGTGCACCTAAAACCGTCATACACATGATTCTATACGTAAATAATGGGGACAATCAAAACTCGGCCGGACATGTTTAAGCAAAGGACGTAAAGGCTCCTTCTTTGCCTTCGTGACAAAATAGGCTGGTTTGGACTCAGCCTAGCAGGTCTGCCCCTGGAACCACTCGGAACGGGGAACCAGAAATGGGAACCCCTGCAGTTCGGGTCTGGTTCCATTTATGGGGAAACCAAATTCAGAACCAGTGGTACCAAGTGGATTGTTGGTTTCAGTTTTAAAATTCCATCCTTTGTTTCACAAAATAAGCTGGAACCAAAGCGGAATGAGACTGGCTTAGAGACCTGAAACCGGTGGAACCAGAATTGGACCTCAAGACCACCTATTTGGAACAAACAGTCCTGGTTTACTGGCTACAGGAGGGCAACATAGAGCATCGTTTGCATGCAGCAACTGAACCAAAAGAGACCCAAAGCAAGATGTGAATAACATGCGAATAACATGCACGTTTACGAAGTAGTCATCTATGGGGTGTTTGATTACTAGGCCTGCGACTATGAAGCTGGAATAGTTGAGCTCTCTTCATAATCAAACGCCGACCTCGGCCTGCAGTAAAACATGAGGTTGGAAAACCCCGCCTTTTACCTGATTACAAGGCTGATCAGGCTTCTGGAACTACTAGACACGGTTCCATAGTCCCAGCCTCATAATCAAACACCCCCTGAAAGGCTTCCACGAAACTGTGTATAACAACATTGGCGATACCACAACCTCCTCGGGCTTTGATCTATTACGTTCATTCAAAAACACGCTACGCTGCTTGTTCATCTAATTGTCTCGCTTCCCCTCCTTTTCATCAAAAGCACCATAAAAAATAAAAAATAAAAAGATTTGGCTACTCATTCCATCCACACGCTCTGTTTTGAATGCAAAGGATAACAAAATCGACTTAACCATCTTGTGCACAAACAAGCAAATTTACCGTCACATTAACCAACAATGTGTAAAAGACACCCATGTTTGGTTTCACACCAAAGGTGCAAAGAGATCCACTTGGGAACAAATAAACCAGGACGTATATATGAAAACACATAAACTTTAGCTACATTCACAGTATAGCTGCACATAAATATGAGATAGGTTTATATAGAATTTTGCACACCGACGAGTCTTAAAGTCAAAGCTTAGAACTTAGAATCAATACAGATTAACTTGCATGGCCTAGAGTCCATGACCCATAGTTTGTTCCTCAGGAGGAACCATGACCAACATAGAGCGGCTGGCGAAACCAGGATGAGGCACTCGACGGCGCAACTCTCTGCCCTCCTGACAAAGGGAGCAGGTATGGCAACAGAAATGAGTAGCAAAGTCACACACTGACTCGCAGCGCTCCCGTTGTTCCTCATCTTCAATTACACTATGGCAACATCCACAGGACCGACTAAACGCCTCGCAGCTTCCCTGTTCATACAAGAGGAGGATAGTATCAATTTTCATCCTCGCAAAAAATGATGTAACGGGACATCCAAAAGCATCAATGGTTCAATATTGAACACTAATTTTCAATAGAATAAGGGAGTTTTATATATGTGAGCAGAAAATAGCGCGAACCAAGACATGATATCAAGCTGTTCATACAAGAGGAGGATAGTATCATTTTTCTTCCTCGCAAAAATGATGTAACAGGTTCGCTAGACATCCAAAAGCATCAATGGTTCAATATTGAACACTAATTTTCAATAGAATAAAGGAGTTTTATATATGTGAGCAGAAAATAGCGTGAACCAAGACATGATATCAAGAGACACATGCACAAAGAAGCTCAACCTGATGCTTGTCATCCATTTAGTCAAAGGTGACTTGTTAAAACAACAAACACCCTTTGATGGAAAAAGGCGTTGTATCAATGTATTTCACAAGCAGATAATCGGCTTAGTACGGCTAAGAGATGGCAAAGAGAGATTCTCAGCATTAATGTATCACAATAAAGTATGACATCAGAATAAGTCACTGGCTTGTTTGATAATTGATGATCCATTTATTAGCCTTTCCTTTTGAATCAACGTTTAGTTCACATGCTCTCGTCTAAAGGCATGTACAAATTATAAAAGCAAGAAGCCACAGTAAGGTTAAGCTGTGGTTTGTATTTGGATAAAACAGAAACATGTTAGTAGACAAAGCACACCTTATTTTATGTTTGGCTTCCTAACCAAAGCACCCCCAAACCACAAAGGTAAGACTGACCGCATTTCTGAAATTGATACATTTTGAAGTCTTATTTCGCAATAGGACAAACTATACCATGCTGAACCACAATTAGCCACTATGAGACCAGAGATCTAAGAATCTGATAGCATTTCAAACCCTATATCCAGTTTTGGTTCTCTTCTGTGGTAAGGGGGTGATGAACCATTCACTACTTAGCCTGCATCTACGTACATGAGGATTACAACAACAAAACAACTGCTAAGTCTTTTTCCATACTAGATGAGGTTGGCTACATGGATTCTTCATTTCCGTAGAGCCCAATCATGTGCCATGCCAGCAGTTAACTCAATATAAGCTAGATCGTTCTGTATTATTTCTTCCAATACTTTTGTGGTCTTTTTCGTCCTCTTTTAACATTTTCAAATCTAGTTTCTCATATCTTCTAACCGAAGCTCCTGTTCATCATGTTTCTAAATGATTTTCTCTCATTTTTCAAAACTTTGTTGGATTTGTCTACCATGGATTCTACATACATGAGGATTACACAAAAATAAATAGCATGTTGTTCTAGAAGTTTTAGAAGTTTGAAGAACATTGCAAAACATTTACATTTATTATGTATACTGCAAGCACGGGTTCCTCAAACATTAACCAAATATAGAATGTGAATTATAAGGTGGGAGACATGATATTTTACTAGTGCACCACTGATTTACATTACCAAGCTGATACAGACTTTATGAATGTTGAAGAGAATTCAACCGATAAATCTAGATGATTCTTGTTTTGTTTTCACAAAATAGAAGAAATATGTTCTCTGCAACTCCTAGAAGGTTAAGAAGCTCAACTTTGTAAGCAGTACAAGCATGTTGTTTGCCAAACTAGTAGTCTTCAATTGCAAGGATCAGCATATATAATATCTACTCCAAAGGTGCAGCACACATTACAACAATAATCTACAGCTTGCTACGGATGTTTTATCTAGAAATTATGATGCATCATCCGACAGAATGAACAAGAAGCTGTAAACAAAGAGGGATTTGTCTCAACTGAAAATTAAACTAACTTAATAAGTGAGTCCATGACAAATATTCTAGCTAATTATTGCTGATGAATATAAATTAATGATATGTGCTGAAGGAAATCATGCCTCAAGGTTGAACCTCCGGCGAATTGCAGTGCGGCTAGGATATGAAAACAATGGTGCTAAAATGTTCCCACCAAACAGATAACTTCCCAGGAGGTATAGACCAGTATAGGGCAAGCAGTGGTTTGCATATGTGCCAGGACCAGCTCCAATCCTCTCAACATTGCTTCCATACAGCATGCAAGGAGCAAAACTTCCAAGAAGGCCTAATGAAAAAATGTAAACTTTGTCAGCACCAAGATACCTCTAATACAAATGCGCAACACTACAATGTCACTCCTAAGAGCTTCGACTGATCACAGAGTTACTTTAATAAATAACCAGGGAAGAGATCATTTTACGAGATATAAGAGGAGAAAAATTGAAGCCCATATTCCAAGTACGTCAGTTCATAATCCAGATTTTAGACCATATTAAATCACCATGAGTGGGCATTCCAGAAATCCAGTACTTGTGAGCCGACAACTAAAAATTAATGACACTAACCAGCAGATTTGTTCATAACAAGAAAGTAAGACCAAAGCATAAGCACTTCGCCTTTGAACACATAACAACGTTTGTGCAAAGTGGCCACTGATATAAGTCCCAGTGTCAGATGAGTATTGAAGCATCAAATACATCAGCCATTGGGAAACATCAAACCCCATACCACTGTCTTAATATAAAAAACCGTGACACAAAAGAGAAGCGGAAGAAGTGAAAAAGAAGAAATGATCTTTTTTCTGTAATTCGCAATCATTTGACCTTACTCAACGAATAACATGCATTTGAAACAGCACGGTTGCTTGCCGCCACAAATCATGAAAGATAAGCGAGTTTGTTTTGTTCATTGAGAAAGCTTGCAACTGGTACAAGACTGGTGCCTCTTGTCATGTAGCTTGTGAAACATACATTTGATCATAGCAATGGAAATTCTCTCATCAACTAAGAAATTTCTCATCTCCTTCAGTCCTTCTACCCTTGTCATTGCATGGTGGATTATCCCAGGACCCAAACCAAAAACAAGTAAAGCCATAATCCAAATAAACATCTTATGTATATGTTGTTCCATGACTTCATCCATCAAGAATTGTTTTGACAAATCTAACCGAATACCGATTACCAAAATTATCTTCCCAGTCCAAAGACTGCATTTAGTTCAGTTGTATTATCTAATTCTAGACTAGAAAATGAAATTAGTGAAAAGATAATTTACGCCAATGGTAGCATGTCTCTAAAACATCATGAGATTCAAACACTATCAGGATCCAAATTAATTTTTTCTTTATTCGGGAGAATCTCTTCAGAAAAATAAATCAAAGTTCATATAAGATCCGTATCGTATAGTGTTTGGATAGTATTCGTTTAATTTGATGCTTATTATATTTTACTTGATTGAATGTTATCAGCTTGACAAGTTCTCTTGATCACAAATCATAATCAGTTTGACAAGTTATCTTTATCACAATTCTTGATTTGGTAAGTTCATGAGGAATATAGGAGTTAGTTATCATAAAATGGAGATTGAAGAAATATTGGGAATTTCAAGTTATTTCCAAGTTTAAATTAACCGTAGATCCCAGCTCAATACCAACGTCAAACATACAACCTCACGGCTATGGAGGATATAACATCACATTTTGGTTCATCAACTTCAAATTCATCTTTATAATCGAATTATTCACGCGTCAGTATCAATTCATTTTTCAATTTTTTCGTGGAATATAAATCGTGTTAATACAATAAATCTTCAAAGCAAATATACAAATGCAACGAAAACACTTCTAATTCCAGTAAAATTAATTATTCCCTCACAGGATCGAAACTATGGCTGAAATTTATCCGAAAACGATAGTTAAACTTCCATTTCCGAAACAAACAAAAAGACCTATTTCAATCTGACCGTGTCACATCCCGGATCAACGGCGAAATCCAACGTAAACAGCACGGGTTCCAAACTTTCCTAAAAATTCTCAAGATCTCGCACCAGGTCAAGGAAAAGCGACGAAAATTCACCGCAAAGAGAGACTGAAACAAATTAAAGAAGAGAAACCCGTAAGGAAGGACGAAATACTCACAGACTTCGAGATCGCTGCTGCAGAACTCATCGTTGCGGCCGAGGCAGGCGAAGAGGGAGGAATTCCACTGTGATCGAGCGACGGGCTCGCCGACAACGCTGCCATGCCCTAACGGGAGGCCATCCGCCGTCCATCCGCCGGTGGCCACCGCCTCCTCCCTTCTTCCTTCTTTCTTCTCTTCCTTCTCCTTCTCCTTCTCCTTCTCTTCCTTCTCCTTCTCCAGGAAAGGACTTCCTTCCTCCTCTTCCATCACCCCCATTCTCTCTCTCTCTCTCTCTCTCTCTCTCTCTCCAAGAAGGGACGCACGGAAGGGCAGAGTTTACTTCTATTTATTGGGTGGAAGAAGGGGAGCTCCCTTGACTTTTATATTAGGCTTTTCCAAAATAAGCCCCTCCTTTATTCTTATTTCTAAATGCATTCCTCCTTCATCGGGATCAACTAACATAATCATGTAGAAGTCAATTGCTGACTGAATAATTAAGAGTAAATATGTTCACCGGAGAATGTTTTGTCATTTATTTCTGATAAGGAATTTTTAGGCTACTCACTATCAAATTTTTATTAAAATTGTAATTTTTCAATAAAATAACATTTAGAACCAACCTTATAAAAATCGTAGCATAGCATTTGAACCGATATATGTAATTCAATACGCGATTCAGATACATGTATCATAAAACACCCTTTATCGCACGTATCAAAATATACGAATTTCATCTGAACTTAAAGCGCATCGGGTATGAATACAATTAGGAGTATTCATAGTTCAGTTTAGTTCAGTTCTAGCCTCAACCTCGAACTATGTCACTCATAATTTGAGAAAAACTGTAAAAACTGTGACATACTCAAAATAAAATTGAACCGAACTAACCGTTCAAATTTGTTTTGTTCTGAATCATAGCTTTTGTTATAATGATTTTTATAGTGTTCAACCCATATTTCCTGTTTGATACGGGACTAAACTTATCCATCTTATACTTTGTTCGGTCCGGTTCCAGTATTGGAATCGTAAACCAAACTATTGATAAGTTTTATTGTTAGAATAGATCCAAACCAAGCCATTCGGTATCTAGAACTAAACCAAACTACATGTTTGATTCGGTTCTAGCGGTTTAATTCAGTTTCAATAGATCCTTGAACACCCCTAGATACAATATACCGTGATCCGTCTCACACGAATTATGAAACTTGTGATTTTGAATCAGAACTCCTTTGGTATGATATTCTAAGAAGTCATGTATGTGGTAACCATGACAATTATCTTAAAACTAAGGGGTCCAAACGGAAATCACCATATTAAGCCAAGTATGGTGCTCACCTTTACTGTCATTTCAAATTAAATGACAGTTCCAAACAATGTTATACCATATAATATAATGCAGTAGTATACAAGTGTCTTAATATTTTTTGAAGATTTCATAAAAAATATAAAAAAGTTTAAAATTATGAAAAAATTCTATGATATGCACCACATTAAGACAATAGATTCAACGTGAAAACAAAATAAAACACATGTACACATTGTCATCGGGCCTCATTTTGAAACTTAGAAATGATGATATTATTAATGGATTTAGAATACATATATGATTTTTAGAGGAAAAAGGATTGGTCTTAAAGAAAAGAAGGCAGACATGTAAGTGAAGCCAAAGAAACCTAGAGGGGTTTAAACAGTAAGGGAAAAATAGTAGTATCCGTATTGGAGTGTAACGTAAGTGAGTAATTTTCATGAAAAAACATCAATATCGTATTTAAATCATTCTTTTTGGTAAAACCTCCGTGATTTGTGATACGGAGAATCACCGGTAACTTGTGCTTCGGGCTCTCCGCCGTTTAACGATCTATCACCACTGGTACGACGTCGATTGGCTTCGCCGACCATGAGGATCCTTATGAGACAAATTAAGAAAGAAAAACTCAAGGTGAAGTAAAGAGGAGCTTACTGCCCCCCGTCATTTGTGATACTGAGAATCACCGGTAATTTGTGCTTCGGACTCTCCGCCGTTTGACGATCTATCACTGGTACGACGTCGATTGGCTTCGCTGACCATGAGGATCTTTATGAGACACAAATTAAGAAAGAAAAACTCAAGGGTGAAGTAAAGAGGAGCTTACTAACCCCCGTCATTTGTGATACTGAGAATCACCGGTAATTTGTGCTTCGGACTCTCAGTCGTTTGATGATCCATCATTGGTGGTACGAAGTCGATTGGCTTCGCTGACCATGACGATCTTTATGAGCCAAATTAAGAAGGAAAAACTTAAGGGTGAAGCAAAGAGGAGCATTAGCTCGTTGGTAGGGCTCTCTGACACGCACTTATAAGCGGCGAGTTCGATTCTTGGGAGGGTGCATGTCATTTCATGTGCTCCAGCTCATATTCAAACAATTGACGTGTATTTTTTAAATATTATATTCACAATTATAGGTGATCAGTTTGGATCCAAACCAGACATAAACTATTCTTGAAACCAGTGAGAATCTGAACCAACTTGAAACTCCACGGTTTCGGTTCCAGTTCCACCAATCGAGGAACCAAAACTATATATGTGGACCAGCCCATCACCTGGGGTGGACAACAGAAGTAGAGCGCCTCGTTTCAGCCGGCCTAAAAGTTTTGATCAACTCGACATAAACCGGTCCGTGTGGGGATGTTTGCATCGTGGCGGGCTCATGCAGAACTAGGCAAACCAGTAGGTTCAGGCTTAGTTTTAGATTTGGTTCTTGTCTTGTTTCGATCCTAATTTAGTCCCAGTTTCATTCAAAGATTTTAACAAGGTAATATTTTAAGACAGAAAACAGGATACCTATATATATATATATATATATATACATATATACATATATATATATATATATATATATATATATATATATATATATATATATACATATATACATATACATATATACACATACATATATATATATGTATATGTGTATATATATGTGTATATATATGTGTATATATGTACTTCAGCCGGCCTAGGTTTTGGGTCAACTGAAAAAACTCTCTATCTCTGTCCTCCAGTCTCAGTTCACGTGGATCAAGCTTGTCGATCTATAGGCTGGTTTACATTCACACCCACCCACATTTTAGTTTTTCGTGTCACATACGATGATGCAACCTGCATTTGGTGATATCAAGATATACGACCAAGAGGAGTATATATATATATATAGATATAGATATAGATATATATATATGAAGGGAGAGAATAGTTCATGCACTCACTCGTTCATACTACTCTTTAAAGATCTCAATTTTTAAAATTTTCAAAGAAGAAAACAAAATAATATGCACCTTGAAAAAGTATTATAGAACTTTTTGACTTTAAATGTAAATATCAATTGTTGATTTCTTCAATTATTTTGAAACATAAATAAAATGTGTGCATTTAACCTCTTTTATATATATAGAGAGAGAGATCCTTTCTTATCGAGGGAAGGTATTTGGAAACCTTGATTTTTTTTTTTCACATAACTCCGTGGGGTTATTCATCACCACATCATGCATCCCAGAAGTTCATCTCACAAATTCAATCATGAATTTCTTCACCACGGTTGGTGGTGCAAGTAATGCCTGCTCCCATTTACACAACATTTTACGCTATTCATGGAATGAGCCGCTATTTTGCAAACTGCTTAGCTTTGAGATCAGATGGACCACCCTCTTGTGCCTCTATGTCTTTGGCACGGGGGCTCTCATGCTGCCGGTTGTGGGGGATCTCTTGATGCCGGTGGTGGTGCGAAGAGGAGCCCTCGTCGTGAGTGTGGTGCGAAGGAGAGGCGGAGCGGTTGGCTTCATTCCAATCGTATTTGCCCAACGGAGAGGGCGACACAGCGGGGTTGCCGGCAGACCTGGGTCTGGTTGGCCGACTGGACATTGGAGACCGACAGCCAGGTTTCTTAGCCTCCTTGAGGTGCTTTCTTGCAGTATTGTGCCATCTCCTCAACCTACCCGCTACGCGCTCATTGAAGATTGTGGACCTCATGTTGGAGCCCATCTATAAGAGACGAGAAACCAAGGTTAAGTAGGCTTGGTAGGAGCATTTCTCTCTCACACATGACCTTTTCGTAATGGATTTTATGGTTCCAACAAGAACTGAACTGGGTCAAAGTCCGATTGAACTCGGTTTTAAAAGACCGGATTCACAGGTTCTAAACCTTCGGTTTCAGGCTTTTTTTTTAATTTTCCTTTTTCAAATAATTCCATTACAATTCTAGGTTTTGAGCCGATTTGCCGAAAATCAAACATGTCTAAATATGCATAGAGAGATCAGACATGGCTAACAAGAATATAAATATATATATATATATATAACAACCTTTAATAATAGATACATCTAGTTGGTACCATCATGATTAGATAATGGAACAGACTCGACTTTATAGATCAGACGGCTGAGAAGATATATATATATATATATATATATATATATATATATATATATATATATATATATATATATATATATATATACACATACGTATATATAGGGAGAAGTATACCTGTAAAATGTAAATATTTTTATTAGCTTTAAAAATATTTTTACATGTATACTTTTCCATATATATATATATATATATATATATATATATATATAGAGAGAGAGAGAGAGAGAGAGAGAGAGAGATGTCTTACGTGTGAGACCAACGCATAAAGGGGTAGGGTGACATAGCTGCAAAGGAATTGAATCAACAACCTGCAAACCAAAACCAATGTTATTCAGTGGAGAACAGAACTGCTGGTTCAGGCTTTTCTATTTCGTTTTGCTTCTTCGTTCTTTCCATAAGAACAAAAAAAAACCTAATGTGTTGAGAAGCGAGGGTCAATTGGCAACTCACCCCATGGAAGCTCGAATTATGATGTCTGCTGTGTGCTCATGAAAACATGACCGAAGGCCAAACTGATACTGCAAGTTCAAAACTTTCCAAAAATAAGTAATTCTATAGAGAGTTAGCCCCGGAGAACCATTTTTTCCGGCGATGTTTCCGGACAAACTTGGAGCTAGGGGATGGGCTAATCTGCAGTTGTCTATGTGACAATTTATGTGCTTTTCGAGATAAAATCTGGATCCAATTGCTCGATCGATAGAAGACATGATTTAGAAATATAAACCACCCAATTGGTGATACAATTGCTCCGTGGGTCTTGGGGATCAAACCCCGCACCTATAAATAGGTACAACCGACCTTGTCCTATCCCACTTCAACCTATATAAATAATTTTTAAAGGATAATTTATTTTATATCATATATTTTATATAAAAACATAAAATCTCCTATATAATGTTTCATATTATTAAATTAGAAGTTGTTATATGTGTAAATTTATATTTACATTATATATATATATATATATATATATATATATATATATATATATATATATATATATATATATATATATATATATATATATATATATATAATTGCCCTCCTTGCAGCGGGAGAATTTTTTCTGGGACAGATAGATGGAGATTGTCATCCCTACTCTGGGTCTTTTTTAAACCCAGCTTACTTTTTTTTTTGGGAGTGGCTAGGGTAAGACAAACCTCTACAGGACATGTGTGTCAGCTCGAGGTGTCGAACTTGTGACCTTCAGGTCAAGGATTCCTTACGAGTCGACCCTTTAGGTTCCTTTCACCTAATTAAGCCCAGTTATTTATCAAGACAAAGTGAAGCAACTTTCTCGAAAAAAAATAAAGTTTTTTCTAAACCGAAGAGAAGGAAAATCTCAACATACCCACGCCCATACAAAGAACGCAAGCTGGAAGGCATTCTGCATAGTAAAATAGGATTGTCATAATATTAATAATAATAATGATAACAACAACAACAACAAATAAATAATGATAATAGTTATAATAATCCATAAAAGAAAGTAAGGTGAAAAGACACAAAGCATTCTCTACACTAGAATACAAGCTTTTTAGTGCTAACCTTATTATGGTCTACATACATACTTTGAGTAATCAACCCCGAAAAACACGCATACGTCGAGGTGATCTTTGAATAGAAAAAAGAATTGATTTGCATATTCATAATAAATCGGTTTATTCGAGAAACCTTAGTTTCTCGGGAGATCTATCTCATGTTTGGTACTGCATATTTCCACTCTGCAAGAACTCTGGTCGTGATTTCTATTACTAATCATAATTAAGCACGCATAAGTCATGCTTTCTATTACTAATCTCGCTCGAGCGTGCATTATGTAGTTTTGATACTAGAAAATTAAGAAGAGGCTTGAGCTTGACCTGGAAGAGAACAAAATGGATGAGGTAGAGAATCAGGTGAGGCCGGTTGAACCAGAAGAGATGGTCGGCAGGGCGGACGGTCGGGATCCCTCTGACAATATCATCCTTCCCTTGAAATCTATATTTTATAGTGAATATAGTTGAGATTCATGCTTCACGATAAAATATATATGTCGCACTCCTCTTCCCTCAACACTATTTTCTTGATCCGCTACTGCCTATGACTCGATACCAATTGAAGAATAAATAATAACATAATATCAAGAGGTTTTAAAAAACAAAATTTGAAGGATTATATCGTCTGAGTACCAGATTCAACTCGAATGACCCAAAAAAAAATCAAAAAGAGAAGACAAGAGGGAGAGTTCATTGACCAAGGACAACTTACCTACTCCTCAACTCACACAATTAATTGATTAATCAATACTAAACTACACAAAATAAGCCATGCGGTAGGAAATTAGGTTCTCTTACAGCAGGTTCATGAGACGACGGACACAGCTGCAGACATGATCGGTTCGAAACTGACTTGATGGTTTGATCCGGAATCAAACCGTCCTTGGAATAAGCAGTAACTGGAACCGGAGATCCTCCAGTTCGATTATAGTTCATGATTTTCGAAAAATGGTTTGAAACCAAAACCAACAGTTCCAAATCATCAATAAGCTTTAAATACTTTTTTAATATCTCTTAATGCAAAATGCATTGATAGCTCAACAGTAAGACGCTCTCTGTCCTTACAGAAGGTTGGGCATTTTCCTCTGAGAAGACGTGTCCGTGTTACCGTTGGAGTTATGCGTTTGCCCTTATATTTCAAGGAAAACCTTTAAATAGGATATCTTCCAACGGGTTAAAGCTCCCACTATCGCAGATGGAAGGGAGATGGGGACTCCCACAGGGATACGAACATCTTTATTTAAGAAAAAAACGGAAGATATTCGATGAGCATTATTATTGCACTCTTTTTACTATCCACATATTTTTTTCATTTAATATTAAAATGACCTTTAATATAAATACTCTTTACTCTCACCTTCCATTCCAATATTTATTTCTCCTCTTCCACCCAATATCTCCTCTCTTACCTAATTTCAGTAAAGATATATCTAGTCTTATCTCTTTGTTCCCACAACAACAACAACAACTAAACCTTTCCTCATACTAGATGGGGTTGGCTACATGGATCATATCTCTTTGTTCCAACGACACAATATTTTAATTAGCATTGTTATCCTCTTCGCAACTCAATGCATTTTCTTACGAATCTTATTGAAAAAGATAGAATAAATAAAAACAAAATAAAAAATAAAACTACAAATAAAATCAATAATAAAAAGAGTCATAGTTCAATAATATGAAAACAACAAGAACAAAAGGGAAAAAATCAAAACAATAACAACAACAACAACAACTAAGCCTTTTCCCATACTAGATGGGGTCGGCTACATTGGTTCTTTGTTTTCACATAGCCCTATCATGTGCCATGTTAGCAGTTAACTCACAATAAGTTAGATCATTCTTTTTTGTTTCTTTCCAACACTTTTGTCATCGTCCTCTACCTCTTTTAATACTTTCCAAATTTAGTTTTTATACTTTCTTAAAGGTTACTCTTTTGAACTTCTTTCTATATGTCCAAACCATCTTAAACGATATTCTCTCATTTTATCCTCTATTGATGTCACTCCTAATTTGTTTCTAATAATCTCATTATGTATAATGTCTTTTCTTGTATGGCCACTCATCCATCTCAACATCTTCATTTATGTCACACACATCTTTTGTACATGTTGATAATTAACTGCCCAACACTCAGAACAATAAAATATGGTAGGTCTAATTGTTGCTTTATAATATTTACCTTTTAACTTTAGTAGTATCTTTTATCACAAAGAATACCTGATTCTACTCTCCATTTTAACCAACCAACATTAATTTTATGCGTAACATCTCCATCAATTCTTCCATCACTCTAAAAAATTGATCCTAAGTATTTAAAACTTTCTTTTTAGGAGATACAATGTGTGCCAATTTTAATTAATTTCTATGTCCTCTAAAGTAACCAAATGATCAAACTTACATTCCATATATTCTATCTTTGTTCTACTAAGTCGGAGGCCTTTGCTTTCTAATGTTTCTCTCCATAGTTTCAATTTTCTATTAACTTTCTCCTTAGACTCCTCCACTAACATAATGTCATCTGTAAATAACATATACCAAGGTACTTCATCTTGAATATATTTTGTTAACTCATCAATCACCATTATAAATAAGTATAGACTTAAAGTTGATCCTTGAGGTAACCCAATATTAACTTCAAACAAGTCTGACATTCCTTCATGAGTCCTCATGTATTTGCACTATCATACATGTCTCTTATAAGGTTAATGTATGTCAATGGGATACCTCTTTTTTCCAAGGTTCTCCAAAGAACCTCCCTCAGTACCCTATCGTAAGCTTTTCCTAGATGCTCTAAAATGTTTCGTAAGATGTCTCCAAAGGTGAATCGTTTCAACAGTAGATCTATCTAGCATGAATCCAAATTGGTTCTCTATTGTACTTTATACTTGTCTTAACCTACGTTCAGTAATTCTTTCCCACAATTTCATAGTATGGCTTATTAACTTGATACATCGATAATTCGCACAATTTTGAATGTCTTCCTTGTTCTTATATATGGGTATAAGTGTACTCACTCTCTCCATATTTTATTAAATAGTATTGTGAGTCAAGTGATTCCTATTTCTCCTAGTATTTTCCAAACTTCTAAAGGAATATTATATGATCCTACCGATTTACCACCCTTCATATGTTTAAGAGCCTCTTTGACTTCATTCTTTTGAAAATGTCGATAGAAATTGTGGTTTATATACTTTTCTAAGTTGGCTAACTCTGCTAAGCTAATACTAACATTTTTATTTTCATTAAAATGCTTATAAAAATAATTTTTTCATCTATTTTTATATCATCATTTGTCACTAGAATTTTTTCATCATCATCTTTGATGCATCTAACATAATTAAGATCTTTAGTTTTCTTATCTCTAGCGCTAGCTAACCTAAAAATATCTCATTCACCCTCTTTTGAGTTGAGTTTTTTATATAAATCCTCCCAAATTTTAGCTTTTGCTTCATTGATTGCCTTTTTTGCTTTCTTCTTTACTTTCGTATAAGTGTTTAATGTTTCACTAGTTTTCTTAGCATAATGTAATTTGTAACATGCCCTCTTTGCCTTGATTTTATTTTTCACTACTTAACTCTATCACCAAGCTTCTTTTTTGTGCCGGTACACCTCCCTCAGTTACACCTAACACATCTTTTGCCACTTTCCTAATATGTGTAGCCATATTATTCCACATATCACAAGGTGTAGCAACATAATTCGAAACATCTCCTTGAAGGACTTTCTGTTTAAATATATCTTCTTTCTTTCTTTTGAGGTTCCACCATTTAGTTCAAATAGCTCAATGCACTCTTTTCTTCTTTATCCGTTTTTTTATTTGTAAATCCATAACTAAAAGTCGATGTTGTGTGGTTAATCTTTCTCTTGGAATTACCTTGCAATCTTTACAACTCGCTCTATCTTTTTTTCTACAAATAAAGTAATCAATTTATGTTTGTAATAAGCCACTCTTATAAGTAATTAAATGTTCATCTCGTTTTTTGAAGATTGTATTGACTATAAAGAGATCAAATACCATAGTAAATTTTAAAATCTTCCTACTTCCTCATTTATATTGTCAAAACCAATGTTTCCGTGAATACCTTGATATCATAATTTCTCTTTACCGACATGTCCATTTAAGTCTCCTCCTAAACAAATCATCTCCCTTTGTGGAATCCTTTGAATCACCTTATCTAACTCTTCCCAAAAAGTTGTCTTTATACTATCTTGTAGTCCTACTTGGCGTGCATAAGCACAAACTATATTCAAAACATTTGCTCCTAACACTAATTTTAATGTCATGATTCGGTGAGCATATTATTGTATGTCTACTACACTATCCTTTAAATCTTCATTTATGATAATATTAACTCTGTTTCGAGCTTTTTCCTTACCTAAGTAACATAATTTAAAACTTGTATCTTTTATTTCCTTTGGTTTTTCTCCAACCTACTTTGTGTCTTGTAAACATAGAATATGAATCCTTCTCTGAATTATAGTATCTACCACCTCCATTAGCTTATCGGATAATGTTCTGATATTCGAAGAACCAATACGAATCTTATTATCTAGGACTAGCTTCCTTAACCCCCCGCATCCGTCCACATTGAAAATGCGGAGACCCTTTGTATAAATTATTTACAACATTCGGGCGACAATGTAGCAGGAACTAACGCCTTTACCTACACCCGTCCATGATGTGGGAACCCTCTTTGCACTTGATTCACTACATTCGAACGAAAATGTAGTAGCCCTTGCTTACTTATCACTACATTCGGGCTCTACAGCGCGTCGGTAGGCTGGTACACCACAAAGCAATACTCATAATTTGTGTAATCCATGGTATAAAAATCCGATAAAGTTTTACGTTGGCTATCGAAAGCCTAACACAACCCTCCTCCTTTATCCGAGCTTGGGACAAGCAATGCAACGGTGATCCCTTACATGGGCGAAGTTTCATCTAAAAATAAAATAAAGTAAAAAAAAAAGTATTACCTCTTTTTTGAATTCGTCAACTCATTTTTATTATTCATATTTCATCTGTAATAATATGTTTCAATTTAGATACATTTTGTATAAATTAAGTTTCATTTCATAAACTCCAACTTATATTTGAGTATCCTTCTTTTTCTTCAATAGGTCCCCATGAAACACAAAGGAGGAGATGAAAGTGTTTTTGGTTCCCGTTATAGAGATAAGAACGAAAACAAAAACAAAGTTACGAAACGAGGATGAAGACAAACTTTGATCCTCAACTCTGCCCCACCCAATGACCATTCTTAGGTACAATGTTGTGATCGAGAAACTTTTTCTCAAAGGATTTTGTGGTATATATGAGAAATTATAGGATTGACCATTCTTAGTTACAATGTTGTGATCGAAAAACCTTTTCTCAAAGGATTTTGAGGTATATATGAGAAATGATAGGATCCACCTAAGTGGAATACTCCATCCACAACGCATGGACAATCCGTATGGTGGCAACAGTCACCTTGTTAGAGCCCGATGAGAGAGTATGTCCACCGGATACATATATGTATGTATGTATGTATATATGTATGTATGTATATATGTATGTATATATATATATATACACTATTTTCACTAGATAGGTACAATGTTGTGATCGATAAACCTTTTCTCAAAGGATTTTGAGGTATATATGAGAAATAATAGGACTCCATCCACAACGCATGGACAATACGTATGGTGGCAACAATCACATTGTTAGAGCCCAATGAGGGAGTATGTCCACCGGATATATATATACACTATTTTCACTAGAAATATAAGTTTTCATGAGTCCAACAAAAAAAAATAAACTTGGAAAATTTGCCTCTTCCTCTTTAACTTTTTTGTCTGCTATAGGAAACTAGGAATGAACGTTCCTTTTCATGATTCGGATTTATTCGCCATTGGCGAAACCAAAATATCGGATGCATCGATAGGGAAATTTTTGGTACATGAATTCATGATCAGATATCTATATCTTATATAAATATATCTAGAGAGAGAGAGAGAGAAGCAGTTCCCAATGCCCCGTTTGGCATGATTCCACCGTTTACCAGCCATTGCGCTTCACCACCTTCCTCCTCCACTAACAGTATACACACCTGAATCCGTACTTGGAAGATTGAAAAACACCCAACTTTTTCTCTCAGCAGGCACAAGAGTGCAATGGTATCCCCATTTCATGGTGCCCCTTTATTCTTAAGACTAACAGGTTGATTCATAAACTGTCCCATAGAGAACCATTAGCATATGCAGCACTAAAACACGCTATGTTTTTTAATATCAATGTTCTAAATTCACCTGATTTTGGCTCCTATTATCAGTATGTTTTCAGTGCCCTGCAAAAAGGGATTCAGGTTCGCAATTGGATTCATCATACACTCAACAAAGCAAAACAGTCTTGCACTTCATGATGTAAAAACCGATTGGGCATCTGCGCAGGCTACATGAACCAATCCCCCTATGGTTGATTTACATGAAACAAACAGATAGTCCAGTCAATAAAATTTTTAGGCAAAGGGAACGTCAGACATGTAACATCTATATACAGTACTGAAATTTCGTTCTACTCCACGCTATCTACAACGTGAAATGTGTTCTTTGCAATTTATCGAGTAGAAATGGATTCTATGCACAAAAATCCACTGTCTGATGTTTCGGTGAATGCAAGAAATGGATTCTAGGCAAGAATCCCACTTTCAGGCAAAGTGAGGATGTTATATTCCAATATTTGCAGCTCTAACCATATGACCTTGAGAAAACATGTGAAAGATGATCAAGAAACCGAGAGATATATAGATCAACCTCTATTAGTTCAAAAATGGGTTAATTGTCGAACTGAGCTTTGCATGTGTTCACGCATACCCGCATTCTCCATGTGAAACAAACTCGAATATGGAAAGGAGCAAATGCAGTATATATGAATTTTCATGAAATTTAAAGTCTGCAACACTAATAAAAGCTACCAGTACATGATACATATGGAGATGAGTTATGAAACTTAAGTGAACTCGTACATCTATGATAACAAACAAAAATCTCTGGGGAATAGGAAAAGGTGATAGAACAGAACAATTCAGATTCTATAAAATGAACACGCAGGAAATCCACACTGAAAGGAAAGAAAAATCTTGAGGAAGACGGAGAAAGTTAAGAGCTACCCAGAAACCTACATCGAACAACAACCCACTTTCTTGATGGCCGATACATCATCCTTGTTCATGCTGATCGTCTGCCCCTTCAGAGAAACAGGATCTGGATCTCCTCCGATGTCAAGTGCCTTTCGGCTCACTACTCGATAGATCTGAGTGAGCACCTCAGTGAAAGCATTCTCCACATTTGTCGATTCTAGGGCTGATGTCTCCATGAAGTAAGTCAATTCTTTTTCTGCAAATGATTTCCCGTCCTCCGTGGAAACCGCTCTCAGGTGTCGAAGATCAGCCTTGTTGCCTACAAGCATTATCACAATATTTGCATCTGTATGATCCCTCAGCTCCTTCAACCACCTCTCCACATTCTCAAACGTAACATGGCGAGTGACATCATACACTAGCAAGGCACCAACAGCCCCACGATAGTATGCACTGGTGATAGCACGATACCTGATTCTCACAAATGCGTAAGCATGTAAATGTCGTGTTTATCATAACTGAGATAGCTAAACGCAACCATGATCCATGCTTAAGGATGGGGCTGTGACGAACTATATTTATACAAGTAAAACACATCAACCAGAAGCAAAAATCCATCATAAGAATTAAACCTCCAAAATGCAACACTAGCAACAGAGTTACTCTCATATTGCTTGCTTGTTAACCATATATAAATAAATATAGAGAGAGTAAGTAGTTCATACTCAATCATACTCAATGACTCATTTTGCATGATTTCACCGTTTCATTTCGTCACCTTTTACTACTCCATTACCCAAAACAATTCTCCACTAGTCAAAATCACCGCTGCCACCACTAAAACCACCTAAAAAACTTAAATAAAAGTACAAAACCACCTATATATAAATATTTAAGTTTTTTAAGTGGTTTTGGTAGTGATGGCGGCAGTTTTGACCGGTGAAAGATGGTTTCGACCAATGGAGTAATAGTAGAAAGTGATGAAAGTCAGTGGCCAATGGTTGAAACGGTAGAACCATACAAAACGAGCCATTGTGTATTGAGTATGGACTGCAGATCATGTGTTTGCAACATGTCAATTGGGATTTCAAAAGCTTTAAAAACAACGACCTACAACTGCCCATAAATCAGGTCTCAAAAGTCATATTTTTTCATGTAAGAAAAATGTGGGAAAAACATGATATAAGATTCAACCGCAGAGAACACATCATTTTAAAGACACATTTGAGGTAAGGTTGAGTGGTTGAGTGTATATAAGCATCGCAAGTGCTTTGCTTTTGCAACAAATGGACGTTATAGTAGGTTCCTTGCTTGAAGTGCATTAGGGCTGTATATAACTTATGAATCCCAACTAGATTTTACATGAACTCGATCATAGCAAATTTATACATGCAGGCTGTTGATATTCCTAGATGTTAGCTATACACTTAAGGATTTTGTACTTCTACAGAAGATCAAATCCAGTACTTTTTTCTTTTCCACTAATCAATACATTGCCCATGATTCATACAACAAGATTCAAATCTTTTCCCACTTAACCTTTACATGCCTTTTCTCACACTACGTTGGGATGAAACACTCGATCTCCAAACTACTATTCTCACCCAAGCATGCCCGACTTTGGAGAATGAGATATGGTGCACTAATACTCAAAGATCAACCCTCTGACAAAAGAACTGACAAAATTTATACTAGCTGTCAACTACCCCATGAATCCCTCCTCCTTTATCCAGGCATGGGACAAACTATATAAGGGTGAACCCTTAACATAGGCAGGAGTCAATCTCTGCAACCGGAGAAAGAAAATTCCTCATATATAAAGCTAACAACGAATATGCACAGATTTAGATCACAGAATCACATTTTGCATTGGAAGAGACATCGATGAATAGATTACCACTAATAAGGCTGAATTGTTTCTGTATTGGTATCAATACTCGTAAATCGTAATCATAAGCATTTTTTCTACTTTATTCTTCAAAATACAAACTTTTGAGGGCAAACACCCTAACTTCTTAGGAAGATATACGTGTTGCCGTGACTTCAATAAAAGCATACTGTGTGAAGTCCTCTGTCCGTTCCACTATATGTTTCTTTCATATTTTAATCAGCATCATGTTGCCTGTATTGGGCAGATATTTAGCATTGAAGATTGAATTGCTACTAATTATAGGATTACAACACATAGACTACTGGGGACAATCATGAGATCGTCCTACCAAGGCATATTCCTGAACTTTTGATGTGCAAGCTGCTCAAAATCTCAAACGGTTCCAGTGGTCATCAATGCCAACGTTTTCCCAGGTCCTCATAATCAAATACAAAGTTCACACTTTTGATCATGAACGTTCAAGTGCGGACATAAGCAAAGATTGCTAAAATTCAACCAAGCCCTCCACATTTGTCCGAGGCACTCAAACACAAAAGGACAAAGTCATCCACAAGTAGGGAATGTGTACATGCCGGTACACAGAAAGACACGTCCTTCAATCAAGACAGCCACTGACCTTCTCAGACAATAATTTTATCCGTTCAGTATAGAAAGGAGAAAACATGTCATATCTTTCCAGTCCTAGTAAGAATGTGTGCATTTTATAGCTTTTCTCCTGCATAAGAAAACCATTCCAGCCAATCTTATGAGTAAGTACAATAAAGCTACTTAGTGCCTTTGAGTCTTTGACTGCAAAGATGACAACAACAACAACAGTAACTGCCATCACAATTATGGTTGTAGTTACCATATATTGCAAATATTCGAATCTTAAGGATAGGTGACAATACAGTTCCTCCATTCTGTGTGTTTGTTGTGAGTTGGTGTTAGAGGAAAAAAAGAAAAGAAACTGGAAGTCACTACATAGCCTAACCACTGAAAATAATAGGATATGAATTCGCACTGTCAAAAGAACTTGGTGCTAATTCCTAAATCTTTGGATGCCGCAGGACATTATTTTTACCATTATGAAACGTGGACTAGCTTACAGTTTGTGACACTCAAAGACTAGCATCTCAGGAAACCCTAGAGCAAAAAAGAACACTCCGGAAAAGGGGTAGTACTTTGAAGATCAATGCCAAGCAGAACATGGGTTCATTAAGCAAACAGTTGCACAGAAGGTAGCTGGACCAATCTAACATAATAGAGGCTGTTTGAACTTGTCACCTAACTCATCTGAGCTGACCATAGGACAACATCATAACATGGTATGAGCCAAAAAAGGAGCTACTCAATTAAGTAAAAAATCAACTTTTTATACATGTTCCATAGTGAAGATGAATTTCTTGACACAAAGTTGTCCGTTTAAGCAAATGTTCACATGTTAGCTTACAGGGTGTCACACTCAAAAGCTCGCATCCCAGGAAATAAATCCTAATCCAAAAATCTCCAGAAAGGATTTGAAGCGTGATAAGTCAATGGCATGCAGAAAAGGAGTCCATTAAGCACACAGATGCAGAGAAGGTAAACAGGCTGAATGAACAGCACAGAGGTTGTTCAAGCTTGTTTCCTTACTCATATAGTCATATGAGTTGGCACGAGAACAACCTCGTAGTACAAGCTAAACAAGCCTTAACATAGTAACCCATTGATATATATATATATATAATTATATATATATATATATGTGTGTGTGTGTGTGTGTGTGTGTATGTATATATATATATATATATATATATATATATATATATATGTGTGTGTGTGTGTGTGTGTATATATGTGTATGTATATATGTGTGTATATATGTGTATATATGTGTATATAACTATATATGTGTATATATGTATATGTATATGTATATGTATATATGTGTATATATATATGTATATATAATTATATATGTGTATATATAATTATATATGTGTATATATAATTATATATGTGTATATATAATTATATATGTGTATATATAATTATATGTGTATATATAATTATATATTACAGAGTGAGAGAGAGAGAACCTGGTATATGCTAGCACATTTAAGTGTTAGCAAATCCAAAAAATCTCAACCATCCATCTTTGATGATGGATGGTTGAAATTTGAATTTAAGAAACAAAAGGTACATGTGTGTTTTTATACAACACTTTTTACTTTTTAAATTCAAATTTCAACCATCCATCATCAAAGATGAATGGTTGATATTTGTTTGAATTTGCTACCACTTAATCATGCTAGGGTATACAAGGTTTTCTCTCTCTACACAAACACACACACATATATATATATATGGGTTCCACTGTTAAAACGAACTCTTGACACAAATTTATTCATTTAAAGAAAAAGTTAATTGTTTGATATAAATTCCCTAAAAGAAAACTTGTACATATCCAGTTCGTGTAACTATTCCAAGACAAACCACGAGCAGCTAGTCTCGTTTCTTACCTCCAAACAGATGCACGCAGTCAAAGCAGACACCAAACGAGTCCACTAAGCAGACAGCATCAAACAAAGCAAAAAAAATCATACGAAAAAAATGAGGCTTCTACATTCCCTTGAGAGATGCACGGTGCTACCAATGAAGTTCTCACCTGGCAGATATAAATCTTTCTTACATTCTTCTTCAAACGACTATAGCTATGGAAAAGTATCGCTAGTTGGATCCACGCTGAAATTGCAGTAGCTCAGGTTCAGATCTTAAGTACTTCTCAGAACAAGATTGTATCCACTCGAATGAATCTAGGCTATCTACGGCTAAAAAGTCGGTAAAACACAAAATCTTTGAAGCTGATCGAAATGTTATCAGCAATGACGACCTCACACAAGTACAAAAGGATGAAATCTGAACCATAAGCACAAAACAACAACCAGAAGCTGATTCAAACGCCATTAGCAATGATGATCACGGCAGTGACGCAACTTCAAATCCATGATTCGAAAATCTAATCGAAAAAGATAAAATTCGAATCGAAGAAGAATCAAAACGAACAACGGAGAAAAAATAGCAGATCTTGGCGGACAATCATACAAAGAGAAAAAGAAGAACGCAATGAAACAGAAAGAGGTTTCACTCCTTCTTCTCAGGCAAGAGTTCGTTTTACCTCTCCTGGCCGGCGGTGTCCCAAATTTGGGCCTTGATGACCTTATCCTCGACCCGGATGCTCCTCGTCGCGAACTCGACGCCGATTGTGGACTTGGACTCGAGGCTGAACTCGTTCCTCGTGAATCTGGAGAGCAGATTCGATTTTCCGACGCCGGAGTCGCCTATCAACACTACCTTGAACAGGTAGTCGTAGTCCTCGTCTCCTCTGTACGCCATTTCTCTGATTCTGCTCCTTCACTACTCTCTCTCTCTCTCTCTCTCTCTCTCGAAGAGGAAGAGAGCGAGAGACCCCAGAGTGTTGCTTAATGCGCTTTCCGCTTTCTTTCAGATTGTAAATGGTTTTTATACTAAACCAAAATTTCCGCTGACAGCTGAATGACTTACATAATTCCATTTCGAGACTCTTACTTTATTTAAAGACATATACGGGCATATAAAGTTCGGGCTTCGGAGTCGGTTCCTGTGGTGGTTTACCTCGACATTTTTTTTTAGAAGAGAAGGCCGAAGCCTAACACACACACCACACGCACCCTTTGGGAGTCGAACTCCTCACCAGCAGAGATGGTGCTAGAGCACCATGCCATTGAGCTGATGCTCTCAATGCAGTGGTTTACACAGACACGCACCCTTTGGGAGTCGAATTCCTCATAGAGGAGTTTGTTCGTGCCCAAATCTCTTGCAAAATTCTCTCTCTCTCTCTCTCTCTCTCTCTCTCTCTCTCTCTCTCTCTCTCTCTCTCTCTCTCTCTCTCTATATATATATATATATATATATAACATCGTCTACCATGTGAAGTTTCTTTCTTAAAGTAATCCCTAATGCAAAATACATTTAAAATTGATAAATCATTTGTTGGATTTAATTAATGTCAGTCAATGCTAACATCTTATAGAAAACTATTTCATACACTTCCCGCGCTAGGGGAGTTTGTACTACAAGTCTTTTTCTCTCTGTCACATTTGTTGGCAGTCAATCCCAAATCAATCTAACATTTTCAGTGACTATGTGGTTTCTTGCTTGCAAGTTTTAAGAAGAGTTTTAAAGAAATAAAATGTATACATTCAACAGCACTCGGAAGGTTAGCCCTCTGGCAAGAGTTTCGACTCACAAGGTGAGGGTCATGAGTTCGGTTCTGCGTGCGTGCTTACTCTTCTGCCTCCTCGTTGTAACAAAAAAAAGTATATATTGAACAAAGTCATTTTTGAATCCAACGCTTTCAAAAAGATTACAGAAATTTTGAATTAATTAATAATTTTAAATGTGGATGAAGCAGAGCCTTTCCAACTAATACGAGGCTGGGATGGCTGCATGGATACTTAGTCTAATCTTGTTTTATCTCGAACCATATATGTGCTTCACATTCGGGAGTAAGTTTATGTTTTTGTCATTTTCATTCAATATTTGTTGTTAGGCTTTTCTATCTATCTTTTGTAATGGATATAAAGGGCAGCAATGTCAGACCCAACTCGCGAAGTCTTGAGTATTGGTTATGACTCATCGAATATATTTTACCCATATTTGCATTTTTTAAGCTCTTCTAACCTTTTTTTATGGAAAAAGAGGCTGGATAACAACCTATGGGATCTTGAAAAACTCTTTTTCATAAGCTGAATCTATTAAATAATTTCAAATGATAAATACAAATGATCCTTGGTTATGTATATACAAAAATTAAATTATTGGAACAAACATTTTTTATATAGAAAACACCCTCAATGAGAGAGTTAGAAGCCATCAGGCTTAACCTAGAAATTTCTTACTATATAAAATACATGTCAAGATATCTCTAGATACACAAATGTTAACACCCTTATTATGAAGAAATGATAATATGCTAAAAACAAGAAACCAATAAATGCACATTCAAAAAGCGGAATAAATTGGAGCATGAGATGATAAAGGACTTATAAGAGCTCAAAGTAAATCTCAAACCTCCCTTAATAATATCGTAGATATAATTATATTATTGTTGAGAACACCAAATAGCCAAGAGAACAAAAAAAAATCTATTTTGGTTTGGTTTTGCTCCAAGAGGGAGAAGTGTGTCCCCATGCAATTATTGTATAACATCCTCATTCAGAAAACATGAATAGGAAGAAGCCTTATTGATTGGCATTACAAATGCTTGCAAAGAAGCTGCCACTGCCATTTACTAATATCAATATCTGTAGAAAATGATGAAATGATAAGATATGTCACTACCTAAAGGAAGTGCATCGTCTCCTTTTTTCTTCAATTTTCTCTCATCTCATTAAGGTTGGGTCCTACCTATATATGAGAGGAATCCAACAAACTCCCTCTCTGACTCAAGTGGAGGCAATGTGAAACCAACAATCAAACCGAGACACCTTCTCAATTTTTCCCTCTCAAGTAGCTCCTTACTCAACATGTACCGAACTATTATCATCAAGCATGCACCTCTTCTTAAGTTCCAACAATGGGGAATTCGTGAACATCAATGTGATCCAACGATACCTCACATCAAATATGCTTATATCTACCATGGAACATAAGATTCTTGCTACAAGATGAATAAGACTCGACACTATCACAAAACAAAACATTACCTTTGTCCAGCAAAACCAAGTTCCAAAAAATAAAATTCTCTATCCAAAGCAACTTGTTAACAAGCCTCAGCAATAGCAATAAATCAAATTTTCGGCAATAGATAATGCAACACACTTTTGTAACCTATCCAAATTGCCAAGTCACACCTCCCACTGCCAAAGGTAATCAAACAGCCGTATGTAGCACTTTCTGTAGAATCAACGTCACTCTACCAAGTCTGAATCTGTATAACCACAAAGAATGTGTTTCCCAATTCCAAAGCAAGTTTCAAACTAGAAGTGCCCCGGGAGATATCTCAATATCCACTTCACAAGGCTTTCCAATGCTCTCTACCAGGATTGGAAAGAAAACGACTAACCACACCAACCGCATAAGCTATATCGTGCCTCAGGCAAACCATTTGCAGATACATCAAACTTCCTCTTGCGTATGCTTAAGGAACACGTTGTATGTCTTGTTTTCTCTTCATCACTAAAAGGAGCTTGTCTAGTGCTAAGCTTAAAGCTGTAAAGCAAGTGGTGTACTACAACTTTAGTTTCATCTAAGTGAAATCATTGAAGCACTTTCTCAATGTACTTCTCCCGTGATAACCACAACTTCTTGGCCACTCTATCACGAGTAACTGCATGCTAAGAATATGCCTTGAATGTGTCTTAAGTCTTTCATTGCAAAGACTTACTAAGCTCCTTTTTTCAACCTATTCAATTCTGTAGATACTATGACCAACAATCAATATGTCATCAATATAAAGTAATAAAATGATAAAATCATTATCGTAAAATTGACTACACAAATACACAATTGAATGTAAGTAGTCTTCTTTGAATCCCTACATAAATCATAAATGTACTCCAAACTTCTTATACCATTGCCTTCTGGGTCTTGCTCTCTCAGTTTCTCATACAAACTTTTCTTCAACCTGGGTAGACATAATCTTTTTACCTTCATCACCTCAAAACCTCAGTTGTTCCACGTACAAATCTCCTCTTCCAAATCATCATGAATCAACATTCAAATCAAGGCTAACTATAAAGCTAAGAACAACTCTAATAGAAGACATTTTTACCACGAGCAAGAAAATCTCATCAAAGTTAAATCCGTTCTTCTGACTGTAGCCCTTAACAACCAATCTAGCTTTGTATTAATACTTCATAATACAATTCATACTACTTTACGCTCACTCTTCATAGCCTCTGCAAAATAATTTGATTCTCCTCCATTAGTGAGGAGAATATATTTTTTGGTGAATAAAGACTAGATGAAATATGGTCTAATTGATCATGAGTGGAATAGTAGGCTTACCATGAGTAAGAACATCCGTGTGTTCAACACTATCAACATCAACCTCAACTATATCATCTAGAGGAGGACTCGATACATTATCATGAATGTTAGACTCAACTGCATCATGTTTATAAGTCTCTACAACTAGATCAAGGTCAATCAAGTTACTAATACTTGAAGATTTAAATCTCTTTGTGTGATTAATATATTCAATAATTTGATTTTTCATAAAGATGACATCATGACTTTTAACAAGCTTCTTCTTGACAAGATCATAAAATATGTAGCCAAAGTCATCATGGTCATAACCAACAGAGATGCATTGTCTTATCTTCAATCTAACTTAGATACCGTCTTTGGATATATGCACAAATACTTTGCAACCAAAGATGTGGAAGTAATCATAAAAACATCATTGTCGTACCATACTATATCTAAAAAGTTAAACAATAACATGTGAAAGATTAATAATACGAGGAAAAATATATAAAGCTTTACCCCAAAAGAACTAGGTGATTTTGTTTTTGAAAGCAAAGCACAAAGTCTCTCCATCAATGTTACGTTCATCCTCTATGCTAGGCCAATTAACTAAGGAGTCTTGAGAGGCATCCTTGGGTGTCTAATACCTTGCAATCTATAGTATTTATCAAATGCTCTACAATATTTGTCACTATTATCAATACGAATATACTTCAACTCCTTCTAATTTCTTTCTTAACTAAGCTTGAAAATGCTTAAAGACATCAAGTACTTTATCATTGCTCTTCAAGACAAATCCAAAGTTTTGTTGAACCATCATGAGCGAATGTAACAAAATACAGTATACCACCAAAGGTCTTTGTTTTTATAGGACCATAAAGATTTGAAAGAAATAACTTAAGTAACTTTGACTTTGTATAAGACTGATGGCTCTTGAAAGACACTTTTTTTGTTTTTCAACTAAGCAGTAGACATATTTTTTTAGCTTTTGTAGATTTGATATTAGAAATCAAATTCTTCCTAGCTATACAATCAAGTCTCTTTTCATCGATGTGACTAAACCTCTTGTATCATAACTCAAACACAAAAGTATGATTAACTACATTTACAAAAGCAAAGGAAAGAGAAGCTCTCATCTAGTATAAACTTACACGCTACAAACACTCAAAATTTTTTAAGGAAAATATATTTTTAAAAATTATTTTCAAAAGGCCAATTTCAAGGTGCATAGGGTGATACCCTAAGTTTGAGATTTTTCAAAAATTAGAGCTTACATAAAGGATAAATAAAATATTTTGAAAACGAGAAGAAAATGAGGAATTTTGAAGGCTTTGGCTCAAGATGACAAAGCATGCTTTACTAAAATTTATTTTGGGTCGACCATGGTTGGTATTCTATCCCTCCTTAGGTGTTTCTAACCTTAATGAACTTCATTTAAAATTCTTTGGTCAGTAATACCAGTTTTTACCCAAAAGAGTGCTTTGTCAACCCAATATAAAAACCTACTTTTATTTTATTTGTCAATGATGTTTTATTGAAAGAAAAATTATTTATATTAGATGTTTAATGTAGGCTGGTGTTTATACTAATTATGCATAAGAATTTTGAAACTCATATGCACATATAAATTTATGCATATTTATAGCATCAAATGAGGCTTTATTTACAAAAATGATGATTTTTATACATATGTATAGTATAGGGGATAGTTTTTCATAAAAACTTTATATTTTTAGCAATATTAGATACACAAATATTTGGGAAAAGTCAAAATTCGTGAAAACACTTGTCATGCTCTTTTTTTACTCTTATCACTAATATTTTACTAAAAAACTCCATATTTATGTTTATTTTTAAAAATAGATAGAAGAGAGCCTTGACTTAAAAAGCTTATTATACATTTATGTACATGGCTCAAGCATTGACTCGATTAAGCTTAAGTTTCATTTGAATCTAGCCTAGGTGACCCAAGCCTATTGAGTTCACATTTGTTTCAATCAACACATGCTAGGATTCCGAAAATTGATTTTGAGTCAAATTACTTAGTCAAGCATTATATTAAAGTTTTAATTTTGAGCCAAGCGAAGCCTACCTTAGCCATAGCTCAACTCACCTCATTGGAACCAGCTCCACATCAAGCCATAATGAGTTGTCCCACTTTGGTGTTTCAAGGCCAACAATTATCAAGCTTTATCGAAGTTTCAAGTCAAGGCAAGCACTCAAATTGTAATCGAGCTACCCTAAGAAGCCATCCAAACCATTCAAGTTTCAAAGCATAAGTGAGCCGCCTAAGGAGCCCCTAAGCCATGTGGGAGTCAAAAAAAGCCATGCCATCGAGCCAAAATGGAAGCAAATAAGCCAAATCAAAGAGAAACTATTTTAAAGCTCTAAATTCCTACTTTTAAGAATTGTTAGAGATTTTGTAGGGATTAAATTCTAGTTGTTTCTTATCTCTAAAGGAGTTGGATTCCCTTAGACCCCTTGTTCTCCCATTGTATTCATCTCTCTCCTTCATCAAAGCAAGACAACAATACTAAGTAAAAGAGCATCCTCTTTCTTTATTCCCTTCTTTCTCTTTCTTGCCCATTCGATGTGTATGTACGTTGCCCAATAGAGATCCATCATCCAATGTGTGTCATCCAAAGCAAGCTCATCAACAAAGGTTATCCAGCTCCTTCACCATCTAGCCAAGGTCACGAAATTTTAAAGGTGCTCCAAGAACATGAGAACTTAATCAAAAGGGAAGGTCAACTACTCTTAAAAGCCCTTCATATATCATTCCCTCTTCTTCGGTTAGTATCATTAGTTCTTTTCGATTTTATTCACCTTAGTTTTAAATTCTTGCAACATTAGATCTTAATTTTATTAAGCACCATCACCCATTTAGTTTCCTAACTCGCTTATCTAATCATCATAGTCGTGCATATCCCTCTAAGTCCTAGTCGACCCCCTACAAATTGCAAGACATTTTCACATTTTTTTCTTAGAGTTAATCGTATTAGGCTAATTTCAAGGGAGGCTGATTGTTTTCTTTGAAGGAGAAACAAGCTCAGGCTTAATTTGTTTCTAAAAGTACTGCCTGCCCACTATCCCGGATAGGCTAAATTATGTGAGAATGTTGTGCTTATTCAGATAGAAGGATTGGTTATATAGAAAGACATGGTTCTGATAGTAGAACAACTACGTTGCCTTAAATTAGCAACGATTTAGCAAATGAATACCGCAAATACGTTCCACCCTTTCAATGCTCTCTTTATGCTAATATATGCCGAATTCGCTGACATAATCCACACCAAATGTTCTGCAAAAGAAAATGAAAGGAAATAAAAGTGAAAAGATGGCTAAGTTGGGAGCGATGCCTATAATTCGGGCACCAGGATTTGGAACTCTTGTAGATATCTTTGTTATTGGAGAAACATCGGGTGTCTTGGTTAGGACTTAGGACAGATAATGGTCACACATGACCCAAGCAAGCCCTGTTAGATACATGAGGAGGCCTAAGCTTGAAATTAACAGATAATCGTCGAGATCTGAGGGTTTCTGTGGTTTTTGTTGTATAGTTAGGATTTTTATCTTGAAATTAACAGATCTGATGCCAATACCATGGTTTCATTGTTTTTTTGAACTCTGAAGCTTTTCTGAACTAAATCATTTTTCTACTTGATTTAAATGTATAACTAGTCAATACATTGTAGATCGGGTTATTTTAGGACTATTTGAATAGTCTAGTGACTTTTTATGATTAGTTTTTTTCTCTTTCTTCTTAACCGAAGACTTGAGATTTTAGTGTTCCTTGTTAGGAGGATGCTTTAGTTTTCATTTAGCTTCTTTTGTATACTATCCTTGTAATGTAGTATTAACATCTATCCATGCCATCCCATTTTAGCTTGAGGATTTTTCGGTGGTCTCGTCCATTATTCGAGGATTCAACTTTCTGATTTTCAGTAACTCTCACCACAAATTGCGGGATTGTCTCCATCAAGCGGTATCTTCTTTTTCTTGTCCCCTATAAAATAGATTATTAGTTTACTCTGTGTGTGTGCATGCGTGGGAGCGTGTATGTGTTGGGGAGGAAGTTCCCTGTGCAAAATTTCCATATTTTCTTAGTTAACTCAGCAATTAAGTAGGGTTTATAGCTATGGAGTAGGGTAGATGATCGATGATTAGAGGGATTATGGATCACCCACAATTGATTGTGAATGAATTTGGAAACAGGTGACAGGAAAGGGGTGGATTTGGAAAAACCCTTGACACTTTACTACGGGAAGTTCTTCTTTGGGCAGATTCTTCATCTACCCAGATAGTTCGAAGAAAGGAAGATAGAAGATCCGATTCTGAAGGCGCCATGGACGACTATGAGGTGGGTCTCTCCTTTTCTTTCACTTTGGAACTCTAATTCCAACCAAATCTATTTTTGTTCTCTCCAATCTGTAGGTTTTATGTTGCCTGTGAATTTTAAGGATCTTTGTTAGCGTCTTGGCTATGTCTTAAGCATCTTGAATTACCATCTCCATCATTACGTTTGCTTTGAACCACTTTGTTTACATACCGTGTTCCTTTCCACTTACCCTGCTTCCTAGAAGCTGCAACCTCGTTTGTGATTTCGCGAGTTTGATGGTTTGTTTCTTGTCTAATTTTAATGTCTCATGGGTAGCCCGCTTTTAGTAGTTGTAGTTGAACTTCTATGTATTTTCTGGTCAACGAAGTCTCTTTCTGGTATGAAGTCAAAATGATTGCAAGCGCAAACAATGAAGTTGTGCAACCATTTATTTTCATAAATTGGATTCAGTGATCCTGCACAGAGGTCATAATATGCTTGTTTCTTTTCAAACTATCTCCATCAATAGTTGCACTAGAAAATGTACTAGAAATGCTTGCTTGAACAAATCCATAGAATCATATCTAGTTGGAAAAATATCCAGTAAGCTACTTAGGAAAAAATGTGGCCATCATCGTTGTTGGTGAGATGGATGGCGAAGTGGAGTTTCAGTTTGATCCAATGTAACAATTTATTCATTTTGCTGTCCAATGATGTTGCATCAAAATTTGGTATGGGAATATGTATTGTATTACAACCTCTTGAGACACTTACATTGAGGTGAATTGAAGATCCTTTTCGGTGGTGGTTTAAAGTCAAGGAACTTTTGAACTTCCACAAACAATCATGGGATGACTCAGGAAAAAATATATAATTTAGCCAATTTTAACTTCTATATCATCTATTTTGGCAACACTATTTGATATTTATTGTACTAAGCCAAAAACCTTAGTTTGTGTAAGTAAACTTCTCTGTTAACTCTTTTCCTTGTCTTGTGCACAAGGACAATGGCAATTTGTAAATTTACATTCATGAAAATAGTTTATCTTGAACGTATTTTGTTAGTTCATCTATAACCAAAGTACCACGATATAAGCTTACTATTGGACCATTCACCCTTAATGTAAGCTGATAATAGCATCAAAGAGGCATCACACTACTACTTTGATGAAGATATCCTTTGTGAGGGTGACATAAATGAGAGATACAACTTTTCCTTTTTAAACTCCAAAGAATATTTTTTGATATAATGTGATGGCTCTTCTGTCCCAAGCCCGGATAAAGGAGGGTTGCGTTAGGCTTCCGACAACCAACGTAAAACTTTATCAGACTTATCTACTATGGATTCTACAAATTATGATGGGGCCTTGAGAAAACAAAGAATCCACGTAGCCGACCCCATCTAGTATGGAAAAGACTTAATTGTTGTTGTTGATGTGATGACTGTTGGAATTCACAAGGGAAGCACAATGGATTAACGAATCACAAGAAAAATGAGAAAGAATGTGAAGGAAAAAAGTTGGAGATCAAAAGAGGGGGAAGACCCTCCGATGGAGCCCCCCTTCTTTCTCTCTCTTAATATGGTTCCTTAAACCTAATACAAACCATCTAGTCCTTATATAGTGGACTGTGAAACATAAAATAACCAAACTACCCTTAGTTATAAGGACTATTACAATAATACATAAAATCTACATAATTACTAAAAACACTAAATAAATATATTCTTAACACCCCTTTAAATTGGGAGTGAGATACTTGGAACTCCAAACTTGCAAAAATAAACTAGGTAAAAACAAGAAACATAAACTGCTTTATCATCTCAAGAGCATACTCCAACTCTCAATGTAAATAAAAATGAGTTACTTTCAGCAATCGGTCTTGCTCCAACACACATGTGGCCACGAACTCTCTAAGGTTGCTGGTTTCTTCTCTTCATGCTGTGATTGGGCAACAATACTACTACCCTCCTCTAGCAACATTGCTATAGTAAACTTGATAAAAGATGGACTTGGGTAAGTTTATTGTGTTGAAGAATATGAGTTTAGAATTAGTTTTAGTGAATTTGATGTTTCTAAGTATTATTGTAATTGTCTAAAGTCGTAAGGATATTTTGGTAATTTTTTGTACTAAGAGTATTTTGGTTATTTTACGTTTTACAGATCCTTATATTAGGGTTGATAAGTTGTATTAGGGTTAAGTTGGTGAGATTAAGAAAGAGAGAGAGTGAGGGGAGGCGGCCTCCATTGGAGGTCCGCCCCCTCTTTCAAATCTCCATTGTTTACTCTTCATTCTTTATCAATATTTTCTATTATTTATTATCCACTGCGTTTTTCATTAATTCCAACATGGTATCAGAGTCGTACCACTACAAGATCGTTCAGCCGATGTGAAGAAAAAATACTGTATACTGTCTGCAGGTGAGTGGTGAATCAAATTTCAGAATTCTGGCATGATATCCTCGATTATATTGTGAAGAAAGTGGTTTGAAGGGTGACGAGTATACCCATACCATATTGATCGATGGCCTGTGTAAGATGGGCCATATGGAATCTGCCAAGAAGCACTTTCAGTATATGGAAATGAAAGGCTTCCAATCAAACTTGGTGGCAAGAAACTGCCTGATTTTTGGTTTTTGCAATGTTGGCCATATAGATGTTGCTATGGAGTTTTTCAATGAAATGAAGGTCAAGGATTCTTTCACTTATACATCGTTATTGCATGGCCTTTGTAGTGCATGAAAATACCAGACTGCATACAGTCTCCTGCTAGTTTGTTTAAGAGAAGGCACCAAAGTCCTCAGTTCTACTCATCGTGCAGTCCTCCTTGGACTTCATGAAAAAGTGGAGGAAATTAACAGTTCCACCAGAAAAAGAAATGTTCAACGTTATGAGTAGCTGATACTCAGTATGGAAATGTTGCCATGGATCTTGATTCTAAATCATATTTGTCACCTCCAATTAAAATAAAAAGGAAGGCTTGTAAGAAATTAGGAAACATCAAAGCCTTTGGCGATCTCAAATGAGAAGACAGGAGGGCAAAACGTATCTTGTCACATTATGGATCAGATTTGGAAATAGTAGAAGCCTTAAGCAGATTTTGGAGGAAACTGGATTCGACATTTCCAAGCCTTGGATTGGTGGAAGAATCATTTCTATGTTACACATTCCCTCTGGGACATAATAGCTTCACAATAGACTTGAAATTGATGGTCATGAATAATACAGTGGAGTTGAATATCGATCTGCTGGTTGCATAGAGGAGTATTCTGTAATTGAGAGAACGATCGAGCAAACATTGGCCGAAGATTTCATCAGTTTAGAAGGAGACATTGATGATGGTGTTCCAGATTTTTTTCCAAAAAGAGAGGTTGCAACAAAATCCTGGAAAAGAATATTTTAAAAAAGGTAAGTTAATTTCTTTTGAATTTCAAATGCTGGAAATGGCAGTTACAGATTATTTTTCTTGATTTTGTGGAAAGTAAACCAGAAAGATAGGTATGGAAACTTAATTTCCTGATTTGGTGGAAAGGATAAGATAAAAAAGAAGGAAAGCTTATCCCATGATTTTAGGAAAGAAAATAATCAACTGCTACCCACCATCTCGATAAAGAAAGTTATTACAGAAAAAGAGAAAGGATAGAAAATATAGTCTATCCCAGATTCTAAGGAAGAATCGCAGAGATTCAATGTGAATTCAAGTTAAAGATCTATGAGAAATACCCAAAACATGTTGAGTCCTTGAAGCATTATCACAAGCATATTCCTCTAGATCAGTGAGAGAAGCCAGAAACAGAAAGCTTGGACAACATAAAGCTTCCGTATTATCCTTTTTTTGACTAAACAAGATCAACCGTATAATCTGGAAGAAAGCAAATAATGATGGATGCTTTTACAGAAAGCAAATAATGATTCATTGACAGATATTACTTCAGATTCACAGCATCCAACTAAGGGCTGCATATGCAAGTCCTGTCAAAGAAAAACCAGCAATTCAGTTAATCTCATGCCTGAAGATGTTACAGAGATTCCTGAGGAGAGAAATGATGAATCATACAATCAATATGTAGATGGGTGTATGGACATAATCGAGATCCATCCCCCAGAAAGTGTTGGCGATGACAGTTAAATGGGACCATCATAGATTCTGCAAAAGGAAAATAACAATATGTGAGGCAGAAAAGTAATAATAGACTAATAGTCGATCAACTGAGTTTGATATGCATCATTTGTCAATGCCAGTTCCAGACAATATTGAGGATGTTACCCCTGCAACTCTGTTTATTGATGCTGTTCATGGGGGTGGGGTTCCGAGTAGGAACAGCTCCACTTGAACGGCACATGCTCTTGGAGATAATGATGAGATAAAAGCCTACGATTACTTTGACATGAGCTGCGATGAACAGCTGGCAGATAAGGAAGTAACGAAGATGATCTCAGGAAGTCTCTTGGTTATGTTAATCATGGAGAAGAAATGAACATGGATGAAACTCTTCAACTTTATCAAGAAGTTCTAGAGTCTGTACGCAAGGTTCAAATAATTCATGATCTCAATTACCAGGCCTATGACAGAGAACTATCATTTCATAGTGGAGTCAGGATAATTTATCTTGATAAGGAGGATGATGGCTCAGATATTCGAGAAACTGACAATCCTCAATATCCTTCACAAAAATAAGAAGTTCAACAAGATGGTGCCACAGATGATGGTTGTAATGAAGTTGAACAAAAAGCATCCAACTGTGACAAAGCTTATTATGTACAGTGGTTGCTTGAAAAATTCTATGCCTGTTGATGAAGATAGTATTCATGCATTGGGCATGAGCTGCTATCGGATGAGATAAACTGTTTCATGAATTTAGAAACTCTTATGCTAGTGAAAGTTCGTCTGCACCAGATAACAACCATTGTCATAATGGACATCCAGAAAAGCCCAACAACAGCAATGATGTTAATGGCCTGAATAAAAGTGAAGATCATCTCGAGGCTGGTAGCAGTATGGCAGACGATGAAGATGAGGGCCGATCCATAGCTGAGTTTCCTGATGACTACATTATTCGTATTAGCCTTGCTAATGATACTGTTGCAACTCTAAAAAGAGATTTTGGCAGGATACGATGAGTTTAGGAACTTGCCTTCCACAGCCATGAGGGCTAGTGAAGGACCTCTTGCACAGAATGGTGCCAATGATGTAGGTTTTGTCCTAAATGCACAAGTTGCTACAAGGAAGATAGCTGCCATATATGAATGTTGTAGGAGAGAGTATGTTGAAATATTAGTAGAGTTACATCTTCTTTAACAAGAGATCATCATGTCGAAAGAGTGACAGAGATGTTAAGAAAATAATATTAAGAAAGAGAAGGCAGCCGTGTAGGGTGCCAACGTTCAGTTGTGGGCAGATAAATGCTGAAAATTGCAGTCATGAGGACTGCCGAAATGGTTTTATTTGCATCCATTGAAGTTGCTGGAATTTACAGCAATGAAAGCTGCTGGAAAAGGCTGAATTGAAGAGTTGTTATAGCCATAAAGCTGCTGAAGATAAACAACCATGAAGGTTGCTGTAAAGGTGTTGCAGCAAGGAAGGCTACTTGAAAAATGGACAGCCAAGGGGCTGTAAAATTCAGAAAAGATGTAGAAAATATGAATTCTTACGTAGTGAGTGTTTTCTTATTTGGTTAAACAGCAGAAATACAAATAGAAGAAAAGGAAAGAGTGCAGAAAATCAGTTTACTTATCACCACATATACATGACAAATCAAATCAGAGAAGAGGCCAGAAGAATTTGTTAGTATAAAATATGACAGTATCACCAAGAAGCATGAAAATTAAAACATTGGGTTGCTGAAGTAAACAACTAGGAGGGCTGGAAAAGCGGCTGAAGTCACCATGTGAAGGGGCGGAGACCGACTAGTACAAGCATATGTTTGTATTATGTTATTTGAGTGGTAGAGAGAGGGCACCCAACCAACACACCGGCTACAACCACCATGTGAAGGGGCATAGGAAAAGCCGTGTGAAGTGTGTATGGTGGAGTAGTACATCCTATCACAAAAGATCTTCTTTCTCAAGAGTAGAAGAAACATGACTTTTAAGTGTAGCTGCCGAATCACTTTATGGAGAAAAAGAAAGAGAGAGTGAGCAATCGACACCCATAGAAGGATCGTGTGTTACCCTTATGTTCTTGATAAGTCAAGTTGTTTTACAGAAGCCTCAAAGAGATCGCTCGTGCATGTGTGGTGAAGAAAGTCATGTTGAAGATTAGCCAAGAAGACTGAGTTGATGTTGCAGCCATAGATGCTGCTTGAGATGATTAGCCAGGAAGGCTAAGTTTATATTGCAACCAGAGATGCTGCTAGATATGATCAGCCAGGAAGGCTGAGTTAAAGATGTTGCAACCAAAGAAACTATTGAAGATTAGACCAGTGATGAAGACAGATGAAGAATGTTGCAGACAAATGAAGTTTTTTGGCAAGTTTGGAGTTCGAAGTATCTCACTCCCAACTTGAGGGGGGTGTTGAAGAATATGAGTTTAGAGTAAGTTTTAGTGAATTTGATGTTTCTAGGTATTATTGTAATTGTCCAAAGTCGTAAGGGCATTTTGGTAATTTTCTGTACTAAGGGTATTTTGGTCATTTTATGTTTTACAACTCCTTATATAAGGGCTGGTAAGTTGTATTAGGATTAAGTTGCTGAGATTAAGAAAGAGAGAGAGTGAGGGGGGGGAGGGCTTCAATCTTTATCAATATTTTCTATTATTTATTATCCGCTATGTTTCTCATTAATTCCAACATATTGTTCTTTATGCAACCATCCCTCTCTCACTTTCTTCTTTTTAATCATTAGAAGATGGAATTGGACTGCCTCTCTCACTTTCTTCTTTTCAAGCATTAGAAAATGAAATTTAATGACCTCTCTCACTTTCTTTTTCAGCCTTTCTGACTACACATTACCTTTTTCAGCCTTCTTGGCTTTCACTTTTCAACAAACTTTCTGGCTGCAATACTTTTTCAGCAACCTTTATGGCTGCAACACTCCTTCACTCAGCCTACATGACTATTCACTTCAACAGCCTACATAGATGCAAACTTTTCCAACAATTTTACTAGCTACAAAATCACTTCAACAAATCCTCCTAACTGCAAACTTTAGCGACCTTCATCATTGACTCTTGCTGTATTACATATGATTGTGCAACATATTTTCAACTAGCATCCACTTAAACTTCAGCAGAAACTTTAAGCTAATTTTATGTCACATCTTCTGATGGCAGTAAGTATTTTCTCTGCCTTAGGATCATACAAAGGCCATGCCTTATGGTACGAGTTTATAAAGTTTTTTTGATAAAGTGCTTTTTCTTCACATAAATTGGTGATTCAGTTTTAGAATCCCCCTTTCTCTACAACCACTTCTTTATGCATATGATGGGGCAACAATTAACAACTCTCTTTCCTAAAATCATTGGGATCATCCTTCATTTTTTAGAACAACTTTTTTTGGTTTCATTTTTGGTTAGCTTTCCCACAAAACATGGCCTGCCATGTTTTATGGTTCTGAGTGTTGGGCAGTTAATCATCAACATGTACAAAAGATGTCTGTGACAGAAATGAAGATGTTGAGATGGATGAGTGGTCATACGAGAAAAGACCGTATATATAATGAGGTTATTAGAAACAAATTAGGAGTGACACCAATAGAGGATAAAATGAGAGAACATCGTTTAAGATGGTTTGGACATATAGAAAGAAGATCAAAAGAAGAACCTGTAAGAAGGTTAGAAAAACTAAATTTGGAAAGTATTAAAAGAGGTAGAGGACGACCACAAAAGTGTTGGAAAGAAACAATAAAGAATGATCTAGCTTATTGGGAGTTAACTGCTAACATGGCACACGATAGGGATCTGTGGAAACAAAGAATCCATGTAGCCGACCCCGTCTAGTATGGGAAAAGGCTTAGTTGTTTTGTTTTCCCACAAAATAAGGAAAGTTATCTTTACTTTCTTTTTTTCAGCATTTGATATTTAAAAACGATGAAATTATCTTTTTCAAAAAACTGATCTTCCTTTTCAAATTTTTGTATGACCCTTTTTGGAAGGATAGGCCATTCACTATCATCACTTTTGGCAACCAACCACCTTCCAAATCTTGTCCTTGGGTTGGTCTAAGTTGCCATAGTCAGGATCGGTGGTATAATAAAAATCACCTTTCCTTCTTTGTATCTTCTTCCTTTCTCGATAAAGTGTTGACTTTTTCTTCACGTAAAGTTGGTGATTCAGTTTTAGAATCCACCTTTCACTGTAACCACTTTTTTATGCAGACGATGGACAATGGTTAGCATCTCTCTTTCCTAAAATCATGGGGATCATCCTTCATTTTTGTGAACAACTACTTTTTTTTGTTTCTTTTTTTGTTAGCTTTTACACAAAATCAAGAAAGTAATCTTTCACAACTAATTTTCTGGTTTGCTTTTCCACAAAATCAGAAAAATTATCTTTACTTTCTTTCTCCAGCATTTAATGTTCAAAAAAGATGAAATTACCTTTTTCAAAAAACTTATCTTCCTTTCTAGATTTTTGTGTAACCCTTTTTGGAAAGGGTAGGTCATTCACTATCGTCACTTTTGACAACCAACCACCTTCCAAATCCTGTCCTTGGGTTGGTCAAGTTGCCTTAGTCAGGATCTGTAGTACAACAAAAATCACCTTTCCTTCTTCGTCATATTCTTTCCTTTGCGTTTGCTCTCCCAAAATTTAGCCATCCTAGCTACATGAACTTCATCAGTCTACTGTGTAGTCAAATACAAATATGCATCATTCTGGGAGGATGCCCATTCCATTGGACCACCTCGCATTAGGATCATCCATCTTATTGACAACAACAATCAACTTCGAGACCTTTAAAAACTTGACATCCTTTTTTTCTCTTCCTCATCGATTTTAGAATAGTCTAAATTCACATCTTCATCATATCAAAATTTCTGGTGCGTAATATATGTAAATGGGTTCATCCTATCTTGCATCTCTAAAGGTGATATTTCCCCCTCATGGTGCTTATTATTGGCCGATGCCAAGCTGGTGCATGCTAACATGTCGACTTCCACATTGTGCATCCATTATACTTAGGATTGGGTCCATGCATGTCCTAACCAAAAGAAACAACACTTGTTTCATCTGCTTCCATTTCCAGATCTTCTTCTTCTTTCTTTTTCTTTTTGAGGTTAAGGGTTGAACCACCTCCATGGCTGACGACTTAGGAATACACCCTGGTAGCCTAATCTACACCGCACACTATCCTCTGCTCCTATCGATCGAACAACTACTGAGCTATATTTGTGATAAGTAATAACCAAAAGAAAAACATAGCTTAAGTGCATAAGTTGACAACCCATAAGTGATAAGTAACAAGTTCATAACCCACAATTATTGAGCTATATTAAATCACATGATCACAAAAAACATATTTTGGATCATAATTAACAAATGCATCAGCTTCAATGGAATCCAGATAGGCATCATGATCATGGTCATCACGACTACCACCAAGTTCTTCCTCTAGACAACAACAACAACAACAACAACAACAACAACAACTAAGCCTTTTCCCATACTAGACGGGGTCGGCTACATGGATTCTTTGTTTCCACAGATCTCTATCGTGTGCCATGTTAGCAGTTAACTCCCAATAAGCTAGATCATTCTTTATTGTTTCTTTCCAACACTTTTGTGGTCGTCCTCTACCTCTTTTAATACTTTCCAAATTTAGGTTTTCTAACCTTCTTACAGGTTCTTCTTTTGATCTTCTTTCTATATGTCCAAACCATCTTAAACGATGTTCTCTCATTTTATCCTCTATTGGTGCCACTCCTAATTTGTTTCTAATAACCTCATTATGTATACGGTCTTTTCTTGTATGACCACTCATCCATCTCAACATCTTCATTTCTGTCACAGACATCTTTTGTACATGTTGATGATTAACTGCCCAACACTCAGAACCATAAAACATGGCAGGCCTAACTGCTGCTCTATAATATTTACCTTTTAATTTTAATGGTATCTTCTTGTCACAAAGAATACCTGATGCTCCTCTCCATTTTAACCAACCAGCATTAATTCTATGTGTAACATCTCCATCAATTCTTCCATCACTTTGAAAAATTGACCCTAGGTATTTAAAACTTTCCTTTTGGGGAATGCAATGTGTGCCAATTTTAATTTCTATGTCCTCTGAAGTAGCCAAATGATCAAACTTACATTCCATATATTCTGTCTTTGTTCTACTAAGTCGGAGGCCTTTGTTTTCTAATGTTTCTCTCCATAGTTCCAATTTTCTATTAACTTTTTCCTTAGACTCCTCCACTAATACAATGTCATCTGCAAATAACATACACCAAGGTACTTCATCTTGAATATGTTTTGTTAACTCATCCATCACCATTATAAATAAGTATGGACTTAAAGTTGATCCTTGATGTAACCCAATATTAACTTCAAAGAAGTCTGTCATTCCTTCATGAGTCCTCACACATGTTTTTGCACCATCATACATGTCTCTTATAAGGTTAATATATGTCAATGGGATACCTCTTTTTTCCAAAGTTCTCCAAAGAACCTCCCTCGGTACCCTATCATAAGCTTTTTCTAGATCAATAAATATCATGTGAAGGTCTTTCTTTTTTGCTCTAAAATGTTCCATAAGACGTCTCAAAAGGTGAATCGCTTCAATAGTAGATCTACCAGGCATAAATCCAAATTGGTTCTCTGTTGTACTTGATACTTGTCTTAACCTACGTTCAATAATTCTTTCCCATAATTTCATAGTATGACTCATTAACTTGATACCTCGATAATTCGCACAATTTTGAATGTCTCCCTTGTTTTTATATATGGGTATAAGTGTACTTGCTCTCCATTCCTCGGGCATCTTTTGGTTTTTCCATATTTCATTAAATAGTCTTATGAGCCAAGTGATTCCTATTTCTCCTAGTATTTTCCAAACTTCTATAGGAATATTATCTGGTCCTACCGATTTACCACTCTTCATATGTTTAAGAGCCTCTTTGACTTCATTCTTTTGAATACGTCGGTAGAAATTGTGGTTTATATACTTTTCTGACTTGGCTAAATCTCCTAAACTAATACTAACATCTTTATTTTCATTAAAAAGATTATAAAAATAGTTTTTCCATCTATTTTTTATATCATCATTTGCCATTAGAATTTTTTCATCCTCGTCTTTTATGCATCTAACATAATTAAGATCTTTAGTTTCCTTATCTCTAGCCCTAGCTATCCTAAAAATGTCTCTTTCACCCTCTTTTGAGTTGAGTTTTTTATATAAGTCCTCCCAAATCTTAGCTTTTGCTTCACTAACGGCCTTTTTTGCTTCCTTCTTTGCTTTCTTATAAGCTTCTAAAGTTTCACTAGTTTTCTTAGCATAATGTAATTTGTAACATGCCCTCTTTGCCTTGATTTTGTTTTGTACTACTTCACTCCACCACCAAGCTTCTTTTTGTGCCGGTACACCTCCCTTAGATACCCCTAACACATCTTCGCCACTTTCCTAATATGTATAGCCATATTGTTCCACATATCAGAGGGTGTGCCAACATAATTCCAAACATCTCCTTGAAGGACTTTTTGTTTAAATATATCTTCTTTCTCACTTTTGAGGTTCCACCATTTAGTCCGAATAGCTCGATGCACTCTTTTCTTCTTTGTCCATTTTTTTATTTGTAAATCCATAACTAAAAGTCGATGTTGGGTGGTTAAGCTTTCTCCTGGAATTACCTTACAATCTTTACAACACGCTCTATCTTTTTTTCTACAAATAAAGTAATCAATTTGTGTTTGTGATAAGCCACTCTTATAAGTAATTAAATGTTCATCTCGTTTTTTGAAGATTGTATTGACTATAAAGAGATCAAATGACATAGCAAAATTTAAAATCTCCCTACCTTCCTCGTTTATATCCCCATAACCAAAGTTTCCATGAATCCCTTGATATCCTAATGCCTCTTTACCGACATGTCCATTTAAATCTCCTCCTAAACAAATCATCTCCCTTTGTGGAATCTTTTGAAACACCTTATCTAACTCTTCCCAAAAAACTGTCTTTATACTATCTTCTAGTCCTACTTGGGGTGCGTAAGCACAAACTATATTCAAAACCTCTACTCCTAACACTAATTTCAATGTCATGATTCGGTCACCATATCGTTGTATGTCTACTACACTCTCCTTTAAATCTTTATTTATGATAATACCAACTCCGTTTCGGGCCTTTTCTTTACCTGAGTACCATAATTTAAAACCTGTATCATCTATCTCCCTTGCTTTTTCTCCAACCCATTTTGTCTCTTGTAAACATAGAATATGAATCTTTCTCCGAATCATAGTATCTACCACCTCCATTAGTTTACCCGATAATGTTCCAATATTCCAAGAACCAATACGAATCTTATTATCTAGGACTAGCTTCCTTACCCCCCGCATCCGTCCATAATCAAAATGCGGAGACCCTCTCTGAAAATTTTTCACTACATTCGGGCGGCAATGTAGCGGGACTAACTTCTTTACCCACACCCGTCCATGATGTGGGAACCCTCTCTGCAATTGATTCAGTACATTCGGGCGAAAATGTAGTGGCCCTTGCTTACTTCTTACTGCATTCGGGCTCTGCAGCACGTCGCTAGGCGGGAACGCCCCAAAGCAATGCTCATAATTTTTGTAATCCATGTTGTAGAAATCCGACGAAGTTTTACGCTGGCTGTCGGAAGCCTAACACAACCCTCCTCCTTTATCCGGGCTTGGGACCGGCAATGCAAGGGTGATCCCTTACATGGGCGGAGTTTCTCCAAGAACCAATACGAATCTTATTATCTAGGACTAGCTTCCTTACCCCCCGCATCCGTCCATAATCAAAATGCGGAGACCCTCTCTGAAAATTTTTCACTACATTCGGGTGGCTATGTAGCGGGACTAACTTCTTTACCCACACCCGTCCATGATGTGGGAACCCTCTCTGCAATTGATTCACTACATTCGGGCGAAAATGTAGTGGCCCTTGCTTACTTCTTACTGCATTCGGGCTCTGCAGCACGTCGCTAGGCGGGAAGAGTTTTATGCAAGTTCTTCCTCTAGAATGGTGTTAAATTCTCCACCAACATCGTCAATGTTATCATCATTACCTCTGATTTGAGCTTCTACTTCTAGGTCCTTCCAATTCTCATCTTCTATAAGCATGAAAGCTCTTCTTGAACTCACCCATCTAAAATATAAATGTCCTCAAAGGAAATAGGGTCGTTAGGGAGCTCTTCTTTACATGCTAACATGTTGTTTTCTGAAAATTTCTTCTCTCTAGATCTATAAATAAAGCATTCTCCTACATCAATTATATGTTTTCCAGCACTTCTGAGTATTTATTTTATGTTCTTGAGTGTGTGATATTCGACGTGTTTTGACTATTTAATCATCAAGAACTTGATGCTTGAGCTCTTTGTCGATTCTTGATCATTCTATTGTGATTTGGCATACACTTTAAACTTTAAAGTGTCATTCTTACATGGTATAAAAGCCTATTCGAAAGAATATCATCAGACATGACTGTAGTGAGAAGTGTGCCCAACTTGAAGCAAGTTTTATCTTCTTACCTTTGCTATTCCAAGGTTGAGGTAATCCCCAAAAACTTGTCTTTATGAAAAAATAAAGTGTTATGTTGTTTGATTGACTTAAATTGCTATCAAAGTTGGGCAAGAACAATGAAAAAGTAATTTTTGTCAAATATGTTGATGGTACTATTGAAGAGCCAAATTTGAAAATTGATATGCGTGATGAGGATGGTTTCATAAAGACCCAAGAAAATTATAAACAAAATTTGAAATATGAGAAACTTTGTTTGAAAATGTTGACTAAAATTACTTGGATTATTCGTCAAAACGTAGACGAAAAACTTCCCAATAAAATCAATATATTTGAAAATGCTTTTGAAACATTAGAGTATTTAAAGAAAATTCATTCTCAAGATGACTGTTTTTCAAATTGATTTGATAAAAAATGATAATATTTAAGCAAGACAACTTAAATATTAGAGATTATCATAATGATTTTTTTAAATTATGAAATAACTATGAAGTTTTGACAAATTTGGAAAACTCCAAAGAATGGATAAATTTTAAGAATACCTAGATAACCAATATTTTTTCTTGTTTATGTGGGTCTAAGAGAAGAATTTAAAAACATAACATCCACTTTAATGCATAGAAAATCGAGACTCAAGGGTGATGGGTTCCTTGCAGATCTAGTTATGGAAGAGAATAGAATGAAAAACCTTAATGCTTCAAAGGTGGTCGTTCTTGCCGCTTCTAAACCTAGCGAAAATTTAAAATCCTACAAGCCACCACATGCCAAGAATTTTGAAGGACAAAGAAAGACTATCATGAGACCCATGACTCCATGGCCCAACAAAAGTACTATTTATCACTATTGCAAGGAAAGCGGGCACATCAAGACTTTATGTCCCCTTTTGATGCGAAAAATCAACAATGTGGTTGTCTTGAAAGATAAAAAGGGAGAAGCACTACTTCTAACATCAAGGCTTACATCGAAGAAATGTTCAAGGAAAAGCTAGCATATCCGAAAATGTGCTATCTACAAATTCTCAAGGTATGTATCGGTTTTCAGATTCGGGTGCATCTTTTCATATGACACGTAGAAAGAGTTTTTTAAAAAATATACTTGCCAAAAGACTTTAAATAAGCATATTTTTACCATCAATGGTACAAGACTCCAATTAAATGAGATTGAAAGTTTAGAAAATAAATATTTTAAAGTACCCAATGTAAGCCTTGTACCAAAACTCAATATAAATTTACTTTGCGTTGCTCAAATTTGTGATAATGGTTATATAGTTACTTTCTCATTCGAAAATTCCTGATGCAAGTTCACCTATCGAAGAAGGTGATTGGAAAGGCAATAGAGAAAGTGCACTATACAAAATGGATAACTTGTGTACCAAATTTTGAACATTGTGATGTAATTCACGACATAATTTTTTGGCATAAAAGATTGGGTCACTTAATACGAACAAGTTGTTTATGTAAAAAATTATCGATATTCGTAGTTGGAAGCAGCTCGATCACGTATCGTCAAGTATCAAATCAATAAGTCACATACAAACACACCCAAGAATAGGTGTTTCAAGTCAAGAACAAATCAAAGTCACATATAAAGTCAAATATTAAAGAGTTGCAATTACAACATGTTTATTAAGAGGTAAGAGGGTCTATTTATAGAGCAAAAGGTGTAAACATATTACATTAAGAAGGAAAGAATGAGAGGTATTAAGTTATTGGGGATAAGGGTCTCCCCAACGGCTAGCCAGGGCCCTGATGGCCTTGGCTATTAAGTGCAGCAAACACGGGCCCTAGTGGCTCGTCTTGTATCCTATTATACATTTTAACACTCTCCTCAAACTTACGATGTATATATCAAAAGTTTATCTAAAAAAAATAAAAACAAATAACTGAGAGAGATTTGGTGAAGAAATCGACTAATTGTATTTCTGATGTGACATAAGACAAATTAATCTTCTTTTGTGAGCATTCTTCATGGATAAAAGTTAAAATAGCAATCCATATCAATATGCTTCGTTCGTTTATGAAAGGTGTTGTTGGAGGTGACGTACATGACACTATTGTTATCACAAAACATGATAACTGGCTATTGTAAAATGATACCCATGCCTTTTAGTACCTCTTTAATCCAGGAGATTTCTGTAATAACAGTAACCATAACACGATATTGAACCTTGGTGGAGGAAAGTGAAACCTTCTGTTGCTTCTTGTACTTTCATGAAATTAGTGATTCACCTAAAAAAAACACAGAAACTAGTAGTAGAATGCATGTTGTTGACATCTCCACCTTAATTAACATCAACATACACAGATAAATCAAAGGACAAAGAAGTTAAGACTACCCTCTTATTTGTAGAACTCCTTATATATTAAATAATTCTCATAACATCATTGATATGAATGATAGTAGGTGCTTGCTGAAATTGACTAGCGGTATGCACTGTATGAGAGATATGAGGTCTAGTGATAGTAAGATAGGTGGGAGAACCTATCAGTTGTCTGTAGGGAATTGGGTCTGATAATTTTTCTCCGTCTTTAGCTCTTAACTTTGTGTTAAGGACCTCAGGAGTATTAACTTGCTTATTGTAAGTGATCCTAGATCTATCAATTATTTCATGTGCAAACTTGGTTTGTAATATAAAATATCTGCGATTGTTTCTAACAATTTTGATACCCAAAAAATAACTAAGAAGACCAAGATCTTTCATGTTAAATTCATGATGAAGATCATGATTAACCTATGGAATTCCTCTTTTATCACTTTTAGTGATGATCATATCATCCACATATAAGAGTAAGATAATGCTTGTATCAAATTTTCTTATAAACAAAGCAGAATCAGTATAACAAGAAACAAAGGTACGTAAATGAATGAATTTTTCAAAACGATCAAACCAAGCCTTGTGGGCTTGTTTCAAACCATACAAATCTTTTTAAGTATAAAAACATGATCTTGGGGAATGTCAAGTCAAAGAGGAGGATTCATATGAACATCTTCATTTAAGTTTCTTTTCAGGAGTGTATTAATTCAAAAGATTTACTTGTTACAAATTTTCTTTCATCAAAAGGAAGACAATGCATTTTTCTAAGCATACATTCTTTACAATCAAAATTATGATTCCCGTTTGTTTTCAATAAAGGAAAATTATGTAGTCTATGCATATCCAAATGTGCAAGTCGTTTACGCCAAAGAGTAGTATCATGAACTACGTTACAAGATTCAAAATTTGGCATGACTAAATTATTCATTTTGTATAGTTCACTTTTTTTGTGGTCTTGACCAATCACCTTCTTTGATAGGTGATCATGCATCATACAATTCTTAGATGAAAAAGTGATTATACAACCATTATCACAAATCTGAGCAACTGAGAAAATATTTTAATTTAATTTAGGTATGAAACTTATATTTTGAATTTTGAGTTCTTTTTCAAATATCTCAATTTTTTCAATTTGAAGTTTTGTACCATCGGTCGTAAAAACATGTTTATCAAAAATATTTTGAGAATTTTTTAAAGATTTTTCATCATGAGTCATATAAAAAGAAGCACAAGTGTCTAAAAACCAAGACATACCTTGAGAAGTGGAGAGAGCATTTCTAGAGATGCTTGCCTTTTTCTTAAGCATTTTTTCTATGTTGGCTTTGATGTTTGAATGTAAGTTTCTTCCATCTTTGTCTTTCATGACTCACGTTTCCATATCTTTGTCAAAGGAGAGGACAAGTGGTCTTAATATGACCATTTTCTTAAAATAGTGGCAAATAATGTCTTTATTTGGCCATGGCACCACGGGCTTCTTGCTTGATCCATTACAACTTTTTTGTCATTCGAAGCTTTTGATATGAGGAGGCTTCTATGTCTTGACATATGCATTCGGCTTGGAAGCGGTAAGTGTTGTTTTTCATGTGGGTATAACGCTTAATACTAAGTGAAATCACAGCATACACGAAGAGGAAGATTATAAGAGCAGGTCGGCACCTTCTTGGTTGCCGATTTCTGTTATTTCTCATTCAAAAATTGTAAAACCTAATTACATATTACAACTTTATATAAACCTAACCTAACTTGAATGACCTAATTACCCTTACTTAATGACTAATCCTACTTAATACCCAATGGATCAGATCCTGATCCATTGAGATCCAAAACACATACAGAAATAATCAAACAGAAAGCAAATACATAATAGAAACTAATTCAAATTTCAAATTTAGTTTCCAAGACGCCCCCTCAAGTTGGGTCTTAAAGGCTTGAAACACCCAACGTGACAAGTGCTCTCTTAAACCCATTAACTGGAACTGCTTTAGTGAGGATATCTGCCAATTGATCCCCAAAATGCACATGAGTTAGGTTGAAAATCCCTTGGGAAATTTTTTCTCCGATAAATTGGCAGTCTATTTCAATATGCTTAGTTATTTCATGGAAGACTGAGTTCAAGGCTATTTTAAGTGCAGCTTTACTATCAGTAAAGAAGTCAATTGAAATATTCTCTTTTAAGCCGATCTCTTCGAGGAGTGATATAATTCATAAACCTTCGCACATGCCTAGCACAATAGCACGATACTCAACTTCAGCACTTGATCTGGCTACTAAAGTTTGCTTCTTACTTTTCCATGATATGATATTACCTCCTAAACACACCACATACCCAGAAGTTGACTTTTTGTCGATTTTTGAACATGCCCAATCTGCATCTGAATAAATTTTTATATCAAGTGTATGATGTGGAGCATATAGTAAGCCGTATGTCGTTGATGATTTCAAGTATCTGATGATATGAAACACTATACTCATATGATGTTTTGAAGGGGAGTGCATCCATCTACTAACATATCCAACTGCAAAACTGATATCAGGTCTTCTTGTAATAGTAACATATAACAGTTGTCCTACTAATCTCTGATATCTGTCAATGTCTTTATATGGTTATGTTGAATCATTATCGATCTCCTTTTGGATTTCAATGGGAGTAGAACACACCTTACAATCCTCCATTTTAGTTTCCTTCAGTAAGTCTAGTATATATTTTCTTTGACTTAGAAATAAGCAATCCTTTCTGTGAATCACTTCTATTCCCAAGAAGTAATGTAATCTCCCCAAATCCTTCAAGTAATGTACTTAATTGCCTTTTTAAAGTAACTATCCCTTCTGTATCATCATCAGAAATTATAATATCATCAACATATACTAACAGTATAATAGTTTATAGACCTTTCTTGAGAAATAGAGTATGATCACTTACACACTATTTGAAACCCAAATTCACAACACTATCACTGAATTTTTCAAACCATGCTCGTGGGGATTGTTTTAAACCGTAAATTGATTTCTTCAGTTTGCATACCTTGCTCGATTTTTGTTGAGGAATATACTCAGGTGGTAAGTCCATATATATATCTTCCATGAGATCCCCCTGAAGGAATGCATTCTTAACATCCAACTGTCATAATTCCCATTGTTTATTGACAACCACACATAAAATAATTCTAATAGTATTCATTTTCGCCACTGGTGCAAAGGTTTCTGTGTAATCGATGTCATATGACTGACTGTAACCCTTAGCTACTAATCTTACTTTGTATCTTTCTATATTCCCATCAGCTTTATATTTTACTGAGAATATCCATTTGCATCCCACTGACTTCCTCTCAGGTGGTAGATCTACGAGTTCCCACGTTTGATTTCGTACAAGTGATGTAATCTCTTTTTCCATTGCAGCTTTCCACTTAGGATGTAGCTTGGCTTCTTCAAATGTTTTCAGAATATAAATATTATCTGCATTCATCACAAACAACTGGTACTCTTTGGGGTAATTAGAATATGATACCATCTTCTGTAAAGAATATTTTGCCACTTCGTGTTTTCCTTTTCGAAGTGCAATAGGTAATTTACTATCAGGATCATGAGAAGTAACTTGAGAATGAATCGTATCTGATTCAGGAAGTGGAATTTCATTAGAAGAAGTTGCCTGATGTGGTAGAAAAGCATTTCTTTTACCTCTGGTATATACCTGCCATTTCTTGTCTTGAGGGCATAGTATCTCCTCCTCTTCACTTTCAGTGACTGGTAGAATTTCAATTGGTGGAAGTGGTATCACATTAGGAGATTGTATGTCTGATGTTGGAGTTTTCTGTATGTTATAGAATGGTATATCTTCATGAAAGGTAACATCCATAGTCACTAAAAACTTCTTAGTGATTGGATCAAAACATTCTACCCCTTTTTGAGGAAGGAGCATACTGACAGGCTTATACACCTTATTTTTGCCTGCGATGATCGGGATTTACTTAGATTTGGTGTATTAACATGTATGAAGGCTACTTTGCATGCATCAAATATTTTTAAATAAGTTAGAGGATAGTTTGTTTTGTTGGAAAATGGTTGAAGCATACCTAGGGGTATTAAATTTTAAAGACTTTACTAGGCATTCTATTAATCAAATGATAGGTTCTTTGTTAAGATAACTTCCCCAAAGAAAGATATGCTTAGGAACCATAGCTTTGAAAGAGCTAAGGCTCTAGCTACCTCCTAACAAATGTTTATTTTTCCTTTCAGAAACACCATTTTGTTGGGGAGAGTAGGCACATGTATGAATGAAGTGATTGAGAGATATACTCACCACCATTATCGCTGCAAAATATTTTAATGGTACCCTGAAATTGTGTTTGCACAAATTGACAGTATATGGGAATGATATTCTTCACCTCATCCTTAGTTTTCATAAGGTATATGATCGTAAATCTTGTACAATCATCAATAAATGAGACAAAGTATTTATATCCATGCAATGATGTAATAGAGTAAGGATCCCAAATGTCAGAATGAACAATCTCAAATGGAATGGATGGTTTTTCTTCACTTCAAGAAAAAGAAATTCTATGATGTTTTGCCTTCTGGTAGGTTTCACAGTTCAAACTTAAATCATTACAATGAGCAAATCTAGGTAATAACATCCTAAGTTTTGATAAAGGTAAGTGTCAGTTCCTCCTTCTGTTTTTCTTTAATAATTGTCGATTGTATAGCTGCTCTATTATTATCTTCGCAAAAATAGAGGCCTCTCCTCACACTATCCTGATCAAAGATCCTCTCCATCCTCAGTTCTTGAAATAAACATCCAGTAGTATCAAAAATTATATGACATTTCAAATCTTGTGTCATGGCAAAGACTTATAGTAAATTGACTGAGATATTAGGAACATGTAAAACATTTTTTAATGTGCCAAAAGATGTAATAATACTTCCTCTTCCAGCTGTAGGAGTATGTGAGCAATCTGCCAGTATAATATTAATCTGTTCTTGAGTTAACTCATAGGTATCAAAGTATTCTCTTTTACTAACCATGTGATCTGTGACACCTGAAATGAGGAGTAAATATATTATCCTTGGCCATAAATGAAAAAGGATATGCCATTGTTGCTTGAGAATCAGGATTAGAGGAAGTAGATGGAGTATATGTGTCAGTGAAACGAGCTTTGAATAATTCAATTTTCTTCTTCATATCAGCTAGAGAGGTTGCATTGTTTTCAGTGTTCTGTTCGTCACTCTGGTCACTGCTGAAATAAGCTTTATTAGATCTGTTCTGAAAATACATTGGTCTGCCAACTAATTCCCAACATGTCTCTTTAGTATGCCAAGATTTTTTTACAGTGAGAACATATTAGTTTTTCCTTTTCTTCAGGGGTAAGTGAGTGTCTACCCCTTCAACGTCCATAACCTCCTATTCCACGAGAGTAAGACACAGGATAACTATTTCTGCCTACAAATGCAGTAGTCTCAGAACTAATTTTGGTTTCCTTCTCTAACTGCTTCAAGTCCTCTTCACGGAGTAAAGGAGAGTACACGGGGCTCAGAGAGGGAAGCTCTTTTCTACTTAGAATATTGTTTTTCACGGCTTCATACTCATAAGAGATGTCCCGTAGAAGGTCAAATACTTTTCGTTCTTCAAATTCCTCATTATGCTCTTGTGTGTACTGTTGACATTTTGTCTTGAAATAAAGTTATAATTCTTCTCATAGACCTCTGAGTTTTGCATAGTACTCACTTACTGATCTTTCACCTTTGCATTTTTTAATTTTCTCAATGAGATCATATTTCTTTGCTATGGTCTTCCTCTAAGCATAGGGATCCTGAACTGCTAGCCAAATATCTTTGACAGTTTCTAAAAACATGAATGTACTGCCAATTGAAGGTACCATTGATTGAATCAGCAATGTACTTACCAATGCATTCTCCCTATGCCATTTGGAATACAGAGGATATGAAGTGGGTGGTTGAGGTATTCTACCATTTAGATAGTCCCATCGCCCCCTGGCCAAGACTACCAGTTCTAAGATCTAGCCCACTTAATGTAGTTTTTTTCATCTAATTTCAAGTTTGTAATCTAAAATCTCTCTCCCTTGTCTGACAGACAGTGATCACTTTCATCTCCAAGTTTGTTTCTTTCCATTATTATTCTCATAATCTACTCCCTTGATAGATTCGTATATGAGTATGTTCTCAGGTAACAATTGACACTTAATCTTTACTGCTATGATACTAGAGCCTGCAACAAACAACAAAGAATATTTCTAGCAGTAAAGACATCCAACATCTGATCTTGTTCTCGATATGGACGACAATCTACAATATATAATGTCACTATATCGTCACAGCACAAAGTATGCAGTTTCACGAATTTTATATCAACGTATTTGAAAGTTAAGGTAAATCCTTAAGTCAATATAGGATGACTTGATGGCAGGCTGTGTTTTTCCAGCACTCTACTTGAAGACATCCAACAAGAAATTAATGGCAGCACCCAATAAGACAGCGACAAGTTTGCCCTCCTTCTAGCGCCAGGCAGACAACATATACCAAGCCAACAAATAGATAGGTGTATGAAACACAACCTAAACACAATTTAAACCTTGAGGATACTTACTGAAACAATCTACGATTCTCAGACTTTCGCTTAGATGGATATTTCCGCCATAAAAGGCTCTGATACCATGTTTTTTCATGTGGGTGTAATGCTTAACACTGAGTGAAATCACAACATACACGAAGAGGAAGATTATAGGACCAGGTTGGCGCCATCTTGGCTGCCGATTTCTGTTATTTCTCATTCAAAAACTGTGAAACCTAATTACACATTACAACTTTATATAAACCTAACCTAACTTGAATGACCTAATTACCCTTAATGACTAATCCTACCTAATACCCAATGGATCAGATCCTGATCCATTGAGATCCAAAACACATACAGAAAGAACCAAACAGAAAACAAATACATAACAGAAACTAATTCAAATTTAGTTTCCAACAGTAAGAACGACTTCTTTTGCAATGCTGATATTTTTCAATATAGTTTCTTCCGATTGACTAAAAAGGTATTTCCTTTTGGTTTTGGTTTTCTATGAATCAAATTTGATCTAATATTTTAGAATTCAGCCCTTAGATCCACATAAATAAGAAAAAGTATTGATTGCCAAAAAATCTTGAAATTTGTTCATTTTTTGAAGTTTTCTAAATTTATCAAAACTTCGAAGCTGAGTCCATAATTCAAAAAAATCATTGTGATATTGTCTAATGCTTAAGTTTCCTTGATTAAGCATTATCATTCTTTTCATCAAATCTATTTGAAACACAAAGTCATCTTGAGAACGAATCTTTTTCAAATATTCCAAAGTTTAAAAGGTACTTTTAAACATACTAATTCGGTTTCTAAGTTTTTCATCACAATTTTGACAAATAATCCACGTTATTTTTGCATTCATTTTCTCTTAAGTTTTTAAATCTTTTTTGTATTTTTCTTGGGCTTTAAGGATATCATCATCGTCTAAATTTTCAAAATCTATTTTTAGTTCTTAAATCGTTTCATCTATTTAATCCTAATAATCTTTTAATAAGAAATATTTTTTCATGGTTCTTCTCAACTTTGATAGCATTTTGGGTCAAGAATACACTTGAAAGACTCATTTTTACCTTCTATTTTAAGAAATAAACAAGAGTTTGATGTTACCTCAAGTTCTAAAATGTTAAGTATGCAATTATAAAGAACTTTCCAATCTTGGCACATAAAAAATGAGGCTCTATTTATAGAGCAAAGTATGTAATTATAAAGAACTTTTCAAAATGAGATTATGATATCATGTAAACAATTATCGATATTCGTAGTTGGAAGTAGCCCGATCACGTATCGTTAAGTATCAAATCAATAAGTCACATACAAACACGATCGAGAATGGGTGTTTCAAGTCAAAAACAAACCAAAGTAACAAGTCAAGCCAAATATCAAAGAGTTACAATTACAACTTGTTTATTAAGAGGTAAGAGACTCTATTTATAGAGCAAAGAGCGTAACATATTACATTAAGGAGGGAAGGGTGAGAGGTATTCAGCCGTTGGAGACAGGGTTTCCCCAACAACTATATTGACTAGCCATTGGGGAGCCCTAATCCCCAATGGCTAGTTGGGGTGGGCCAGGGCCCTTATGGCCCTGGCTATCTAGTGTAGCAAACATGGGCCCTAGTGGCCCATCCTGTTTCCTATTATACATTTTAATAGTGTAATCATGTATTAATTAAAAATAATAAAGGTAAAGATTTTGTTTGCAAAGAATGTATTCTTAAAAAATTGCATCATATGCCTTTTGGTGAGAGAAGTTTTATTGCAAGTAAACCCTTTGAATTGATTCATTATGACGTTTGGGGACCCACTCCTATTGTTTCTAAAGGAGGAGTTGGATGCTATGCAACTTATGATTTTATTAGATATACTAGGATATTTTTCTTAAAATATAAATCCAAAGTATTTAGAATTTTTTTGACATTTCATAGTATGATTAAGAACCAATTTGACACCACCCTTAAAATCTTGAGATCGGATTTTGACGGTGAGTATATGTCAAAAGAATTACAAAACTATTTGGAAACACATGAAATTTTATACCAAAAGTCTTGCACAAAACCCCCAAACAAAATAGTTTAGCCAAACGAAAACATACATACAATATAGAAACTACTAGAACTCTCTTATTACTAGTAAGGTACCAAAATTATTATGGCGGAAGTTACCCTTCATATATAATAAATAGAATGCCTTCTTCCCAACTTGGTAACGTTTCTTCTTTTGAAAAATTGTTTAGACTTACCCCAAATTATAGAAGATTGAGAGTTTTTTTATGTAGATGTTTTGTTTATACGGATAAGAATGATAAATTATCTCCTAGAGTTGTAGAGTGTGTCTTTGTAGGTTATGACATTGACAAAAATGGTTATAGGTGTTTTGATCCCAAAGGAGATACACTTTGTGTTAGAGATACGAAATTTTTAGAAGACAACTCCACTTATGGCTCTAACATTAAAGATACAAAAAATATGCCTACCTAAATGACTTTGCTAATTTAGAAGATAATAAAAAGGAAGATAGTGATAGGGAAGAAACCATTGATTCAAGGCAATAAGACGAATGCACGGATTTGGAAATGAGAGAAAACAATGAGTCTTGTGATGCTATAGAGCCTCTTCCATTACACTACACTAAAAGACCTAGAGGACAATAAAATATTAACCTACCACTTAGAGTGGCAAGGCCCCCACAAAGATTTGTGTCCCACAAAACCTTTTAACCTCAAAGAAACAATCTTATTGTCGTCGTCTTAAAAATAAAAGAAACAAACTTCTATTATCAAGCTAAAGGTATATGGGAATGGGAAGACGTCAAGAAAAATTAAAGGATTTAGATAAAGCTCAAGCTTAAGATATTCTACCTATACCTAAGGGTAAAAAACTTATTTGTTGTAGGTAGGTATATAAAGTTAAAACACACAATAAAGACACCATAGAGAGATATAAAGCTAAACTAGTAGCTAAATACGGCTATGAAGAAACCTTTGCTTCGGTTGCTAGAATGACAACCATAAGAATTTTAATGACTCTTAGTACTATTAAAAAGTGAAAAGTTTTTCAATTAGATGTTAAAAATGCTTTCTTAAACGGCAACCTAAATGAAGAGGTTTATATGATCTCCTACCTCGAAGATTAGATATCCCCAAAATCATCTTCTTAACTTACGAAAAGCATTGTATGGTCTTAAGTAAGTACCTATAGATTTGAAAGCTTCATGCATGCTTATAATTTTCTATCTTGTTATAATGATACAACATTATTTGTAAGGAAGTCAAATGCAAGCATTGTAATACTGCTTTTGTATGTTGATGGCATGATCATTACTGGAAGTGATGAAGATGACATATTACAAGTTAAAAAGGATCTCCGCAAGGAGTTTGAAATGAAAGACCTTGGTTTGCTTAGTTACTTTCTAGGAATTGAAATTGTATGTTGTGATAAAGGATACTTTATGTTTTAAACAAAGTTTACTAGTGACATTGTTAGCAGGATAGGTCTAATTAAGGAGAAGAAAGTAGATACCTCAGAAGTACTTGGAACAAAATTGAGAGCAACAGATGAAGAGAAATTGAAAGATCCTATACCATACATGCAATTGATAGGAGCATTGACTTATCTTACTATTGCTCGCCCAGACATATTACATGCTGGAGATACTATAAGCTAGTTTCAACAAGCCCTTACTAGTGTTCATGTGAGTGCGGTAGTGAGAATCATTGGATACATTAAGCACTCTGTGGATAAGGGGGTATTTCTAACTTTTTCCTCTTCTCTTGATTTGACTGATGCAGATTGGGGTGAAGATGTCAATAATCGACATTCTACCACCAATTTTTGTGTATTTTTAGGTGTCATTGATCTCTTGGAGATGCAAGAAGTTGCTATCATCCACGGAAGCGAAATATCGAGCCATGACAACTACTGCTATTGAGATCTCATGGATTGTAGAGGTGTTGAGAGACATAGGGGCCACTCTTGAACAACCATCCACTCTGTTTTGTGACAACAAGAGTGTCATGAACTTAGCAATAAAGATAGACTGCCATTTTATTAGAGAAGACCGACTCTGTGCTATGTGCTCTCGGAACTACAACTTGTTGATTTTTTTAAAAGTCATTGTCGGCTTATAGGTTTAATTTTTTGTTAGATAAATTTTTGGTATACACACCATAAGTTTAAGGGAGGGTGTTAAAGTATAAATGTAACTGGAAACGAGCCACTAGGGCCCGTTGGTCTTTGACTAACCGGCCTGGCCACTAGGGTCAAGGCCAGATAGATATAATGGCCCCAACTAGCCATTGGGGGCCAGCTGTTGGGGACGTTAAGGTAGCCGTTGGGGGTCCCCAACTCCAATCACTACCGATCTCTTTTGCTGGTGTAAACTATAATCCTTGGTCTATAAATAAAGCATTCTCCTACATCAATGTTGTTTTGCAGCACTTTGAATATTTGTTTTGACTCCTTGAGTGTGTGATATTCACTATTTGATCATCAAGAACTTGATAGAACTCTTTGTCGATTCTTGATCATGCTATTGTGATTTGGCGTAGACACTTTAAAGTGTCATTCTTATGTCCACAACCTAATGGTCTTAAGCTTTTAAATCTTGTGTAGCTGAAGAAGACCTTAGAAATCTTGTGAAGATTCACGTTTAGGACCATTGTAGGTATGAAACTTTATGGGTCTGCCTAACCAGTCAAAAAATTTCAAAACAACATATAAGCCCATTCATATGGCAATAATGGCATGTTGTTGCATCTTTACAACTTTACTAACATCTGGCAACATTTTGTGCATCCTTAGAACTATTCAGTAACCTACTTTGTTTAGAACCCTATAGAAGGGGTCAGTGGACAATTTGTTTGGTTGGCAAGGAGCAGTAAGTGGATAGTTCGTTTATAACTATTTTCGTTCATGAAAGTGAAATAATTTCTTAAGGTCTGATTCGTGGATTACTCTTGTGAAACCTCACATGAGAAGGTAATTGTTTCATATGGTTATCATTTATATAACTCCGCCCATGTAAGGGATCACCCTTGCATTGCCGGTCCCAAGCCCGAATAAAGGAGGGTTGTGTTAGGTTTTCGACAGCCAGCGTAAAACTTTGTCGGATTTTTATAATATGGATTACAAAAATTATAAGCATTGCTTTGGGACGTCCCCGCCCTATGACGCATTGCAAAGCTCGAATGCAGTGATAAGTAAGCAAGGGCCACTATATTTTTGCCTGAATGTAGTGAATCAATTGCATAGAGGGTTCCTACATCATGGACGGGTGTGGGTAAAGAAGTTAGTCCTGCTATATTTTCGCTCGAATGTAGTGAATAATTTTCAAAGAGGGTCTCTACATTTTGAATATGGACGGATACAAGGAGAAGGAAGTTAGTCCTAGATAATAAGATTCATATTGGTTCTTGGAATATTGGAACATTGTCCGGTAAGTTAATGGAGGTGGTAGATACCATGATTCAGAGAAAGATTCATATTTTATGTTTACAAGAGACAAAATAGGTTGGAGAAAAAGCAAAGGAGATAGATGATACAGGTTTGTAAAGAAAATGCTCGAAACAGAGTTTGTATTATCATAAATAAAGATTTAAAGGATAGTGTAGTAGACATACACTGATATGGTGATCAAATCACGACGTTGAAATTAGTGTTAGGAGCAGAGGTTTTGAATATAGTTTGTGCTTATGCACCCCAAGTAGGACTAGAAGATAGTATAAAGATAACTTTTTGGGAAGAGTTAGATAAGGTGATTCAAAAGATTCCACAAAGGAAAATGATTTGTTTAGGAGGAGACTTAAATGGACATGTCGGTAAAGAGGCATTAGGATATCAAGGTATTCATGGAAACTTTGGTTTTTGGGATATAAATGAGGAAGGTAGGGAGATTTTAAATTTTGCTATGGCATTTGATCTCTTTATAGTCAATGCAATCTTCAAAAAACGAGATGAACATTTAATTACTTATAAGAGTGGCTTATCACAAACACAAATTGATTACTTTATTTGTAGAAAAAAGATAGAGCGTGTTGTAAAGATTGCAAGGTAATTCCAGGAGAAAGCTTAACCACCCAACATCGACTTTTAGTTATGAATTTACAAATAAAAAAATAGACAAAGAAGAAAAGAGTGCATTCGGACTAAATGTGGAACAATATCAAAAGCGAGAAAGAAGATATATTTAAACAGAAAGTACTTCAAGGAGATGTTTGGAATTATGTTGGTATACCCTGTGATATGTGGAACAATATGGCTATATATATTAGAAAAGTGTCGAAAGATGTGTTAGGTGTATCTAAGGGAGGTGTACCAGTGTAAAAAGAGGCTTGATGGTGGAGTGAAGTAGTGCAAAATAAAATCAAGGAAAAGAGGGCATGTTACAAATTACATTATGCTAAGAACACTAGTGAAAGTGTAGAGGCTTATAAGAAAGCAAAGAAGGAAGCGAAAAAGGCTGCCAGTGAAGCAAAAGCTAAAATTTGGGAGGATTTATATAAAATCTCAACTCAAAAGAGGGTGAAAGAGTTATTTTTAGGATAGCTAGGGCTAGAGATAAGAAAACTAAAGATCTTAATTATGTTAGATGCTTCAAGGACGAGGATGAAAAATTTTTAATGGCAAATGATGATATAAGAAATAGATGGAAAAACTATTTTTATAAGCTTTTTAATGAAAATAAAGATGTTAGTATTAGCTTAGGAGAGTTAGCCAAATTAGAAAAGTATATAAACCACAATTTCTACCGACGTATTCAAAAGAATGAAGTCAAAGAGTCTCTTAAACATATGAAGGGTGGTAAATCGATAGGACCAGACAATATTCCTATAGAAGTTTGGAAAATACTGGGAGAAATAAGAATCACTTGGCTCACAAGACTATTTAATGAAATATGGAGAAACCAAAAGATGTCCGAGGAATGAAGTGCGAGTACACTTAAACCCATATATAAGAACAAGGGAGACATTCAGAATTGTGTGAATTATCGAGGTATCAAGTTAATGAGCCATACTATGAAATTGTGGGAAAACTTATGATAGGGTACCGAGGGAGGTTCTTTGAAGAACCTTGGAAAAAAAAAAAGACATTCACATGATATTTATTAATCTAGAAAAAACTTATGATAGGGTACCGAGGGAGGTTCTTTGAAGAACCTTGGAAAAAAAAGGTATCCCATTGACATATATTAACCTTATAAGAGACATGTACGATGATGCAAAAACATGTGTGAGTACTCATGAAGGAATGAAAGACTTTAAGTCCATACTTATTTATAACGGTGATTGATGAGTTAACAAAACATATTCACGATGAAGTACCTTGGTGTATGTTATTTGCAGATGACATTGTGTTGGTGGAGGAGTCTAAGGAAAAAGTTAATAGAAAATTGGAACTATGGAGAGAAACATTAGAAAGCAAAGGCCTCTGACTTAGTAGAACAAAGACAGAATATATGGAATGTAAGTTTGATCATTTGGTTACTTCAGAGGATATAAAAATTAAAATTGGCACACATTGCATCCCCCAAAAGGAAAGTTTTAAATACCTAGGGTCAATTTTTCAGAGTGATAAGAATTGATGGAGATGTTACGCATAGAATTAATGGTGGTTGGTTAAAATGGAGAGGAGCATAAGGTATTCTTTGTTATAAGAATATACCATTAAAGTTAAAAGGTAAATATTATAGAGCAACAATTAGGCCTGCCATATTTTATGGTTCTGAGTGTTGGGCAGTTAATCATCAACATGTACAAAAGATGTCTGTGACAAAAATGAAGATGTTGAGATGGATGAGTGGTCATAAAAGAAAAAACCGTATACATAATGAGGTTATTAGAAACAAATTAGGAGTGACACCAATAAAGGATAAAATGAGAGAATATCGTTTAAGATGGTTTGGACATATAGAAAGAAGATCAAAAGAAGAATCACAAAAGTGTTGGAAAGAAACAATAAAGAATGATTTAGCTTATTGTGAGTTAACTAACTGCTAACATGACAAACGATAGGGATCTGTGGAAACAAAGAATCCATGTAGCTGACCCCGTCTAGTATGGGAAAAGGCTTAGTTGTTGTTGTTGTGGTGGTGGTGGTTATCCTTTATATGTGAAAGAAGGGAATTGAGCCTTTTATATGTGAGTTTACCTGGGCATAGGATGGAGGCAAGCTTAAATGTGGAATGACTAGACATACTTAAAAGAGGTTAAAAGTGGTGACTAAATGCAGTACGTATATGTTACTGATCTTAGATGTCTTGTACTTTTAGCCTTTTACAGAACAAAAGACTTTATGCTTCCAGGACCTATGTGCTTAAGAAATGGTACTTGAAGGGTGTCCTAAAGTTTGAACACATATTTGTTTGATGGTGGACAAAGCTGACACTGGTGAGGGACTGAATGGTTCACCTTGTTTACATGTGGTGTTGCTTGGACAAAAGGGGTGAATCGGACCCAGAAGCTGGTCAAGTGCTGAAGCATTGGCAAAATTGCAGCAGTACATGGTGCAAAACAGAGGCCTACGACGTAACGATTGCTCTAATAATACCTGATGCAAGTTGCAGTAGGATAAGAGGTGATGCCATGGACAATGGTTGATGCTACCCAATGCTTATCGTAAAGCACTGGTCCCTCATAAGGACTGTTCTAGGAGAATATGTCAAGTGCCTTTGATGAATAGAGGGTGAGAACTCTTTGTCGTAAGAGTTGTCTAACTTTGTGCAAATGTTTGTGTGGGAAGGTTCTCTTCAGTTTGAGTCACTGGCTTAGGGCCATAGCACTATCTTTCTTTACTACTTAGTGATTCTTGTTGGTTTTCTATTCATGGAATCTGCATGTACCCAGGATTTTTAACATCCCTTGGTGTATCTTTTGCATGAGTAATCATATTTTGAGCTCCTCAAGTATAAACACGTGGTCTAAGCTAGATTCAGTATCTTGCTTTCCCTTAAGGCGTATGAGCACCTTCTATAAGCTCATTCTTTCTTTTTTCAATAAAAGGCATTTGATAAGGTTCCAGTCATTTTGTAATATCTTCATAGTATCACGATATAGTATATAATTCTAGATCTGATATTTGTGAACATTTTTCATGGAAATTACTCTGAAGTATGGACTTATTTTGTGAAAAAAATCTGCAAGAGGACAAAAGGTGAGAAACTGGATATTGTCTGGTAGATGACATTTTTTATGGAATTCCTAGTTTGCATCTGCTCAATTCAAGAGAGACTGCTTTCTTGTATTTTATGCTACCACTTTGGTTAACATTCTGCAAGCAAGCAGGATCCCTTGCACTGTTTAATAGTTGGTCTTTCTCTTTCCTAATTACTGTATTTTGGCATTCTTATGACACAAAAGGGGTTATGCAGATGGAGGAACGGAAGCAGGCTGCGGCTGATGCTTTATATCAGTATTCACTGTTTGTGATGGCGTGTATTGGGGAGGGTGTTGAACCTAGTAAACTAAGGCTTCATCTGATGAAGGTAAAGCCGATTTTTGTTGTCTACTCAGCAGCGTGGCGTATGCATGTGGTGAATTTTTTTTGTCAACCATCTGTTAAACCAAGTATTGATCAAACTTTCGAACTCACACATTGTACACTTAAGAATTATAGTAGCACGGTTCCATGTACTGCTTACCTTGTGTTATGGTCAAATTGATAAAAGGCGATCTTGTTTATCTATGTTCATGTCCGTACTATTGAAGAATAGCAAAGGAACTGGTCTTCTCTCCTATTGGATCCATATCTGGTCCAATAGGAGCCGTATGGTGTAACATTTACTAAGTAGGGGCATATTAGGAATTCAAATTAGAAAACATTATAAAATGAAACCCTACACTATTAGGTGAAGAGAGGGCGGCTGCCAAGGAAGTGGCGCTGACTCTCAACCCCTTGTAACTTCACGATTTTAAGAAATTGATTGATTATTTTTCATTATTTGCAATTGTGTGTGATTTTCTCTACATGTGCGTACTACTGTATCATGTAGCTGATGCACTATGGAAATGTAAATTGAATGTCCATGTGACGTAGTTTGCTAGCATGTCTACAACTTCAAAACCAAACCTTCACAGCACAGTGGGATTGTCTATCTGGTTTACTGGCTTGTGATGAAACTGAATAACAAAGACAAGAGAATCTGGGAATGATATACTTCATTAGATATGAATGCATTATCTGTAAAAAAAATTGTATCCTCTCACTCAGCGAAGCCTTTTTAAGAATCTTGCTACTTAGGCCAATTTTCATAGAGGTGAATAAAATCATCTTAAAATTTTGGATTCCTGCAGCTTTGTAATCAGGGGCATCCTATTGGGCCAACATGACTTCTCGATTGACATGTTCATGTGTTGCATTAGTTTCAACCTTACTGCAGCTTTCCTTTTTTATTTGTAACTCAAGAAACCACAGCCAGGTTTGTGAGACTTAGTTTTTGCCCTGAGAGTTACGAAACCCCGAGACTAGGACCCTCAACTCAGGGGTCTATGCAGTGCATTGGCGTGTGCACCGGTCTAACCTTTTGCCTGGAGTCATTCATGAGCAAGTCTAGTTGTCAATTATGAAAATATGATGCTGATGAACTTTTGATACGCAAGGCATCATGTAGTTATATTCTCATACTGAGACTAACATTGACTTCAAAATATTTCCTAATTTTGGTGAAAGTTCTTCTTTGAAATCTTGTCTCTTTGTTTACGTATTCCATAAGGACAGGAAGGGGGGTTAGCAGAGGAGAAACTAGATGATATTTGTGGCTACGTGTGGTTACTTATTGCTTATGCATTTGAGTTTTACAATGTAGCGGTCTTTCACCTCTTCTACGTTCTGGGGCTACTTCCTCTTGTGTCCAATTGCCATGCATGTTAGTTTGATAGAAATTTGTAGGAATGTCTCACATGATGTCTTGTCCGCATAGTCATGTGACACACTCTCTAACTCTCTCTATATATATGTATATATATAAAGTGTGTGTGTCTAATATATTTGTCATCATTGAAAATCTCAATAATCCATCTTAAGAGATAGATAATTGAGTTTAAAATTAAAAGCGCATGTATGAATTAAACATGTAAACTAACTACACCTACAAAATATATGTGGACACTTTTTTTGCTTTTTTTACTTTTGAACTCAACCATTCATTTCTTGAAATGAACCATTGAGATTTTCAAGGACAGCAAGCATATAAGACTTTATATATATATATAGTCACATCGAGGACCACCATGGAACAAGAAAGACACTTTATTGGCACCATTTTTTATCCTCCATCAAGGGTGGTCATACTGCTAGGGTACGGGAGTATATATTGTCTCCATGCATGCATATATATATATATATATATATATATATATATATATATATATATATATATATATATATATATATATTCGTTGTAGTTTTGAGTAATTGTTGCTATCTATTCATTTAATAAGAATTCCAGAGGATCATGTTAGCTAGATATATATAATTTTCATTCCATTCTTTTGCTTTCTTAAATTTTAGGAGGTCTCGGGCATGCCAACCTGTCTGAAAAGGGACCAACCTCCGCCTGCGTCACAAGTCAAAACAGGTGAAGCATCTTCCTCTAGTAGGATGGAAGGAGAAAACTGACAGCTTAACCATCATCTCAATAGGGCATGGTTTCTGATACTTCTTTGTAAAGCTCTCTGTGGTACAAGAATCCGTCATGAGATTGAGCGTTGAGCAGCATGTTAATTGTGTATCTGAATTCCATGAGGGAGATGGATGAATCTCTTGGTTTGGTTATTGTAATATGGATGGCATTCCTGTTGATGTTGTCTAAAAGAAATGGGGTTTGGCTCCTGGTGGCAACTTGTGAATTTTGTGCTATCGTTCTCATCCTTATCTATGATGAGTTTAGCATTAATGTCGTGAATTTGATAAGCATGAAGTGCAAATAGCTGACTTGACTATTTGATTGAGTTCTGGTGAAAAGTACGAGAAATTAGATAGCGAGTACTTAAAAAAGAAAGAAAGAAAGATGAGGCTATGATTTAACTTTGACTCTGAGTTATGATAGACGCCTCATGCTGATACGGGTTGGGTACTCATTGTACTGACCCGGTACCTAGTCAAAGATATTTGGGTTTTCTTTGTGCTACATCCATTCAAATCGAGTAATATTACCTCTTTTGGTTGGATCGTGTTGAGTTCTTACAAGTCGGGTAAAATCACTCTTTTTCAGTGGGGGCATTTTTAGAGGTCATAAGATGGAATTTTTGGTGAGAAGGTACGAGAAATTAGATAACAGTGTGTAGAAAAGAAAAGAGTTGGTTTTGGATTTGGTTTGGTGGTGATTCATATCCAAGTTCAGTTTTTTAAAATGAGTCCATTCTTGGCACCACCAGACCGGCAATTTGCCAACTTGATTTGAATTTGATATATAAGTTTCCGCGTATACCCGCCAGACCCCTATTTATCATGTTTTTTTAATACATTTTTATCTCTTTTTTGGGGGTCTCTAGACCCGCGAGGACCCTTAACTAATTCAGTTTGAACCTGGTCTTTCATTCACACAAGACTTGAACTTGAGACTTTGGTTAAGGGGAACAAGTGCCAAACCACTTGAACCAACCAAGCAAAGTGAATTTTTAGTCTTTTATCTCCTTACATATACAAAATTCTATTTCAAACCGAGATATTAAATATCCAATATCAGATATGCCTTTTTTCTTTGCTACAAGAGGAGGCAGAAGCCTCACGCTCTGGGAATCGAACTCCCCACCAGCAGCAACGACACTAGAGCACCGTGTCGTTGAGCTAACGCTATACCTCTTTTTTATGACATGCTACAAACTATCATCCATGGGTATGAATGAACTAAGTGTCACGTTTATTTATTCAACGGGAGAGAATGGACCTCCAGAACCGAAAGTTCTAAACCACTAATTCTAGTCCCATCGAAACCTAGAACTGGAACCGAACTGGCCCACCTACAGCTCTAGTTCCACTGCTTCCCGATATAATTTTCGATTAGATAATGGTTTTGGGTTCCGGTTCCAGTTCCAGTTTCACATCCAGTTTAGTTCTGATCCCATTTAGAAAAGATGTGCATTAAAGATAGGATTTTAGAATCGGAACCAAAATATGGTCTGGAAGTCGGTTCCTGTTCCATCTTTGTCTCGACATTTTGGAAGGTGGAACCATAATGTAATTGAGGAGGTCCACAGTTTGGTTTTGGCTATGGGTCCAGTTTCAGCTACCATGAAGCGGTCTGAGTCCGGTTCAAACCAACAAACCATGTACAAACAGGCCACCTCTATTCTCATTGAATTCTATCATATTATACTTATATATCTTAATTTTTATCTTCTAATTAATTGTTTTTCTCATTGAATTCTATCATATTATTCTTATATATCTTAATTTTTATCTTGTAATTAATTGTTTCATTAACCATACGGTGCATAGACATGTTCGGTTACTTTGAAACCATGAACTACACCTGAACCAGTAAGGGTTACAGTTCATAATCACCAGTTTCAGTGACGAACCATAACCAGTTCATAACTGGTTTCGTTTCTGGTTTGAACTGAAAACTCAAAAACCAAAAAAAAAACAAAGAATTTTGAAAAAATCATATAAAATAAAACCAGTATCGATGGCTTGAACTTCATTTCTGGTTCTATTGGTATTTGGAAACGTAACCAAATTGGCGGATTTCTGGTTCGGTTACAGTTCGGGGTCCAGTTTGTAACTTTAGGTTTCAGTAGCTAACGGATTAGTGTCAGTGCAAAGTGTTGAGCTTATACCAAATCGGGAATGTTTAGCTACGGGGTCCTATACGATATTTACAAACATGGGTTCGGGTTCTTGTATGAAACCTGAAAGAGATGTGTTCGGGTCAATCTACTCCTCGTTTCCGATTCCGACCTTATCTTTGTTTTCCAAGTCTTTTGAGTTTTGTGATTGCCTAAACCACCCCTATATCTAAGTGTTTATCTCCAGTGATTCCTGAGGAGGAGCATGAAAGAATCCGTATGACCGAGGGCTACTTTGTGAGGAGGATAAGAACAAATCCTACAATTGGAAGGCTATGTGACGTGCTAATTAAATAAGAAACTTAAAATCTAGAGGATCATCATAAAATACTTCCAACCATCGATCTGCCAAGTTGGTTCTTCTATTCTGCAGGTCAGTGATCTTATGCCGTATATAAGACAGGCCATCTCTCTCGCTCTCCATATCAAAAAGAAATTTCCAATACTTAATTTTTGGTTTAAATGTTGAAAAAACCACACACACACACACACACACACACACACACACACACACACACACATATATATATATATATATGCATATTATATAAGACAGGCCATCTCTCTCGCTCTCCATATCAAAAAGAAATTTCCAAGACTTAATTTTTGGTTTAAATGTTGAAAAAACCACACACACACACACACACACACACACACACATATATATATATATATACACACACATCTGCATTGGTTTAGGTCTCTTGGTTTGATTTGATTTATTTTGTAAAAAAAAGTGGTGGTGTTTATTTTATGGTTCAACGTTCTCCCACATGTACACATACATATAAACATGTCTAGTTTCATGTTGCTCGAAACCAGGAACCGTAACTGAACCGGTCAAGGGTCAAGGGTTGGTTTCCGTTATGATTTTCAAATTATCGGTTCCAGCTCTGGAACGGCTTCATTTGCACTAGTTCTCTTGTTTCTTGGTTTGGTTTCTTTTGTAAAAAAAAAGTGTTATTTATTTTATGATTCAAAGTTAGCCACATACATATAGACTGGTCCGGTTTTGGGACGGAACCCCTCCTTAGCCACATGGGCAGGGCACTCCATGACGTTGGTGAGCTAAAGGGTCTACCACCTCGGAATCGAACACCATACCAAAAATCGACGAGTTTTGGGACCAAACTCTTCCTTAGCCACAAGGGTAGGGCACTCCATGACGTTGGTGAGCTAAAGGGTCTACCACCTTGGAATCGAACACCATACCAAAAATCGTCCAGTTTTGGGACCGAACTCCTCCTTAGCCACAAGGGTAGAGCACTCCATGCCATTGGTGAGCTAAAGGGTCTACCACCTTGGAATCGAACACTATACCAAAACTCATCCAGTTTCGGGATTGAACGCCTCCTTAGCCACATGAGCAGGGCACTCCATGACGTTGGTGAACTAAAGGGTCTACCACCTCGGAATCGAACACCATACCAAAAATCGACGAGTTTTTGGACCAAACTCTTCCTTAGCCACAAGGGCAGGGCACTCCATGACGTTGGTGAGCTAAAGGGTCTACCACCTTGGAATCGAACACCATACCAAAAATCGTACAGTTTTGGGACCGAACTCCTCTTTAGCCACAAGGGTAGAGCACTCCGTGCCATTGGTGAGCTAAAGGGTCTACCACCTTGGAATCGAACACCATACCAAAAATCATCCAGTTTCGGGACTGAACCCCTCCTTATCCACATGGGTAGGGCACTCCATGACGTTGGTGAGCTAAAGGGTCTACCACCTCGGAATCAAACACCATACCAAAAATCGACGAGTTTTGGGACCAAACTCTTCCTTAGCCACAAGGGCGGGGCACTCCATGACGTTGGTGAGCTAAAGGGTCTACCACCTTGGAATCGAACACCATACCAAAAATCATCCAATTTTGAGACCTAACTCCTCCTTAGCCACAAGGGTAGAGCACTCCATGCCATTGATGAGCTAAAGGGTCTACCACCTTGGAATCGAACACCATACCAAAAATCATCCATTTTTTGGACTGAACTCCTCCTTAGCCACAAGGGTAGAGCACTCCATGCCATTGGTGAGCTAAAGGGTCTACCACCTTGGAATCGAACACCATACCAAAAATCATCCAGTTTCGGGACTGAACCCCTCCTTAGCCACATGAGCAGGGCACTCCATGACGTTGGTGAACTAAAGGGTCTACCACCTCGGAATCGAACACCATACCAAAAATCGACGAGTTTTTGGACCAAACTCTTCCTTAGCCACAAGGGCAGGGCACTCCATGACGTTGGTGAGCTAAAGGGTCTACCAAAAATCGTACAGTTTTGGGACCGAACTCCTCCTTAGCCACAAGGGTAGAGCACTCCATGCCATTGGTGAGCTAAAGGGTCTACCATCTTGGAATCGAACACCATACGAAAAATCATCCAGTTTCGGGACTGAACCCCTCCTTAGCCACATGGGCAGGGCACTCCATGACGTTGGTGAGCTAAAGGGTCTACCACCTCGGAATCGAACACTATACCAAAAATCGACGAGTTTTGGGACCAAACTCTTCCTTAGCCACAAGGGTAGGGCACTCCATGACGTTGGTGAGCTAAAGGGTCTACCACCTTGGAATTGAACACCATACCAAAATTGTCCAGTTTTGGTACCGAACTCCTCCTTAGCCACAAGGGAAAGGCACTCCATGCCGTTGAACTAAAGGGACCACCACCACCTGGGAATCAAACAACCATACCAACATCGCCAACAGGAAGCTCCCTGTCATTCTGCTAAGGGAATACTTGTGACAAGTAGGGGTTAGACAAATTTTTTAGAATGAAGCTCGATCAGAAACTATGGGTTCTAGTTCCAGTTCCGATCCAATTTCCAGAACCCATGAACCATAACTGAACAAGGACATACCTGGTTCTGGCCTCTGATGGTTTTGAGGCTGGTTCTGTTCTGGTTTGAAACCGATCATGTCTATATATGTGTGTATATATGTCTGCATGTGTGTGGAGAGAGAGAGAGAAAGAGTTTTATATACAATGATGTACATTGTATGATCATGCATAATCCTTTGTCTAACACCTTTCACTGCTCTTCACTTTTTAAAATTAACTTTCACTGGTTAAAACTACTCCCTCCATTATCAAAACATCAAATTTAAATTTACACACATATGTATATATGTATATATAAGGTTTTCTAAATAGTTGTGGTAATAATAAGGGTGATTTTGAGTAGTGGAATATGGTTTTGGAAAGTGGAATAGTAGTGTTAGTTAATGGAAGATGGTGATTGAAACGGTATAACTATGTGAAATAAGCGATTATAAATTATTATCATCCACCTTGCAAACTTATGTATACAAGACCAACCCCATCTCTTTATATACATCTCTCTCTCTCTCTCTATGAGAGAGAGAGTCTCGTATATGCTAGCATACTTAAGTACTAGCAAACCTAAATAAATCTCAACTATCCATCTTTGATGATAGCTAGTTGAGTTTACTTTTAAATTTAGAATCTAATGAGTTAGAAGGAACATTAACACACTCATGGGGATGGGATGCCGATAATGTGGATGTAGGCCACCTTCAGTGATTAAGAGCTATGCCTTCATGTAGTACCAAGTTCTTCGACAATACCCCATGATGTAAGTCTTGTGTGGGTTATCAGGCCTAGTAATTGCCTTTAGTGATGCAGAGTGTCACACTTCATATAAACATGTAAGTGTCAGGCTCAAGGATGCAACTCCTTGATCACAACGAGCCTCAAGTATATTATCTAACCTTTAGGGCCATCTTCAGTGATTCAGAATACTGAGTTACAATAGCAGTTCATAAGATTATACCCTAAACCTTTCAACCTTTCAAAGACTCACATCCATGCAGAAGATGTCGAAGAAAGCGATTTTGGATTGCTTTGCAGTGATAATAAGGGCGACCTGATTGGATTGGTCCTAGGTAAGGATAAAGATAAGGACATTGCTGAGGACACCAATGATTTTGGGTAGAGGAGAACATGATAATTTGATCATGAACACATTATTCTCCTAGTGCCACCTCGTACTATTAAACGTTTTTTAGAGAAGAGCCCTTAACTTACTAGTGTAATGTATTGGGGGTTATGCACTCCTTTCTCCTATCAATAAAACACTTGTCTTCTAGCTTTTTACTTCATGTCTTTATTGTCATTACTCTCTTGTGCTTTTTGTGTTGCATGGTGTGTTAAATGGATACTAAGACCCACTCTATGCTTTAATATCTATGGGAAGGGCCCAACTCACAATGAGGCCATCTGAACTACTTGTTTGATGCATCACTTTGGAAATCCACTAAGGATTATCTAACCTACCAACAATGTGCTAATCATGTTGCTAGAATTGTCAGCATGCCAATGGTGTGGGTGTAATAGATTAGGTATCGGAGACAATTCGATTTAAAGTAGAGAGAGTAAAGATGTACCTACTTGTGTTGACGGTAGAAAGGTAACTCATTTTTGTCTACATTTTCTACGATGACACTATCGCTACTGACACTAAGATTAGTTGGTAACCTCATTCTACTTCAAAAAGGAAAGTCGAAAACCATATCAGTAACTGACCTTGTTGAAGCATTAGGTACCCTGCCTAACGTCGATGTATGACTTACGAGGTTAGAAAAATTGATAGTTGTACTAGATGATGTTGTTCCTCGTACGGTGAAAGGCTTCTATTGGTTGACAGGTGAGTTGAGAACTGCAATTCAACATGTTGAACAACGTACAAATGCTTGCAATTATACATGTGATATTACGAGAGATCGTTTGAAGTGCTTTAAAAAGTACCTTTAACAGACTTAGACTAATATGATGACTTGACTATAGAAGCTCATGGAGAGTACTTTTTCCCAACTTCTGGAAAGATGAGCTTTAGAACATTCTTAGATGGAGATGCTAGCTCAATTGGATAGAGTTGAGCATAGGTTGATGAATAGGTATGGACGTAGAAATGGCAAAGAGCGAACTGATTCCATAACATCAAGGTTAGAGAACAAAAGGTCTTTGTTAGTGTTAGTGCTTTGACTAGGGAGAAGTTAGAATCTTTTAGTGGTACTAAAGAGTGTTGACTAGAAGATGCCTAGCGCTAAGGTGTTTTCAGAAATTGATATCATGCAACTAAATGAGTGTGGATATATCGTTACCACTGCATGTCCCATCAAAACAAGAGGACAACCACACAAATAAATGGGGAGACAAGTATAAGTGTGAGCACTTAGAGATGAGAATGCAAATATGTTATTGGCAAGACTCAACATTAAATTATACAAGGCAAGTTGCATAAAAGTGAAAGACAGGATAGTTGGAGGTATAACAAGAGATTGTTGCATGACACTTTAATATATTATTAATAGTATACAACTTTGTGTTGATCAATACGAGTAGAGAGATTTTATCCAATCACTCCATTTAAAGGTAGGAACGCACATGAATGAGTGAACGTAGTGAATGTTGATGATTAGTGATCCAAATAGTCTAAAAGGATAATGTGTCTCAATCGACCAATGATGGTGCGTCTGTTTATAATCGATTGCACATTATCTTATATGTGAGCAAATATAAAGCTTATCATATAGATATGAAATGTGCATGTTGTAAGTACCTTAAGTACCTATATCCTAACGAACAATAGGAGTTGTAGAATATAGAGGTATAGTGGGTAGAGAAGTAAATAGTGTGTTGAAGCTCCAAAAGAGATGCAAGAGTACTACTAAGAAACTTGTCGAGATCATCAAGTGCTTAGGTAGGGAGAATGTGACCCGGAGACCCTCCACAACAATTTTTTCTATAGTTGTGTAACTAGGCCCTTCCGTATGAACATCTTAGAAACTTTAGTACCCATTCTTAGGCCCCTGCTTTAGACAAAAAGTGCCCTTTAACCATTAACATATTATTGGCTTAGAGAAACCCCTTTATAAAACCCTCTTTAAGGGAAAAACTCCTAACTTACCAGTCCTATGCATTAGGGCAATGCACTTCTTTCTGCTATCAATAAAACACTTATCTTATGGCTTTGCATTTCATGTGTTTTGCTGTGTTTGCTCTTTTATGTTCGTCATGTTTCATAGTGTGAGTTAAACGGATGTCATTTGAAAGAGAGATTTAACTCTTATTTTCTATTGAAGCATGTCTAAACTACTTATTTGTTGTATAAGTTTGAAAATCTACCAAGATTGATTTGGTCTACTGGCCGAATGTTGGTCACATTGCTAGTTCTAATGGAATGGGTGTGACATATTTGGTATCAATGTATGGTTAGTCATGTTAGATGTTAGTTAGTTGAAGAACTTTTGAGAAAGTATGGTGTTGCTCACAAACTCATATTATGAAACATTGAGAGGATCAAGGATATCATAGTTTGTGCGTCAGCCAAAGAGAACACTATAATGATGTGGGAAAGGTTGAAAGTCTCAAGGCATGTAGAGTGATCCTTGATCGGTTAATCAGTAGCAAGGCCACATCACTCCCTATCAAATGATAGTGTCTAAAGTCTTGTACTATTTAGAGAGCGATGTTCAAATAGTAGTAAACTTCCTGTTATTCATTGACCAGTGCATAAGACTCATGGAGATTACAAAGGATGGTTGAAAGATGAATATAAAGGTGTTGTTCATTGGTACCCCCAAGACCATGGTTGACCCTTTAGAAGCCACATGACCTGTGAGTGGAGAGAGAGAGTTCTATATGTCACGTTTTCACTCACTTCATTTCTCTCCAAAAAGAAAAATTGGCAAAATCAAAGGAAAAGGAAGAAAACAAAAAAACCTCTAATATAGAGGTCTTCCAAAACGAAAAGGGAAAACAAAAACCTTCAAAATAGAGGTCTTTCTTTGGAAAGAAAAAAGAAAGAAAGAAAAAGCCAAAGCTAAAGCTCAAAAGAGCAATTTACCTTGTACCACGAGACGCTTCAGAAGAGACCGTGATAAATTCTTTCTCAAATCTTCCACAAACTTATCCCAATGGAAAAAGGTTTACCATTAAAATACTAGAGTAGGAATAAGACCTATTTACTTAGATTTCATTTTGTTTGAGAGTTAGACTTTGTTGTGTGGGAAATTGAATTTTGAAATGTTATTCAAAATTTCCTACAAAACCTCTGCTAAGTAATGGGTATTAAAACCCAAATGAGGAGAACTATAAGAAATTGAAAATCCTTTTGATAGAAACCAAAAGGGAGTTCCCGGTTGAAAAGAAATTTTGAAAACCCGAAACATCAAAAAGATATAATACAGGGATTATTTTACTTGGGGCAGCCGACCTTCATACGCTTCTCCTCAAGCTCATAAACCTCATGAATAGGTCTCTAAGCACACACTACACTCCATTTACATCACACACCATGCATGCATACATCCATCAAAAGGCCAGCCATGCATGATCATCCTAGGACTAGTACTTTGTTTAAATTCAAGTTCCCTTTGGCTAAGATCCCCTCCTTTACAAGAATACGAGAAAACATATGTTATGAAATGAAAAAAATCCATATTATCAAGATGAATCTGGGAAGAAAATAAAATGGGTGTTTTCTTCTTTGCCATTATCTAAATAAATTTGGATTAATACCAAAGAGGGACATCTCTAAACACCCTAAAATATTTTCAAAAATATATCCAAGCATGTTTTAGAGTTTTCAAAACAATAAGCTTGTTTTTAAACCCCTGATTTAAATACAGCTTGCAAATTTCACAAAATACCAAAAACAATACTTTGAAATAAAATGTTTTTAAACTTGAAGTTATAAAATAAAGTTTTAAAAAATTAAAAAGATGTTGACTTAATCAATGATGGAATAAGGCCAGGTTCAAAAGGGGATAAGGATAAAGTTGCAAAAGCCTCGTCAAGGATTCAGGAAGAAGGCTAATCAAGGAATGGGTCAAGACACAATCGACCGTCCGATTCTGAAGTAAAATTGAAGAATGCAAGGACTTAATAGATATCTAGTAGCTATTGTAACTCTTTTGTAAGTGAAAGTTGCCTGCGACAAAGGAGAGTGATGAAATTTCTTTAGAAAACATAAGCATAAACATGTTGTATTTGAGACAATTGTCATTTTGAAGTGCATTGCCATTTATTCTTTCTTTTAAGGCTGTTTTGTTATATTTGATTCTATTTTTGAATAGCCAACATAAGCTGCAATTCTTGATATGCTTATGATTGTAAGTACCCAACATTTAGAATTGCCTTCAGGCAAGGAGAGATCATGTAAAATTTTTAAAACAATACAAAGATACAAATAATTGATCGGTTGAAGGTATGGATATGATATTTATAATTTTGATTGTTGTTTTTAGTTTTAATTAAACTATTTGATATGATAATTATAAAATGTAAAACTTGTTGAAAGTTGAAACTAGAGTATTGGGTCCAAGAGCAAATCAAACGTGAAACCATGGTCCCGAGTGCCAGTTTTAAGTGTAAATCAAACACGAAATTAGTGATAGTCTTATCTTGTAGTTCGTGAACCAAACAACCCCTAACGTACCGTACCCTAATACTGGGTACTTAACATATCGATACGCTGGTACCGGTACGTTAAAAATTAGCGGGCTTTCAACCATTATTTTTGAAATTTGGATCAGGTCGACTCATAAACCTGATCCAACTCTAACCTCATTTGGGTACATCGAAGGGTTTAAGGGTTGTAAAACCCCTTAACCCAAACTTATTCGGCATTCTCTGTTCTCTCTCTTTGGCACTCTGCACTATCACCGGCGTGCGACGCGCGACCATTCACGGGCGGGATCACCGGCAAGGCGACGGTCTTCCGGAGATTTTGAAGGTTATCACTTCTCTTTCTCTGTGTTTTTAGGTGAGGAACCATCGATTCCTCCTGATGATGTTCAGATGACACAATCATGATGGACTGATCGTGTTTTTCATGTGCACCCATTGAGTTTTGAGACCGGCCATGGTTGAATCCCCAGGACACGATAGTCGTTCACAGAACTCAGGGCGGCTTGCTCTGGAGTCCGTCCATATTTTGAACACTGAACACTGGTCATGAATTCTCACCGGACGCCAGGGCATCCCATTCTGTGGCCCCTGGGATTCCAATTCTCACGCATCGTGAGAAATTGAGAATCCATTTGATTTGAGTCATTTGACTCACAAAAGGGCTCACTGCCTAAGTTTTTCTTCTCTTTATGTTTGTTGCATTAAGGAAATATTTTGTATTTTGTATTACTCATTAATTAATCATTACTGGATACTATGTGCATGTGGGAGCATAGTTCTCTTTGCTTTAGGCTTTTCACTTTTCATAGTATACTATGCTTTTTAGATGCCTGATGTTATATTTTAGAGTTTTGATATGAAAGTTATATGTATAAAGTTGAAAATGTTATTGAATGAATATTTCTTGTTTTGATTTGATATACTTGTTACATGGTATTGCATTTATGATCTTTTTTAACAGTGGCATACCCGTACTTTTTTTTTTGAAATGTGCATACCCGGCCGGCACCCATACCAGTACCATACTTGTATCCATGCAATGCAGGTCGATAGTGATGTATTTTCAGTTCAAGGGCTATCAGTTGAGATGTTAACTATACATGTAACAATGCAGGTCTAGCTAGTTTCTGCTGTCTTATTCACGTCCAACTTTGGTTATGGATGCAAATAAAGTCTCCGGAAGGGAGGGCGGACGAGTGTCTCTACACGACATACAGTTGGTATGGAGTTGTTGAGTTCTTTTATGATTTATTTTAAACGAGGAACGTATTTATGATTTGAGTGGTGTGCCTTAGAATCAATATCCTTGTTTTCCTTTGTATTGACAAATATGCGTATTTCTTGTTCTGACCCTTAATTGTGATATCCATGAGAAGAAAGAAAAAGGAAATAACTTGCAAAAAGCTATCTCTATTGATTTCAGTTTTATCTTTTCAAGTTACATGAGTGTTTTATCTATTGTTGTTTTGGTCATTTATTTATTGTTTTTGTATTTCTTTTAATGTTTACAGTCCGCCATTACTAAAATATCATTAGATGATCATTACTAAAGTATTTCGATTTCAGGGTGGGATTAACCTTATGGTGCGAGCCTAAGTCACATTGAGACACTTACACTGTGTCGGTGACCACCGACACGGTGTCGTGTTTTTTCGACACGATCAACGTGTTGCACGATGCTGATAGATTCGTGCTTCTCGCTCTTCTATTATGATTATATAAATTCCATTCAATTAAGGCAGTATAATATTCAGAATCCAATACATACAAGGATAAATAATTTTTTCAAAAAGGTCTAAAATTCTTTTTAAGTAAAACGCAATTGCTTATTCGACAGATTCGTGCTTCTCACTCTTCTATTATGATTATATAAAGAATGACCGAAGAGCGAATCGAAATGCAAGTAGGGCAAAACAAAGAATAAAAAGTACACTTGTTTCCAAGGAAATGAAATGAAAGAACATACGAAATGGGAGGCGATGATGTTGGGAAAGAGGGAAGCGACGAGCATGTCGTGGACGATGCAATCTTTGAATCCGAATCAAAGGGCGAGATCGGGGTCAAAGTGGACTGGGTTGGAGTCATGGCTGAGCTTCGAGTAATCGTCGACTTCGGCGGGAGTGAACGTCCTCGTCCTCCTTAAAACATCGCCTATCCGAATCGGTCGAGTCGACGTAGAAGAAGAAGAAAAGAAGAAAATGGGAGCAGCGAGCTTCTTTCTGAGGATCATGTTTTTGAGCGACCGTCGGTGAGGAAAGGCGTTCACTTGAGGGCCTCCTACAGGTACTTTGTTTGACGGGATTACCCTGATAAAATACAAAAATTTTCAGAAGACGAGTAATAGGGCTTCAGTTTAGGTTTCAAAATAGGATGAGATAAGGCTGACAATCACCACCCGACCCTCGAGTATCTGGATGGCAATGGGGCGCGGTGGGATGGGATTTCATTCTGCCCGCACCCTCACTGCTAGACATAGACATATCTGATTCCGGTTCACTCGAAACTTGAAATTGTAAGGTTTTTGAATAGTTGGTTTTAAGCTAATTTGGGTTTGGATCCATAATCAATAATTTTATAAAAAATTAAAAATATCAAAACGGCCCTTTGAAATTGCTGGTTCCTATTTAAATTCAGTTCTGGTTTGCTAAAGGGTGAAACCGAAACTAGGAACCAATCATGTCTACTCGTTGCACTAAAGACCTCTTATTAGATGCCACCTAGCCCCACTCAACCTATAAAAGATAATTTTTCAAAAAAATTAGTTAATATCATATGTTCTATATAAAACACATAATTTATTTTATACAAAAATATAGGCTTATAATATATATATATATATATAGTGTTTGTATATATTTACATGTACATCATTTTTTATTAGTACGCACAAATATATAAAGATTTAAGATGAACGACTGTGGTAATAAAGTAAGAAACATTTAATGTATACAATATATTAAATGTAAAGCAGTGTTGTTTGACGTGTATCGTATCGTGTATCGCTGGGCTCTACGATACGGGCGTATCGTATCTTACTTTAATATTAAAAACATAGAAAAAATTTAGAAAATCAGAAAAAATTATTAAAAATCTGAAAAACATCAGAAAAAATCAAGAAAAATTTGGGAAAATTTGGTAATTGCTTTGAATTTATATAATGCAAAGTTTAGTACATATTGAGCATTCAACATTGAATAATTGCATCTAAATTTACATATTTTGAAGCAAAAAATGAAATACATTTACATTTTACATATTGTAATAAGTATCATCAACTAAATAATCTTCATCATCTCCTTGCTGAAGATCCTCATCATCATCACCACCTTTTGCTTGAAAATCAAAATCAAAATCTTCATCTCCTTAATAATGTTGTTGTGCTCCTTCGAAATTAATCCATGCAATGTCTTCTTAAGTTAGGAGGGCATTTTCTTAATTATCTTCTATAATCCAATCTTCTAATATATCAAAATTATCCAAACTTATTGGATCAAATTGGCTTTCTTCTCTATTTACTTTTTTTAATTGCCTACAAGAAAGAAAGATAAGCAATTAGTAAATAATATTAACAGTTGAAGTCAAATAATATATTTAACTGAATCTTTAAGTACTAACTAATACAACATTACATTTCACGAAGCCACATGTTACAACGAATAAAAACTAAGTCATTCAGTTGCTTATGTTCCAACTTGTTGTGCTTTTTTGTATGGATGTGTTTAAAGACACTCCAATTCCTTTCACAACCCGTTGCAGTATAGGTTTGACTCAGAACTCTGACTGCAAAATCCCTAAGGTTTGGGCAATCACTTCCAAACCTATTCCACCAAACATATGTAGAAAGAGGCAAACATTATGGACATAATCCACAATAATATAAGATGTATTGATTTAAGAAACTTAAATACGAAGATAAACAATTTACCTAGACGCATAGTAGTGCGGTTGTGAATTTCTACAGGCAAACCCATCAAGTGAAGAGCATTATCATATATCTCAATAATCTCTCGATGTATAGCATCTGTTGTACTCTCATTAGGGACTAATCTGACTATACAATCAATGATGCCTCGATTAACCTCACCGTCCCTTCTGAAGCTTGCTGAGTACATGAATGATGGGTTTAAATAATATATTGTTGCATGAATAGGCTGATGCAGTTGTTTATTTCATCTATTATCAATAAATTTTCACATGGGCACATAATCCCTCTTTTTTCCATTAAAATTATTTCTAATTGCTTCTTTTGTCCTATCCATAGCTTCATAAAGGTAGCCCATAGATGGTTTCTCCTCGCTGTCAGCTAATCTAAAAACCTTCACCAAAGGACATGTAATCCTCAACAATCTAACACATGCATTCCAAAATGTACTCTTGAAGACTGTCTCGAAAATCTCATTCAACTTTCTGTTTCTTCTATTTTGAGGCAACTCTGCAAATTGCTAGCACTCATCTGAAGAGAACATTCTCTTCAATGCTTCTGTCTCACAATACTCTGTACAGATAAGAAGTTAGTTGCAAACCGAGTTGCAGCTGTATGAAGAAGCTCTACACCATCTGTATATCTCCTCATCATACATAATATAAATACATGATTGTAGATGAATTTGGTGATATCTTGGCAACACTCAGTTGCTGCCTTTATCTCATCCATCTCACCAATATCCTCAAGGATGAGATCTAAACAATGGGTTGCGCATGGTGTCCAATAGAAAGTCCCATAAGTATCAGCTAACTCCTTCTCAGTTGCTGCATTATCTGTAATCAATTGGACTACATTCTCTAGCCCAACCTCGCATATCACTTTATCAAATTCTTGCCGTAGGATATTCCTCGCCTATCTATTCATTCGTTTGCCATGATAGTGCATCCTGTCTCCTTTCATGACTCTCTCAAAGTCGAACAATATTCTTGCAGATCTTCCCTCTCAATTTCTGATAAGAGGGCATCTTGTATCCTGGACCAATATTAGCAATTGCATCTGCCATTGTTTGAAAATGAAAACTATTTGCTACATTAAATGGAATGCATTCATCATAAAACCATCTCCCCACTACAAGGTCTTCCTGACCATGTCGTTGTTTTGAAGTCATAGCAGCACGAATTTCAGGTTGAACACCAGGTGTAGTGGTAGGAGGAGAAAATGAATGTATGCTAGAAGTAGCTCTTCCTCTACTCCTTCCTGAGCTTTCTCTTCTACCACTTCCAAAATCTTCAACAACCCTCTTTCCCCTGTTTGGTGGTCATGAACTGCTACTACCAATCTCCGTTCTGACATCTGAAGAAATACTATCAGTGAATCCAATAGCATCATTATCTTCCTCAAACTGCCCTAAATCATCTTTTTGTTGTCTTCTCTCTTGTATACTCTTAATGATCTGAAGACATTACTATTTAATGCCTTTTGGCAAACTTTTAACTCTGCCCGTGCAAGGAGCAACTTCTTTCCTAGTCCTTACTAGGTGGTGTTTCAACCGTGAAATTCTACCACTAACCACCCTCTCACAAAATAAACATCTTATCTTCAATCTGGAACCCTCAACTTGTGTATCCCAGTGTCATATTGGATCATCACACCGAGAATGGGAGTCTCTAACACCCCTTCCTGCCATCTCAATTTAGCACTGTAATTCAATCAAAAACCTAAAAATAAAAGCACTTTGTAAATCCTCAATCTTCAAATAACACTCAAATAGAGTGTCTCCCACTTCATGAATGCAATAAAAATCTCCACCACTAAATTGTTTTCTTTTCTATTAATCATGATGATTATATTTGATCTTTTCTTGTTATTTATTTGAATATATTGCAGTGAATGAGCATCAAAATATTGGGATGCAAATCCGAAGGAATCACTTAGATGACAACCAAGATTTGCATACCCTTAATATGGAACTCATTGATCAGTTAGTCCCTTCAGTTGATAATATTGTTGATAGTGAAGATCTATAATTTATAAGGTAAAGGTTCATTTCATTTATCAAACGTTAATATTCTGATTTTCTTTTGATTGATTTGTGTATTATGATGAAATTAGTAGTTGTTTACTTGTTTTGCTTTAATATAAAGTTGTCTGCTTACCATTGTCGTCATATACTTATGTTAATTGATGTCTCATTTGCTCTACCTTATATATAATATATATAATATTATATACCTTAGACGTGTCGTCACACACAAAAATTTTGAAATTTGCCGTATCTTGCACCCGTGTGACATAGGTGCAAGTTGATAAATTGTGAACCATAAGTGCATGACATGCATTCTCTTAGATGCAGGGAGGAGCACAAATATGTAGGGACACATACTTATTAGGTGCATATGTACGCCTGCTTCTATATACAAGCATGTGTAGTTTACCCACACATAAATGCATTTCTCTTACTTTTTTAGACAAGCAAGGACAAATTTCTTTATTGAATAAGAAAGCATACTATTTTCATGGTACCATTGCTGTGATAAATGACATACACATGGAAGTTTTGTGCATGACATGGAAATGATATTTTTTCATGGATTTGTGCATCATGTGTTGTGCCAAAATTTTCGGTGCTCCAGTGTATATTGGCATAAACAGCATACCTCTGATTATTCAATCTTAAGTGCCAGTTGGTTTGGAAGTCTTGGTGCCTTTCATGGATTTGTTCTGGGAATAGCTTTATTGTCAGATCTGGCTTTCGGTGTCTGTGCATGTTTCTGTGTGCATACTTTCTTTTTCTATTGGCTTCTCATAATTTCTTATTAACTTCACTCTTTCTTTTTCACTTTGACCACATATTAAATCCATCTGGATGTCGCGTTATGCAATAAAATCAAAATATTACATGCCTATATCCAGTAAGCAACACTAATGTATACATTAAGAAGCATGACAAGCTCAATTTTGGCTTTTCATGAGGAAGGCAGCTTATTAGTGTTGCATTAGGTAGCCCACAACCAGCGGGAAACATTGTTGGGTCTTATGCATAATTGGACGGGATCCCATATGAACTCCGAGGTTGAGCATGCTTTAGCCGGAGTAGTATTAGGATGGTTAGCCTCCTTGGAAGTCCTCTTATTGCACCCTCTAGGCGACCCCACTTAGTGTGGGAAAAGGCTTAGGTAAGGTAAGGTAGATAAGGAAGGCAGCTTATTGGAACCATTGTAATTTGATAGCTTTGTGGCCATTCTTATGTCTCTTACTGCAATTCTTGCTAGGACACCTTTTTGGTGGATTCTTGTGGTTCATGCAACATATTTATCATAATGTACTCTGTCTGGCTCTTCTAAGGCTTCTCATGTAACAAAATATTGCTAGGGTTAGCGTTGATAGTTAGTGCATGTAGTACATTTTGGGTGGTCATTCTAATCTCTTATGTACTCTACCATCTCGAGTTGCGGTTTTGATTATTCTTTTCCCTCTTTTCCATGTGATGCAGGTGCAAAACCTTATAGAAAGGTGTCTGCAACTGTACATGAGCCGCAAAGAAGTTGTAGAAACACTTGCAGATCAGGCAGAAATAGAGCCAATTTTCACCAATCTTGGTAATTGTCCCAAACTTTCTGGTTGTACTAGAGCTATTATTGTAACACTTACAAAGAGTTGGACACAGGACTGGGCATAACTGCAAGTGGTCAATCATCTTTGATCGCTTCCATTTGTCTTCTTTCCAATACTTTCGACTTCTATTTTGAATCTAATACATCGGAGCTCGTAATTTCTTTTCTCAAGACAATCTTGGCAGTTGAACTGCCGATTTTCATAACTGTGGACTAGGTACACAGAAAGTTGAACGTAAGACTGGATAAAAGGGCTTTCATATCAGTAACATACAACAACGTATAGAATTCTCCTTGGTTGTTTTTGGTAACGTTTTGTCCATGCGGTTGTCTCTTCAGTTTGTGCTTCGTGAGATCATCCATGGTTGCCTTTGATTTTGTGCTTCTTCAGAACGTCCTCTCTCTTTATTTTGTTCTTCATCAGAACATTTTAACCATGGGGAATCTTTTCGTTTGACTGTTTCAGTCTGGCAAAGACTTGAGGAGCAAAACACAGAATTTTTTAAGGCATATCACGCACGGCTTATGGTTAAACACCATGTCGATGTTTTCAATAATTTGCTTAAGAAGCAGGTTGATCTGATGCGGAAAACGTACTCACGTGAAGCAGCTCCTCTCCCAACTTCTGGTGCATCTAGTGCCACTTCCTGTAAGCTATATATAGAGTTGTGACATTGACTTGTGTGCAAATTACGTATTGTGCTTTTGTAATATATCTCATATGCATGAGCATACACATGGGTAATGCACGCACATTCCCACACATATATGTGCACCCACACACTCGTACACATATAAATATGTATACTAATTTTGGGTGAAAATTGATGGTTCAGCGGTTGGGTATTCCTCTGGACCCCTTATATGTACTTGCTAAATATTATTTTCCGAAAGCTGGTAATTTGGACCATGCAATGATAACTTTTAGAAATCAATGGGATGTTGCCTGTTCCTTGTGAATTTTCTCTTTTCATGATTATTTCATCTTCTTCTTATGTAATTTTGTAATTATATTCTTCTTTGTTGCTTATTCTTAACATTGATATCTCTTCAATGCAACAACAATCATCAGGTTCTTATGGTTTTGCTGCTGCTGACCTGATGCCCAATAGAACGGTCCCTCTTGAATATCTTCCAAATGGCATGACTTCCTTGGATCCGAACGTGTGTACGAACTTGGAACCACACCTTGCTGGACACATCGATACCCCTCCTTGCACTTTTACCGACATAGATTCTGACATGAGCATCTTATGTGATTTGCTGCATCAGTCGGATTCTGGAACGGTCCCTCTTGAAAATCTTCCAAATGGCATGACTTCCTTGAATCCGAACGTGTGTACGAACTGGGAACCACACCTTCTTGCTGGACACATCTATACCCCTCCTTGTGCTGTCACCGACATAGATTCTGATATGAACATCTTTTGTGATTCGCTGCTTCAGTTGGATTCTGGCGATTTTATTGGTCAGTCCTGTCGGAATTTCAGTAATTCTGGTTTGACAGCCAAACTTGCAGAGTATGGTAATTGACATTGCCATTTCAATGAATATCAAGAAAACTGATCTTCAAATGATTAATTAGCGCATGACTGGATGAATAGATTTCCTGCGTATTTATTATCTGGTGCATACAAAGATGAACAGAGGCTGGGTGCCATATCAGATGGGTGGAGCTGTGAAGATTTGGAGGTGATTGATGATGCTTCAGTTCAACTTTCCAAGTGTTCTCATCGGTTCCTTCCCTTCTTGTGGAAAAGCAATATTGGTATTAAAGAACTATCATGGGTTTTACGGTATGGGAAGTATACTGTACATAACGATTTGAAGTTATAATTCTTACTACTCGCACAGTTCTCTTTATGGTGCTCTCATGATGTCAACATTGTGGCTCTGGATGAGCATTGCTGCTGTAAATAGACTGGCTGTTGTATTTGTTTGTGAAGCTGTTGATTCAAATTTGTTTTTCTTACAAGAGGATAAAGAACTACTGTAGATAACGCTTTGAAGATGCAATTCTTACGACTCTTACGGTTCTCTTTATGGTGTTCTCATGATGTTAACAATGTGGCTCTGGATGAGCATTGCTACTGTAAATAGACTAGGCTTTTGATCTGTTTGTGAAACTGTTAATTCAATTAATATTTTCTTTTGTTACAAGGGAGGCTGAAGCCTGCCACACATGCACCCTCAGGGAGTCGAACTACCCACAAGCAGCAATGGCGTTAGAGCACCGTGCTGTTAGCTAATGTTCTTGCCGTGAGTTTTTGGGATTGGATCCTGATTCAGTTTGATTCAGGTCTGAACTTGAATCATATTGATTTCTTACTTCCATCAACAGGTAAAAGGGAAAAGCAAAAGAGGTCTTTGTCTACGAGATGAGCCTGTGTCTTGCATTTCGCTTACTGACATATAACTCGTACCCAGCTTGATTCATCAGTTTCTGGGTTGAACCCAAATGAGTTTGCTACGAGCCTAGGTTGAGCACTGTTAGCAACTCATTCTTTCTTGGTTGGTAAAATTGGGAGACCTGAGCCAAGTGATGCACGCACTATGATTGAACTCATTACCTTCGGCTTGTGGCATCTCTTTTTGTAAATCAGTCTGTACATAAAATTCTGCTAGTAATGCATCTCGTTAGGGTCTGCCTAAACTCACTTGCCTTCCAAAACTGCTTTTTTATTGTCTGTCTTTTCGAGAAAAAGAAAAAAAAGAATATAGGTAGACATGTCCATTCTGGTTGGCTCAGAATCATGAACTCAACATGGCCGGTTCTTTTGATGGTTTGTAACCGCCTATTTTGGTTTCAGATTGAAACCAATAGTTTGCATTTGAAAATCATGAAAAACAAAAAGAGACATCAATGTGTGAATGAGTTTGAACTGCCTATTTTGGTTCCGATACCATTCCTATTTCGTGGAAGGAAGAACCGCAACTAACATCACTTCGCGTTGCTTTTGAATCACCACTCTCTCTCTATATATATATATATTATATTCCATTAAAAGTAAAAAAGCACAAGTATGTTTTTAGGGTATTTTCATTATATTTATATATGCTATTTTCTTTTTCTCGATCTGAGCATTACCCTCTTGAGATTCATTGGCATAGATATTGCATATAGGTGGTTGACATCCTCTACATTTCTCCCTCTTTATATATATAAAAACTGAATTCTCTTCTTCCATTGCTTTTGAATGGTATGATTGTAATTTATGGGTTTTTAAAGAGTTTGACACTACCCAAAGCAATGCGTGAAGTAGTGTTAGTACTTATATATATATATATATATATAGAGAGAGAGAGAGAGAAATTAGTACATGTAGATTAATAATTAGAATTAAGATTTTAAAAGTAAAAAAACATATTATAAGCATGAATAAGTGTGTCATGTCACTTCTCATCTCAGTTTATACTAAAATATTAATTAATGTTAAGTAATATCTTCAATATTTTACAATATTAATTATATAATATAAATTACTAATTATTGAATTACTATTATGTAATATTATAATACAAATATTATGCAACATCTATTATACGCCAATAAATTTTAAATAATATCTATTTAATATATGTTAAGTATTAATTGATATTGATTCTATATTACAGTACTAACTAATATATATTCAATATTAATCTTAGTAATGTAAAGCCACATTTCTTATATCAAAGGGTACTTTCCTGAATAAAATGCCAAAAGTATATTATGTACAAAATAACAATTGAATTTTGACTATAAACTTCTTTTAAAGAAAGGTATGGATTTTGACATAATTATCTTACTCATGACCATCAAAATGCAAATCACCATCCTAATCAACTAAGCACTTTCTCATTGAGAAGAAAGGCATGGGTTTTCTAACTAACTAAATGTTCAAGAACGTTTGGAGTATATATATATATATATATACACACATCTGTAGTGGTTGGTATATGGCTGAGATTCACTTTTGGTTTGAAGCATGTCAAGTTTGGAGCATATTAGATTATGCATATGATTTGCTTTTGAATGTCAACCATCTTTTGCTTTTATATTTATATTATATAAAAATCTCAATAATCTTATCAAAGAGAACGTGGTTGAGATTCAAAAGAAAATGATTGTTTGAATCTCAATCATTAGTCTCTTTTCTTTTATTTTTAAATCTTATATCTTTATCTTTATCTTTTAGGTTGATATTTATATGACGACAAAAAAATACTTATATATATATATAAAAGAGTGGAAAGTGTGGTGGTGAGGAGCTAAGGAGTGCCTCTTCTGACTACAACTATTGTTGAAGAAGGGTCGAGAGCAAGGAGATTGTTGACGGAGGTGCATGAGCAAACGTATAGTAGGATACAACAAGTGCACATGAAAGTATATGGGGCATTACTTTACCTTACTCCGACAATTCAGGTAGTGAGTTCAATTGTGATAGTGACTTCAATTCTCCACGTGTACGCTTTTGGCTTTTGCCTCTCTTTCAAGGGTAAACCCTTTCATGTACATCTATCCTAAAGAATTATTTGATGAATAAAGAAATTATTCACCAAACCACATACACAAACTCTCCTCACAAAATGGAGTTGTTGAAAGAAAGAACCAACATATTCAAGAAGTTGCAAGAACATTGACCTTAAGATCTCATGCACCTAAATACCTCTATGGAGATGCAGTTCTTACAATAGTATTCTTGATTAATAGAGCCTCATCTGCTGCCTTAGATGGTAAATCTTCATTTATAATGCTTCATCCTACTAATAAAGATTTTCATGTTGAACCTAGGGTATTTGGATGTATTTGCTATGTGATGAAGGGAGAGAATAAAAGAACCTTAAGAATCATCACAGGTCATGCCGGTAATTTTAGACTACAACAATGAAGTAAAATTTTCAGATATAACCGGCAATGTGAGCTTAATTTCTCTCCTCTCAACTTCATTTTGTGTGTTACTCATGAAAAGCTCATTTAGATGAAAAGAATATATTTTTAATAGTCAGAGGGTAGCATGGTATCCGCAACATGCACACAAACAACTTATTCAAAACTCCTATTGAGCACACAAAACCAATCTCTTATACTCTCTATTTCACCTTAGTAGGAGACAAAGAGCAAATTATGAAGAAGAAAGAGAGATTCCATAGAACTGATTGGTAGTGACAGGGTCAGAGACTTGTTTTGAATAGGATAAACATCCGATTCGTGTGAGACGGGTTTAAAAGTTCTTAATTGTTCTTGAAATTTCATTATAAAAATACAGTTTCAAAATTTCTGGTGAAACGATCACCTCAACCTGCTATAGTGTGAATTTGCCACTATTGATTGGATGGGAATCCAATTGACTACCACCGATTTTTCTTGTGTCCAAAAAGTATTCCTCTCAACATTGCACCCAATCTCTCTTCCTCCTTAGAGAGAGAGCAAAGAAAAGGGGGAAGAACAAATAAGGTAAAAGAAGACATCATAGGAATCCAAAGGCCAATCCTCAAATCTCTCGATATATACAAGCATGTTTGTTTTTGTTTTTATATAGTTGGGGTAGCAATCAGATGGACCTAGACCTGACCGAAAGTTAACCCAAGTTGCGCTTGGAATCCAAGAATATGGTTAAAGAAAACTAGGTTGTACTTCAGTCAGCCTATTTTGACCTGATCCAATGATATGATTTGCTATGCCAATTCCTTATTATGTTGTTACAGGAATATAGTAGAATACCCTTAAGCAAGATAGTTGTCTAACATTCTGTGTTTCATAAATCCCTTACTACGAATTGTTCTTGTACAAAATAGGTACATGTTGTGACTCTTTCATTGAGGTGAGGCCTATTATGTAGTTAGTTTGGTGGGCTGGTGAGATAATTGTCTATCCTATTAGAAAAACTTCCAAAACATTTGACAAAAAATCTAGAAAACTTCCAAAACTCAAAAAGATTTGAAAAATATGAAAATTTGAAAAACAAAGTCTTTTATGTTTATCCTTGTAGCATTTGTTTGGAAAAAGCAAAAAAAATTGAAAAAGTTAAAAATCACAAAAATTTTGGTTTTCAAAACTGTGTGCAAATTCCAAAATCGATTTTGACAAAACCCATGTACATTCTTAAACCAAAATTATCCCATGCCATTGTGAATAATTCCCTTGTGCATAACCCCTCTCTCTTGCATAATACTTTCCTAGAAATCAAAGCACTTGAGAGTGATTAAAGCAAGGCGGAAGATCCCCTCATTAATGAGGAAGATCAAGCCTCTGAGCTCTTCGAATTTCATAGAATCCTTGACTTGAAAAAACCTTCAAATTCCATAGGGGGGAATTTCGTAGAGGTCAATTTAAGGAGTGAGTCTAACCCCAAGTGTGTCAAAATAGGTACTTGTTTGCATAAACATGAAAATGCATCATTCATTGCATTCTTGAAATCATACATAGACGTATTTGCATGGACCTATGAAGACATGCCAAGATTAGATCCTATGATTGTAGAGCATCATCTACTCTTAGAACCAAATTTAAAATCCGTGAAACAAAAGCTTAGAAAAATCTATCTCGATATTCACTCCCAAGTAAAAGAGGGTTTAGAAGATCTTTTAAAAGACGGATTTATAAAACCCATTGCCTATTCTGAATGGCTTTTAAATATTGTTGTAGTTCGAAAATCCAATGAAAAAATTCGTATTTGCATCAATTTTAGAAATTTGAATAAAGTCACTCCAAAAGATAATTTTCCACTTCTAAATATTGATTTGATAGTGAATAACACTACAAATCATGAAATGTTTTCTTTCATGGATGGCTATTTGGGTTATAACCAAATTAAGTTAGCACCAAAAGATCATGCAAAAACTGCTTTTACTACACCTTGGGGCACATACTGCTACACGGTTATACCTTTTGGTTTTAAAAATACCGGTGTCACATACCAAAGAGCTATGACTACTATTTTCCATTATCAAATCTATTAGCTCTTGAAAGTATATGTGGATGATCTTTTGGTAAAATAAAAAACCTGATGCACACACATAGAATCTTTACAAAAGGTTTTCGAAAAACTTAGGGTTTATAAAGTAAAACTAAACCCTCTAAATGTGTTTTTGTAGTAAAATCAGGAAAATTCTTAGGGTTCATGGTTAGCCAAAGGGGTATAGAGGTCAACCCCTCTAAGTGTCGAGCCATCATAGATATGCCTCCAGCCTCTCACTTGACCCAAATATGAAGTCTCCAAGGTTGACTCCAAGCGATTAGGAGATTCATCTCCAACTTAGCAACATGATGCGAACTTTTCAATAGACTTTTCAGAAAAGAGGTTAAATTTGATTGAGATTTCGATTGTCACAAAGCTTTTGAAAGATTAAAAACTTATTTGGTGAATCCTCCAATTTTAAAACTTCCAAAACAAGGAAAACCTTTATTGCTTTATATTTCCATTCATACGAATGCATTGGGTGTTTTACTTGTTCAATATGAGGATGAGTCTTAAGGAGTATGCTATTTACTACATTTCGAAAACTCTATTGGCATATGAAAGAAATTATCAAGCCATGGAGAAAATGTGCTTGGCCTTGGTATGGGCTTGCCAAAAGTTTATACATTATTTTCTAGATCATGAAATTTGGATAGTGTCTAAACTTAACCCTATCAAGCACCTCTTTGAAAAACCTATCATAACGGGTAGGCAATATGATCTAAAATTTCATCACCAAAACTCCATTAAGGGACAAGCCTTAGACGATCATGTGGCTAAGTTACCCTTTGAAGATACATATCCCATACTTGATGAAATGCCTGATGAAGAAATCTTTGCAAACAAATTATAAAACTATTTTTATCAAACTGTTGTAATGAAGATCAAGTATGAAAAATGTACTTTGATGGGGCAAAGAATCAACAAGGGGCAAACATGGGAATCATTCTCATATCCCCTGAGAAGGGAGAAATCCCAATGGCATTTCGATTAGATTTTTCATGTTCAAATAATGTGGCTGAATATGAGGCACTCATACAAGGACTAAAAGTTTTGAAAAATCTAGGAGTGTCATGTATTGAAGTCTTTGGAGATTTTATGCTTGTTGTAAACCAAGTTTCAAAAATTTAGTAAGTCAAAAATAAAAAACTCATTCCATACCATGAATTGGCCACCTAGTTGGTTGATTCTTTCAAATCATGCACATTCACTCACATAGGTAGAGAAGACAACACCATAGCCCATGCCCTCTCATCTCTATGGTCATCTCTAAAAATCGACCCCACTATAGCACTCGATCCCTAGAGATCCTACATTTGGCCACTCCATTCACCCATGATTTAGAGATTTACCAAAATAACCATAATTTAATGGAAAAACCTTGGTTTCAAGACATTAAAAACTTTTTAAAAAATGGAGGGTTTCTCAAATTTGCTTCATTTAAAGATAAGAGGCTTTTATTCGAAAAATTTTAACCCGATATGTGATTGTAGGAGGGGTCATTTATAGAAAGAGCTTTACCGGCATCTTGTTGAGATGTGTCAATCTTGATGAGGCTAGGATCATTATGCATGAATTCCATGATGGAGAATGCAGGGGTCATGTCAATACAAATATGATGGCCATGAAAATACTTAGAGCATGTTATTTTTGGTACAGTTTGAAGCAAGATTGTCATAATCATGTTAGGAAGTGTCATCAATGTCAAGTGCATGGAAATGCCATTAATGTTCCATCATCCAAATAGAATTTCATCGTGAGTACATGGCCTTTCACCATGTAGGCATTTGATATAATAGGACCAATCTCACCCACTTCATCCAATGGACATAGATTTATTTTGGGAGCCACTGAATATTTTTCTAAATGAGTTGAAGCTAACTCCTTGACTAATGTCCAAGGACAACATGTAGTGGCATTAATTAAGAAGAATATCTTGGCTCGATTTGGAGTTCCAATAGACCTAGTGTTGGATAATGGCACCACATTCAAGAACGAGAAGGTGGAAAAATTATGTAATACCTATGGCATTACTCAACACTTCACATCGCCCTACTACCCTCAAGGCAACAGTCAAGCCAAAGCCACATACAAAACCCTCATAAGCAGCATTGAGAAACTTTAGAGAAGGGTAGGACATGGTATGAGAAGCTAGATAAGGCCTTATGGGCTTGTAGGACTTTCATCCGAACACCCACAAATGCACACCGTTTGAGTTTGGTCTATCGTACAAATGTCATACTTCCCATTCATACCAAATTAAACTCATTTCATACATCCTTTGCATTCGATTTACCCATAGAGGCCCTACAACAAGCTAAGATAGCTAAGCTTAATTTACTTGATGAGAAGAGGCTCCTTGTCATGGATCATGCATACGCATATCGGCAAAGGATAGCCCGACACTATGAAAAGCATATGAAGGTTCGCCACTTCAAAGTGGGAGACCTTGTCTTGAAAACTATTCACCATCATGGCCCACATCCACTTGGTAAGTGGCGACCCAAGTGGGATGGTCCCTATGTTATAAGAGAGGCAACCACAAATAATGCATATTGGTTGATTAATGTTGAGGGAAGAAATTTAGCAAACCCTATAAATGCCCAATACTTGAAAAAATATTATGTATAGGGTCTACTTTAAACTCTTTTGAAAAGATTTTAAAATGGATCCCCTTTGAATTTCTTTAAAGAATGATTAAAATTGATTATATGACCCTAGATTAGGAGATTGATGCTTTATGAAAAGTAGAGTTTCAAAATCATTTGGTAACATTTAAAAAATCTTTGGCTTACAAAATGAGGCCTAGTTCAAAATAGCAAAATATTTTCAAATGATAAGTGCTATTAGGAAATGGGATATACTTGGCTGAATAAAATATCCAAAGGGATCAGTTTTCCCCCCCACTTTATTTCTCTCCAAAAAGAAAAATTGGAAAAATCAAAGGAAAAGGAAGAAAACAAAAAAACTCTAATATAGAAGTCTTCCAAAACGAAAAGGGAAAACGAAAACCTTCAAAATAGAGGTCTTTCCTTGAAAAAAAAGAAAAAGAAAAAGTCAAAGCTCAAAAGAGCAATTTTTCATCAAAAATCACTTTGCCTTGTACCACGAAACGCTTCAGAAGGGACCGTGGTGAATTCTTTCTCAAATCCCCACAAACTTATCCCAATGGAAAAAGGTTTACCATTAAAATACTAGAGTAGGAATATGTCCTATTTACTTAGATTTCATTTTGTTTGAGAGTTAGACTTTGTTGTATGGGAAATTGAATTTTGAAATATTATTCAAAATTTTCTATAAAACCTCTACTAAGTAGTGGGTATTAAAACCCAAATGAGGGGAACTATAAGAAATTGGAAATCCTTTTAATAGAAATCAAAAGGGAGTTCCCGGTTGAAAAGAAATTTTGAAAACACCAAAAGGGAGTTTCTTATAATAAAATTTTCAAAATTTTTAGGGCAGTGCAGCCACGTAAATAAAACTAGGAAAATCTGACAAATTCATAACTGAATCTATACAATCTGTGTTTCCTGCAACAAAGGTTGGGTTATCTTCCCATAACATTGTCTGTAGTGATCCAATTTCATTGAAACTGGATTTGTCCGATTCAGTTTCATGTGTTTATCTTCCCATAAAATGAAATTGTTGTGATTTATCTTTAAATTTCAGACGAAATGCATCCATGTATGTTCTAAACCTGAAAATATATTTTTTATATCTTGCATATGTCTGATGTTTCATTTTTAATTTCCTGCTCTTTACTCCAAATTATCTGAAATGTTGTATACCGAATCTCACACACCACCCCACTTATAATAAAATTTTCAATAATTTTAGGGTTATGCAGCCACATAAATAAAATTAAGAAAAATCAGAAAAATCCATAATTGAATCTATATACTTTGTATTTCCTGTAATAGAGGTTGGGTTATTATCTCATAACTTTGTTTGCAGTGATCAAATTTCATTAAAACTGGTGTCATTGCAAAGCTGATATGAATAACTTTCCAACAAGACTAAGTTTATAAAGATCGAAGATCTGTGCACCGAGATATAGTTATTTTTCTAAACCCCTATATTTCTGCCATAAATCAATCCCGAATATCTAAGTAGAGTCAAATATTTGATTTAATTCTACACATTCACAGGTATGATTTTCCTCTCCTTTGCTTTTTCTTTCTTCTCCCTCTTTACTATGGATTACACGGTTTATCATAAGGGTTTCATTTGCTTTATCATTAAAACAGATCTCGTCATCGACCTTGAACAAAGCTTTTCCCAACAATGAATAAGTACCATGGAAATAAAAGAATGTAGTGCTTCGTAATGCCTTTTAGTTATGCTTACTTTCTTCTTACAAAAAGTAGACATCCTTTGTCAATTCACTATCACAAGAACGAAACTCTCTCAGCCACTATCATAACCACCGTAAGTATAACTTTCACTTAACTCATGTTTATTGAAGTATGATCAAATACCTAGAAAGTAGAAATGTTTCATGACCAAGCATAATGAGAAGATCCGTGTAGCCCTTTTCTAACAATGCTCCTCTAATTTGCTCAAACAATACATCAAAACAAGTAGTGGCAACCATAATGAACATTTCTTTACAATTGTTCTCAGCTTTTGGTATCATATTTCCTACACATATCTCATCACCCTGGTATTAACTTTTCAGAAACAATGATACTATCATACTACGTGCAAAAAAAATATATGATCAGAAAAGGAAATAAGTTTGAGAATTTTTCATGTACCATGTACATATAACAGCGACAGAGGCTCCAGAATTGACAATTTAAGTTCCTCGAACAGCATTGAAATTTAGTGGTTTGAAACAAGCAATACATCCCATTTATTATTTGTATTTATCAAGTACCAAATTCAAAAAACAACTCTAGACAAGTAGAGACATCAAATGAGGATTACTTTACATGATTTGTTTCATAAAACATTCCTAGAGGATTTTGTAATTTTTAGAAGAAGATAGAGTTATATGGTTAAGAATAAAAATTAGTTCTTTGTGGCCCATGTATTAGGTATGTATACTTTAGACATTTTTTGAATAACATATTAACAAACAAGATGCAAGAAAACTATCGAAGCAATAAGTTTTTCTTGAATTATTAATTATGAATTTCAATATTATCTTTTTCTTTCTAACTTAATGATATCTCAATTTGTTTACAAAGACCATTTGAATCATGATATGATTATTTATGAGAATATGACATAGAGATATACTTGAAATATGATTTGTATTTGTGTTTTAATTATGCTACTTCTCTTTGTTGTATTACTTTTGTATACTCTTGTGATTTTTTCTTCTTTATTATTAATTTTTCTATTAAACGGTTTGATGGAGGAAGGATATTAATGAGAGATAAAGGCGAGGTATAATATAATGGTTGATACTTTTTGGAAGAGCTTCATTTGGACTTCAAGTTAGAGTTGTAATTGATTTTGCTATGGACGTGAAGTTGTAATTGGTTTTATCATCGAAGTTATTGTGGACTTAATAGATACTTTGCAGAATTTTTATTCATTTTTTTAGATGATATCTAGCTATTGTAACTCTTTTGTAAGTGAAAGTTGCCTGCGAGAAAGGAGAGTGATGAAATTTCTTTAGAAAACATAAGCATAAACATGTTGTATTTGAGACAATTGTCATTTTGAAGTGCATTGCCATTTATTCTTTCTTTTAAGGCTGTTTTGTTATATTTGATTCTTTTTTTGAATAGCCAACATAAGCTGCAATTCTTGATATGCTTATGATTGTAAGTACCCAACATTTAGAATTGCCTTCAGGCAAGGAGAGATCATGTAAAATTTTTAAAACAATACAAAGATACAAATAATTGATCGGTTGAAGGTATGGATATGATATTTATAATTTTGATTGTTGTTTTTCGTTTTAATTAAACTATTTGATATGATAATTATAAAATGTAAAACTTGTCAAAAGTTGAAACTAGAGTATTGGGTCCAAGAGCAAATCAAACGTGAAACCATGGTCCCGAGTGCTAGTTTTAAGTGTAAATCATGATGGACTGATCGTGTTTTTCATGTGCACCCATTGAGTTTTGAGACCGGCCATGGTTGAATCCCCAGGACACGATAGTCGTTCACAGAACTCAGGGCGGCTTGCTCTGACCGAGACTCCACTTTGGAGTCTGCCCATATTTTGAACACTGAACACTGGTCATGAATTCTCACCGGACGCCAGGGCATCCCATTCTGTGGCCCCTGGGATTCCAATTCTCACGCATCGTGAGAAATTGAGAATCCATTTGATTTGAGTCATTTGACTCACAAAAGGGCTCACTGCCTAAGTTTTTCTTCTCTTTATGTTTGTTGCATTAAGGAAATATTTTGTATTTTGTATCACTCATTAATTAATCATTACTGGATGCTATGTGCATGTGGGAGCATTGTTCTCTTTACTTTAGGCTTTTCACTTTTCATAGTATACTATGCTTTTTAGATGCCTGATATTATATTTTAGAGTTTTGATATGAAAGTTATATGTATAAAGTTGAAAATGTTATTGAATGAATATTTCTTGTTTTGATTTGATATACTTGTTACATGGTATTGCATTTATGATCTTTTTTAACAGTGGCATACTCGTACTTTTTTTTTTGAAATGTGCATACCCGGCCGGCACCCATACCAGTACCATACTTGTATCCATGAAATGCAGCTCGATAGTGATGTAGGTCATTTTTCAGTTCAAGGGCTATCAGTTGAGATGTTAACTATACATGTAACAATGCAGGGCTAGCTAGTTTTTGCTGTCTTATTCACGTCCAACTTTGGTTATGGATGCAAATAAAGTCTCCGGAAGGGAGGGCGGACGAGTGTCTCTACACGACATACAGTTGGTATGGAGTTGTTGAGTTCTTTTATGATTTATTTTAAATGAGGAATGTATTTATGATTTGAGTGGTGTGCCTTAGAATCAATGTCCTTGTTTTCCTTTGTATTGACAATTATGCCTATTTCTTGTAGTGACCCTTAATTGTGATATCCATGAGAAGAAAGGAAAAGGAAATAACTTGCAAAAAGCTGGCTCTAATGATTTAGGTTTTATCTTTTCAAGTTGCATGAGTGTTTTATCTTTTTTTTTTTGGTCATTTATTTATTGTTTTTGTATTTCCTTTAATGTTTATAGTCTGCCATTACTAAAATATCATTAGATGATCATTACTAAAATATTTCGATTTCAGGGTGGGATTAACCTTATGGTGCGAGCCTAAGTCACACAGACACCTCTAGGAGGTGGAGTGTCAGCCCCAATACTGACACTGATGGTGTCGTGTTTTTTCGACATGATCAACGTGTTGCACGATGTTCACAGATTTGTGCTTCTCGCTCTTCTATTGTGATTATATAAACTCCATTCAATTAGGGCAGTATAATATTCAGAATCCAATACATACAAGGATAAATAATTTTTTCAAAAAGGTATAAAATTCTTTGTAAGTAAAACGCAATTGCTTATTCGACAGATTCATGCTTCTCACTCTTCTATTATGATTATATAAAGAACGATCAAAGAGCAAATCGAAATGCAAGCAGGGCAAAATGAAGAATAAAAAAGTACACTTGTTTCAAAGGAAATGAAATGAAAGAACAAACGAAATGGGAGGCAATGATGTTGGGAAAGAGAGAAGCGACGAGCATGACGTGGACGACGCAATGTTTGAATCCGAATCAAAGGGCGAGATCGGGGTCGAAGTGGATTGGGTTGGAGTCGTGGCTGAGCTTTGAGTAATTGTCGACGTTGGCGGGAGTGGAGGTCCTCGTCCTCCTTAAAACATCGTCTATCCGAATTGACCGAGTCGATGTAGAAGAAGAAGAAAAGAAGAAAATGGGAGCAGCGAGCTTCGTTCTGAGGATCATGTTTGTGAGCGTCCGTCGGTGAGGAAAGGCATTCACTTGAGCGCCTCTTGTAGGTACGTTGTTTGACGGGATTACCCTTATAAAATACAAAAAATTTTAAAAAATGAGTAATAGGGCTTCAGTTTAGGTTTCAAAATAGGATGAGATAGGGCTGACAATCACCACCCGACCCCCGAGTATCTAGATGGCAATGGGGCGCAGTGGGATGGGATTTCATTCCGCCCGCACCCTCACTGCTAGACATAGACATATCTGATTCCGGTTCACTCGAAACTTGAAATTGTAAGGTTTTTGAATAGTTGGTTTTAAGCTAATTTGGGTTTGGATCCATAATCGATAATTTTATAAAAAACAATTTTATAAAAAATTAAAAATATCAAAACCAACCCTTTGAAATTGTCGGTTCCTATTTGAATTCAGTTCTGGTTTGCTAAAGGGTGAAACCGGAACTTGGAACCAATCATGTCTACTCGCTACACTAAAGACCTCTTATTAGACATCACCCAGCCCCACTCAACCAATAAAAGATAATTTTTTAAAAACATCAGATAATATCATATGTTCTATATAAAACACATAATTTATTTTATAGAAAAATATAGGCTTATAATATATATAGTGTTTGTATATATTTACATGTACATCTTTTTTTATTAGTACGCACAAATATATAAAGATTTGAGATGAACGACTGTGGTAATAAAGCAAGAAACATTTAATGTACACAATATATTAAATGTAAAGTATAAATTACGACAATACTCTTAATTGAAATCTCCACCACTAAATTGTTTTCTTTTCTATTAATCATGATGATTATATTTGATTTTTTCTTGTTATTTATTTGAATATATTGCAGTGAACGAGCATCAAAATATCCGGATGCAAATCCGGAGGAATATCACTTAGATGATAACCAAGATTTGCATATCCTTAATATGGAACATACTGATCTGTAAGTCCCTTCAGTTGTAATATTGTTGATAGTGAAGATCTATAATTCATCGGGTAAAGGTTCATTTCATTTATCAAACATTATGATTCTGATTTTCTTTTGATTGATTTGTGTATTATGATGAAATTAGTAGTTGTTTACTTGTTTTTCTTTAATATAAAGTTGTGTACTTACTATTGTCGTCATATACTTATGTTAATTGATGTCTCACTTGTTCTACCTTATATATAATATTATATACCTTAGACGTGTCGTCACACACAAAAATTTTGAAATTTGCCGTATCTTGCACCCGTGTGATATAGGTGCAAGTTGATAAATTGTGAACCATAAGTGCATGACATGCATTCTCTTAGATGCAAGGAGGAGCACAAATATGTAGGGACACATACTTATTAGGTGCATATGTACGCCTGCTTCTATATACAAGCATGTGTAGTTTACCCACACATAAATGCGTGTCCTCTTACTTTTTTAGACAAGCAAGGACAAATTTCTTTGTTGAATAAGAAAGCACAAGGATGGTTAGCCTCCTTGGAAGTCCTCTTATTGCACCCTCTAGGCGACCCCACTTAGTGTGGGAAAAGGCTTAGGTAAGGTAAGGTAGATAAGGAAGGCAGCTTATTGGAACCATTGTAATTTGATAGCTTTGTGGCCATTCTTATGTCTCTTACTGTAATTCTTGCTAGGACACCTTTTTGGTGGATTCTTGTGGTTCATGCAACATATTTATCATAATGTACTCTGTCTGGCTCTTCTAAGGTTTCTCATGTAACAAAATATTGCTAGGGTTAGCGTTGATAGTTAGTGCATGTAGTACATTTTGGGTGGTCATTCTAATCTCTTATGTACTCTACCATCTCGAGTTGCGGTTGTGATTATTCTTTTCCCTCTTTTCCATGTGATGCAGGTTCAAAACCTTATAGAAAGGTGTCTGCAACTGTACATGAGCCGCAAAGAAGTTGTAGAAACACTTGCAGATCAGGCAGAAATAGAGCCAATTTTCACCAATCTTGGTAATTGTCCCAAACTTTCTGGTTGTACTAGAGCTATTATTACTTGCTTGCTGTACAATGTGTTATTTCTTGGGTTAGAGTTTGTCACCTACTTGTCCAATTGTAGAAATTTTCATCCAGATTTGGGTTCTAACTGGAGAAATGATCTTCCATGGCGTAGACGTAATTTGGTACTCTGTTTCTTCTTAATATGTGGACATATATATTGAATTGGCCATCATTTTCAACGGTGTTTCAAAGTATTAAAATTACTTCCATTGAACTTTTGCAAAATTGTAATGCCTGTAACTGTATCTTGATTATTGTGGAAATTTCAAATATCCTGTGACATATTTGTTAGTCTATGTTATCAATTGATATTTGCTGTATAAATCTGGTCATCATTCGTAATAGTTGAAGATAAAATCCAAATTTTGCTGACTATCCGCGATGAAGTGTTCTTTGTAATATTTACCATACCAAAAAGAAAAGGTTTAACCTGTACCGTTGCTATGACCGGCCAGCCAGCAAGCAGCTCCTTCTTTTTGAGGATCTTTTACTAAGAGCTGTTTTGACTTCATTATTGATCTCATGGATGCATCTTGCTTCTTTTTTAATTTGTGGCATGTGCTTGTGGCTCATTATTCTCCTTTGCCATTGTGCTTCTTTTGTTTCATAAAGACATCTCTTGTTAAATTAGAATTTCGAGTTGCTCAACTGAGTTGGACACGGGACTGGGCATAACTGCAAGTGGTCAATCATCTTTGATCGCTTCCATTTATGTCTTCTTTCCAATACTTTTGACTTCTATTTTGAATCTAATACATCGGAGCTCGTAATTTCTTTTCTCAAGACAGTCTTGGCAGTTGAACTGCCAATTTTCATAACTGTGGCCTAGGTACACAGAAAGTTGAACGTAAGACTGGATAAAAGGGGTTTCATATCAGTAACATACAACAACGTATACAATTCTCGTTGTTTTTGGTAACGTTTTGTCCATGCGGTTGTCTCTTCAGTTTGTGCTTCATGAGATCATCCATGGTTGTCTTTGATTTTGTGCTTCTTCAGAACGTCCTCTCTCTTTATTTTGTTCTTCATCAGAACATTTTAACCATGGGGAATCATCTCGTTTGACTGTTTCAGTCTGGCAAAGACTTGAGGACACGGAATTTTTTATGGCATATCACGCACGGCTTATGGTTAAACACCATGTCGATGTTTTCAATAATTTGCTTAAGAAGCAGGTTGATCTCATTTGGAATACGTACTCACGTGGAGCAGCTCCTCTCCCAACTTCTGGTGCATCTCGTGCCACTTCCTGTAAGCTATATATAGAGTTGTGACATTGACCTGTGTGCAAATTACGTATTGTGTTTTTGTAATATATCTCATATGCATGAGCATACACATGGGTAATGCACGCACATTCCCACACATGTATGTGCACCCACACACTCGTACACATATAAATATGTATACTAATTTTGGGTGAAAATTGATGGTTCAGCGGTTGAGTATTCCTCTGGTCCCCTTATATGTATTTGCTAAATATTATTTTCCAAAAGCTGTGAATTTGGACCATGCAATGATAACTTTTAGAAATCTATGGGGTGTTGCCTGTTCCTTGTGAATTTTCTCATTTTATGATTATTTCATCATCTTCTTATGTAATTTTGTAATTATATTCTTCTTTGTTGCTTATTCTTAACATTAATATCTCTTCAATGCAACAACAATCATCAGGTTCTTATGGTGTTGCTGCTGCTGACCTGATGCGCAATAGAATGGTCCCTCTTGAATATCTTCGGAATGGCATGAGTTCCTTGAATCCGAACGTGTGTACGAACTGGGAACCACACCTTCTTGCTGGACACATCGATACCCCTCCTTGCACTTTTACCGACTTAGATTCTGACATGAACATCTTATGTGATTTGCTGCATCAGTCGGATTCTGGAACGGTCCCTCTTGAATATCTTCCAAATGGCATGACTTCCTTGAATCCGAACGTGTGTACGAACTGTGGACCACACCTTCTTGCTGGACACATCGATACCCCTCCTTGTGCTTTCACCAACATAGATTCTGATATGAACATCTTTTGTGATTCGCTGCTTCAGTCGGATTCTGGCGATTTTATTGGTCTGTCCTGTTGGAATTTCAGTAATTCTGATTTGACAGCCAAACTAGCAGGGTATGGTAATTGACATTGCCATTTCAATGAATATCAAGAAAACTGAGCTTCAAATGATTAATTAGCTCCTAACTGGATGAATAGATTTCCTGCGTATTTATTATCTGGTGCATACAAAGATGAACAGAGGCTGGATGCCATATCAGATGGGTGGAGCTGTGAAGATTTGGAGGTGATTGATGATGCTTCAGTTCAACTTTCCAAGTGTTCTAATCGGTTCCTTCCCTTCTTGTGGAAAAGCAATATAGGTATTAAAGAACTATCATGGGTTTTACGGTATGAGAAGTATACTGTACATAACGATTTGAAGAAATAATTCTTACTAGTCGCACAGTTCTCTTTATGGTGCTCTCATGATGTCAACATTGTGGCTCTGGATGAGCATGGCTGCTGTAAATAGACTAGCTGTTGTATTTGTTTGTGAAGCTGTTAATTCAAATTTGTTTTTTATTACAAGAGGATAAAGAACTGTACTGTACGTAACGCTTTGAAGATGCAATTCTTACGACTCGCACGGTTCTCTTTATGGTGTGCTCATGACGTTAACAATGAGGCTCTGGATGAGCATTGCTGCTGTAAATAGACTAGGCGTTTGATCTGTTTGTGACACTGTTAATTCAATTAATATTTTCTTTTGTTACAAGGGAGGCTGAAGCCTGCCACACATGCACCCTTAGGGAGTCGGACTACCCAGAAGCGGCAGTGGCGTTAGAGCACCCTGCCGTTGAGCTAATTCTCTTTCCCTGAGTTTTTGGGATTGGATCCTGATTCAGGTCTGAACCTGATTCATATTGATTTCTTACTTGGTGTATGTGGAGCTTCGAGCAACTTCCATCAACAGGGAAAAGGGAAAAGCAAAAGAGGTCTTTGAACACACATTTATCTAACTCGGATATCATGTACATGATACAGCACGAATGCTATATATATATGCTCAACCCGGGGATTCCTGAAGTAACCAAGCCAAGATGAGCCTGTGCCTTGCATCTCGCTTACTGACATATAACCCGAACCCATCTAGATTCATCAGTTTGTGGGCAGAACCCAAATGAGTTTGCCACGAGCCTAGGTCGAGCATTGTTAAAAACTCATTCTTTCTTGGTTGGTAAAATTGGGAGGCGTGAGCCAGGTGATGCACGCACTATGATTGAACTCATTACCTTCGGCTTGTGGGTTGACCCCCAAGCCTTGCAGCAAGCCATCTCTTTTCGTACATTAGTTTGTACGTATGCATCTACTAAGGGTGCCTAAACTCACTTGCCTTCCAAAACTGCTTTTTTATTGTTTGTCTTTTCGAGAAAAAGAAAAAAAAGAATATAGGTAGACATGTCCCGTTCTGGTTGGCTCATAATCATGAACTCAACATGGCCGGTTCTTTGTATGGTTTGTAACAACCGATTAGTTTGCATATGAAAATCATGAAAAACAAAAAAGAGACATAAATGTGTGAATGAGTTTGAACTGCCTATTTTGGTTCCGATACCATTCCTATTTCGTGGAAGGAAGAACCACAACTAACCTCACTTCGCGTTGCTTTTGAATCACCTCTCTCTCTATATATATATATTATATTCCATTAAAAGTAAAAAAGCACAAGTATGTTTTTAGAGTATTTTCATTATATTTATATATGCTATTTTCTTTTTCTCGATCTCAGCATGCCCTCTTGAGATTCATTCACATAGATTTTGCATATAGGTGGTTGACATCCTCTACATTTCTCCCTCTTTATATATATAAAAACTGAATTCTCTTCTTCCATTGCTTTTGAATGGTATGATTGTAATTTATGGATTTTATAGAGTTTGACATTACCCATAGCAATGCGTGAAGTAGTGTTAGTACTTATATATATGTGTATATATACAGAGGGAGAGAGAAAATTAGTACATATATATGAATAATTAAAATTAAGATTTTAAAAGTAAAAAAACATATTATAAGCATGAATAAGTGTGTCATGCCACTTCTCATCTCAATTTATACTAAAATATTAATTAATGTTAAGTAATATCTTCAATATTTTACAATATTAATTATATAATATAAATGACTAATTATTGAATTACTATTATGTAATATTATAATACAAATATTATGCAACATCTATTATACACCAACAAATTTTAAATAATATCTATTTAATATATGTTAAGTATTAATTGATATTGATTCTATATTACAGTACTAACTAATATATATTCAATATTAATCTTAGTAATGTAAAGCCACATTTCTTATATCAAAGGGTACTTTCCTGAAAAAAATGCCAAAAGTATATTATGTATAAAATAACAATTGAATTTTGACTATAAACTTCTTTTAAAGAAAGGTATGGATTTTGACATAATTATCTTACTCATGACCATCAAAATGCAAATCACCATCCTAATCAACTAAGCACTTTCTCATTGAGAAGAAAGGCATGGGTTTTCTAACTAACTAAATGTTCAAGAAAGTTTGGAGTATATATATATATATATATATATATATATATATATATATATATATATATATATATATATATATATATATATATATATATATATATATAACTGTAGTGGTTGGTATATGGCTGAGATTCACTTTTGGTTCGAAGCATGTCAAGTTTGGAGCATATTAGATTATGCATATGATTTGCTTTTGAATGTCAACCATCTTTTGCTTTTATATTTATATTATATAAAAATCTCAATAATCTTATCAAAGAGAGCGTGGTTGAGATTCAAAAGAAAATGATTGTTTGAATCTCAATCATTCATCTCTTTTCTTTTACTTTTAAATCTTATATCTTTAACTTTTAGGTTGATATTTATATGACGACAAAAATATACTTATATATATATATATATATATATATATATATATATATATATATATATATATATATATATATATAGAAGAGCGGAAAGTGTGGTGGTGAGGAGCTAAGGAGTGCCTCTTATGACCACAACTAATGTTGAAGAAGGGTTGACAGCAAGGAGATTGTTGACGGAGGTGCATGAGCAAAAGTATAGTAGGATATAAGTGCACATGAAAGTATATGCGGTGTTACTTTACCTTACTCCGGCAATTCAAGTAGTGAGTTCAATTGTGGTAGTGGGTTCAATTCTCCAAGTGTATGCTTTAGGCTTTTGACTCTCTTTGAAGGGAAAGCCCTTGCATGTATATCTACCCTAAAGAATTATTTTATGAGTAAGGAAATTATTCACCAAACCACATGCACAAACTCTCCTCGCCAAAATGGAGTGGTTGAAAGAAAGAACCAACATATTCTAGAAGTTGCAAGAACTTTGACCTTAGGATCTCATGCACCTAAGTACCTCTACGGAGATGCAGTTCTTACAAAATATTCTTGATTAATAGAGCCTCATCTGTTGTCTTAGATGGTAAATCTTCATTTATAATGCTTCATCCTACTAACAAAGATTTCCATATTGAACCTAGGGTATTTGGATGTGTTTGCAATGTAGATGTTCACTATGAGATGAGAGATAAATTACTACTATAGACTTATCTTTTTATGAATATAGGTTCTACTATGTGATGAAGGGGGAGAATAAAAGAACCTTGAAGAATCATCATAGGTCATGCCAGTAATTTTAGACTATGATAATGAAGCAGAATTTTCAGATGTAAATGACAATGTGAGCGTAATTTCTCTCCTCTCAACTTCATTTTGTGTGTTACTGATGAAAAGCTCATTTAGATGAAAAGAAAATATTTTTAAAAGTAAGAGGGTAGCATGGTACCTACAACATGCACACGAACAACTTATTCAAAACTCCTATTTAGCACACAAAACCAATCTCTTATACTCTCTATTTCACCTTAGTACGAGACAAAGAGCAAATTATGAAGAAGAACGAGAGATTCCATAGAACCGATTGGTAGTGATAGGGTCAGAAACTTGTTTTGGAGAGGACAAACATCCGATTCGTGTGAGACGGGCTTTAAATGTTCTTAATTGTTTTTGAAATTTCATTATAAAAATAACGTTTTTAAATTTCCGGTGAAACGATCACCTCAACCTATTATAGTGTGGATCTGCCACTGTTGATTGGATGGGAATCCAATTGACTACCACCAATTTTTCTTGTGTCCAAAAAGTATTCCTCTCTACATTGCATCCAATCTCTCTTCCTCCTTAGAGAGAGAGCAAAGAAAAGGAGGAAGAACAAATAAGGTAGAAGAAGAGATCATAGGTAGCCAAAGGCCAATCCTCAAATTTCTTGATATATACAAGCATGTTTGTTTTTGTTTTTGTATAGTTGGGGTAGCAACCAGATGGACCTAGACCTAACCAAAAGCTAACCCAAGTTGCGCTCAGAATCCAAGAATATAGTTAAAGAAAACTAGATATGCCTCCACCCTCCAAGGTCGACTCCAAGCGATTAGGAGATTCATCTCCAACTTAGCAACAAGATGCAAACCTTTCAATAGACTTTTGGGAAAAAGGGGTTAAATTTGATTGAGATTTTGATTGCCAAAAAGCTTTTGAAAGATTGAAAACTTATTTGATAAATCCTCCAATTTTAAAACCTCCAAAGCAAGAAAAACCTTTATTGCTTTATATTTCCATTCATATGAATGCATTGGGTGTTTTACTTGCTCAATATGAGGATGATAGTCTTAAGGAGTATGCTATTTACTACATTTCAAAAACTTTATTGGCATATGAAAAAAATATCGAGCCATGGAGAAAACATGCTTGGCCTTGTATGGGCTTGCCAAAAGTTTATACATTATTTCCTAGGTCATGAAATTTGGATAGTGTCTACACTTGACCCTATCAAGCACCTCTTTGAAAAACCTATCCTAACGGGTAGGCTAGGTAAATGACATATCCTCTTAATGGAGTATGATCTAAAATTTTATCACCAAAACTCCATTAAGGGACAAGCCTTAGCCGATCATGTGGCTGAGTTACCCCTTGAAGATACAAATCCCATACTTGATGAAATGCCCGATGAAGGCATCTTTGCAAACGAATTACAAAACCATGTTTTATCAAACTGTTATAATGAAGATCAAGTATGGAAAATATACTTTGATGGGACAAAGAATCAACAAGGGGCATGTATGGGAATCATTCTCATATCCCTGAGAAGGGAGAAATCCCAATGGCATTCCGACTAGATTTTCCATGTTCAAATAATGTGGCTGAATATGAGACACTCATACAAGGCCTAAAAGTTTTGAAAAATATAGGGGCATCATGTATTGAAGTCTTTGGAGACTCTATGCTTGTTGTAAACCAAGTTTCAAAAATTTGGAAAGTCAAAAATGAAAAACTCATTCCATATCATGAATTGGCTACCGAGTTGGTTGATTCTTTCAAATCATGCACACTCACTCACATAGGTAGAGAAGACAACACCATAGCCGATGCCCTCTTAACTCTAGGGTCATCTCTAAGAATCGATCCCACTATGGGCACTCGATCCCTAGAGATCCTACATTTGACCACTCCATCCACCCATGATTTAGAGATTTGCCAAAATGACCAAAATTTAATGGAAAAACCTTCGTTTCAAGACATTAAAAACTTTTTAGATAGCTAAGCTTGATTTACTTGATGCCATTTGAGTTTGGTCTATCGTACAAATACCATACTTCCCATTCATACCAAATTAAACTCATTTCATACATCCTTTGCATGCGATTTACCCATAGAGACCCTACAACAAGCTAAGATAACTGAGCTTGATTTACTTGATGAGAAGAGGCTCCTTGCCATGGATCATGCATACGCATATCGGCAAAAGATAGCCCGACACTATGAAAAGCATATGAAGGTTCGTCACTTCAAAGTGGGAGACCTTATCTTGAAAACTATTCACCATCATGGCCCACATCCACTTAGTAAGTTGCAGCCCAAGTGGGACGGTCCCTATGTTATAAGAGGGACAACCACAAATAATGCATAATGGTTGATTGATGTTAAGGGAAGAAATTTTGCAGGCCCTATAAATGCCCAATACTTGAAAAAATATTATGTATAGGGTCTACTTTAAACTCTTTTGAAAAGATTTTAAAATGGACCCCCTTTGAATTTCTTTAAAGAATTATTAAAATTGATTATATGACCCTGGATTAGGAGATTGATGCTTTATGAAAAGTAGAGTTTCAAAATCATTTGGTAACATTTAAAAAATCTTTGGCTTACAAAATGAGGCCTAGTTCAAAATAGCAAAATATTTTCAAATGATAAGTGCTATTAGAAAATGGGATATACTTGGCTGAATCGAATATCCAAAGAGATCAATTTTCCCCCCACTTCATTTCTCTCCAAAAAGGAAAATTGACAAAATCAAAGGAAAAGAAAGAAAACAAAAAACCTTAGCATAGAGGTCTTCTAAAATCAAAAGAAAAGGAAGAAAATAAAAATCTCTAATATAGAGGTCTTATAAAAAGAAAAGAGAAAATAAAAACCTTTAAAATAGAGTTCTTCCCTTGGAAAGAAAAGAAAAAGAAAAAGAAAAGTCAAAGCTCAAAAAAATAATTTACCATAAAAAATCTCTTTACCTTATACCACGAAACGCTTCAAAAGGAACAGTGGTGAATTCTTTTCCAAATCCCCCACAAACTTATCCCAATGGAAAAAGGTTTATCATTAAAATCCCAGAGTAGGAATAAAACCTATTTATTTAGATTTCATTTTGTTTGAGAGTTAGACTTCGTTGTGTGGGAAATTGAATTTTGAATGTTATTCAAAATTTCCTACAAAACCTGTGCTAAGTAGTGGGTATTAAAACCCGAATGAGGTGAACTGTAAGAAATTGGAAATCCTTTTGATAGAAACTAAAAGGGAGTTCTCGTTTGAAAAGAAATTTTGAAAACCCAAAATATCAAAAAGATACAATATAGGTATTATTTTACTTGGGGCAGCTGGCCTTCATAGGCTTCTCCTCAAGCTCATAAACCTCATGAATAGGTTTCTAAACACACAGTACACTCTATTTACATCACACACCATGCATGCATACATCCATCAAAAGGTCGGCCATGCATGATCATCCTAGGACTAGTGCTTTGTTGAAGTCCCCTTTGGCTAAGATCCCTTTCTTCACAAAAATCCAAGAAAATGGATGCTATGAAATGAAGAAAAATCCATACTCTCAAGATGAATTTGGGAAGAAAATGAAACGGGTGTTTTCTTCTTTGCCATTATCCAAATAAATTTGGATTAATCCCAAAGAGGAGCATATGTAAACTCCTCAAAATATTTTCAAAAATATATCCAAGCATGTTTTAGAGTTTTCGAAACAATAAGCTTGTTTTAAATTGTGGCTCTGAATTAATGCTAAAGAGGGTGATCTGTACATAATGATTTGAAGATATGATTCTTACTACTCGTACAGTTCTCTTTATGGTGCTCTCATGATGTCAACATTATGGCTCTCGATGAGCATTGTTGTTGTAAATGGACTAGCTGTTGTATTTGTTTGTCAAGCTGTTAATTCAAATTTGTTTTTTTACTAGAGGAAAAAGAACTATACTATACATAACGCTTTGAAGATGCAATTCTTACGACTCGCATGGTTCTCTTTATGGTGTTCTCATGATGTTAACAATGTGGCTTTGGATGAGCATTGTTGCTGTATATAGACTAGGTTTTTGATCTGTTTATGAAACTATTAATTCAATTAATATTTTCTTTTGTTACAAGGGAGGTTGAAGCCTGCCACACATGCACGCTCAGGGAGTCAAACTACGCACAAGCAGCAATGGCGTTAGAGCACTCTACTGTTGAGCTAATGCTCTTGCCCTGAGTTTTTGGGATTGGATCCTGATTCAGTTTGATTCAGGTCTGAACCTGATTCATATTGATTTCTTACTTGGTGTATGGGGAGCTTCGAGCAACTTCCATCAACAGGGAAAAGGGAAAAGCAAAAGAGGTCTTTGTACACACATTTATCTAACTCAGATATCATGTTCATGATACAACACGAATGTATATATATATATATATATATATATATATATATATATATATATATATATATATATATATATATATATATATATATAACCCGAACCCAACTTGATTCATTAGTTTATGGGATGAACCCAAATGGTAAAACTGGGAGACCTGAGCCAGGTGATGCATGCACTATGATTGAACTCATTACCTTCGGCTTGTGGGTTGACCCCCAAGCCTTGCAGCAAGTCTTCTCTTTTCGTAGATCAGTTTGTACGTAAAGTTCTGCTAGTAATGCATCTACTAAGGGTCTGCCTGAACTCACTTGCCTTCCAAAACTTCTTTTTTATTGTTTTTCTTTTCGAGAAAAAGAAAAAAAAGAATATAGGTAGACATGTCCAGTTTTGGTTGGCTTAGAATCATGAACTCAACATGGCCGGTTCTTTTTATGGTTTGTGACAACCGATTTTGGTTTCGGATTGAAACCAACAGTTTGTGTCTGAAAAACATGAAAAACAAAAAAGAGACATTAATGTGTGAATGAGTTTGAACTGCCTATTTTTGTTCCGATACCATTCCTATTTCGTGGAAGGAAGAACCGCAACTAACCTCACTTCACATTGCTTTTGAATCACCTCTCTCTATATATATATATTATATTCCATTAAAAGTAAAAAAGCACAAGTAAGTTTTTAGGGTATTTTCATTATATTTATATATGCTATTTTCTTTTTCTCGATCTCAGCATGCCCTCTTGAGATTCATTCGCATAGATTTTGCATATAGGTGGTTGACATCCTCTATATTTCTCCCTCTTTATATATATAAAAACCGAATTCTCTTCTTCCATTGCTTTTGAATGGTATGATTGTAATTTATGGGTTTTTAAAGAGTTTGACACTACCCATAGCAATGCGTGTAGTGTTAGTACTTATATATATATATATATATATAAAGATTATTTTCTATCTTTCCTTTTTCTATACTTCCTTTATTGAGATGATGCGCAACAGTTACACTTTTCTTCCTTTCCTAAAAACAACGTGGAGATAAGTCTTCTTTTTTTATCTTATCATTTCCACTAAATCAAGAAGATGGGCAGCAGTTACACTTTTCTTCCTTTTCTAAAAACCGTGGAGATAAGTCTTCCTTTTCCTTTTTTATCTTATCATTTCCACTAAATCAGGAAGATGGGCAGCAGTTACACTTTTCTTCCTTTTCTAAAAACCGTGGAGATAAGTCTTCCTTTTTTATCTTATCTTTTCCACTAAATCACTAAGATTAGATTCCACAACTACCTTTCTCATTTTCTGTCCCATAAAATCAAGAAAGTAATCTATCTTATTTTTCACAGCTCCATTATTTAATATTCAAAAGATTGGAATCAAATATTTCTTTCAAGAATTTCTTGTAACCAACACTTTCCTCTCCTCTCCTTTTTTTTTTCTTGAGGTAAAATCGGTAGGATCAATGAATTCAACACAATCCTATTTGATAATAACAAAGAAAATAATTGATTTCTTACACAACGAGCAGCAGCTTAACTGGCTAGAGGGTTGACTCACGAAGTTCAACATCATGAATTTGATACTTGGGGCATGCATCTGCCTTCAGCCTCCTTGAGAAAATATCAAATCTCTTTATAATTATTGTGGTTTTACATTCTGTCAACCACAATGCAGTTCCTGCGCTTTCAAGTGCCTCTCACAGTTGATTTAAAATCTACGATCCATGCCCTGCAAATGTTCCATTCTTTCCATTGTCTACTGCAACAATATTCCCAGTCCTCCTACCATTGAATCTGATTCATTCATCCATGCCAAAAGAATCCTTTTGTTTTTCTGCTATGAAGAATGTCTTCGAGGTATAAAACTTTTCGATGTTAATGTTGCCAACCAATAACACAAACCGATCAATCCTTTTCTTTCTTCAGATACAAAGAGTTAAACTTGCATGTGTTTGCACGAAGGTTGAGGCAAACAAGAATGCAGAAAGAAAAAAATGAGAGAAGTGAAAGAGATTCTCAAGAACCTTTGCATGCCAAAATGAATGACATCATGATCCCAACTTAGAACAAATTGTTCCATAACTTTGGTGGCCAACGTGTACGTCAACAAATGCACTGAATGAAGTACGCAGAAATCTTGCCTCTTTACTTTGTCAGGTTGCAACTCTTTATTAACAACTGAAGCAGCATAAACCCTAGATGCATCATCCCTTCAACCATAATCCACTTCTAGATCACAACTGAACGGAAACTCTGATTGAGAGTCAACTGCTTCACGTATGAAAGGGCCTTCTACATTCACAACAGAATGCATCTAATGTTGGAGGTAGAACTAAGCGTTTTGGTGGGGTAGGTAAGCAATGGCGTCGATTTGGCCGGAAAACGGTTGTGCTTCGCCGGAAACCGGTAGGATCGATGCCGAAAAAAAAAGAAGAAGAAGAAGAAGATGGGGCCTTTTGGGCATGTCCCTCGTTCCGTGTTGTGTCGTGTCTGAAATGTCATGAATCGACACTGATTCATGTCGTGTGTTAAGAAACAGGTTATGCGTCGAAAACGGGTCAAGTTTGGGTCGTGTCTTGAAATGGGTTTTTAGGTTAAAAACGAGACTTGTGTCAGTAGTTAAAGGTTCTCTATTGATACAATGACACAAGCTACCTATTGTGTCACTCATGAATCAGAGATGATTAAAGGCTAAGTTTATATATTGCAGCTAGAGATGCTGCTTGAGATGATCAGTTAGGATGACTGAGTTGATGTTGCAGCCAGAGATGCTACTTGAGATGATTAGCCATGAAGGTTAAGTTTATATTGCAGCCAGAGATGCTGCTTGAGATGATCAGCCAGGATGGTTGAGTTGATATTGCAATCATAGATGTTGTTTGAGATGATTAGCTATGAAGGTTAAGTGTATATTGCAGCCAAAGATGCTGCAGTCAAAAGAAGTTGTTGAAGATTAGACCAGTGATGAAGACAGATAAAGAATATTACAGACAAATGAAGATTTTTGGCAAGTTTGGAGTTCGAAGTAGAGGGGGATGTTGAAGATTAAAGAATATGAGTTTAGAGTTAGTTTTAGTAAGGTTGATGTCTTAAAACAGTAAATTTGATGTTTTAGGTATTATTGTAATTGCTCGAATTCGTAAGGGCATTTTGGTAATTTTTTGTACTAGGGGTATTTTGGTTATTTTACGTTTTACAGCTCCTTATATAAGGGCTGATGGGTTGTAATTAGGGTTAAGTTGCTGTGATAAAGATAGTGAGAGAAAGAGGGGGGCGGCCTCCATTGGAGGTCCGCCCCCTCCTCCGATTTCTATTGTTACTCTTTTTTTTATCAATATTTTTATTGTGTATTATGCGTTGTGTTTCTCTATAATTACAACATAGGCGACCCCATATGAACTCTGAGGTTGAGCATGCTTTAGCCGGAGTAGTATTAGGATGGGCGGCCTCCTTGGAAGTCCTCTTATTGCACCCTCTAGGCGACCCCACTTAGTGTGGGAAAAGGCTTAGGTAAGGTAAGGTAGATAAGGAAGGCAGCTTATTGGAACCATTGTAATTTGATAGCTTTGTGGCCATTCTTATGTCTCTTACTGTAATTCTTGCTAGGACACCTTTTTGATGGATTCTTGTGGTTCATGCAACAGATTTATCATAATGTACTCTGTCTGGCTCTTCTAAGGTTTCTCATGTAACAAAATATTGCTAGGGTTAGCGTTGATAGTTAGTGCATGTAGTACATTTTGGATGGTCATTCTAATCTCTTATGTACTCTACTGTCTCGAGTTGTGGTTGTGATTATTCTTTTCCCTCTTTTCCATGTGATGCAGGTTCAAAACCTTATAGAAAGGTGTCTGCAACTGTACATGAGCCGCAAAGAAGTTGTAGAAACACTTGCAGATCAGGCAGAAATAGAGCCAATTTTCACCAATCTTGGTAACTGTCCCAAAGTTTCTGGTTGTACTAGAGCTATTATTACTTGCTAGCTGTACAATGTGTTATTTCTTGGGTTACAGTTTGCCACCTACTTGTCCAATTGTGGAAATGTTCATCCTGATTTGGGTTCTAACTGGAGAAATGATATTCCATGGCGTAGACGTAATTTGGTCCTCTGTTTCTTCTTAATATGTGGACATATATATTGAATTGGCCATCATTTTCAACGGTGTTTCAAAGTATTAAAATTACTTCCATTGAACTTTTGCAAAATTGTAATGCCAGTAACTGTATCTTGATTATTGTTGAAATTTCAAATATCCTGTCACATATTTGTTAGTCTATGTTATCAATTGATATTTGCTGTATAAATCTGGTCATCATTCGTAATAGTTGAAGATAAAATCCAAATTTTGCTGGCTATCCACTACTAAGTCACATAGACACTTCTAAGGGGTGGAGTGTCGACCTTGACACTGGTCCGACACTGACACCGTGTCGGTGTGGCATTGCAAAAAAAAAATGTAAATTTTTTTTTTGTAACTCACGGGTAAATGGGTTCGGATAATGAAGATTGATTTGTGTATTATGATGAAATTAGTAGTTGTTTACCATTTATGTGTTTTGCTTTAATATAAAGTTGTGTACTTGTTATTGTAGCCGTATACAATATTAGCTTGAATGATTTTGGGTGCGGACAATTGTTTTCTTATTACTCAATCTAATTGGATTCTTGACCCATACTGTATGCCTTTGAACAGAATAATCTGTCACCAAACACATTTGAAGACCAGGAACATTGCCAGATCAATAGAACAGAAGAGTATGACATCACTAGTGGATCCTAGCACAAATACTAGTATATGCTATATCCTACAAAAGATCTCAAAACTCTTTGAATCCATAACTTGGATATTTTGCAGCTCGTAAAATCATTCTAAGTTTCAAATCATTATGAGGGAACTTGCTAATTGATACCTACGTGCACCCAAAATTAGCAAATACTAGTTGTATTATGATTGATTTATGTAGCTTGAATATTATATATAATATATAATATTATATACCCTAGCCGTGTCACCGCACTCAAAATTTTTGAAATTTGCCGTGTCCCACACCCGCACCCGCACCCGTGTGACATAGATCCACGATCAAGTCTTCTTTGTAATATTTATCATACCAAAAAGAAAAGGTTTAACCTGTACCGTTGCTATGACGGGCCAGCCAGCAAGCAGCTCCTTTTTGAGGCTCTTTTACTAAGAGCTGTTTTGACTTCATTATTGATCTCATGGATGCATCTTGCTTCTTTTTTAATTTGTGGCATGTGCTTGAGGCTCATTACTCTCCTTGGCCATTGTGCTTCTTTTGTTTCATGAAGACATCTCTTGTTAAATTAGGATTTCGAGTTGCTCAACTGAGTTGGACACGGGACTGGGCATAACTGCAAGTGGTCAATCATCTTTGATCGCTTCTATTTATGTCTTCTTTCCAATTCTTTTGACTTCTATTTTGAATCTAATACATCAGAGCACATAAGAGGTCTTGAAGCTTGCTCGTAATTTCTTTTCTCAAGACAATCTTGGCAGTTGAACTGCCAATTTTCATAACTGTGGCCTAGGTGCACAGAAAGTTGAACGTAAGACTGGATAAAAGGGGTTTCATATCAGTAACATACAACAACGTATAGAATTCTCCTTGGTTGTTTTGGTAACGTTTTGTCCATGCGGTTGTCTCTTCAGTTTGTGCTTCATGAGATCATCCATGGTTGTCTTTGATTTTGTGCTTCTTCAGAACGTCCTCTCTTTATTTTGTTCTTCATCAGAACATTTTAACGATGGGGAATCTTTTTGTTTGACTGTTTCAGTCTGGCAAAGACTTAGAGGAGCAAAACACGGAATTTTTTAAGGCATATCACGCACGGCTTATGGTTAACACCATGTCGATGTTTTCAATAATTTGCTTAAGAAGCAGGTTTATATCATGCGGAATACATACTCATGGGAAGCAGCTCCTCTCCCAACTTCTGGTGCATCTCGTGCCACTTCCTGTAAGCTATATATAGAGTTGTGACGTTCATTTGTGTGCAAATTACGTATTGTGCTTTTGTAATATATCTCATATGCATGAGCATACACATGGGTAATGCACGCACATTCCCACACATATATGTGCACCCACACACTCGTACACATATAAATATGTATACTAATTTTGGGTGAAAATTGATGGTTCAGCGGTTGAGTATTCCTCTGGACCCCTTATATGTATTTGCTAATTATTATTTTCCAAAAGCTGTGAATTTGGACCATGCAATGATAACTTTTAGAAATCGATGGGATGTTGCCTGTTCCTTGTGAATTTTCTCATTTTATGATTATTTCATATTCTTCTTCTGTAATTTTGTAATTATATTCTTCTTTGTTGCTTATCCTTAACATCAATATCTCTTCAATGCAACAACAATCATCAGGTTCTTATGGTGTTGCTGCTGCTGACCTGATGCACAATAGAATGGTACGTCTTAAATATCTTCCAAATGGCCTGACTTCCTTGAATCCGATCATGTGTACAAACTGGGAACCACATCTTCTTGCTGGACACATCGATACCCCTCCTTGCACTTTCACCGACATAGATCCTGGCATGAACATCTTATGTGAGATGCTGCCTAGCCTGCCTCAGTCGGATTCTGGAACGGTCCCTCTTGCATATCTTCCAAATGGCATGACTTCCTTGAATCAGAACGTGTGTACGAACTGGGAACCACACCTTCTTGCTGGACACATCGATACCCCTCCTTGTGCTTTCACCGACATAGATTCTGATATGAACATCTTATGTGATTCGCTGCTTCAGTACCATTCTGGCGATTTTATTGGTCAGTCCTGTCGGAATTTCAGTAATTCTGATTTGACAGCCAAACTTGCAGAGTATGGTAATTGACATTGCCATTTCAATGAATATCAAGAAAACTGAGCTTCAAATGATTAATTAGCACATGACTGGATGAATAGATTTCCTGCGTATTTATTATCTGGTGCATACAAAGATGAACAGAGGCTGGATGCCATCTCAGATGGGTGGAGCTGTGAAGATTTGGAGGTGATTGATGATGCTTCAGTTCAACTTTCCAAGTGTTCTCATCGGTTCCTTCCATTCTTGTGGAAAAACAATATAGGTATTAAAGAACTATCATGGGTTTTACGGTATGAGAAGTATACTGTACATAACTATTTGAAGATATAATTCTTACTACTCGCACGGTTCTCTTTATGGTGCTCTCATGATGTCAACATTGTGGCTCTGCATGAGCATTGCTGCTGTAAATAGACTAGCTGTTGTATTTGTTTGTGAAGCTGTTAATTCAAATTTGTTTTTTTTTACAAGAGGATAAAGAACTATACTGTACATAACGCTTTGAAGATGCAATTCTTACGACACTTACGGTTCTCTTTATGGTGTTCTCATGATGTTAACAATGTGGCTCTGGATGAGCATTGCTGCTGTAAATAGACTAGGCTTTTGATCTATTTGTGAAACTGTTAATTCAATTAGTATTTTCTTTTGTTACAAGGGAGGTTGAAGCCTGCCACACATGCACCCTCACAAGCAGCAATGGCGTTAGAGCACCCTGCCCTTGAGCTAATGCTCTTGCCCGGAGTTTTTGGGATTGGATCCTGATTCAGTTCGATTCAGGTCTGAACCAGAATCATATTGATTTCTTACTTTGTGTATGGGGAGCTTCCAGCAACTTCCATCAACAGGGAAAAGGGAAAAGCAAAAGAGGTCTTTGAACACACATTTATCTAACTCGGATATCATGTACATGATACAACACGAATGCTATATATATATATATATATATATATATATATATATATATATATATATATATATATATATATATATGCTCAACCCGGGGATTCCTGAAGTAACCAAGCCGAGATGAGCCTGTGTCCTGCATCTCGCTTATTGACATATAACCCGAACCCAGCTTGATTCATCAGTTTCTGGGCTGAACCCAAATGAGTTTATGATTGAACTCATTACCTTCGGCTTGTGGGTTGACCCCCAAGCCTTGCAGCAAGTCATCTCTTTTCTTAGATCACCCTGTACATAAAATTCTGTTAGTAATGCATCTAGTAAGGGTTTGCCTAAACTCACTTAACCTTCCAAAACTGTATTTTTATTGTTTATCTTTTTGAGAAAAAGAAAAAAAAGAATATAGGTAGACATGTCCAGTTATGGTTGGCTCAAAATCATGAACTCAAGATGAATAATTAAAATTAATATTTTAAAAGTAAGAAAACATCTTATAAGCATGAATAAGTGTGTCATGTCACTTCTCGTCTCACTTTATACTAAACTATTAATTAATGTTAAGTAATATCTTCAATATTTTACAATATTAATTATATAATATAAATACATAATTATGGAATTACTATTATGTAATATTATAATACAAATATTATGCAACATCTATTATACACCAATAAATTTTAAATAATATATGTTAAGTATTAATTGATATTGGTTCTATATTACAATACTAACTAATATCTATTCAATATTAATCTTAATAATGTAAAGCGACATTTCTTATATCAAAGGGTACTTTCTGGAAAAGATTTCAAAAGTATATTATGTACAAAATAATAATTTAATTTTGACTATAGACTTCTTTTAAAGAAAAGTATGGATTTTGACATAATTATCTTACTGATGACCATCAAATTGCAAATCAACACCCTAATCAACTAAGCTCTTTCTCATTGAGGAGAAAGGCATGGGTTTTCTAACTAACTAAATGTTCGAGAAAGTTTGGAGTATATATATACACGTGTGTAGTGGTTGGTATATGGTTGAGATTCACTTTTGGTTTGAAGCATGTCAAGTTTGAAGCATATTAGATTATACATATGATGCTTTTGAATGTCAACCATCTTTTGCTTTTATATTTATATTATATAAAAATCTCAATAATATTATCAAAGAGAACACTAGTTAAGATTCAAAAGAAAAAGATTGTTTGAATCTCAATTATTTCTCTTTTCTTTTGCTTTTAAATCTTATATCTTGATCTTTCAGGTTGTTATTTATATGAACATAAAAAATACTTATATATATAAAAGAGGCGAAAGTGTGGTGGTGAGGAGCCAAGGAGTGCCTCTTATGACCACAACTAATGTCAAAGAAGGGTCAAGAGCAAGTAGATTGTTGATGAAGGTACATGAGCAAAAGTGTAGTAGGATACAACAAGTGCACATGAAAGTATATGCTGTGTTACTTTACATGACTCCGACAATTCAGGTAGTGAGTTCAATTCTTACCTTAGGCTTTTGCCTCCCTTTGATGCATAAGCCCTTGAATACACATCTACTTTAAAGAATTATTTGATGAGCAAGAAAATTATTCACTAAACCATATGCACAAACTCTCCTCAACAAAATAGAGTGGCTGAAAGAAAGAATATTGTGGAAGTTGTAAGAACTCTGACCATGGAATCTCATGCACCTAAATACTTTTGTGGAGATCCAGTTCTTACAATAGTATTCTTGATTAATATAGCCCCATCTACGGTCTTAGATGATAAATCTTCATTTATGATGCTTCATCCTACTAACAAAACTTTTCATGTTCAACCTAGGGTATTTGGATGTGTTTGCTATGTGCATATTTACTATGATGTGAGAAATAAATTACTACTATGCTTGACATGATTCTACCTCTTCAATCACCAACCAATTCTCTCCAACACCTTCTACTGTTCCTCTACTTTTTAAAGCTAAATTCTACTACTTAAAACTATTGTCTCCACTGCCAAAACGTAAAATCTAAATTTATACACACATATAAATATTCACTCTTGTATATATAAGGTTTTCTAAGTAGTTTTAGTGGTAACAAGAGCGATTTTGAGTGGTGGAATATGGTTTTGGAAAGTGGAATAGTAGTGTTAGGTAATTGAGAATGATGGGTGAAATAATATAACTATGTGAAATAAGAAACTATAGATGATTATCATCTACCTTACAAAATTATGTATATGAGACCCCTCCTCTCTCTCTCTCTCTCTCTCTCTCTCTATATATATATATATATATATATATATATATATATATATATAGAGAGAGAGAGAGAGAGGCACTAGTATATGCTAGCATACTTAGGTTCTAGCAAATTCAAACAACATGGATGCAAGCTACTTTCAATGATTAAGAGTGATGTCTTCATGCAGTACTAAGTTCTTCGATGACACCCCATGACACAAGCCTTGTGTGGGTTATCAGTCTCACTAGTTGCCTTCAGTGATGCAGAATGTCATACTTCATAGCGGCATGTAAGTGCTAGGTTGAGGGATGCAAATCCTTGATCACAACGGACCTTGTGTGTCATCCAACTTTTTTGGCCATCTTTAGTGATTCAAGATGCTGAGTATATGACACTAGCTCATAAGATTATGCCTTAAACCTTTTAACCTTTCAAAGACTAGCATTTATGCAAGGAATGCCGAAAGAAGCAATTTTGGATTGCTTTATAGCAAGAATTGGGATGACCTTATTGGATCGGTCCTAGGTGGGGACAAAGGTGAGTATGTTGGTGAGGACAATAATGATTTTGGTTAGAAAAGAATGTGATCTTTTTATTGTAAACACGTTATTTCCTAGTGCCACCCCTTCTACAAAACTCTTTTTTGAAAGGAGAGGCCCTTACGCTAGTGCTACACACTCCTTTCTACTATCAATAAAGCACTTATCCTCTGACTTTATACTTTATATGTCTTTGTTGTCATTACTCTTTTATGTTTTTCGTGTTGCATGGTGTGAGTTAAATAGATATCAAGACCCATTTTATAACTTAGTATTAAAGGAGGGACCCAACTCACATTCCCTGTCAAAGGTCGTCTGAACTATTTATTTATTATTTGGAAATCCATTAAGGTTGATCCAGAGTACTAGAGGTGTCAATCTTGTTGTTAATCCAATAAGCTCGCCCAATGATGTGGGCGCGTATGTTGTATACATATGTATGTGATAACTGGGAGTTGTTAGACATATTCTTGTACCACTCTAATAGAAAATTGTGTTGTTCATGCAATTACACGAATAACATAAACTGAACCATCCATCAACGTTAACGCAATAATTGATACCATTAAATTCATGTGAGTACATTAAACACAACACGAGATAGATGCTTTTGTAAAAGAAAAGTGGAGTTATTTATCTCATGATTCAACGTTAACCCCATACATATAGACATGTCTAGTTTTGGGAAAGAACTCCTCCTGAGACACAAGGGCAGGGCACTCCATGACGTTGGTGAGCTAAAGGGTCCACCTTAGAATCGAACACCATACCAAAAATCGTCCAGTTTTGGGACAGAACTCCTCTTTAGCCACAAGAGAAGGCACTCCATGTTATTGGTAAGCTAAAGGGTCTACCACCTTGGAATCAAACACCATACCAAAATCGTCGAGTTTCACGACCGAACTCCTCCTTAGCCACAAGGGCAAGGCACTCCATGCCATTGAGCTAAAGGGACCACCACCACCTGGGAATCGAACAACCATACCAACATCGCTAGCAGGAAGCACCCTGTCATTCTGCAATGGGAACATTTGTGATAAGTTGGGGTTGGGCAAATTTTTTAAAATGAAGCTCGATGAGAAACTGTCGGTTCTAGTTTCAGTTCCGATATAGTTTCCAAAACCCATGAACCATAACTGAACCGGGATATACCCAATTATGGGCTCTAATGGTTTTGAGGCTGGTTCTGTTCTGGTTTCAAACCGATCATGTCTATATACGTGTGTATATGTGTGTGCATGTGTGTGGAGAGAGAGAAAGAGTTTTATACACAATGATGTATAGTGCATGATCATGCATAATCCTTTGTCTAACGTGATTCTACCCTTTTAATCACCAACTACCCAACCCCTTCCACTGCTCTTCTACTTTTTATAATTAACTTTCACCGGTTAAAACTACTGCCTCCATTATCAAAACATCAAATTTAAATTTACACACACACACACACACACATATATATATATAGATGTATATATGTATATATAAGGTTTTCTAAATAGTTACAGCAATAATAAGAGTGATTTTGAGTAGTGGAATATGGTTTTGTAAGTGTAATAGTAGTGTTAGTTAATGGAAGATGGTGATTGAAATAGTATAACTATGTGAAATAGGCAGTTATAAATGATCATCATCCACCTTGCAAACTTATATATATAATACCAACCCCCTCTCTTTATCTCTCTCTCTCTCTATATATATATAGAGAGAGAGAGAGAGAGTCTCTAGCATACTTAAGTACTAGCAAACCTAAATAAATCTCAACTATCCATCTTTGATGATAGCTAGTTGAGATTAAAATATATAAAGTAAAAAGTACATGTGTACTGTTTGCTAATATACTTTATTCATATGGATACTTTTACTTTTAAATTTTGAATCTAATGAGTTAGAAGGAACTTTAACACACTCATGGGGATGGGATGCCGATAATGTGGATGTAGGCTACCTTCAGTGATTAAGAGCCATGCCTTCATGTAGTACCAAGTTCTTCGACAATACCAAATGATGTAAGTCTTGTGTGGGTTATCAGGCCTAGTAGTTGCCTTTAGTGATGCAGAGTGTCACACTTCATATAAACATGTAAGTGTCAGGCTCAGGGATGCAACTCCTTGATCACAACGAGCCTCAAGTATATCATATAACCATTAGGGCCATCTTCAGTGATTCAGAATACCAAGTTACAATAGCAGTTCATTACCCTAAACCTTTCAACCTTTCAAAGACACATCCATGTAGAAGATGTCGAAGGAAGAGATTTTGGATTACTTTGCAGCGATAATAAGGGCGACCTGATTGGATTGGTCCTAGGTAAGGATAAAGATAAGGATGTTGCTGAGGACAACAATGATTTTGGGTAGAGGAGAACATGATAATTTGATCACGAACACGTTATTCTCCTAGTACCACCTCGTACTATAAAACATTTTCTAGAGAAGAGCCCTTAACTTACTGGTGTAATGCATTGGGGGTTATGCACTCCTTTCTCCTATCAATAAAACACTTGTCCTCTAGCTTTTTACTTCATGTCTTTATTGTCATTACTCTCTTGTGCTTTTCGTGTTGTATGGTGTATTAAATGGATACTAAGACCCACTCTAGGCTAATATTTATGGGAAGGGCCCAACTACTTATTTGATGTATCACTTTGAAAATCCACTAAGGCTTATCTAACTTACTAGCAAGGTGTTAATCATGTTGCTAGACTTGCCAGCATGTCAATGGTGTGGGTGTAAATAGATTTAGTATCGGAATCAATTCGATTGAAAGTAGAGAGGTAACTCACTCGTGTTGATGGTAGAAAGGTAACTCACTCTTGTCTATATTTTATACGATGACACTATTATTACTGACACTAATATGAGTTGATAACCTCGTTCTACTTCAAAAAGGAAAGTCGAAAACCATATCAGTGACTGACCTTGTTGAAGCATTAGGTATCCTGCCTAACGTCGATGTGTGACTTACCAGGTTGGAAAAGTTTATAGTTGTACTAGATGATGTTGTTCCTCGTACGGTGAAAGGCTTCTATCGATTGGCAGGCGAGTCGAGAATTGCAATTCAACATGTTGAATGGCATACAAATGCTTGCAATTATACGTGTGATATTATGAGAGATCGTTTGAAGTGCTTTAAAAAGTGCCTTTAACAAACTTAGACTAATATGATGACATGACATAGAAGCTCATGAAGAGAACCTTTTCCCAACTTCTGGACCTGGTTGATGAATAGGTATGAATATAGAAATAGAAAAGATGAACCGATTCCATAAGATCAAGGTTAGAGAATTTAAGGTTTTTGCTAATGTTAGTGCTTTGACTAGGGAGAAGTTAGAATCTTTTAGTGGTACTAAAGAGTTTTGACTAGAAGATGCCTTGTGTTAGGGTGTTTTCAAAAATTGATATCATGCAACTGAAGGAGTGTGGATATATCCTTACCACTGCATGTCCCATCAAAACAAGAGGACAACCAAACAAATGAATGGGGAGACAAGTATAAGTGTGAGTGCTTAGAGACGAGAATACAAATATGTTGTTGGCAGGACTCAATGTTAAATTATACAAGACAAGTTGCATAAAAGTAAAAGACATAGGATCCTTGGAGGTATAACAAGAGATTGTTGCATAACACTTTAATATATTATTAACCTTATACTACTATTATGTTGATCAATATGAGTAGCGTGATTTTATCTAATCACTCCATATGAAGGGATTGATGAAGGAACGACAGACTTCTTTGAAGATAATATTCGGTTACATCAAGAATCAACTTTAAGTCCATACTTATTTATAATGGTGATTGATGAGTTAACAAAACATATTCAAGATGAAGTACCTTGGTGTATGTTATTTGCAGATGACATTGTGTTAGTGGAGGAGTCTAAGGAAAAAGTTAATAGAAAATTGAAACTATAGAGAGAAACATTAGAAAGCAAAGGCTTCTGACTTAGTAGAACAAAGACAGAATATATGGAATGTAAGTTTGATCATTTGGTTACTTCGGAGGACATAAAAATTAAAATTGTCACACATTGTATCTCCCAAAAGGGAAATTTTAAATACCTAAGATCAATTTTTCAGAGTGATGGAAGAATTGATGGAGATGTTACACATATAGTTAATGCTCTTTGGTTAAAATGGAGAGGAGCATCAGGTATTCTTTGTGATAAGAATATACCATTAAAGTTAAAAGGTAAATATTATAGAGTAGCAATTAGGCCTGCCATGTTTTATGGTTCTGAGTGTCGGGCCGTAAATCATCAACATGTACAAAAGATGTCAGTGACAGAAATGAAGATTTTGAGATGGATGAGTGGTCATACAAGAAAAGACTGTATACATAATGAGGTTATTAGAAAAAAAATTAGAAGTGGCACCAATAGATGATAAAATGAGAGAATATCATTTAAAATGGTTTGGACATATAGAAAGAAGATCAAAAAAAGAACCTATAAGAAAGTATGAAAAACTAAATTTGGAAAGTATTAAAAGAGGTAGAGGACAACCACAAAAGTGTTGGAAAGAAACAATAAAGAATGATCTTGCTTATTGTGAGTTAACTGCTAACATATCACATGATAGGGATATGTGGAAACAAAAAATAGTTGACCCCGTCTAATATGGGAAAAGGCTTAATTGTTGTTGTTGCTCCATATGAAGGGAGGAACGTGCATTAATGAGTGAACGTAGTGAATATTGATGATGAATGATCGATGCGGACTAAAAGTATAATGTGTCTCAATCGACCATCTTGATGGTGGGTCTGTTTATAATCAATTGCATGTTATCTTATGTGCGAGCAAACATAAGGCTTATCATATGGATATAGAATGTGCATGTTGTAAGTACTTTAAGTACCTACGTCCTAACGAATAATAGGAGTTGTAGAATATAGAGGTATAGTGGGTAGAGTAGTAAATAGTGTGCTGAAGCTCCAAAAGAGATGCAAGAGCACCACTAAGAAGCTTGTCGAGATCGTCAAGTTCTTAGGTAGAGAGAATGTGACCCGGAGACCCTCCACAATAATTTTTTTCTATAGTTGTGTAACTAGCTCCTTTCGTGTGAACATCTTAGAAACTTTAGTACCTAATCTTAGGCCCATGCTTTAGACAAAAAGTATCCTTTAACCATTAACATATTATTGCCTTAAAAGTATCCTTTGCATTTCATGTGTTTTATTATTTTTGTTCTTTTATGTTGTCATGTTTCATAGTGTGAGTTAAAAGGATGCCATCTAAAATAGGGATTCAACTCTTATTTTCTATGGGAGCCTGTTTAAACTACTTTTTTGTTATATAACTTTGAAAATCTACTAAGTTTTATTTGGTTTACTGTCTGAATGTCGGTCACATTGCTAGTTCTAATAGTACGGGTGTGACATATTTGGTATCAAAGTATGGTTATGTTAGTTAGTTGAAGAACTTTTGAGAAAGTATGGTGTCGCTCAAACTCATATTATGAAACATTGAGAGGATCAAGGATATCATAGTTTGTGCATCAGCCAAAGAGAACTATGGGAAAGGCTGAAAGTCTCAAGGCATATAGAGTGATCGTTGATCGATTAATAAGTAGCAAGGCCACATCACTCCCAATCAAATGATAGTATCGAAAAGTCTTGTACTATTTAGAGAGGGACGTTCAAATAGTAAGGAACTTCTTGTTATTCATTGACGAGTACATAAGACTCATGAAAATTAAAAAGGATGTTTGAAAGACCAATATAAAGGTGTTGTTCATTGGGTACTCCCAAGACCATGGTTGACCCTTGGGGAGTCACGTGACCAATGAGTGGAGAGAGAGAGAGTTCTATATGGCACAATGATGCATACCTTCGTTTGACCTGATTCTACCTCTTCAATCACCAACCACTGCTCTCCAACACCTTCTACTGCTCTACATTTAAAACTAAATTCTAGTGCTTAAAACTATTTCCTCCACTGCCAAAACCTCAAATCTAAATTTACACATATATAAATATTCATACTCTTGTATATATAAGGTTTTCTAAGTAGTTTTGATGGTAGCAAGATCGATTTTAAGTGATAGAATATGGTTTTAGAAATAGTGTTAGGTAATTGAGAATGATGGTTGAAACAATATAACTATGTGAAATAAGAGACTATAGATATTATCATCCACCTTACAAAATTATGTATATGAGATCCCTCCTCTCTATATATATATATACATAGAGAGAGGCCAGTATATGCTAGCATACTTAGGTTCTAGCAAATTCAAACAACATGCAAGCCCCATGGGAGTCGAACTCCCCACGAGCAAAAGGAACCTATTCAAGAGGTATAATTAAGTTGGTGGAGAGAGCAAGGTAACACGCAACAATTCACGCAATCGAAACCATCTTTTCTGTATTTCTCCTATTTAATTCTCAGGCTATTTATTGGGAAATCATCCTCGCTGCAGGTGTGAGCTCCGATATAATAACACTCTCCTTCCATTTTTGTTCTCCTGCGAGTTCTTCATTCCATCACAGACAAATATATTCACAAAAAAGGAAGCACAGTATCACGGGACGATACTACCATCATTTGTTCATTCATTCTCCTCTATGGTTTTGGATAGTCTTTGCATAAAACCAGTGAATTGCAAGTTGGATTTGCACTTTATTGTCACAAGCCCAATTTTGATTCTCTTTGTATTTCTGCATTTAGTTCATCCTTCGTCAGAGAGAGAGAGTAATTGCAGAGAGAGAGAGAGAGATCGCATTGGTGATGATGTCTGTGCTATCAATGGGCAGACGGGTCCCACGTGAAGGGTAAGAGAGGGACCCCATTAACGGTTGTGCTCTCTTTCTCTCTCTCATATTGAGGGTTCGTCAGGATCATACGGCGGTAGTAGAGACTTTAGGCTATCATTAAGCAGTGAGAGGGGTGTTTTTGTCCATTTATTTCCACCTCCAAGCTTTTTTCAGATCTGCTCCATCCTCTGCTGCTCTCTCTCTCTTGCTTTTTCCTTCTTGTCTTAAGTCTTAAGGGTCTGAGGATTTTGGTTCCTACGTACACTAGGTATGATACTTGTTTTGTCACAAGCCTACGCGTCTTTTCCTCCTTGGTTTTTTTGCTAGGAAAGTGTTGATGATGGGTCGTTGTTGTTGGTGATTTTGATAGATGACAAGCAGCTTTCTGTGTTTATGTCTAAATTTGTGTTAATTAATCTTTCGAAAAATCGGCGCTTCTCCACTGGAGTTAGCACATTGCATATAGAATGTGGATCGGGGGAGTCGTTGTTGAGCTTGTTTTCTACTGGGTGATCTTCTATTTTGTTTTTTTCGTGTTTATTGTGGGGCTGAGTTGCCAGCACCCTAAATCTTGTGAGATTTATGTATGATGCCCGTAGAGCGTGCGTTCTTGAGTTATGGTGTTGGTATTTTGTTAAAATGTAGATGTTTGTTGTGATGCAGTAAGCCTAGAAAGGCGGCTCTATTGTTTGAGCGATTGTATGCGTTATGATAAGACATTTGAAATTCTCGAAGGGGGTTGAGTTTGTGTTGATTGTTCTACTGGTCCTAGATGCCTTTCTCGTAGTCCTCAAGAGTGACGTCAAGTTTTCTCTTTATTGTTGCTATCCTTTTGCTTATTGCTCCTTGAATCATGAGCCTTTTGAGAATTTGAGTATATGTCATTAATTTGATGCTACATGTAACAGTGATTTCTGATTGGTTTATTCTTTGTTTATGAAGGTGGAATTTGAGGAAGTTAGATGGGGAAGAAGGGCAACTGGTTTGGTGCTGTTAAGAAGGCTTTTAGCCCTGAATCAAAAGAGAAGAAACAAGAGGTTGGACTCTCTCTCTCTCTCTCTCTCTCTCTCTCTCTCTCTCTCTCTCTCTCTCTCTCTCTCTCTCTCACACACACACACAATGCTCTTGTTCACCCACTAAAAGAGTGCGCTTTGGGTCAGAAAGCAGCCAGCAAATCTAAGCACAAATGGGCATTTGGGAGATCAAAACGATCTGAGATATCTGAACCTCCTGCTCCGTTGGAAGAGACCATCACAGTAGTAAGCCAAGAAGCGAAATTTACAGAAGTAGAGGATGAGCAAAACAAGCATGCTTACTCGGTCGCAATTGCCACTGCAGTTGCTGCAGAGGCGGCAGTTGCCGCCGCTCAGGCTGCTGCAGAGGTTGTTAGGCTGACGGTAGCATCTCAACCGGCCGGAAAATCCAGGGAGGAGCTGGCAGCCATCAAGATCCAAACTGCGTTTAGAGGATACATGGTTTGTGAAACTTCAAGAGCTTCTTAATGCAATGATTTGTTTGTCTGTTGGTTAGGCAAACTCTTATTTGTATACATATATATGTGCCTCATTCGCTTTTCCTACTTTGGGATCGTCTCATACTACCTTTTCTAGTGGGTTCTTTAGTTCCAATGTGGAGTTCATTAAAATAGTTTGGATTTCCATGTTTTCTTGCTCACAAGTTTTAACAATATAATTCAAAAAGGTATGTTAGTTGTCAAGCAGCTTCCTATTAGCTGGATGAAGGAAATTACATTACATTGAACTCTAGAATTTCATCAAGATGTGGAAGAATTTTCACTCAAGTTTTCAGACTTGCGGCAGTCCTTACTTGATCTTCCTTGTGTTTTGGCTTAATATGTTTTCCTAGTGATACCAAGGAAGGACACGGTGTTCATTTACACTGACTGTAATTTATATCTAAGGATTGTTAACATTTGCCCAAAAATTACATCTAGGCGAGGAGAGCTTTGCAAGCTTTGAGAGGACTTGTAAGGTTGAAAGCATTACTCCATGGAAACTCAGTTAAGCGTCAAGCAACAACTGCACTTCGCTGCATGCAGACACTCTCTAGGGTTCAATCCCAGATCCGATCAAGAAGACTGAGGATGTTGGAGGAAAACCAAGCTTTGCAGCGTCAACTGCTACTGAAACGGGAAAAGGAGCTGGAGAATTTGAAAGCATCTGTAAGTTTTCAGATATTTATAGTATTTTGCTTGCTTTGCTTTCTGCCATTGTGGTAGCAATTTTTAAACTGCCATATGTTCAGATATGAAGATGGGCATTCGACATCAAAAAAAGCACGTTGCTATCCTAGTATTTGTTAATGTGGAAAGGTTGTGTTAAAGGAACAACCAGACAAACCAAATCAAAGTCTTTAACCATACTAAGTGGGGTTGACTGCACGGGTTCTTACTTGCCTTCGAACTTGATTTTGTTTCATATCAGCATGTAACTCCAAAGAAGCAAGAATTTCCTTCAGAGACTTCTGAGACCTTCCTCTCCCTCTTTTAAAGTGTTCTCTGTCTAATGTAGCTATCGTAAAGGACATATAACTTATGCTGCAGCAGTCTAAGGGGACTACCATGTATCCTAGAGACTATTGACATTTTGAAGCGCTGCACTCTATCAACAGCTTAATAAACTGCAACAACAACAACAACTAAGCCTTTTCTCATAAATGTGGCGTCATGCCCAAGTATGCGGCATAATAAGATATTCCTGCAGTGTAGAAGGGAAGGGGCTGGTAGGGATGCGTATAGAAATGACGTACCCGGAGAATAATTTTATGTCACAAGACGCGGATAGTTCATGCATTTTTTTATGGTCAGTGACGACAATGTTGCATGGAATGGAAGGCGAAAAAAGAAAAGATTGAACTGGGAACTTACTGCAGCCATCCTACTGCAGTGCTAGACTCATTGATATTTGTTTGTCTCAGATCTTTCGAGGACCTTCTGTATGGGGATTGTGTACTAAACGTTTGTAATTTGTTCTCCCGAGTGGACTTAGATTACTGGAAAATTTGTACCGGATTGGTTTCATCAAGACAGAAAAGTTATATTTCTTTTCTCTCTAGGTCAGTTCTTTGGGCTTACTTTCAACACATCAATGAAGCTGTATATTTGAGGCTGGTGATTGCATTTTAATGAATCAGACGGCCATAAATTTAGACTTTAAGCTTTTCATATCTGCAAGAATTTTAATTCTGGATGTCCCTCATTAATTATTGAAAATGTGTTCATAATCTTGTTCACTTCTGCTAAGATATTTTAGGTGGAGAGTAGATAAATTGTGCTTGATACTGGTACTAACATAATCGTTGTCAAGATAGATGGGAGAAGATTGGGATGATACTCTGCAGTCAAAGGAGCAGATAGAGGCCAAATTAGCCAACAAACAAGAAGCTGCTATTAGAAGAGAGCGATCTCTAGCATATACTTTCTCTCATCAGGTACTGATGTTGCTCATTCTCTATATGCTTTTCTGCGGTTACTGCATAGCAGCATAGATGATTTTTCCCGCCTACATACAGCAACAATGGAGGCATTCTTCGAAATCAGCAAATCCAATGTTTATCGACCCAAACAATCCACCCTGGGGATGGAGTTGGTTGGAGCGCTGGATGGCAGCAAGACCATGGGAGAGCCGCAGTGTTGCAGAGAAAGAAAATTCGGATGCATCATCTATAAGAATTGCTAGTTGCATTGCCGGAGATATTGCCAAATCTACTGTTCCCCATGGGATCAGTGGTGAGAGGCCATCACCTATGGCTGTGAAATCAATCCGGCCAGCCAGCAAAGTGCCTTCCTCCACGCTACTGTCAAAGTCTTTGTCTACAACGGCCAAGGCAAAGTTAGGTAGCCCACATAATGGGAGGGTCACACAAGATGACTCGAGGAGCATGATGAGCATGCAATCTGAGCGAACCAGACGGCACAGCATTGGCGGCTCCTCTATTAGGGATGATGAGAGCCTTGCAAGCTCACCTTCTGTCCCAGGTTACATGACGCCAACTGAATCAGCAAGGGCTAAAGCTAGGTTGAGCAGCCCACTAGGGGATAAGCAGGAGTCAGCTGAAAAGGCTCCTCCTGCTTTCGCGAAGAAGCGGCTGTCATTCCCAACTTCAGATAAGTCCCATAACATGGTGTCTCCGATAGCTGCGCGGTGCTTTTCTGGCCCTCCAAAGGTGGAAAGCTCCCCAAAGGATATTAGCATTAGTTCAGAGCATGCTGTCAGCAATGGAAGCCGTGGGTAGCAACAAAGTATGGAATTGCATGTGTTTAAATTGTCATAATTTGTAATCTAAGGTTTGCCAAAGTTTGCTTTTTTTATGTCTCTGCCTCTGTTTCGTCGCCTACTCGTCTGAGTTGTAGTAAATTGTGTGGCAGCGAGTTGAAGTGGTAAATTATGTTGGTTTGCAGTCGTAATTCTAGACGTGAGGATTTCATTCAAGTACATTGTATTGCAAATTGGTTCCATCTCTGGTTGTATTGGGGCCTCTAGAGTCTCACCACATCTAGTTAATCTACTGAGCTCCTTTTTGGCTTTTTCTCTCCCTCACGCGTTTTCTCCTTTATCTTTGATCTGATTTCATATGGAGATGTTACTAGAAATGTATATCGTTTAGGGAGTCCACTTGGTTTGTCTACTTTAGCTCGGTAGAAAGTGACAAGAAAGTATCTGTGATTTCTTGGACCCGAATCGTGGAGCCCTCGGACCTTTATGTACACGACGGGTATCAATGAAAAAGTGATAAAGAAGGTATTCTTCTCACATTTTCACAAGCTTCCTACACAATGGACTCAAATGACCTAGGCTTCCAGGACCAACCCCCAGAATCAAACAATTGTGATAGGTTATAATTGAGCCTCTTTGAGTTCATGCTTAGAAGTACAAGCGCACCTTTCACATTGATAGTCTCATCATAAAGCATTCATGGGTGGCTAGTGGACAGTCCCTATTAGGCTTGTAGGCTACGGATGGGTTTGCTATAAGTGGGCTTGGGCATCAAGTTGTTTTGTTGATTCCAGCCGAGGCCACCACCTCAACCTTGCAAGCCAGCCTGAAAGGGGTTTCGGGGTGGGCCTATGAGGTGTTTAACGACCTTGTTTTCAACCCCAACAAGTTAGTCAGATTAGTGACTTCGATCAAGCTATTAGTCTCTGAGAGAGCTATGGAGGCTTTGTTTTATATTAATTGGAAATTCTTGCAATTTGTCATTATCAAATAGTTATCTGTTATTCTTGATAAGAGCTTGGGGGACACCAAATCTGCATAATATTGATCCCCATATGAACTCCACAGTATCATCTTGTGTTATTCGACGAGTTGCTTCTTCTTTGCACCCAGAGAGTGAAATATTTCAATAGTTGGGAGGAGAAACTGTTTCTTCCCTATAAATGAAGGTAGAAGCCCGAGTATATCCAACCCCCATAAGTCGAACGAGAAAGAGCAGATGATGATAGTCAGTTTGGTTGATGGGAGTCATGGTTTTGGAGCATGCTTGAGCTCTTTCATACATATTCTTTTCAGTCCTTTGCCAATGTTGGCGAGTAAAAGCCTTACTGCAGATTTTTCTTCATCAACGTCAACATAGCTGAGTAATGATCACACTCCCCTTCATGTGCCTTGGGAATGGTTATAGGAATTTCATGCTCGTGTAGGCAGGCACTTATGGAGCAGACATCAAGGCCTTCTATACAATTCTCCTTCTATCAGCATATACCATGTCCTTCTTTGGATCTTCCGAGCCTCATGCCAATCAAGTGACAACTTACTATCTTCCAAATAAGCGACAATAGGATTGACTCAATTGGAGCCCATTTGGTTGGCCTAGAGGAGCATATGTTTCTCTCTAGCAAAACTTCAATACAAACCAATTGTTGGACTAATATCCTAATTTTCAACATAAAGATAAGGATGATTTATCTAACTTAATTAATTTTTTTAATTTTCAAGATAACTTTTTCTTTTCTAGAAACTCTCCTAGTCAAGGAACTCCCTTAATTCTCGAGAAACTTTTTCGGTTTTAGAAACAATAGTGATTTGGAAACATCATACCACATTTATGACATAAAAGTGTGTCCCTATTTAAGGTTTCAACACAATCACACAACTACTCTTCAAGTTCTCATCATACAAGGAACTCCCTCCATAGAAGTAGAAGTGATTATTGTGAGATTGAAAAGAAAAGACATGCTTCCGCATCAATGATCAACAATATGGCATAACACTATTCTCTTTAAAGGTAAAGGAGAGTTGGTGAGTAAGGATTGAGGAATCACCTTTTGATGGCCTTCTCTTGGTATCTAAATGATCTCATAATAACTAAATTTGTCAAGCTCAATCCTTGCCTTCAACTATTTCATCATATTTAACTCTCATTCTTCATACTCTCCTCTCACTCGATTGACCACCAACCGTGATCTAGATGACCAAGAGTTTTGCCTCATATCAGTCGTCATCTTCCGACCAATAATGCTTTGTACGCAACCTCATTGTTAGAGATGATGGATGGTATGTTGGGGTAGAAATGTCAGATTAAACATTCCCAAAACCGTTAAAAAAGAAATTTATAAAATGGGTGCCTCGCACCTGTGGGAGTCGAACTCCTACCTAGCTTAACAGTAGAACCTTTTTTATCGTTGAGCAAAGCCTCATGTGATAAAAGGTATGTAAAATGTATATATTATTAACAAGTGGTTTAAAATCGTTAGTTCTGGTTCCGGTTCCAGGCCGGTTCTTGAAAAGTATGAGCCGTAACCGAACTAGGGATACTCGGTCCGATTAAGGTTTTGGATCCGGCTCCGGTTACTGACGGTAACGAAGCCGGGCCCGTTCTAAATCGGCCATGTCTAGTTGGGGCATATAGATAGTTTGGAAGACCAATTTCATTCCACCTTATATAGTAATCCAAGCGAAAGCTGAATTCTATCATATAAGAGCATCGACAATGCAGAGAGCCTTACTATTTTTCAGTGTAAGGTGCTTATTATTTACTCTAAAGAGCTTGTAATAAGCCTTAACTCATGCGTCGGCTCATTTTTTAATGCGGCAAAGGTCATTGGTTCCTGCATTGGGACTTGCATCGGGGCCTTATTGAAATGTTTCCAGAAGTCCTTTAGTGTCTCATATTTATGTTGTCTAATACTAACAAGGCTGTTAGGCGTTACCTCCTGCTTCTTGACGCTCATAAAAGCTAAAAGGAAAGCATTTTGTAGATCTTGAAAGATTTAATGCATCATGAATGGAGGGTAGAATCATATTGTAGCTTCCCCTATTAAAGTAAGGGGCTCAATTGAACATGTAACTTTAAAATTAAAAAAGGGTTTATTGCCGTTTGATTTTAAAGAAAGTTATTGATGGCTTTCTAAAATTTCAAAGAGATGATTATATCTTCTTGATAAATTTAGGAACAAAGATTTCTCATGCATGTTTTTTTTTCTTTTAACCAAGTTTGAAGCTAATATTATAATGTTTATATGTGACACTTGGATCCATTTGCATGTTCTAGATTAATCAAATTGAATATATTTAGATGTGGATCTAAAGAACTGCATCAGATTTAATTAATGATCTAGACTTCTTTTCTTTTATGCAATAAATGTTGATCATGGATAGTGAAAGAGTGCACAATAAAATTGTGTTCTCTCTTATTATGGATATACATTCCATATTGCATGCTTGCTAGATTAAGGTCTTGAATGTTGGTCCTTTGGATATGTAGAATGTTAAATATTAAGAACATGAAAGAGTCCTTGATGTTTTAATATATGCCTACATTGCCTATATTATGGTTTGTAACACTCTACATATGAAAAGTTGTAAGCTATTAAGCATAGGAAAAGTGGGAGCTATGATATTATATCTTATGATGATAATTATTTCTATATTTTGTGATAATGTACAAAAGGGGTTGAATTATCATCATTGATTGCACTCAAGCTATATTGCATGAATATGGTAATGGAAGCCTTTACACATGCTATGCACACAAGGGTTGTAATATGTTTGGATAATTATATTTATTCATGAGGAAAACATAATGTTTATCATGATGCAAAATGATAGTAAAAGTATTAGGATAACATGTAAGATCATATATATATATATATAGATAGATAGATATAGATTCATGCTAGACAAATCAACAAACTCGACTTTGCATTGTTTGCAAAATTAAATTCAATATATCATCGCATAGATCTATGGAAGAATATACATGGTTATGATATATTGGTTTTATAAAAAAGATGTAGTATGTGGTAAAAAAACATTATAAATTTTGAATATCCTTATATTATTGCCTTGTTAGTATTGTTGTCATACTTTGATATGGATCACTATCTAGTGTATTTAGTATTATTCACTCTGAATGGTCAAATTGACATTGGATCTTAGTAAGCGTGCACTAGATATAAGGCGTGACCTTTTTTTAAGAAATAGGTGCTTCCTTAAGGGTTATAAGGTCAGTATAAAATATATGATTGGTCAAGTTATCACAGTGAAAAGGTTAAAAAACATTTTCTGAGAAAGAAGGTATATATCTTTGTCCGCTGGAGGAGATGTAGTTAATCAGTTACATTTATGTAGCTTTGCTTACACAACAAGCTCAAAATATTGTTTGTAGTATGATTATAATATACAATACCAAGTAAAGCCATGTGAAACTAGAAATGATCATTATACCATATAATATTCTCTCAGCAATCCCATTTTAAGAGATTATCAAAAGATTTGTTCCCTAGAGGTATATCGGATAATTTATTCTTGATATAGAGAACTTGTATTTGAGATATAACTAAACTCTTGGCTATGCAATGCAGAATATATGAGACGAGTAAAAATGCATAATGAGTAAGAGTATATGAGTTATTATGCTGGAAGCGACAAAAATGTCATGATTATAATAGCAAAAACTATATAATCAGTTTGATACATCTAGCAAAATTCACTACAAGCAAGAGGTGTCCATTGTATCATGTTTTGGCCTTGCATCATAGTAGATACAACTAAAAAAATTCATTAAAAGTAAGTAAGAGATGTCTAGTGTATCAGGTTTTAACTCATGCAGAGAAGAAATATAACTTGAAAAGTTAGAACCGAAGGTTGACCACCTTTGACACTGCATATCAATATCAATTGTTGCTTTTTAGAGGCATGAAGGTAATAATGTTGTAACATATTTTTTCAATGTAGCTTTTTAAATAACAATCACACTCTATAAGTAATGATGGACATGAATATGCAATACCAAAGATTGGAGGTAGACTCTCTCTTTCTGTGTATATATAGTGTGTCTATACAGAAAGAGAGAGAGAGAGAGAGAGAGGTAATTGAATATGCACAATTTTGCACGGTGCATAATCATGCACAATCTCCTATTTCACATGATTCTATATCTTCAATCATCGATTGCTCCTTTTCATTACCTTATAATACTTTCACATAATTTCAAAACCATTGCTACCACTATTAAAACTACTTAGAAATCCATAAAATAACTACATATTTTCTTGATAGTTTTGACTATCGCAATAACTAGTAGAATCTGGTTTTGAAAAGTGGATAAGTAATAGAAGGTGGTGAGAACAATAATGAGTGGTTAAAGTGGTAGAACCATGTGAAATAGAAGATTATGCATGATATAAACTCGTTATTCAGTTTATAAATGAAAACTTAACCGAACTAAAGTGATGAACTCAATTTTCATGAAACTGTAAATCCAAACTGAACTTATTCTGAACAAAAGCAGAAATTTTAGTTTGGTATGAATCATGCTCATCCCTAGTCTCCACCTGCACTCACCGTGCTTTAAAATCTTCTTTATACACCCATTTTGCCCCACGGCTTTTCAGGATCAAACCAGCACACGCCCCTCACCCTTTTGTTACAACTCAGCCTAGTCCCCTTCCACCTCACTTCAACCTACAAAAATATTCTTAAGAAAGAATAGTTAATATTATATATTTTACATAAAATATAAAATCTTTTATGATATTTTATATTAAACTAAAAGTTTTATGTATTATATAGTTATATTATATAAAAATATACATATAAGTATGTAAAATACTTATAAATATATATAACAAAAATATATTTTATATAAATAAATACTAATATATACACTCCGAAGCAGGTTTACTGCATATAAGCAATAAACGCTAAAATATTATTTAACTTTTTAAATAACATACCTGGAAACCCGCCCCATACGAGGAGGGGCGGGTCCAAATTGCCTTCCCTATCTCAACTGAACGAAGATGCCTCTTTTCTTATTTTACCTTTTGGGTACCCACACAGATTGGTGGTGACCTTACCAGACACCTCATCACTGTAAAGGAAAATGAGGAGGCGTTCTCGTGTCGTATCCCTTTGCCCTAAACAATCGCAGAAAGAATCAAAATAGTGACGTATCTCGTGTCATTAGGATTCGTGTCCGTTGTGTTGAGTGGCTAACGAGGTCGTTGCTTGAGCATTTTCCTGGAGCGCTCGAGGCACACGAAGGTTCGAAGAGAAAGGAAATACCAGGAGAAAGAAAAGGATGAACCAAGGCACCCAAGAAGTTATCCTTTTCTGGCTGTGTTGATCAATGCTTTTAGTGACGTAAAAACGCTTTGAGTGCATGGTGAGTTCTCCATCTCTCTTTTTCTGATTCAATTCCTACTCTTTCGGATTGGCCTTCTTGTGTGAGGTTGTGATTCGCGTGATCATCACCTGTTTGTTGAGAGGGTTTAGGGTTTCTTTTGTTGGTGGTGTTACTGTTACCATAGATGGGAACGAATTGTTCGAGTTGCTATCCTTATTTGGTAATCCTATTCGTGCAATTCGGATGTCTGTGGTTCAACAAAATTACGTTCCTTGCTTTTCGATTCCTTTATTTTTAGTTCTTACAAGTTATTTGTTGCATTGCCAACTGGAAAAAGAAAAGGAGTTGTTGATGTCACATAGTGTCATTAAGCTTGCTCTTGGAACCTTTCTATGAGTTTCGACTTCGAGGTTCTCGGAGAAGATAGAGGATTTCTGTATAGAAATTCTGTTTCTTGCATCATAGGATTCGGGACTCCCAAGAAAAATTTTGATTTTTTGAAGAGTCAGGATCTGGGTTAAGCTTCCTGAGTGTTTCTCGTAGATGTGATCAGACCTCTGTGTTTGATGTTATTTGGGAAGAAACGTAGGACTTCATCTAAAAGGATAGAAGCATCGTTAGTACATGAAATACCTCAACTTTAACTAAGCCTTTCCCGCAATAGGTAGGGTTGAGTATAAGGTGCAACGTAAGGATTTACAAGGATGCCACCTGGCCAAGTTCTTCTCTTGTCCAAATTCCTTAACTTTGGAGTTCTCGTAGGCTGTGGTGCATTAGTACTGGAAAGATTGCACCCTGTGGTAAAAAACGCAAAAAAAAGTGTCAGTTGTTGCCTACCTTTATTAAAATTGAGGACCGATTATGTAAAGGCAAACCCTCATCCTGGAAGAGTTATCATTAATGGAAAGAAGTCGCTAGAAGAAGATGATAGTAAGTTTGACATGAGAATTAGTATAAAGCTGTGAAAGTTTGAAGTTCTCTTGAAAAAGGAAAACTAGTTGATTTGATCATAAAAAACTTTTGTGATGGATAAAATGTCATGATATTCACTGTCAAATATTGTTAGATATGCATGGAAAAAGCTAATCGTCATTCAGAGAAACAACTGACATTTACTCTTGGACATATATATTAGAAAATGCCTTCAAGAGCTTGAAACTTCTTGACGGCTGACAAGAATAACACGGTGTTTGGGAGGAGGGTACTAGAGTATTTGGGATGTCATAAGAGACAGTTAAGCGGGAGGCCTAAATCCTAAAAGTCATAGCTGTCCGACTCCTAGGAGGTTGGGTATCTGAAATCCTGCAGCTGAAAAGATTCAGTTGACTGAATAAAGATAATGGCATTAGCATTTCAATGCTGTTTACCTTAATTAACCTAATTAAAGAAATTGTTTCTGTTCAAGCTCACTTGTAGATCTCGTCTGACGGATTTAACTTTCTACTTTCTAGCCTACCAAATTAGGTTTGTATTCCTAGTTAATCAATTTCCTTTCAGTTTCCAAATTCACCAGAAACTTTAAGCAGTTGATGGTTTGAAGTTTGAACCCTTGAAGTAATTAATCTTTACTTTTTAACAAATCCATTTTCTTTGAATTCCACTATCTGTATTTCTTTTGAGCTCCTTACATTTACATAATTACATGTCCCCAAGCCTAAATGCATCCTATGTTAGGAGGACCTCTTGCAAAGAACATCCCTTGTTGTCTCTCTCGTAGACATTCTTATTGTAATGGTTTTAGGCTTTTAGCGCTTGCAAAATATTTTCTAGAGAACAAAGTCGTTCATATTGGTTTTAAATATGCTTAGTATGTTGCTGCATATTGTTTTCATTACTTCAGTTCAGAATTTTTTGTGGTACACACTGAATTGGCTTGCAGGCTACACCTTTTATTGCTGGAGTCGCTGTGGCAGCTGTTGCCCTTGCAGGCCGATATGGCATCCGTGCCTGGCAAGCATATAAAGCCCGACCAGTTATTCCAAGAATGCGGAAGTTTTATGAGGGAGGATTTGAGCCCACCATGACCAGAAGGGAAGCTGCCCTTATTCTTGGCATTCGGTGTGTATCTCAATGAGAAAGCTTGAAAGACATTACTGAGAATGTGCATAACTGTTCTCTCTTAGATTTTGTTCTTAAAAGTGGTGGTTAGCATCCTTTTATCAAGTTTGATCAGATATGACTATTAAAGTCATCTTCAGTTTGGTTAACAGTTTTTCGGTTTAGTTGTTAGCATTTAGTCAAATAGTTCAAGAATAATTCTAGTGAAACTCTCTTGATGATGTCAATATTACTTTCCAATGTAGTGCAATCCACCAATATAAATAGGAGAAAATGATATAGGTATTGATCTAGGTAGATGTCTAGAACGTTCAGTTCAGCAGAGGCACTCCCAGGTTGCAGACAATTACTTCTAACAAGCTAACATTCTGGCAGGAGTTGCAGATTTTGGAAAGGTCAGTTCCACTACCATTAGTTATAGGCCTTTTTTTTAGAGTTCTGTAAGGGTTAGAATCATACTTACCTACACTAGAAAAAGAAAAAGACGAAGACAAAGGGAGAGAGCTATTATGGTTGTGCCTTTGGCTGATTTTTGAACTGATTGATTGCACTCAGCAAATGTGGGCTTTTAGCATTTCCCACTTACAATTAGACTGAACTGTTCTTACCAGCCTTTCGACTATTGCTTTGCCGCTTAAGTTATGCAAGTTATCTTTCTCAGGTGAAGATTTGGGCACGTGCTACGTTTTTATAATATTGCTACTAGTCCTTCCACGGACATTCTTTCTTGTGTAACATGAAATTAAACTGCATGACCAGGGAGAGTGCTACTGCAGACAAGGTTAAGGAAGCACACAGAAAGATGATGGTTGCAAATCATCCAGATGCAGGTGGTAGCCATTACCTTGCATCGAAGATAAATGAGGCGAAAGACATATTGCTCGGAAAGACAAAAGGAAGTGGATCTGCGTTTTGATAATCATTCTGCGGGATATCGCTGAAGAGTGATTTCCATTCATCTGCTAAACAAGAGAACGGTGGTTCAAATCATGTCACAAGAATCCACTTGTAGAATGCTGGGGAGGTACTCTTAGTTCAGATACTGAAAGAAGAGCAGTGTTGAAACTGAGAGATGCGAGCGGAACTCTTCTTTCTGACTTATTTGTCAATGGGCATCTTGTTTTCAAGGCCCTGTAGCAAGTGGGTCATTTTGATCTGTATGTGAAAGTTAACTAATTTCACCTCATCGGAACCGTCATGACTACTTATTTCCACTGTAATTATCTGCTTGCCGCAGTGAGGTTCCTTTTATTTAGTAATTTTCCCTGTTTCTACAGAAAAATTAAGTCTGGTAAAAAAAAGTTCGAGTATAAACGAGTTGCAAATTTAAATAAATATTCTGGTGAGGTGAATGGCTCAAGGTCTGTAGTCTATGGGTAGATCCGTGGACTATACTTGTTTGTTGAAAACTTTTTCTCGAATTACTTAGAAGATAGCCTACGGTTTAGACTTGTATGTATGCCGATATTCCTTTCTTTCCAGACATGAGGTCCGATGCGTCTCGAAAACAAAGAAACTCATGACCGACATGTTACTGCTAGAATGGGCTTCAGAGGAATAAACACACGATACCTGAAGGAACGAGTTTTGAAGCCTATTTTTCTCTCGTGAATCATGAGTAGCTCATAAAGTTTCATTTTTCCAAAATTATTCGCTTGGCACCTAGAGTGTTAGCTTACCGGTACAGCTACGGTACCCACTCGCAGGTAACGAGTTCAATTCTTGGCGGGTGCATGCATGTGTATTTTGTGTGTAGGGCTTCGAAGATTGTTACCAAAAAGAGTTACTCAACTACTACACGGTCCACTTTCATCCAGTTGCTGAGACATGCCTCGGGGCTCATAATAAGGATCATTCAGCCGAACCCCCACTTATTGTCCTTCATTTTTTTCTGAAAATCCCTAAAAGTTTTTACATTACATCATACCACCAAAAAGCAACAAAAGATTGAGCATATCATTGGTAGGTAGGATCCAGTTCTCATATATATATACATCACATATATGTGTGTGTAACAAGAAGCAGACCCCAAGAAAAAAGGATTCACATATTCATCTATAGCATCCTACAAAATTCTGAGCAACCCCTCAAAGAGAAATCACCTCCCCTCTAACAGGCTAAAATCGGAGGCTATTACAAGAACATGCAGTGAAATATGAGAGAAGCAGCCTAGTCTATGTAAGTGCACGAAAGAATATGATGTTCAGGCATTGTTTCAAGCGAAGGCACTAAACGAGTTCATCAGTACAAGTTTCCTGTTGTGGGTTTCACAAGATTTCTGATTAAGGAAAAGACCTTCAGCCACTGCTGCAACGCCATGCCTGTGCGTATAAGCAAGAGCAGTCGTTTCACCGCTAATGGAGCCAATTTGTGCTTCAAGTAATTAGACATAGCTATAACACCATCGCTGTGCTTTTTAAGCAAGAGCAACCTGAGCTTTGGTCAGCATGCTCACCAAGTGCTTGTCCTGTGGGAACTCCTTTCCTTTCGATGTTTCTCAGACAACGTTTTTTCACACGTTACGTATGAACATAAATGATCAGTGCCACAAAAGCATTCCTTTCTATCTAATAAGTTTTCTACCAAAGAGAGCAAATGCCGAAATATTGATCTATATAAAGCAAAATCTCATTCATGATTCAACGGTATGCTATCTCAAAGGATGTCAAATGCACTTGGCTTGCACACCGTCTTCTTTCTGGAACCAGCAATCTGGATTAGGCAAGACCACTGCATGTACACCTTCATTAAGGAAACTCCAAACCTATTGTTGAGAGTCCAACACTACCATTAGACGATGCCCCTTGTTAAGGTTGAAAGGCTTATGGTACATACAACAACAACAACTAAGCCTTTTCCCATACTAGACGGGGTCGGCTATACTAGACGGGTCTGCTAAAGGCTTATGGTACATAGTAGAGATAAAAAACCTTGACACGATCATTTAGATTAAGAACAACTTATGGTACATAATAGAGATAAAATACTTATTGAAGATCAAGAGATATTTGTTTAGAAACCTTTGGAAGAAAAAGATATCCTCTTGATCTTCGTCAATCTTCTGCCAAATATGTATCATCGTGAACAAACATGCATGAAAACTCGTGAAGGAATAACAGTTTTTTTAAGTTAATGGATTACATTAAGAACAACTTTAAGTCTATAGTTATTTACCTTGATTATTAATGAGTTAACAAAGCATATTCAAATAAAATACCTTACTGTATGTCAGCTACATGTTATTCGCGAATGACATTATGTTAGTGGATGAGTCTAAAAAAGAAAATTAGAATTATGGGGAAAAACATTAGCAAGTAAAAGCTCTCAACTTAATAGAACAAAGACATAGACATAATACATGAATGCAAGTTTTTAAAATTAAGATTAGCATCCATTGAATTCCTCAAATCGAAAGTTTGAAGTACTTAGGATCAATTTCTCATAGTGAGGATAAATTGATGGAAATGTCATACATAGAATTAATATAAGTTAGTTAAAATGGAGTATGTTAGATATCCTATGTAACAAGAAGATACTGTTAAAGTTAAAAAGTAAATATTATAATACATCAATTAGACTCACCATTTAATATAGTACTATGTGTTGGGCAGTTAACAATCAAAATAGACAAAAGATATCCATGACATAGAAAAAGATGTTGAGTGGATATGTGGTCAAACAAGGAACTGTATTCATAATGAGATTATTCAAGACAAATTGAGAGTGGTACGAATAGATCATAAATGAGAGAATCATTTAAGATAGTTTAGATACATGGAAAGGAAACCAACAAAAGCTTTAATAAAAAAAGTGATAAACTAGAGAGTGAAAATATCAAAAGAATAAGAGAAAGACCACAGAAGTGTTAAAAAAAACAATACAGAATGATCAACCTTTTGTTAACAAAGAAACTATATAGCTAACCTCATAAACAAAAAAATCCATGTAGCCAACTCCATCTAATATAGGAAAAGGCTTAGTTATTGTTCCAAGAGGGAGGCTCAAGTTCTCAGAACCTTCATCTAGTGAGTTGAGTCCCCTGCTAGGTGAGCAATCGCTCCAAGTGCCTAACAACTCTCATTTTGTGGTAATAAAGTCAGTGTTGTATGTGTTTCTCAAAAACCAAAAGAAAAGAGCTTTAGTCGTGACAAATATATTTAGTATCAACGGTTTAGTATCTAGATAATAAGATTCTTATTGGTTCTTAGAATATCAGAACATTATCCGGTAAGCTAATGGAGGTGGTAGATACTATGATTCGGAGAAAGATTCATATTATGTGTTTACAAGAGACAAAAATGGGTTGGAGAAAAAGCAAAGGAGATAGAGGATACAGGTTTTAAATTATGGTACTCAAGTAAAGAAAAGGCTCGAAACGGAGTTGGTATTATCATAAATAAAGATTTAAAAGATAGTTTAGTAGACATATAACGATATGGTGACCGAATCATGACATTGAAATTAGTGTTAGGAGTAGAGATTTTGAATATAGTTTGTGCTTACGTACCCCAAGTAGGACTAGAAGATAGCATAAAGACAGCTTTTTGGGAAGAGTTAGATAAGGTGATTCAAAAGATTCTACAAAGGGAGATGATTTGTTTAGGAGGAGACTTAAATGGACATGTCGGTAAAAAGGCATTAGGATATCAAGAGATTCATGGAAACTTTGGTTTTGGGGATATAAATGAGGAAGGTAGGGAGATTTTAAATTTTGCTATGGCATTTGATTTCTTTATAGTCAATACAATCTTCAAAAAACGAGATGAACATTTAATCACTTATAAGAGTGGCTTATCACAAACACAAATTGAATACTTTATTTGTAGGGAAAAGATAGAGCGTGTTGTAAAGATTGCAAGGTAATTCCAAGAGAAAGCTTAACCACCCAACATCAACTTTTAGTTATGGATTTACAAATAAAAAAATGGACAAAGAAGAAAAGAGTGCATCGAGCTACTCAGACTAAACCTCAAAAGCGAGAAAGAAGATATATTTAAACAGAAAGTCCTTCAGGGAGATGTTTGGAATTATATTGGTACACCCTGTGATATGTGGAATAATATGGCTATACATATTAGAAAAATGGCGAAAGATGTGTTAGGGGTATCTAAGGGAGGTGTACCGGCACAAAAAGAAGCTTGGTAGTGGACTGAAGCAGTACAAAATAAAAAGGCAAAGAGGGCATGTTACAAATTACATTATGCTAAGAAAATAAGTGAAACTTTAGAGGCTTATAAGAAAGCAAAGAAGGAAGCGAAAAAGGCCGTGAGTGAAGCAAAAACTAAAATTTGGGAAGACATATAAAAAACTCAACTCAAAAGAGGGTGAAAGAGATATTTTTAGGATAGCTACGACTAGAGATAAGAAAACTAAAGATCTTAATTATGTTACATGCATCAAAGGCGAGGATGAAAAAATTCTAATGGCAAATGATGATATAAGAAATAGAAGAAACTATTTTTATAATCTTTTTAATGAAAATAAAGATGTTAGTATTAGCTTAAAAGAGTTAGCCAAATTAGAAAAGTATATAAACCACAATTTCTAACGACGTATTCAAAAGAATGAAGTCAAAGAGGCTCTTAAACATATGAAGGGTGGTAAATCGGTAGGACCAGATAATATTCCTATAGAAGTTTGGAAAATACTAGGATAAATAGGAATCACTTGGCTCACAAGACTATTTAATGAAATATGGAAAAACCAAAAGATGCCCGAGGAATGGAGAGCAAGTACACTTATACCCATATATAAGAACAAGGGAGACATTCAAAATTGTGCGAATTATCGAGGTATCCAGTGTTGTCTGACACGTACCGTATCGCGTATCGCTGGGCTCCACGATACGGGCGTATCGTATCGTATCGCCCGTATCATACTTTAATATTAAAATAATACAAAAAATAATTAAAAATCAAGAAAATTAGTAAAAATTCAAAAACAAATCAAGAAAAATCTGGTAATTGCTTTAAATTCATATAATGCAAAGTTTAGTACAGAATGAGCATTCAACATTGAACAATTGCATCCAAATTTACATATTTTGAATCAAAAAAATGAAATACATTTATAAATAAAAAGGAAAAATTGAAGAAAAACACTAAAAATATACCTAAATCCGAGAAGGGAGGCTTGCATGGACACCATAGAGCACGATTTTGGAGCTTTGAACACCAAGGAGGCGAAGAACGTCAGATAGGAGGCTTCGAGAAGTCGATGAGAGACAGGAAACCCGCGAAAATCGTGGGTTTAGGTTCGGCCAAAAGGATCCTTGGGCGTACCGCCCGTATCGTACGATTGATTAAAATGGAGAAGGGCATCAGGTATTCTTTGTGATAAGAAGATACCATTAAAGTTAAAAGGTAAATATTATAGAGCATCAATTAAGCCTGCCATGTTTTATGGTTCTGAGTGTTGGGCAGTTAATCTACAAAAGATGTCTGTGACAGAAATGAAGATGTTGAGATGGATGAGTGGTCATACAAGAAAAGACTGTATACATAATCAGGTTATTAGAAGAAAATTAGGAGTGGCACCAATAGAGGATAAAATGAAAGAATATCGTTTAAGATGGTTTGGACATATAGAAAGAAGATCAAAAGAAGAACCAGTAAGAAGGTTAGAAAAACTAAATTTGAAAAGTATTAAAAAAGGTAAAGGACGACCACAAAAGTGTTGGAAAGAAACAATAAAGAATGATCTAGCTTATTGTGAGTTAAATGCTAACATGGCACACGTTAGGGATTTGTGGAAACAAAGAATCCATGTAGCCGACCCCGTCTAGTATGGGAAAAGGCTTGTTGTTGTTATTGTTGTTGTTGTTGTTGTTGTTGTTATCAACGGTTAAGTGCATGAATGTATGCACACACACAAACACAGAAAGCTCATTAAGAGATTTCCAACAGGTGTTCTCTCTTCCCTGTAATGAATCAAAAAGCTAAAGGAATAAACCTTCATTTTCCTTGAAGAGATGGCACGAGTGAGAAGGAACCAGAAATCAGCAAAGGGATATTTATAGGCAAGAGTTCTATCCAACAGATGTGTCAAAATTTCATAAAATTAGAAGCACAAAAACAACAAGATAAAGAAAAAATTGTAAAGTTGTTTCTAAGACAAAAACCCTGTCTTCTAACCTTATGAGGTTATTTTTAACTAATGGAATCAATGTTGTAAATAGTGTATTGAACCCTATATTGCATGAGGCATCGATATGCCTGTATCATACCTATCATATGATATGGTGAGATAAATAAGATTTTTAAATTATTAAATTTAATTATTAAACTTTAAAATAAAAACATGAAAAAGTTATATAAGGTGCATCATATCAAGAAATAATGGATTCAACATCAAAGCAAACTAAACCATATGCATACATCGCTCTCAAGCTTCATTTTCAAACTTACGATTGATGACTATTAATTAATGAATGTCAAATACTAATAGGATTTTTAGAGAGAAAAGAGAGGAATTAGGTCTTGAGGAGATAGATAGACATGCAAGAGGAGCCAAAGAAGCAAACGTAGAGGGAATCTAAATATATTTAAACTATATTTTACAAAAAATACAAATTTTGAAACTTACATCGTATCATAAGAGATAAGGTATATCATACAATAGACTTTGATATGGTATGATAAATACAATTTGCAATACCGGTACCTAAATCATATCAGTTCATGATACAATACGACACGATTTTTATAACATTAAATAGAACTTCACCTTGTTAAGGTCCTTATTTCTTTACAGGGAGAGTAACTGCACGAAAACAATAATTCTGGATTTTCACTTTGTGCCTGACGCAGCATGAAACTCACCTTTTACCATAGCTCTGAGCTGTTCCAGCAGTTGCTTGACAGCATAATCAAATGGAACTTGCCACAGATGGATACATCAAGTACCTGAACTATAACCAAGCCTTTCCCACCACTCGGTAGGATCAAGTAGAAGTTGCAACAGGAGGACTTCGTACTGTTTACTGGTCCGACCTTCCGAGTACAATAATTATGGAGTTTGATATGATCTGGTGCCCTAGTGTTGGAAAGGTCACACCCTATGGTATAAAGATCCTAAAAAAAACTGTGTTGATTATCACTTACCTAATGCAAATTATGCAACCCTTCTCCTTTATCCAGAAAGGCTACCTAATGCAAATTATGCAACCCTTCTCCTTTATCCAGAAAGGCTACCTAATGCAACCATTCTCCCTTATCCAGACCAGCTATGAAAAGGGTGAAACCTCACCGTAGAAGGGTAGGTGGATACGTTAAAATGAAGACAAATATTAGCATAAAGTATCATTTTTTTTCGAGGTCACAAGGTGTCCTTCAAAATGTTGCACATATATACATAAAAAAGAAAAAAGCATCTGTTTCTTGAGCGGTATTTATTGATTTTACAATGAACATTTTACAGAATGCAATTATGCAGGTATGCACGTCAAGCCCATAAGATAGACAACTGGAGGAAACGTCGCAACTCAGTAATGCCAGGAATCTGATCTGGGGTTTTCTCAACCATTCATCTCAATGTTAAAACTTCTGAAGATTCCATCATACAAAAGAAAAGATCTCATCTCCCAATTATCAAGTAGAACTATCACAAGCAAAACTTTGCCGATGCTCTTATGGTTATCAGGCTTTCACAAGCCACAAATTTTCTACTTTTTTTAGTTATACTATCTTCTGGATTTAGACGTACAACTCCTAATCGAGCCTCAAAAGCCTATATAAGATATTTAGCCAAGCGCATGCGTCAAGTAGAGTAAAAGACCTGGAAAAGTTAAAACAGCACGCAAAATCCACTCTATGCAATACTTAATTCCCACTAAACCAAGTCCAAACAAGAAGTCATTTGTATTTGGGCGAGGGCCAACATGGCAAAGATTTAAAGTGAGTTAAAGCACCAACACACGGAATTGATAAAGCTAAGGTCCAGACTTGACTTTGACTTTCAGATAATGCATCTGTTCAAAACTTATTATATAACTGATCATAAGATTTAACATATCTAAAACCTGCTAGACCTTCATGCTAGATAAGTTGATACAGAATAACTGTTATGGGTTTAAGTCTTATTATGGGTCTCGTTATGGGTCTAGAGTAGATTCGGTCCACTTAGTAGTAGTTAAGTTAAGAATAATTAAGGGTACTATTGTCATTCAAGTTAGATTAAGTATAAATAGGGTTTAGGGTTAAAACGTGGGATTAAGATACGCAGCAAGAGGGCAGCCGACTGTCATCAGTTTTGGGGCAGATTGGAGGAATGCCTCCAATCTGCCAAAATCTGTAAGTATATTTTGTTTTTCAGTCAATGAAATTATTGGATTTTATAATATGGTATCAAAGCCTATAAGGCATTTAAATCGATTATTTCGGAAGAAGAAAATCAGTGTTTCAAGTTAAATTTATGCATGAAGAAAAAAAAAGAGTTCATGTGGACTGTCACACAGACACTTCTAAGGGATGGAGTGTCGACCTCGACATTGGTGCGACACCGGCATGGCCAAAAAAATGTACTTTTTTTTTGTAACTCACGGATAAATGGGTCCGGATAATGAAGATTGATTTGTGTATTATGATGAAATTAGTAGTTGTTTACCATTTATATGTTTTGCTTTAATATAAAGTTGTGTACTTGCTATTGTAGCTGTATACAATATTAGCTTGAATGATTTTGGGTGCGGACAATTGGTTTCTTATTACTCAATCTGATTGGATTCTTGACTCCATATTATATGCCTTTGCACAGAATAATCTATGTCACCAAACACATTTAAAGACCAGGAACATTGCCAAATCAATAGAACTGAAGAGTATGACATTACTAGTAGATCCTAGCACAAATACTAGTATATGCTATATCCTACAAAAGATCTCGAAAGTGTGACATAGCCTGTGGATGAAAAATCATATTGGAGGCATTCCTAGACTTGGCAAGCAATCAGACTGAATCTGAACTTCAGTGCAGATTTTTTTACGACATTTGAAGTGAAATCTTTTTCAAATGACATTGAGAATACAAGGGAAGATGGGGAGTGTCCATCTGTAACACAACAACAGTCTATTTCTGTCCTTGATGTTAGCAAAAAAACCCTTCCTCTAAGGGTTCAAGTGAAGACCCTTATAGGAACCTGATTATACCAAAAGAATCTGAAGTACAGAAACGTTCCATGGGATCTGCATAATCTTTTTTGTTGTTTGGAAAGTTGGTCAACTGTGGGCACTGGTGTCACTCAGAATTCGACTGATTGAACAGGACAAATTCTTGAAGGCAGACCAGATACAGTTTGTTATACTTCTTGATCAATGGCTGGCAAGGGTAAAAGGATTGATAGGACTTTCAACACAAGTGAACAGTCTTTTTCATTAGAAAAAACAGAAAAATTTTAGATTACAACTAATAAGTTAGATGGCAGAAATTACTTGGAGTCTGGTTGTTATAGCAAGGGGAGAGATGGGCTCACCTAATGGGTCAAATTCCAATCCCAGAGACTCATACTATCCTACTTGGAGAAGAGAAGATGCTTTTATATCATCTTGGTTACTTCAGTCAATGATCCCATCAATTGCAGAAACTTTTATGTTTCTTGAATCTACTCATGAAATTTGATGTACAGTCTCTGAAGCCTATTCCAGAAAGAAAATTATTGCAAAAGAATACGAGATACTGAAAAAGATCAGGAAATGTAAACAAGGCACACGTTCTATCAGTGAGTCCTATGCAGATCTACAAGGACTTTGGGATGAACTTCTTTACTTTACTAATATAAAGTGTTCTTCATGTTACACCGAAAGAAATGTTGAAATTGAAAAAAAGAAAGTATTTGACTTATTATGGGGTGTAAATTCAGAGTTTGAGTCAATTAAACTCAATATCTTGGGTAGAGAAGAACTCCCTTCACTTGGTACAGTATATTCTTTATTAATTAGGAAAAAAAATCGCAAAAATCTTGAGAAGGATAGTATCTCAGTTACAAATCAACATGCACTTTTAACACAAAGAGAGAACACATATTATCGTAGAAGAGGTGGACAACAAAGTCGCGGACGTGGACGTGGTAGATTTAATTCTGATGATAAGGAAAAACCGGTATGCTCTCATTGTGGCAAATCGAGGCATTCTAGAGAAAATTGTTGAGAATTACATGGCAGACCTGATTTTCCCAGAAGTTGAAACTACTCAACTCATTCTGCAGAAACTCCTACTTCAAGTTCAGATGGTATTCAAGATATCATTAAAAGGATAGAAGGCGGGTAGCACAAGTGACTCATACTGTAAAGGGTAACAACTTATCTCTTTCTAATTCAAAATCTTGGGTAATTGATTCAGGTGATACAGATCACATGGTAGGAGAGTCATCATATTTTTCCGAATACAAACCTCTGAAAACACAGGAGCCGATTAAGTTGGCAGATGGATCTTACACTTATATGATTGGACAGGAAAGTGTACCCATATGTTTTTCAGACTTAAAATCAGTCTATCATGTGCCCAATTTTCCTATAAATCTACTTTCAGTCAGTTCATTAACTTGTACTATGAACTGTAATGTAACATTTGATTCTACTGGATGTGTATTTCAAGATCTGAAGACGAGAAAAAACTTTGGTCGTGATAGACTACAAAGGAGCCTATACATCCTCCAAGATAACTTGCAGCAAACAACATCTTATAGTGCTTTAGCTCCAGCAGTTCAGGATCCAGAAATTTGTCTTTGGCATTGTCGTCTTGGTCATTTACCTATGTCAAAACTTCAATATGTTCTTCCTTTTGAATGTGATGTATGTCAGCTTGGGAAACATCAAAGAGCCTCTTATCCTTTAAGTGACTCTAGGAGATCCCAACCTTTTGAGCTCCTTCATTCTGATATATGGGGTCCTAGTTCAGTTACTTCATTGTTTGGTCAGAAATACTTTGTTTCTTTTATCGATGATTGTGCTCATCTCACAATCATTTATTTAATGAAATCAAAATCTGAAGTGTCTGCTATCTTTCCAGTTGTACATAAATTTATTCTTACCCAATTCAATACTTCTGTGAAAATTTTACGTTCTGATAATGGGGGAGAATACATTGGTAAACAGTTACAAGAATATTTACACACATAGTATTATTCATCAAACTTCTTGTCCCTATACTCCTCAACAAAATGGTATCGCTGAACTGAAAAATCGTTATATTATTGAGGTAGCCAGAACTTTATTACTCCAAAACAATGTTCCTAAAATTTATTGGGGAGAAGTCGTCCTTACTGTTGTTCACTTGATTAACAGGATGCCTAGCAATGTTCTCAAAGGTGAAAGTCCTATGAAATGCCTCGATAAGGAATCAAAACCTTTTCATCTAGTCCCTTAATCTTTGGTTGCTCATGTTTTGTATTTACCTAATCGTGATAAACTTGATCCTAGATCTGTAAAGTGTATATTTTTTTAATATTCAATATGATCCTTTTCTTAAGAAACTATATATATCCATGGATGTTAATTTCAATATGATCCTTTTCTTAAGAAACTATTCCTCCCAAGAGGGAGGAGATTATACCTCAGCATAATTCTCCATATGTTCTTCCTCTAATTCCTAGTGAGGCAAAAAGTATTGCAGATGATTATAAAGAAGAATTAGATCAACCAAAAGGGATTTTAATGTATAAGAGAGGATCAAGAAAAATTGTTTATCCCCAAGAAAGGACAGTTCAACATCAAATTACCAAAGAGATTTCCCCTGACTCAGATCCTCAATTACAAGTGACAGAAGACCTAGAAATTACTATTGTTATTCGCAAAGATAAGCGTACTTGTGCACGTTATCCGATTTCTGATTATGTCTCATATGCTAATACTTTTCAGAATTATCAGAATAGATATAAAAAATGCTTTCCTACATGGTGAGTTGCAAGAAGAGGGTTTACATGGAGCAACCCAGACTTTGTTGCTCAGTGGAGTGTTTAGGACATGAATGTTGTTTGCGTAGATCTCTCTATGGTCTCAAACAATCTACTCAAGCTTGGTTTGGTCACTTTAGTACTCATTAAGTAGCGACAATTTGCTATGCCTTGTATTGAAGCATACCATTCAAGTTGTTCTACCATCATTCTTCTCAAGGATGTGTATCAATTTGGTTGTTTATGTTGATGACATTGTTATTACAAGCACGATCACCATGGCATTATGCTTGAACAATTCTTCTTCCGTCATTTTCGACAAAAGACTTGGGCAAACTTCTTTATTTCCTAGGAATTGAAATGACTCAATCTAAGAGATATCGTATTGTTATCTCGTCGCCGGAAGTATACTTTAGACATACTTGAAGAAACCGGCATGTTAAATGCTAGGCCTATTGATACTCCGATGGATCCTAATGTTAAACTTTTACCGCATCGTGAGAGCTTTTAGTTGATCATGGCAAGCATAAGAGACTTGTTGAGAAACCGAACTATCTCTCGTTGACTAGACCTCGACATCTCCTTTCCTATGAGTGTTGTTAGTCAATTTTTGAACTCTCCATGTGATAGTCATTGAGATGTTGTGGTTCAAATTCTACAATATATCTAGGGAGCACTAGAAAAGGGACTTCTCTATGAGGATAAGTGGACACACTCAGAAGCAGTGAGCTACTCTAATGCTAACTCAAGGCAGTTCATCCTTAGATAGCGTTCCTACTCGTGGCATTGTGTGTTTATTGGAAGCAATTTGATTTCTTGAAAAGTAAGAAACAAAACATTGTTGCTCGATCCATCGCTGTCAAGTAGAATATAAAGCAATGGCTGTCTAAAGGCAACATGAGCTTGTTTGGTTAAAACATTTGCTCAAAGGAACTTCACTTTGGAGATGTTCGACAGATGACCATTGTTTGTGATAATCAAGTCAGTGCACTACATATTGTCTCGAATCCTGTCTTCCATGAAAGAACCAAACATATTGAGATGGATTGTCATTTTATATGTGAGACGATCATGTCACGAGACATTGTCACATCCTTTGTCAAATAAAATGACCAGCTTGCTGACATCCTCACAAAATCCCCTTAAAAGACCCCGAATTAACTGCATATGTAACAAGTTGGATCATACGATACATATACTCTAGCTTGAGGGGGAGTGTTAGATAATTCTTGATTGACCATAAACCAAACTATGACCATGCAATGCAGCCATAAAGAATGTAACTTATTGTACTTTATGCATTATCATGCCCTGAAAATAATGTGATCATTACAAGTAACAAATTGACAATGAGTAGCACCAAAAGGAGTGCCATGTGGTGATGGGAACACAAACCTGGATAGCATTGAGATATTCAGCATTTGCAAATACAGTCTCTAGCAATGTTTGTCCCATCTAGGCCACTGTCTTCCATATGACCCTTTTACGCGATCATTATCAACATTGAGATATTCAGCATTTGTAAATACAGTCTAGTGAATTTGTTGAATAGAGCATCTTCATGCAAAAGTGATTATTTGCCACTTAGAATTGAAATAGAGATATTTCCCTAAACAAGAATGAAAGCATAATGGAAGTTCCCAGACTTATATATCTTAAGGCCATCTATATCAACTTTCCTTGGTGTCTCAAATAAATATGAATGCATTCTAAATAAGAGAGTTGCATGGCTTAAACTGGTAGGTTGAAGAAGTTTTGCCCATACTACATCGTTCTGAACTTCCCATAGACTGAATCAGCTTTTTACATGACAGAACAATGAAACAGCAGAAACTGTTCATCAATGAGATCCACTGATGTGCACCAAACTGGTTTATGATTCCTATCCAAAAATAATTTTATAGAAAGTCAGTAATTCATTTTGGTGCTGGAAGATAAAATGGCAATTGGTAGTAAGCATTGAGAATAGCAAGTACTTTCTATAACCATAATCTTAGCCAAGCATTTTACTTCACTAGGTGCATTAGGTATTGGAAAGATTGCACCCCTGGTAAAAGATCCACCAAAGTTCTATGCTGGTTCAGCAACCTGACACAACCCTCATTGGAGCTTCGACTGCTTCTTACAACCTTTGTAGGGTAAACCCTTACAGGTAGGGTTATTGACAAGAGCAAAGCATGAAAGAAAGGAAAAACAGCGACATCTCAAGGAAACTGAGAGATTAAAATAACAAGAGACAATTTTGTTAGATAAAGGGTTCATACCATTGGAAGAAACCATATTTGCTGATAGCATCAAATCAAGCATTATGTGGAAATCCTAAGAAAAGATAAGATTACTGTCTGAGAAGCCTTACTTGTCTGGCTGAAGAAATGGTATCTTTAACAATGGACAGGAGCCTTCAGATGAATCACCCTCAGATTGCCTATGGTCCTGGAGGTATTGATGTGATAGTTCAGCAGAGTTTAGCAAGTGTTTTCACATTTTTTCAAAAAATGAGAACTATATAAATCGAAGGGATGCCTTTCCTCCAACAGAGATGGTAAACATAAGCAAAATATAACCCTGCTTGGAGAAGCCTATTCAGATTACCCTTCATAGATAATGTACAACAGCAGTAAAAAAAAATTGCAATACCAAAAGGATTCAACATTGCATGTGGAGCAAGATTCAATCTTCTATAAATTTCTGCCAAATTTTAGATTGTACATAATCTGAATAGCATATGAGTGTAATTTCTTAGTTTTAGGCATGCCCTAGATATATATAAAGAGGCTCCCACCTTGTATTCTTTGATTGATTATAGTGAAAGTTTCTTTGGAACGGTCATGGATGTAGGAGAACGAGGATTTCCTTTCTTTTGAAGTGCATAAATCTTGTCTTGTGGTTGTGTGATTATCGTGTGATTATCTCTATGTTTGATCGTTTCTCTTTGGTCTTCGTTTCATAAGAGCAAGGACAGACGTTTGCATACCAGTTGATTGAGTTTATTAAGTATACGGGACGTACAAACAGCCAAAACTTGAAGTGAGAATGGACTCGAGACAGTTCCTGCACTTTAGATGCATTAGAAATTGAACATGGATATTGTGTCCTAAACGACAACCTCAATGTAATTGTGCTATATTTATGAAAATTCCAAATAATAGGTTCACACCTTTCATATTATATTGTTCTTTGACAAGAACTCTAGTGGATTAGTTATTTTCAGTGTTGTCGGACGCGTATCGTATCGCGTATCACTAGGCTCCACGATACGGGCATATCGTATCGCCCGTATCATACTTTAATATTAAAAATATATAAAAAGTATTTTAAAAATCAATAAAAATTAGTAAAAAACCGAAAAAAATCAAGAAAATTCTGAAAAAATATGAAAAAATCTGGTAATTGCTTTAAATTCATATAATTCAAAGTTTAGAACAGATTGAACATTCAACATTGAACAATTGCATCCAAAATTACATATTTTGAAGCAAAAAATGAAATAAATTTACATTTTACATATTGTAAATTTGTATCAGGATCATTAACTAAATAATCTTCATCTTCTCCTTAATGAAGATTCAAAGTTTCTCATCACCTTCTGCTTTAAAATGAAAATCTTCATCTCTTTCATGATGTTGTTGCACTTCAAATTAATTCATGTAATGTCTTCTTCGGTTAGGAGTGCATTTTCTTCGTTATCTTCCATAATCTACTCATCTAATATATCAAAATTAACAAATTGTTATCTTTATACATGTAGTTGTCATATTTTCTAATTATCATATGTGAGCAAAACAATGATCTCCATTTCTTTGATTATTGAGTCTATGACACCTCAATGATGTGATATTATTACTTAATGATATCTCTTTTTTCTCTTACTGGAGACTAGCTTTTTAACTAATACTTGAGCTCCATTTCTCACTTCACAGACTGAGTTAAGCCTCACACACGTTAATCATGTTCAACTCAATGGAAGTCATGTAAGGTGAACCCTAAAATAGTGAAGTTGTGAAATCCTCACTCAATGAACCGAGACAACCAAATATTTTTAATTGTTTGCGATCTCATGAAATTAGAAACTGGTAGCAGAAATATACCTAAAAGTTGGTAATAGAAAGGGAAATGATTTTGTCACAATTTTTATTTGTTCATACATTATTCTTATTCAATAAATGAAATTATAAACCCAAATTATAAGCATATCGGAGGATGCCTTAAAGGGAATTGAAGAGAGGAGAAGAGAGGGCAGAAACCTGTAAAAAATATTGAAAAAAGAAAATTGGGCGTATACAGTACCGACGATACGATGCGATATGGATAACACTGGTTATTTTCCTGGTTCTCAAGAATAACAAGTGTCAAAATGCTTGCAGCATTACAAAAATATTTTCTACTGCATCAATTGCATACATTATGCCAAACATAAAGGGTAAAAAAAGTAATGTTGCTTGGAGGAGCCCCTAGTGCTATTCGTATCGTACGATACAGCGTGATCATGTTATATCGCATGACAGAACTTATCATTCTATATCGTGCAATACAGCGTGTATCATGCGATATGCAACGTATCACCTATGTCGTATGATACATGTGATACACCATGCACTTTATAAAAAAATCATGTTAAACAGAACCCCGCATTTTTATAGGGTTTTTGGCTTCTATACGTGGGTTATGAATGCTCTAAGACAACTTCCAACTTGCGTGAGGCATCTCCAACAATTTTATAAGGGTCTTTAATGCCACGATCACTCCAGCAGTGACAACACAGATGATCTAGTTGTGGTATAGCTTTTTTACTTTTCCTTTATGTATTTGGTATTTTCTTTTTTATTTGTTTTTTAGACTATTAAGGATCACATGTCCTTTAATAAAAGTTTTGAGATTGGTTGACGATGAGGAGAAGTCATCTATAGTTATCTTAATGAAGTCATGGAAAGGGCTAAAGAAGGTATTAGAAACTTTAATGAAAGAAATAAATATTATGTGCCCGTGTGGAACATTATCGAGGGTTAAAGAAGATATTAGAAACTTTAATGAAAGAAAAACATATTATGTGCCCGTATGAAATATTATCGATAACGGATGGAATAAACAGTTGCACCAACCTATTCATATAGCAACTTATTACTTAAATCTAATATTTAGTTATTTGATGCTATATATTGAGATATAGAGATCTACGATAATACTCTTCACTTTAGCAATTTGCAACCGTAATAATATTCATTCATGTAAATTGTTTATCTTAATATTTAAGTTTCTTACATCTTATATTTATTATGGAATAAATCTTTATGTTTGTATTTTTCTATTAGATGTTTGGTAGAATAGGTTGGAAGTGATTGCCCAAAATTAAGAAATTTTACAATAAGAGTTTTGAGTCAAACCTAAAGTGCAACTGGTTGTAAAAGGAATTAGAGTGTCTTCTAATATATCTACACAAAAAAGCATAACAGGTTAAAACATAAACATCTCAATGACTTAGTTTTCATTTGTTGCAATATGCGGCTCCAATAAAGGTAATAAAGTATTAGTTACTAATTAAGTATTCAATTCAAACTTTTATTTTAATTAATTGTTAATGTTATTTACTGGTCTTTCTTGTAGACAATTAATAAAGTTAAATAATGAGGATAACCAATTTGATCCAATAAGTACGGACAATTTTGATATTTTAAAAGAGTGGATTATAAAAAATAGCTAAGCAAATATATTCCTAACTAAAGAAAACATTCTATGGATTAATTTGAAACGGGCACGATGATTTTGATTTTGAAGTTAGGTGGTGATGATCTTCAACAAGGAGAAAATAAAGATTATTTACTTGATCATGATTAAATGTAAATTTTTTTCAATTATGAAAGTTACAATTTTTTTTTGCTAATGATGTACTGCTTAAATGCTTTATATCTTGAAAATTGAATGGTGATTGATGAATATGTACTCAATTTATGTATTATATGAATTGTTTTTAATTTACTTGATTTTTTAAAATTTTGTGATTTTTTTATTTTTTTAATTTTTTAGTATTAAACAATGATATGAGACGATATGATACATATTGTTAACCAAAACGATACTCGATATGATAAAAATACGTGTCAAACAACATTGCCCCCCTCTCACTCTATCATATAAAAGTCAAAAGAAAGGGTCCCAAAGAATAATAATATTTCGCTCTCTCTTATATAACAACCTTTTTTTGCCATACTAGATGGGGTTGGTTACATGGATTCTTTTAACAACTAAGTCATATTAGATGGGATCGACTAAGATTCTTTTGTTTTTATAAAGCTTGATCATGTATCACGTATAAGCAAAACCATGTGGGAAAAAAAGGCTTTTTCTTTATGATTTTCCTCTTTCTCTTTTAACATTTTCACAATTTAGTTTCTTGTACCTTCTTATAGAAGCTTCTTTTTGTCATCTTTCTACATGTTCAAACTATCTTAAATTATTTTTTCTTATTTTTTGTTACCTATTAATAGACATGGCTGATTTAGAACCAACCAACAGTTTGACTCGAAACCAAACCAGCCTACAAACCGGAACCAAATATGACCCGGTTCGATTATGGTTTGTATATATGAAAAAATGGAACATCTATGAAAACCAGCGCTTTGGTTTTGGCTCGAACCGTTCGGGTTTGTTTAAAATCCAAACCACCAATTCGAATTCATAACCTAAAATTCATTGGTTTTAGGCTCGATCTCAACTTGAAATCGATGATTAAAATATATATTTAAATCAGAGAGCCCACGTGGTGCTCTATGATTCTCTATGATAATGTTGTTAGGCGGTCAACCAACGGGCACTATGGCTCTAAAGCGGGTGCCCCATGGTACATGTCTCATACTGGTACCCGAGTATTGTGGCGCTCGAGTACTGGCGAGGCGGTTAACCAGTTGCATAGCGCTTTTTGTCATGTCTCTCGTCATGACACTTGGGTATTGGCCAGCCTAGCTGCACAACGGAAACCCACCATCACCTCGTTTAAATTTTAATATTTTTCAATTTTAATGGGCAACTCCGCCCATGTAAAGGATCACCCTTGCATTGTCGGTCCCAAGCCCGAATAAAGGAGGAGGGTTGTGTTAGGCTTCCGACAGCCAGCGTAAAATTTCATCGGATTTCTACAACATGGATTACAAAAATTATGAGCATTGCTTTGGGGCGTCCCCACCTAGTGACGTGCTGCAGAGCCCGAATGCTGTAAGAAGTAAGCAAGGGCCACTACATTTTCGCCCGAATGTAGTGAATCAATTACAGAGAGGGTTCCCACATCATGGACGGGTGTGGGTAAAGAAGTTAGTCCCGCTACATTGCCGCCCGAATGTAGTGAAAATTTTTCAAAGAGGGTCTCCACATTTTGATTATGGACGGATGCGGGGAGTAAGGAAGCTAGTCCTAGATAATAAGATTCGTATTGGTTCTTGGAATATCGGAACATTATCGGGTAAGCTAATGGAGGTGGTAGATACTATGATTCGGAGAAAGATTCATATTCTATGTTTACAAGAGACAAAATGGGTTGGAGAAAAAGCAAAGGAGATAGAGGATACTGGTTTTAAATTATGGTACTCAGGTAAAGAAAAGGCCCGAAACGGAGTTGGTATTATCATAAATAAAGATTTAAAGGAGAGTGTAGTAGACATACAACGATATACTGACCGAATCATGACATTAAAATTAGTGTTAGGAGTAGAGGTTTTGAATATAGTTTGTGCTTACGCACCCCAAGTAGAACTAGAAGATAGTATAAAGACAATTTTTTGGAAAGAGTTAGATAAGGTGTTTCAAAAAATTCCACAAAGGGAGATGATTTGTTTAGGAGGAGATTTAAATGGACATGTCGGTAAGGAGGCATTAGGATATCAAGGGATTCATGGAAACTTTGGTTATGAGGAAGGTAGGGAGATTTTAAATTTTGCTATGTCATTTGATCTCTTTATAGTCAATACAATCTTCAAAAAATGAGATGAACATTTAATTACTTATAAGAGTGGCTTATCACAAACACAAATTGATTACTTTATTTGTAGAAAAAAAGATAGAGCGTGTTGTAAAGATTGTAAGGTAATTCCAGGAGAAAGCTTAACCACCCAACATCGACTTTTAGTTATGGATTTATAAATAAAAAAATAGACAAAGAAGAAAAGAGTGCATCGAGCTATTCGGACTAAATGGTGAAACCTCAAAAGTGAGAAAGAAGATATATTTAAACAGAAAGTCCTTCAAGGAGATGTTTGGAATTATGTTGGCACACCCTCTGATATGTGGAACAATATGGCTATACATATTAGGAAAGTGGCGAAAGATGTGTTAGGTGTATCTAAGGGAGGTGTACCGGCACAAAAAGAAGCTTGGTGGTGGAGTGAAGTAGTACAAAACAAAATCAAGGCAAAGAGGGCATGTTACAAATTACATTATGCTAAGAAAACTAGTGAAACTTTAGAAGCTTATAAGAAAACAAAGAAGGAAGCAAAAAAGGCCGTTAGTGAAGCAAAAGCTAAGATTTGGGAGGACTTATATAAAAAACTCAACTCAAAAGAGGGTGAAAGAGATATTTTTAGGATAGCTAGGGCTAGAGATAAGAAAACTAAAGATCTTAATTATGTTAGATGCATAAAAGACGAGGATGAAAAAATTCTAGTGGCAAATGATGATATAAGAAATAGATTGAAAAAACTAATTTTATAATCTTTTTAATGAAAATAAAGATGTTAGTATTAGTTTAGGAGATTTAGCCAAGTCAGAAAAGTATATAAACCACAATTTCTACCGACGTATTCAAAAGAATGAAGTCAAAGAGGCTCTTAAACATATGAAGAGTGGTAAATTGGTAGGACCAGATAATATTCCTATAGAAGTTTGGAAAATACTAGGAGAAATAGGAATCACTTCGCTCACAAGACTATTTAATGAAATATGGAAAAACCAAAAAATGCCCGAGGAATGGAGAGCAAGTACACTTATACCCACATATAAGAACAAGGGAGACATTCAAAATTGTGCAAATTATCGAGGTATCAAGTTAATGAGTCATACTATGAAATTATGGGAAAGAATTATCGAACGTAGGTTAAGACAAGTATCAAGTACAACAGAGAACCAATTTGGATTTATGCCTGGTAGATCTACTATTGAAGCGATTCACCTTTTGAGACGTCTTATGGAACATTTTAGAGCAAAAAAGAAAGACCTTCACATGATCTTTATTGATCTAGAAAAAGCTTATGATAGGGTACCGAGGGAGGCTCTTTGGAGAACTTTGGAAAAAAGAGGTATCCCATTGACATAATATTAACCTTATAAGAGACATTTATGATGGTGCAAAAACATGTGTGAGGACTCATGAAGGAACGACAGACTTCTTTGAAGTTAATATTGGGTTACATCAAGGATCAACTTTAAGTCCATACTTATTTATAATGGTGATGGATGAGTTAACAAAACATAATCAAGATGAAGTACCTTGGTGTATGTTATTTGCTGATGACATTGTATTAGTGGAGGAGTCTAAGGAAAATGTTAATAGAAAATTGGAACTATGGAGAGAAACATTAGAAAGCAAAGGCCTCCGACTTAGTAGAACAAAGACATAATATATGGAATGTAAGTTTGATCATTTGGTTACTTCAGAGGACATGGAAGATGTAAGAAATGCAAAAAGATGTAAGAAAGGCAAGGAAGATGCCATTATTGTAAAACGTGGGTAACACAATAGAAGATCGAATATAACAAACGACAAGACAAGTAAAGAGAAAATATTGACATCGAAGGAGGGGTAGGCCCTCCAATGGAGGTCGCCCCCCTTCTCTCTCTATCTTTCTTATCTTAATCTATTAATCCTAATACAAGAAGTTCAACCCTTATATAATGGGTTATTAAACACAAAATACCCTTAGTACTACAGGCAATTACAATAATACCTAAAACATCAAAATTACTAAAACTGACACTAAAAAGCATATTCTTCAACCGCCATATGAGCTACTTAGCTACAAAAATGTTGATATTCTTCATGATCCCTCCTATTATTTCAAAGGATGCAAACTAGAGAGTAATAGAAGCAGAAGCAGAGATCGGAGAAGACAATGATGAAAGCGCATGATAGGGGGACCCTATTTTAGAGGAGGAGGGAGATGATGGTAGCGATGATGATGATAGCGGTGACCCTCATTATAATGTTATGATGCATTTATTGATTATGATCCACATTTTGTGGAATTAAATAATGAAATTGAACTATTGTAGTTTATAACTTTGTATTTGTGTTACGTAGTAAATTGTAATCTTAACTTTGTAAATTTTCATAAGCTTATTGATGTACTTTTAACTTAAAGTTTAACTTTCTTGCTCTTGTAGCCTCAGTATTAATTTATTGATTGTAAAATGTTATTTTTAATTGCATTCTAATTGTGTTTTCTACTAGTTGGTTACCTTCTATTTTTTAATTGTAATTTTTCTTTTTTTGATTTTTTATGAATTTTACTTTATTATTCAATATTTAATATGTTGTATCGTATCGTACGATATGACACAATTATCATGTATTGGTGTCATACGATAGGACACTGATACGCTAGTTACAATATTGCGACAAACCTAGAACCATCTATTAGACTATTCATTTATAGTTCCTAGTTATAGGTAACCCAAAACCATCGGTTCTAGTTTATCTGGAAACAAACATGTCATGTCACTGCCAATTTGTTTCTAATAACCTCGTTACATATTCGGTCTTTCTTTCTCTGACTATTCAACATCTTCACTTCGGCCAATGACATCTTTTATACATGTTGATAATTAACTATAAAACACTAAAACCCATAAACCATAGCGGGTTGAATTATTGCTATATGATATTTACCTTTTAATGTTAATGAGATTTTTTTGTCACATAAAATACCTGCTACATTTTAACCAACCTACATTAAGTGTAACATCTTCGTCAACTTTTCCATTACTATAAAAAACTGACCCTAGGTATTTCATTTCAAGCAACCAAATGACAACTTTCCTTCAAACACATTTTTCACAGGGAATGTGCAGATTGTGGAAACAAAGAATACCGTTTAGAAACAAATTAGGAGTGGCACCAATAGAGGATAAAATGAGAGAATATCGTTTAAGATGGTTTGGACATATACAAAGAAGATCAAAAGAAGAACCTCTACGAAGGTGTGAAAAAACTAAATTTGGAAAGTATTAAAAGAGGTTGAGGACGACCGCAAAGTGTTGAAAAGAAACAATAAAGAATGATCTAACCTATTGTGACTTAACTACTAACATGGCACATGACTCGGCTATGTGGAAACAAGAATTCATGTAGTTGACCTTGCCTAGTATGGGAAAAGGCTTAGTTGTTGTTGTTGTTGTTGTTGAATGTATAGATTGTGGGTTCATGACAAAGCCACTTCAATTCTTTGAAGTAACCATGTGAAGCCTATAAACTCTGTAGCAAGAGTCAAAATGTTCGGCACTGCACCTAAGCAGGATGCGCAAGGGAGCATATGCATGGGTTATTGGGTTAATATGCAGATCTAACAGGTGCAAAACAACAAATGCACACAACATATAACTGAGAAAATTGTACTTGAAGTAGCCTATGTTGAAGAATATGAATATACGTTGTTTTTAGTGTTAGTTTTGTAATTTCTGATATTTGGGTATTATTGTAATTTTCCTATTTATGTCTAACAACACATTACAAAAGGGTTGAACATGATGTATTAGGGTTAAGACACTAAGATTAAGAAAGAGAGAGAGGGGGCGCAGCATCCATTGGAGGGTCTGCCCCCTCTTTCGATCTCCATATTTTCTCTTCACCATTTCTTATTGTTTTATAATATTTGATCTTCCATTGTGCTATCCACGTTTTCCAACATGGTATCGGAACCTTCAATCGATGAGAACAACGAATGCGAGTAAGTTTTACACGAGAAGAACCGAGTCACCAGGACTGGTTCCATTTGCACCAAGTTCTCAATTTTCTGTTCAATATGAGACACTTCCCCTTCAGCTCGTGCACCAACAGGAGATGAGCCTAGAGCCACAGATGTCCCAGTGTATATGAATATTGGCGTTCCGTGATTCAGGGACAGCTCGAATTTCACCAACAGCCTGGTGGTGTAAATGATAAGTCTATTGTAAATTAAGCAGCACATATGAAAAAGAAATACAAGCCAAGAAGCATGTGTACCAGCTGCAGTCAAACTCTAGCCACCAGAACATTCTTGCAAATTGAATAAAGTCAATATTAGCAAAAGAAATGCTGATCACAATTTATTTCAACTTCATACACAGAAAACATGCACATAGAAGCCACAAAGAAGAATAAACACAAGTTGCAGGACTTCCACTTATAAGGTCAGGAGCAACCCATTAATAAAATAACCTGCCTGTGCATCTGATATTTGATAAGCTTCTTGCAAGCAAGATTGCAGTTTTTGGTAGTTATTAAGAACGGGCATGTTTACCAGCATATCCGTTTCTCTGCAATTGAGAGGAAAGTATATTGATCCATGAAAGATCCTCTTTCTTACCAAACAACAGAGAAGAGTATTGATCGATAGGGCTCTTGGGACATCCCTAAAATATTAAGTACAAAAGTGCAAATGAAAGCAACCGTTCTTAAAACTAAGAATCTACATCTGATCCCGGTGGATGTTCTGTCATTGAACTACAGCATCACGCTCAGTGCACACATGGAAATAATAACCCAATTTTAACATAGATTTGGGGAATGAAAATTTGATATTCAAGGCAGTGTTGTCCGTATCGCACCGTATCGTACGATACGGTGCGATACGTATCGTATCGTGGGCCACCACGATACGATACGGGCCCCCGTATCGCAGGTGCGGGCGTATCGCACCGTATCGTGCGATACGGCCCGTATCGTGCGATACGGCCCGTATCGTGCGATACGGCCCGTATCGTGCGATACGGCCCGTATCGCACGATACGGTGCGTATCGCCCGTATCGTACGATACGGGCGATACGCCCTGGGACCCTTATAAAGGGTCCCGGGCCGAGGGAAACCCGCGATTTTTCGCGGGTTTCCCTCTCCTCCCTTTGGGTTCTTCAAGCTCCCTAAGAGTCGGTTTTCGCCTCCTTGGTGTTCAAAGCTCTAAAATCGTGCCCTACGGTGTCCGTCCAAGCCTCCAAACTCGGATTTAGGTATATTTTTAATGTTTTTTTCCTTTTTTTCCTTTATATTTATTGTTTTTTGTGTTATTTCGGGTTTTTTTTTTTGAATGACAAAATATGAAGTTATTAAGTGTGTGTATACGATTTTTATTGCATTCATGAAGTGGGAGACACTCGATTTGAGTGTTATTTGAAGATTGGGGGATTTACGAAGTGCTTTTATTTTCAGGTTTTTGTTTGAATTAAAGTACTCCATTGAGATGGCAGGAAGGGGTGGTAGAGACTCTCATTCAAAGTCTGATGATCCGGCATGGCAGTGGGGTATACCAGTTGAGGGTTCAAGGTTAAAAATCAGATGTTTATTTTGTGAAAAGGTGGTTAGTGGTGGAATTTCAAGGTTGAAACACCACCTAGCAGGAACCAGGAAAAAAGTTGCTCCATGCACAGGCAGAGTTAGAAGTGTGCCAGAAGGTATTAAATGGCAATGCTTGCAGATGATTGAGAGCATACAGGAAAGGAGACAACAAAAGGATGATTTCCAGATGTGTGAAGAAGCTGATGATGCTACTGCCACTGGAGTTGGATTCACTGATAGTTTGCCTTCAGATGCTAGAACAGATATTGGTAGTAGCAGTTCGCGAGCACCTAGCAGAGGAAAGAGGGTTGCATCTGAAGACTTTGGAGGTGGCAGAAGAGGAAGTTCAGGAAGGAGTAGAGGAAGAGCTTCTTCTTCTAGCATACATTCGTTCTTTCCTCCTTCCACTACACCTGGTGCTCAGCCAGGAATTCGTGCTGCTATGGCTTCAGAACAACTGCACGATCAAGCAGACCTTGCAGTGGGCAGATGGTTTTATGATACATGCATTCCATTTAATGCAGCAAACAGTTTTTATTTTCAAGCAATGGCAGATGCAATTGCTAACATTGGTCCAGGATACAGGATGCCCTCTTATCAGAAGTTGAGAGGGAAGATATTAGATCAGACCGTGATTGAAGTGCAGCAATACTGTTCGACTTTGAGACAATCGTGGAAGGAAACAGGATGCACTATCATGGCAGATGGATGGACCGATAGGCGAGGAAGGACATTGCTAAACTTTCTTGTATATTGTCCTAAAGGACTCATGTTTTTGAGATCTCTAGATATGTCAGAGGAGAGGCACACTGCAGAGATCCTACGAGAGGAATTTGATAAGGTTATACAAGAGGTTGGGCTAGAAAATGTAGTCCAATTGATTACAGATAATGCAGCTAACTACAAAGCAGCCGGAAAGGAGTTAGCTGATATTTATGGGACTTTCTACTGGACACCATGTGCAGCCCATTGTTTAGATCTCATCCTCGAGGACATCGGTGAGATGGATGAAATAAAGGCAGCAACTGAGTGTTGCCAAGATATTACAAAATTTATTTACAACCATGCATTTGTTTTATGTATGATGAGGAGATACACAGAAGGTGCAGAGCTTCTTCGCACAGCTGCAACTCGGTTTGCAACAAACTTCTTATCTGTACAGAGTATTGTGAGACAGAAGCAAGCTTTAAAGAGAATGTTCTCCTCAGATGAGTGGCAACAATTTGCAGAGTTGCCACAAAACAGAAGGAACAGAAAGTTAAATGAGATTGCAGAAACGGTTTTTAGAAGTTCATTTTGGAATGCATGTATCAGATTATTGAAAATTACTTGTCCTTTAGTGAAAGTTTTGAGATTGGCTGACAGCGAGGAGAAACCATCTATGGGCTACCTTTATGAATCCATGGACAGGGCAAAAGAAGCAATCAGAAATAACTTTAATGGAAAAAAAAGAGATTATGTGCCCGTGTGGAAAATAATTGATAGTAGATAGAATAAACAATTGCATCAGCCTATTCATGCAGCAGCCTACTATCTAAACCCATCATTGAGGTACTCAGCAACCTTCAAAAGGGACGGTGAGGTTAATCGAGGAATCATTGAATGCATCGACAGATTAGTCCCTGATGAGAGCATAGTAGATGCGATACATCGAGAGATGGAGATATATGATAATGCTCTTCACTTGATGGGTTTGCCTGTTGCAATTCGCAACCGCTCTACGATGCGTCCAGGTACATTGTTTATTTTGATATTTAAGTTCCATCTTACATTATTGTGGATTATTATGTCTCTAATGTTTATATTTTCTTTACAGATGTTTGGTGGAACAGGTTTGGAAGTGATTGTCCAAACCTTAGAGATTTTGCAGTTAGAGTCTTAAGCCAAACCTGTAGTGCAACAGGTTGTGAAAGAAATTGGAGTGTTTTTGAACACATCCATACAAAAAAGCGCAACAGGTTGGAACACAAAAGGCTTAATGATTTGGTTTATATTCGTTGTAACATGCGCCTTCGTGAAAGGTAATGTTGTATTACTTTCAAATTTTCAATTCGATATTATTTAACTTCAGTTTTCAATTGTTAATATTACTTACTAATTGTTTATCTTTGTTTGTGTCGTAGGCAATTAAAAAAAGTAAATAGAGAAGAAAGTCAGTTCGATCCAATAAGTTTGGATAATTTTGATATATTAGAAGATTGGGTTATGGAAGACACTGAAGAAAATGCCCTCCTAACAGAAGAAGACGTTGCCTGGATTAATTTGGAAGGAGCGCAACAACATTATGGAGATGAAGAATTTGATTTTGAAGAAGGTGTGGGTGTGGCTGATGATGATGAGGATCTGCAACAAGGAGAAGATGAAGATTATTTAGTTGATGATCCTGATTACAATTTGTAAAATGTAACATTATATGTAACTGTAGACTGTAGTGTACTGTAAAGTATAAACTATGTCTGTATTTTATTTTTTGGATTCAAAATATATAAATTTGGATGCAATTGTTCAATGTTGAATGCTCAATCTGTACTAAACTTACATTATATGAATTTAAAGCAATTATCAGATTTTTCCTGATTTTTTCTTGATTTTTTTCGATTTTTTTCGATTTTTTATTAATTTTTAATTATTTTTACATTATTTTAATATTAAAGTACGATACGATACGATACGATACGATACGATACGCCCGTATCGTGGAGCCCAGCGATACACGATACGATACGCGTCAGACAACACTGATTCAACCTCTCACTATGCAAAATCTGGAACCAAAGTTAATATACGGTTGCAAATATTGTATGAAGAAAACCCCTTAATAGCAAAAGTATAGAAAAAGAAACTGGAGACAGCATCCCATCATTCCCATATGCGTTAATATGAACTTGAACTAAAAAGTAAGAGGACAAAAGATAAGAAAAAAAAGTTGAAACAGACCTATCATAGCAAGCTTGAACGTCAACAAAAAGTAAGATCATAAGCTTTTAACCAAAGGCATGATGCAAGAACCCTACATGGGAAAATGTAGGATCCAAGGAGAAATATGTCAACATGGACAATATAACTAAGGAGAAAAACAACAGGAAACTCCATTAACTCGTGTAGGAGCCCAGAAAACTGAAAATGATGCAAAATATTAGCAGTGAAAGTAATCATGAAAAAAAATATTATGGATGATAGCTAGGTATTATTAGCAATGCTGTCACTAATATCGCCCAATAGTTCACCAACATTTAGATACTTAAGAAGAAAAATGGTTTACTGTTCACATTCTCATCAAGCAGATGCCTTTATTGAATGTAAGCTTCCAGAAGGGTTAGCGAATTACATTCAGGGTTTCTCTTTCTTTTCTTTTTTAACAGCGTGAAAGGTATTAGTAAGAAATTCTCAAAGAAGTATCTTAATAAGAAGATACGGATTCAATCAAAAATTGAATTCTCATTACAGACAGTAACGAACCACCTTGAAGTATCATTCGTTTAGATTAGCCCACTTTTAGGGTTAGGAAAGACTGAACAAGAAAAAGAATATTCACCAAGGATGCACCACAGCAAGAGGTAAAAACAATAGAAACTTTAATTTTATTTTATGCAGACAGTGAAATGAAGCATCATGTATGAGTGCATTTTCTGTAAAGATGTGAGAAAAGGATACTTTACATATAAATGCTGAAACGCCTAACAGACATAAAACCATTTCGGAAGTGTTTTTTCTCATCAATGTTATAAATATCATATTTGATATTATTTAAATTGAATTGGTAACATGTCATATAGCTACCTGAATTGATATGATCCAGGTATGCCTGTATCATTTTCACCCATTTATCTGTGTGACCCAATGTGCATTATCATTATTTTTGTCCTGTTTATTTAACCTTTTACTGTTTAATTTTTCCACAAAATTTAAAAAAGAAATTGCCTTGTACTACTACCATATCAGGATCCTGAATGATAACAACAACTAAGACTTTTCCCATAATAGATGAAGTCGACTACATAGATTCTTTGTTTCTATATAGCCCTATCATAATTTATAGAATTCATGGTAAATAAGTCCGACAAAGTTTTACGTTGGCTGTGAGAAGCCTAACGCAACCCTCCTTTATCCGGGCTTGGGACCGGCCATACAGGGGTGATCCCTTACATAGGCAAAGTTAGGATCCTGAATGATAAGGGTTACAATATAATATCTACAACATTTCTGACTAGTCTTGTTGCCAATTTACAGTGCAAAAAATAAATACACCGGAAGAGGGACAAAATCTTTCGCCTTTCATTGCATACTTTATCATGCATGTTATTGTGTATCAAGTTTATCAAAGAACCCACTAGTTACAAATTTTAAATAAAAAATAGAAAAGCAGATGATACACATACCAATATTTAATTGCTGGCCCGCAACTTGCTTTTAAGCTTTGAGTTTACAAGAATATCGTAGGTCCTATCATCAGGCATCAAGCCTTTGTCAAGCATTTCGTCATGCAACCTGAAGGCCTCTTGAAAATTTCCTTCCTTGAAATATCCAGATACTAATGCGTTGTATATAAGAGTATTGGGAACCAAACCCCTTTTATCAATTTCATGCAAAAGTTCATGAGCATTTTCTGCCTGACCTATGCTGCACAGACCATTTACAAGGACAGAAAATGTGATTATGTCTGGTGCCAAACCTTCATCAAGCATTTCCTTATACAACTGTGAGGCAGAGGGTGCATCCCCTAAGTTCAGGCATCCATGAATAAGTGTGGTGTACAAAGAAACATCACCAGGAATGCCGTTTTTTCTCATTTTTTTATGCATATTGAGAGCTTCCTTAGTATTATTTTGAGTAACGTACCCATGAATCAAACTGTTGTAAACAGCCGAAGTAGGGGACAGCCCAGACGCAATCAGTTTATCAAAAATATCGTGAGCACTATGAATATCTCCAATCTTGGAAAATCCATCTATAAGGCTATTATATGCAAATATATCGAACTGAATGCCTTCTTTCTTTGCTCTGTTCATCAACTTCATAGCAAGATCCATACTACCAGCTTTGCAATAAGCATTAATAAATACTGTGTATGTGACAATGCTGGGAGAAATATTACTCATCCGCATCTGCCGATACACTCGTGCAGCTGAGTTCATGGAACCCTCTTTTATGTAGCCATTGATAATGCTATTGTATGTCATGCAGGTAGGAATGAACCCTTTGTCCTTCAAATCCTTGATCATTATCATAGCCTGAGACACAAGGCCGGCTTTGCAAAGGCCATTGATTATGCTGTTGCAAGTGAAATCATTGACTACAATGCCCGACTTCATCATTGTATCCTGTAGTTTTAAGGCCTTACCAACCTCCTTCTTTGTAAAGTATCCGTTCATCAATGTGGTATAAGTCACAACATCAGGCTTGATCCCCTGCTCAGCCATTTGAGAGCACAAACAGGAAGCCATATCAATCTCCCCTTGTGTGCAATAACCAAGAATCAAACTATTGTACGAAACAACAGTTGGCTTAATTCCCTTGCTCAACATCTTCTCCCAAATATCAGAAGCTTCCTTCATTCTGCTATACTTACCAAGGTAGCGCACAAGTATATTATACGTGAAAACATTAGCAATATCACCATCAACGGCTTCATTAAAGAATTTGAGTGCCATCTTCCACACTCCCTTCTTTAGATATCCTTTTATCATTGAATTGACAGTAAAAACATTAGGAGAAACACCTTTCTCTTTCATTTCCTCATAAAGAGTCGCTGCTTTATCCATGCTTCCAAGCCCACAACAACCCTCAATCATTATGGAATAGCTCACCACGTTAGGGGTGATTCCCTTTTCAATTAATTCATTGAACATTCTAAATGCACCATCTATGTCTTTCATCATAAAGCATCCCTTGATCAGACTAGTTGTTACCACTGCATTCAAACCAAAGCCATCGTTTATCATTCCCTCCTTTGTTCTCAGTGCCTCTCTCATATTCCCTTGCTTCACGCAAGCACCAACCAGACAACCATAGGCATGTTCAGATGGAACTAGTCCCAAATCCTTCATCTCTTTCAGCAATTCGCAGGCCAACTTGGAATTAGGTTTCTTGCAGAGAACCAAGATTATGTTAGAATAGTGATTTGCGTCCAATTTGAATCCCCTCAATCGTATCTCATGCAAAATAGCTTCAGCCTCATCGAAATTCTCTTCCTTATAACATGCCTGAATCATGGTATCCATGGTTTCGACATCCACCCGCATTCCTCTTGATTTCATCTCATGGAACAACTTCCATGCCCTCTCCATTGAATCCGATTTCACCAACATACTCAACAGAGCGTTTCTGGATGAAACTACGGGAATTATACCACAAGAAACCATCTTTTCGAAGCAATGGACCGCTTGATCAACCAATTCTAAACCAACATACGCAGCCAATACCCGATCAAACAACTTAGAATCAGAACTATTGCGAACATTACAAGTCATAAATAGATTTTCCACGAAACCACATACACTTGGAGCAGAACTGCTTGAGAGGTACCGTTTGAGAAGGCGATCAATGGTTTTGTACTCTTTAGAGGAAGCGAGGATGTGAAGAAGAACACAAAGGGAGCGCAATGCATGGACAAAACCTTGCCTCTTCTCCACCCGAAGGAAGAACGAAAGAGCCCTTATAGGATGATTTCGTGATCCCAAAAGAACTTTCACTACTTCTTCGCACACGCTGCCATCAGTTGCCGAATCTAGCGCCATAAGTGGAGCCAAATATACATTATCGACGAAATCTGCAGTTTCATTCGAGCTGTATCGCTCAGAAAACCCTTTTAAGGTGGGTTTATGCTCCTCCCCAACACCTGATTCTGCATTTTGAGCATGTTCCAGTGAACGTGGTAAGTCTTGTGATTTGGGGTTTCCCGAAAAGGTAATCCCTGTGTGTTTGTTAGGACTCTCTTCATGATTTGAAGTTGGTAAGGGATCTTCAGATGAGATATGTACTTCTTGGCAAGAATCTGCAGTCGGGCAAGGATAGTGTTGAGCATGTACGAGGGGGGATGGGGAGAAGACGAAGCAGCTGCGATGAACACGGCGAAGAAATATGAACCTTGACGAGGAAGCGCGAGCAAAGACTTTGGCAGCTCTCATCGAACTGTTCGTGGAACGAGCGAAGGAGGATGCATCAGTAAGGGTTTAGCAAACTTGCAACGAAGAATACGAAGTCGAATAAAGAGGGTATAGGTGCCTCCTAAAAGCCAAACCTCATCGAACTGTTCGTGGAACGAGCGAAGGAGGATGCATCAGTAAGGGTTTAGCAAACTTGCAACGAAGAATACGAAGTCGAATAAAGAGGGTATAGGTGCCTCCTAAAAGCCAAACCAAACCGAGGGAAGTCCAATTTCTGAAGAGTGTTTGATTACGAGGCTGGGATGATGGAACTGGAACTGTTTCAGTTCCAACTGTCCACGGCGTTGGTCGGCCTTATAATCGAATAAGAAGTATACCGAGGTCTATAAATCCTTACAAGAGCGACTGTACTTTTAGTTCTGTTGTGTCAGACCTCATAGTCAAACACCCGTTCCAAATTTTTCCAGGCAAAGAAACTTTCGTTTTGCTCAAGTTGGACCCGAAATTTTCAATCGCGGTAGGGAGGAACATTAATAATAGCGGAGGATTATTATGTGCACATCCCAAATCACTAGAGATGTAAAACTGAACCTGCCTAGGGTCATGCTGGATTCGGTCCTAGAAAAATGTAGAATCAGAGTAGACAATTGTGCCTCATATTTGAAACAAGGTCAAACGACTCAATTCATGTGGTCTTAGGAGCCAACTTGGGCTGAGCGGGATTAGCTCACACGACCACATGCCCATTGAGTATTAGATCGGGTATGTAAGACTCTATTTAAATATGTCAACCACAATGTTTTAGACTTCAACAAACTATATGTATATAATAAAAAGTTATATATATTACATATATATACATATATGTAATAAATAAATAAATATATATATATATATATATATATATACGTGTAATAGAAAAAATATACATATATACATGTAATGTAATTGAAAAGCTATATATGTAGGGTCAGCCGAAGCCAGCATTTTGCAGGCCTGTCCAAAATGTGGTCTGACCCGACCCGGATTGACATCTCTACAAATTACTATACACACCTTTTCTGTAATTCTAAAACTACCCTCACTCATTTTTTAAAATTTTGATACTGCCCCTTTTCTCTTGAGATTCCTCTCTTTTGCAGTAATGCAGTTCTTCTCTCCTTTGTTGTAAGCTTTCTTCCTGATATTGATCTTTTGTTCTATAATTAGAAACTTATTTTATAATTAGATATTGCATAACTAAATCCTACCGTCTTGTCTTGTAGAAAGAATAAAAAGAAGAGGAAGAAAAGGAAAACAGATTTGTATGTTTGATTCAATGAGGTATTTTGTGTCTTTTAGAAGTATGTTAATGGATTCAAACGTATTTTATTTTGTTGGAGTGTAGTTAACTGTAAAGTCGTTGCCAGTTGAGTAGAGACTTAGAGAGATGTGGTTGACCCACTCCTTCCTATTTAAAGAGAACCTACCCAACTTCATCTCTTTCTCCGATTGTTCTTTTTTCTTAAACGTTGGATATCAGTAATGCCTTAAATATGTGAAAAGGAGACTTCGAAGGATTACGAAAGGCTTGAAAGGGTTGCTGGAAGATGTTAGGAACGACGTCGAAATGAACTTGTTTGCAGGAGAACAAAAGAGGAAGATAAATTATCTCGGGTATTTTTGAAAAAAAGAGCGCGTGAATGATAAAAAGGGCGTGCACTTATCAATTCTGTAATAACCTGTTATTTGAGATGAGAAGCTTCTCTACTTCTTTGTAGAGGCAAAAGCAAGATTCACACCCCCTGGATATTGAACTCACGACCTTTAACTTTGTTGGTCGACCCCCTAGGCAGGTCACTATTGCTAGAGAAACTTTGGGCTAAACCTACGCAATTATCCACAACTTTCTCAAAATATCTGAAACAAAGGTCGTTTTTCTAAGCTAAATCTTTATCTTGATAGATGATCGCGCTGCACTTGGTGTTGAAGAAGGCTTGGTTTTGATTGACGCATGGGATGTCATGTTGCATGATGGATGTCAAGAGTAACATGTATGTTCAAGAGAGAACACGATCATAGAAAGGTCTGATGTGGCTCATCAGTCAGATCTGCTGGCCTTGAATCAAGGCCTTTACGAGGCTTTACATTGGGAATTAGAGGCGGATCTAGAATTTTTTGTGGGGGTGAGACGAACAGCCCATTCAACCATTTAAGGTAGGGCGAGGTATGTATAATAACCAGGACTTCCGTCACATCCTATAAATTTTCCATTTGTTTTTGAAATTTTAGGTCGAACAGCCCAACTCGCCTCAACGTAGATCTACCATTGTTGGAAACCCAATGGTTGTGATATTTCAGAGAAACACCAATCAAAGAAGAAGCTTGCTTACAGCATGCCTTGTACCAATGGGTGGGGTTGATGCCTTGAGTGCCGGATTGCCTTTGTCTTGGATCATTCTCTTTTGGAAATCATTCACTGCATTTCTTCCAGCGCGCAAGAGAAGGGCATTACCATCATTTACGTGGAAGTGGCTTTAAGGCAAACAGGAAGGCCCTTATTATATTCTGAATACAATAACGGGTGTTCATTTTTCTTTCTTTCACTAGTTCCTGCGTTTTATTAAGTTCTCGAGTTTTTATTTTATGAAGTTTTCGTTACGGATTCATGTGACAGAGAGCATGAGCGAGGGAAGAGAGGTGCGTCAGCGTGAGTGCACGCGCACACACACACACACACACACAGAGAGAGAGAGAGAGAGAGAGAGAGAGAGAGAGAGAGAGAGAGAGAGAGAGAGAGAGAGAGAAGTAATTATTAAAAATCCTACCCAAACCTTGTCCGAAGCCCAGAACTGGGGGAAAACCTACACCCATACCCAGAGGGGGTGGGTCGGTTCTGGTTCCAGATTTTGGTTGGTAGAGTAGGTACTCCTCTCTCTCTCTCTCTCTCTCTCTCTCTCTCTCTCTCTCTCTCTCTATATATATATATATATATATGAGAGAAGAGGGGAAGAGATAAAAGTAGTAATAAATACTCAAACCACATTTGTGCTCAAAGTATGGCTTGTCTCAAATATCAAAGTTGTTAGTACGGTAACTTTGATTGGAGCATGAATGAGATTTAAATAATTACCACTATATCTAGTAGATGCTCAAATGCCAACAATACTCAAATCTAAAGTAATATTATATTTTATATTTTTTTATTTAATCCACCATATATATTAAATAATTTTCACTTGATATCTCAAACATCAAACGATTAACATGATAAAATAGATTTGAGCACAACAACAATAACAACAACTGAGCCTTTTCCCATACTAGACGGGGTCGGCTACATGGATTCTTTGTTTCCACAGATCTCTATCGTGTGCCATGTTAGCAATTAACTCCCAATAAGCTAGATCATTCTTTATTGTTTCTTTCCAACACTTTTGTGGTCGTCCTCTAACTCTTTTAATACTTTTCAAATTTAGTTTTTCTAACCTTCTTACTGGTTCTTCTTTTGATCTTCTTTCTATATATCCAAACCATCTTAAACGATGTTCTCTCATTTTATCCTCTATTGGTCCACTCCTAATTTGTTTCTAATAACCTCATTATGTATACGGTCTTTTCTTGTATGACCACTCATCCATCTCAACATCTTCATTTCTGTCACAGACATCTTTTGTACATGTTAATGATTAACTGTCCAACACTCAAAACCATAAAACATGGCAGGCCTAACTGCTGCTCTATAATATTTGCCTTTTAATTTTAATGGTATCTTCTTATCACAAAGAATACCTTATGCTCCTCTCCATTTTAACCAACCAGCATTAATTCTATGTGTAACATCTCCATCAATTCTTCCATCACTTTGAAAAATTGACCCTAGGTATTTAAAACTTTTCTTTTGGGGAATGCAATGTATGCCAATTTTAATTTCTATGTCCTCTGAAGTAGCCAAATGATCAAACTTACATTCTATATATTCTATCTTTGTTCTACTAAGTCGGAGGCCTTTCTTTTCTAATGTTTCTCTCCATAGTTCCAATTTTCTATTAACTTTTTCCTTAGACTCCTCCACTAATACAATGTCATCAGCAAATAACATACACCAAGGTACTTCATCTTGAATATGTTTTGTTAACTCATCCATCACCATTATAAATAAGTATGGACTTAAAGTTGATCCTTGATATAACCCAATATTAACTTCAAAGAAGTCTGTCGTTCCTTCATGAGTCCTCACACATGTTTTTGCACCATCATACATGTCTCTTGTAAGGTTAATATATATCAACGGGATACCTCTTTTTTCCAAAGTTCTCCAAAGAACCTCTCTCGGTACCCTATCATAAGCTTTTTCTAGATCAATAAATATCATGTAAAGGTCTTTCTTTTTTGCTCTAAAATGTTCCATAAGACGAATCACTTCAATAGTAGATCTACCAGGCATAAATCCAAATTGGTTCTCTGTTGTACTTGATACTTGTCTTAACCTACGTTCGATAATTCTTTCCCATAATTTCATAGTATGACTCATTAACTTGATACCTCGATAATTTGCACAATTTTGAATGTCTCCCTTGTTCTTATATGTGGGTATAAGTGTACTTGCTCTCCATTCCTCGGGCATTTTTTGGTTTTTCCATATTTCATTAAATAGTCTTGTGAGCGAAGTGATTCCTATTTCTCCTAGTATTTTCCAAACTTCTATAGGAATATTATCTGGTCCTACCAATTTACCACTCTTCATATGTTTAAGAGCCTCTTTGACTTCATTCTTTTGAATACGTCGGTAGAAATTGTGGTTTATATACTTTTCTGACTTGGCTAAATCTCCTAAACTAATACTAACATCTTTATTTTCATTAAAAAGATTATAAAATTAGTTTTTTCAATCTATTTCTTATATCATCATTTGCCACTAGAATTTTTTCATCCTCGTCTTTTATGCATCTAACATAATTAAGATCTTTAGTTTTCTTATCTCTAGCCCTAGCTATCCTAAAAATATCTCTTTCACCCTCTTTTGAGTTGAGTTTTTTATATAAGTCCTCCCAAATCTTAGCTTTTGCTTCACTAACGGCCTTTTTTGCTTCCTTCTTTGTTTTCTTATAAGCTTCTAAAGTTTCACTAGTTTTCTTAGCATAATGTAATTTGTAACATGCCCTCTTTGCCTTGATTTTGTTTTGTACTACTTCACTCCACCACCAAGCTTCTTTTTGTGCCGGTACACCTCCCTTAGATACCCCTAACACATCTTTTGCCACTTTCCTAATATGTATAGTCATATTGTTCCACATATCTGAGGGTGTGCCAACATAATTCCAAACATCTCCTTGAAGGACTTTGTGTTTAAATATATCTTCTTTCTCGCTTTTGAGGTTTCACCATTTAGTCTGAATAGCTTGATGCACTCTTTTCTTCTTTGTCCATTTTTTTATTTGTAAATCCATAACTAAAAGTCGATGTTGGGTGGTTAAGCTTTCTCCTGGAATTACCTTACAATCTTTACAACACGCACTATCTTTTTTTTTACAAATAAAGTAATCAATTTGTGTTTGTGATAAGCCACTCTTATAAGTAATTAAATGTTCATCTCGTTTTTTGAAGATTGTATTGACTATAAAGAGATCAAATGACATAGCAAAATTTAAAATCTCCCTACCTTCCTCGTTTATATCCCCATAACCAAAGTTTTCATGAATCCCTTGATATCCTAATGCCTCTTTACCGACATGTCCATTTAAATCTCCTCCTAAACAAATCATCTCCCTTTGTAGAATCTTTTGAAACACCTTATCTAACTCTTCCCAAAAAACTGTCTTTATACTATCTTCTAGTCCTACTTGGGGTGCGTAAGCACAAACTATATTCAAAACCTCTACTCCTAACACTAATTTCAATGTCATGATTCGGTCACCATATCGTTGTATGTCTACTACACTCTCCTTTAAATCTTTATTTATGATAATACCAACTCCGTTTCGAACCTTTTCTTTACCTAAGTACCATAATTTAAAACCTGTATCCTCTATCGCCTTCGCTTTTTCTCCAACCCATTTTGTCTCTTTTAAACATAGAATATGAATCTTTCTCCGAATCATAGTATCTACCACCTCCATTAGCTTACCCGATAATGTTCCGATATTCCAAGAACCAATACGAATAATATTATATATATATTCTCTCCTAGATTCAGTGGAAACAAATAAATTTTGTTTCTATAACAAAATTTTCTTTTTTATGATCAGCTATAGAAAATAGTAACGATAAGTAGATCTAGCCGTTTGGAACCGTCTCGATGGATTTACCTGAACACGAACTGGCATTTAAACTGGCTGGAACCAGAACTGGGGGATCCGAAACCTGATGAACCAGACGTTAATTTTCTTCTAAGGCAGAACCCTGCCTGATGCATGCCCTGGTTACACAACTCAAATTGTCACAAGTTATTCTGCATCAGGCCCTAGCCATCCAACTGAAAACCATATGGGCAGAAAGATTGACAATCCTACCAAATCATGGAAAGCACTATTGCACAGACCACGTTATATAATAAAAAACACACTATTATATTTCCTTAAACGTCAACTAGAATAGTCAAGTTAGTAGCAAGAGGGCACAAACCATTCTAACTCGTTACAGATAAGATACCAAGCACGGACAAATTTTCCGGTGGAATCAACAATTCTCTTCTTGAAAAAGGGATGTAATTTGAAACAAAAAAAAACAAAAGGAACCAAGAACAAAAAGCCGAAGCCGGAGCACTTATTCTTGAGATGCATCCTCGCCGGCAGCACCGTTGGCAGCGCTGTCTGTTTCCATAGCCTCTCCTTTCTTTCCTGTTGCATATAATTGCATAAGTACTTCAGGATTTCAAGCACTGGCGACAAGAGATAAAGATGCGATTGAAGATATAACCTTTCTTCTTCTTTCCGCCACCCTTTTTCTTGGTCTTTGTCGCTAAGGAAAGCCATGCCTTAATTTCTTGATTATCTTCAATTGATTTTGTAGGTTGCAATTCCTGCAGAGGATGGGAGGTGATCTTATCTGATCCATTGGGCATCAATAAAACTGTAAATTTGATGTGAGAAACCAGGTCTCCTGCAATACGGCACCACAAAATAAGTGTTCCACATTTTCTCTCAAGGCAAGTTGGAGTCATGCAAACGCTTACCAGATGCACACTCAGGGTATTGAACTTCTGACCTTCTGTCAGAGAGCCAACTACCCAGCCAGTGAATTGTGCCCCTTCGGGGCAACATAAGCATAACTTCACGTAATGGGACAGACTACAGGTAAAGCCAGAATAGCTTACCAGTTTTTTCATGAAGAACAGGATATGGCTGCAGCAGGTCATGATTTACACACTCGAGTAGCCCTAATCTAGCCCGCTTCTCTTCAAGAGCTCTAAACAGAAACAGTTAGCATAAATCCTCAGAAAGTTTTGCCAAAGAGAAGGAAACAGTTTTGGGGGAACATCATATGCACATCCATGCAGAGAAACTTGCATTGAATGGGGAAAGTACCTTGCAGTGAATGGCATTATGGGAAATCTCTGACTGATTTCACTGAAGATGAACCTTGAGGATTTCATTTTAAGGTGGTAATTCTTGTCCACCGCCCTCTTGTAGATGGTGGTTTGCCTCTCATCAAGAAGTTTGGGCTGTCATTGTCAATATAACAGAAAATTACAAGAAATCCAGTAAGCAAACAGGGAATCCAGAAAGGTCAAAAGGGGCCTAGATCGATTCAATGATTAATTTAATAGCGGGTCCTGGGAGTTAGACTACTATCAAGGCTTCTTTCGCAACTTAGCTGACTAGCACCGGGTGGGATCTCTCTCTCTCTCTCTCTCTCTCTCTCTCTCTCTCTCTCACACACACACACACACACAGAGTCACGTAGGTCCAGACATGGCCACCAGTACAGGTGTAGTACACGACAATTCTCGAAAATCACGTGTGCGGGGACACAACTATGGTTAGGTATAGTTTATATGTAGTATTATACTGAATTTATAGTATTTTATACAGTATACTGCACGCATCATCATAGCATTTTGTTTTCACATTCATTAGTTCATGAAGTAGACGTAAAGATATTTAAAATCGACGGTGCTGAGTCAGAAACGGGAGAGGTACTGTTGTGTCAAAGCGTCCAACATGGAATGTGGAACTGTGGCAGTAGAAGTGCATGTGACATAGCTCATGCACAGTCAGAAACAGAAAAGGGAAAGGCTTGGGGAGCGGTAGTCAAGTAAAACTGCTGATTATCGACTACCCGGAATGGCTACAGTTACGAGGAAAAAGCATTTGCCACTTTACCTTTCCTTCACCTGTGCTAGCAACTATATCCACTGCATATACTTCGTTCTCCTCAAACTCCGCATCATCAACCCTCGTTTCTGGGTTGCTTATGCTTAAAATAACTTTGTTGCCATCAATGACAAACTGCTTAAGTTGGTGACTCAATACACCTTCAACAATCTTGCAATCATATGCAGCAGCAACCTTTTGGATAGCTTCTGTAACGTCTTTATTCTGCAAAACGAATAGCAAGTTGCAAGCAATTCAAATGACACTCACCGGACAAAAAGAGATTCAAAATGCAAAGGTTGTTCTTCATTATGTATCTTGCTAACCATAATCAAGCCTTGTCCCACACTAAATAAGTCAGCCATATGGATCACAGAAACTTGCTACTGGTGGGAAAAAAGAACAATCAAGGGACATAAACACAATTGCAGCATTGCCACCAAACCAACAAATTGAGGTACACAAACAAAATCTTATAAGATAACATGTAAGATAGTGCATAAACATGTGTTAGGATGCACGAAGGAATGGCAGACTTGTCTGAGGTTAATATTGGAGGTAAAGAAGGAATTACAGACTTCTTTGAAGTTAATATTGGATGTAACGAAAGAATGATAGGTTTCTTTGAGAGTAATATCGGATTACAGATTTAAGTCCATATTTAATTGTATTGGTCATCGACAAGTTAACAAAAAAAGTTAACAAAACAGGTGTACGTTATTCGTGAATGAGTAACAAAAAAGTTAATAAAAAATTGAAACTATCAAGATAAACATTAGAAAGTAAAGGCTTTCAACTTAATATAACAAAAACAGAATATATGGAATGCAATAAAAAAGTTAATACGAAATTAAAACTATGAAGCGAAACATTAAAAAGTAAAGGCTTTCAACTTAGTAGAACAAAAACATAATATATGGAATGCAAGTTTGATGATTTGGTTACTTTAAATGACATAAAATTTAAGATTAGCATACATTGTATTCCTTAAAAAAATTTAAATACCTAGAGTCAATTTTTCAAAGTGATGGAAAAATTGATAGAGATTTACACAAAATTAATGCATGTTGGTTAAAATAGAGAAATGGATCGAGTATTTTAAGTGATAAGAAGATACCATTAAAGTTAAGATAAATATTATAGAGCACCTGCTATACTTTATGGTTTTGAGTGTTTAGTTGTTAATTATCAATACATACAAAAGAAGTTCATGGCAGAAATGAGGATCTTGAGATGGATGAGTGGTCACACGAGAAAACATCATATACTTAATGAGGTTATTAGAAATAAATTCAGAGTGGTACAAATAGATGACAAAATGAGAGAAAATTGTTTAAGATGGTTTGGATACGTAAAAAGATACAAGAAAAAGCTCTTGTAAGAAAGTTTGAAAAACTACATTGTGAAAATATTAAAAAAGAAGATCACAAAAGTATTAGAAGAAACCAATAAAGAATGATCTAGCTTATGTTGAGTTTTGTTAGCATGGCACATGATCGAGCTCTACGTAAACAAGGAATCCATGTAGCCGAGTTCGTCTAGTATGAGAAAAGGCTAAGTTGTTACTGTTGTTGAAACAAAGTGAAATTACTTGTACTGTGCACAAAGCAAACTAAGAGAGCCACTGAACCAAAACATTTCAGGCCACTCTACCTCATTGACTGCACATTCTACAAGCAAATAATTATAGGTCAATCATGTGCACTTCCATGGATTCAGGCCACTCTACCAAATCATGTGCACTTCCATAATTATAGGTCAATCATGTGCATTTCCACAAGCAAATGAATCAGTGAAAAGGGGAACAGAAGAATGTTTCAGGCCAGGAACTTCTTCCTGGTGCTTTTAGATATGTATTCTTTTTCACAACAACAAACAATAACTAAGCCTTTCCCCATACTAGACGGAGTCGATTATATGGATTCTTTGTTTCCACAGAGCCCTATCATATGCCACGTTAGCAGTTAACTCACAATAAGCTATATTGTTCTTTATTATTTTTTTCAACACTTTTGTTGTCATCCTCTACCTCTTTTAATACTTTCAAAATCTAGTTTTTCGTACCTTCTTAAAGGTTTTCTTTTGATCTTTTTTCTATATGTCCAAACCATCTTAAATGATATTCTCTCATTTTATCCTCTATTGGTGACACTCCTAATTTGTTTTTAATAATCTCATTATGTATACGATCTTTTCTTGTATGACCACTCATCCATCTCAACATCTTCATTTCTGTCACACATATCTTTTGTAAATGTTGATGATTAACTACCCAACACTCAAAACCATAAAATATAGCAGGTCTAATTGTTGCTCTATAATATTTACCTTTTAACTTTAATTGTATCTTCTTATCACAAAATAAATGATGCTCCTCTCCATTTTAACCAACCAACCTTAATTTTATGCGTAACATCTCTGAAAAATAACATGTAAGAAGGTATGAAAAACTAATTTTGGAAAGTATTAAAAGAGGTGGAGGACGACCACAAAAGTGTTGGAAAGAAACAATAAAGAATTATCTAGCTTATTGTGAGTTAACTGCTAACATGGTACACGATAAGGATATGTGGAAACAAAGAATCCATGTAGTCGACCCCATCTAGTTGTTGTTGTTTTTGGGAGATGCAATGTGTGCCAATTTTAATTTCTATGTCCTCTGAAGTAACCATATGACCAAATGTACATCCCATATATTATGTCTTTGTTCTACTAAGTCGAAAGCCTTTACTTTCTAATGTTTATCTCCATAGTTCCAAATTTCTATTAACTTTTTCCTTCGACTCCTCGCAAATAGCATACACCAAGGTACTTCATCTTGAATATGTTTTGGAGTTCAACGGCTATGGCCAGGGCCCTAGTAGCCTTGGTCCATATCCAAATGGTGTAGGGCCCTAATGGCCCGTGCCACCCTATTACATTAACACCCTTCCTCAAACCGATGGTGTATATACCGATAGTTTGTCCAACAAAAACTGAAAACGAGTGGCCGATAGAGATTTGGTGAAGAAATAAGCTAACTGCATCTCAGATGTAACATAATATAATATAATCTTCTTCTTCAAACATTCTTCACAAACAAAATGACAGTCCATTTCAATGTGTTTCAGTCCTTTCATGGAAGGTATTATAGGATGCAATATACATGGCGCTTTTGTTGTCGCAATACATAGTTGCAAGATGTTACAAAGTAACTCCCATGTCCCCTAGAATAGTTGTAATCCAAGAAATCTTCATCGCAGCAGTAGCCATGGCTCGATATTCAGCTTCAATGGATGAGAGTGATACTTTTTGTTGCTTCTTGCACTTTGAGGAGATAAAGGATTCACCTAGAAAAACATAAAAACCAATCGTAGAGTGTCTATTGTTGACATCTCCACCCCAATCAACATCCGTATATATAGATAAATCAAAAGACGAAGAGGAAGTTAAGAGAACCCCCTTGTTAGAAGTATTTCTAACATATCGAATGATGCGTAAAATAACACTCATATGAACAGAAGTTGGTACCTGTTGAAATTGACTCGTTGTATGAACTGCATAAGAAATATCTGGTCTGGTAATAGTGAGATAGGTAAGAGCTCCTATGAGTTGTCTGTACGGGGTGGGATCAGCTAATTTTTCACCATCAGTGGATCTTAACTTAGTACTTAGAACTTCTGGTGTGTCTACTATTTTGTTATCTGTGAGACCAGACCTTTCAATGATATCATTTGCAAATTTTGTCTGAGACATAAAATACCCACAATTGTTTTTAGTAATTTCAATGCCCAAAAAATAATTAAGAAGGCCTAAGTCTTTCATGTCAAATTCTTGGTGTAGATTACGTTTAACCTCTGTAATCCCTGCTTTATCACTCCCAGTGAAGATCATATCGTCCACAAACAATAGTAGAATAACAATACCTGATTCTATTTTGCGTACAAACAAGGGAATGTCAGTATAGCAAGTTGTAAAATTATGCAAATGAATGAATTTTTCGAATCGATCAAACCAAGCCTTAGGCCTGCCATGTTTTATGGTTCTGAGTGTTGGACAGTTAATCATCAACATGTACAAAAGATGTCTGTGACAAAAATGAAGATGTTGAGATGATGAGTGGTCATACAAGAAAAGACCGTATACATAATGAGGTTATTAGAAACAAATTAGGAGTGGCACCAATAGAGGATAAAATGAGAGAATATCTTTTAAGATGGTTTGAACATATAGAAAGAAGATGAAAAGAAGAACCTATAAGAAGGTTAGAAAAACTAAATTTGGAAACTATTAAAAGAACTAGAGGATGACCACAAAAGTGGTGGAAAGAAACAATAAAGAATGATCTAGCTTATTGTGAGTTAACTCCTAACATGGCACACGATAGGGATTTGTGGAAACAAAGAATCCATGTAGCCGACCCTGTCTAGTACGGGAAAAGGCTTAGTTGTTGTTGATCAAACCAAGCCTTAGGAGCTTGTTTCAAACCATACAAGGCTTTTTGCAATTTAAGAACATAACCATGAGGAACATTAAAACCAGGAGGAGGAGTCATATAAACTTCTTCAGTCAAATAACCATTCAGAAAAGCATTTTTAACATCAAGTTAATATATATCCCATTTCCTAATGGCATTAAGAGAATTCTAATTGTGGTCATCCTAGCAACCGGGGCAAATGTTTCATCATAATGAAATCCATATTCTTGGGCATAACCCTTTGCAACCAGTTTGGCTTTATATCTCTCAATATGACCATTGCTAAGGGTTTTGATTTTGTAGACCCATCACATCCAATAACCTTCCTATCCTTTGGTATGGGTGCAACTGTCCATGTCTGAGCTTTGCATAGGGCGTTGAGTTCATCTCTCGTAGCATCTTCCCATTCTAGAATACCTTTAGCTTGATAATAAAACTTCGGTTCTTTAACTTGATGACGAGTTGCAATCAAGTTTTTGCATTGGGGTTCAAAAGATTCATAGGAAACAAAACGTTTAGGAGGTTTTGAGAACCTAGGTTATAGATATGTGTCATCAGGTTCTCTATGACATCATGTATAATGTAATGGAAAGGGTTTAACAAAGAATTGGGAATCAATAGTTAAATTCGAAACATCACTACTCTCAAGAGAATTATCCTAATGATCTACAGAGTCACAATCATCGTCTTCTTCTACATCAAAGAAATCTTGAGACATGGAAGATTCAGAATTTTCTAAGGATTTAGACTTATAGTAGGCATCATTCTCAACAAAATTTACATCCTTAGAAACATATAATTTGTCGTCAATAAGATCAAAATACCTATAACCTTTCTTGTCTATGCTATAACAAAGAAATACGCATTCAATAGCCTTAAGAGACAGTTTAACATTTTTATCTATATACACAAAATATCTACATCCAAAAACTCTAAGTCTTTCATAATAGGGAGAAATATTATATAATTTTTAAAAAGGTGAAATATTTTCAAGATTGGATGAAGGCATTCTATTTATAAGATAAACTGCAGTAAGAGTAAGTTCTGCCCATAAAAATTTAGGAATATTACTGGCAATTAAAATAGTCCGACATGTTTCTATAATATGTTTATGTTTCCTTTCAGCCAAGCCATTTTGTTGAGGCATTTTAGTACATGACTTTTAATAAAAAATACCATTTGATTCAATAAATTTTTGGAATTCATTTAACATGTATTCTCCTCCTGAATCCGATCTAAAAATCTTAATGGTGGTTCCAAATTGATTTTTGATCATGTTGCAAAAGATTACAAATTTCTCAAACACTTCTGATTTATGTTTCAAGAGATATATCCAGGTAAAGCGAGTAAAGTCGTCTACAAATATCACATAGTATTAAACTCCTCCCTCATAAACAACGAGCGCGGAGCCCTAAACATCCGAATGTATTAAATCAAAAGCTTTATTCGGTACATAATTTCTTTCTCCAAAAGGGAGATGTGTTATAGATTGTAATGCTATGGTCGTGTATTGTTAGGTTTCTTTCTGTGCTAGGTGTCATTCTGAGTCGTAGTGTAGGCCATGGTCATTTAGTAGTACTTAATATTAATTAAAGGTAATTTAGTCATTCAAGTTAGACAGTTTATATATAGGTAGATTAGGGTTAAACCTAAAAAATAAGAAGAAAGGCTAGACGATTGTCTGTGTGGGCCGACTTTGGTGTCTGTGTCATCCCTCCAATCTGCCAATCTCTGTAAGTTCTTTCTTGTTTCAATTAATAAAGTTATTCTTATCATGGTATCAAAGCCTATGAGGCTGGTAAATCAGCGGAATTTTTGTTAAAACGAAGAAATCGTGCCTTGGAGCATTGATTAAAAAGGTTTGGAAAGGAAAGGGAGTAAGGAAAACACGTGGGTCAACACCTGAAATTGGTCTCTGCATATTGTGTTGGAAAAGTTGGTGCCATAGTTCAAGGGAACATCCTTCCCACGTTGTCAATTTTTCAGACGCCAAGCATCACTCGTTGGTTTTTCAGACATCAACTTGATTGATTTTGTAGTATGCAATAACCATTGGTTGTCATATTCAAGAAGCAGCGGTCAACGTCAATTTGATTAAGTTATTTGTGAGCAGCAACACAATCATTCATTGTCATCTTCAAGATGCAGCGGCCAGCATCAACTTGATTGAGTTACTTGTGAGCAGAAGCCATTCATTATCATCTTCAAGAAGCAGCGGCCAGCGTCAACTTGATTGAGTTACTTGTGAGCAGCAGCCATTCATTATCATCTTGGCAGCTATTGATTGACAATAAAAATTTCTTTGGAATCTATATCTACGAAAGTAAAAACAACAGGTTGAATGTGTTCTTGTTTTATTCACAGACAACCTTTGGATATTCTTCATTGGGTTGTTAAAATCAGACGCATTTAAATTGATTTTTACAGTCTTTTATTAGAACTTGTGCATATGGCAAGTAAAGGAAATGGAATAGAAAGCCCAATCATGATGTTTGAGCACACTACCAATAAAAAAATAGAGAATTTTCATATTACTACAACTAAGTTAGATCTGTAGAACTAGTTGTTATAGCTACGGAGAGATAGGCTCACCTAATGGGTCAAACACCTAGCCGAGATACACATGATGCATAATATCTTATCTGGAGAAGAGAACACAATATCTTATCTGGAAAAGAGAAGATGTATTAATATCATCTTGGTTACTTCAATTAATGATTCCATCGATTGCAAAGATATTTATGTTTCTTAAATCTTCTCATGAAATTTGGTGTGCAGTCTCAGAAGCTTATTCCAGAAAAAAGAATGTGACAAAGGAGTATGAAATTTTGGAAAAGATCAGAAAATGTAAACAAGAAACTCGGTCTATAAGTGAATACTATGCAGATATTCGAGGACTTTGGGATGAACTTCTTTATTACACTAATATCAAGTGTTATCTTGTTACATTGAAAGAAATGCTGAAGTAGAAAAGAAAAAGTATTTGATCTATTATGGGATGTGAATACAGAATTTGAGTCAATAAAGATAAATGTATTGGGCAGAGATGAACTACCTCCATTAGGGACAGTATATTCACTATTAATTAGAGAAGAAGATCGAAGAAATCTTGAGAAGGATAATTTTTTTGTTTCAGACCAACATGCACTTCAAACAAGGGGAGAAAATTTGCATTATCGAGGAAGAGGTGGACAACAAAGTCATCGACGTGGAGGTGGTCGATTCCATTATGAAGAAAAGGAAAAACTTGTATGTTCTCATTGTGGCAAATCAAGGCATTCTAGAGAAAATTGTTGGAAATTACACGACAAACCTGATTATTATAGAAATCGAAACTATTAGGTTCATGCTGTAGAAAATCCAACTCCCAGCACAGCTAGAATTCAAGCGATTATCAAAAGGATAAAGAGCCTAGAATCAAAATTATCTGAATAATCCCAACCATCCTCTTCTCAGGACCGTGAAGGGTACCAATTTCCCTAACTCTAGCCCCAAAACTTGGATAATTGATTCAGGTGCTACAAATCACATGATAGAAGAGTCATCATATTCAGAATACAGACCTCTTATAAAACAAGAACCGATTAAATTGGCAGATGATTCTTATACTTATATGACTGGACAGGGAAGTATACCTACATGTTTTTCAGACCTAAAATCAGTCTATCATGTTCTCAGTTTTCCTATAAATCTGCTTAAAGTAAGTTCATTAACTCGTACTATAAACTATAATGTAACCTTTGATTCTACTAGATGAGTATTTCAGGATCTGTATACGAAAAAAATCATTGGTCATGGTAGACTACAAAAGGGCTTATACATTCTGGAAGATAAATTTCAGCATACAAGATTTTATAGTGCTTCAGCTTCAGCAGTTCAAGATGCAGAAATTTGTCTTTGGCATTGTCGTCTGGGTCATCTACCTGTGTCAAAAATTCAATATATTTTTCCTCATCTTAAAGTCGAGTCCAATAAATCATATTTTTAATGTGATGCTTGTCAACTTGGGAAACACCAAATAGCCTCTTATCCTTTAAGTAACTTTAGGGGATCTCAACCTTTTGAACTTCTTCATTCTGATATATGGGGTCCCAGTCCAGTTACTTCATTGTTTGGTCAGAAATACTTTCTTTCTTTTATTGATAATTGTACGCGTCTTCAATCATTTATTTAATAAAATCAAAATATGAAGTCTCTGCTATTTTTCCAATTGTGCATAAATTCATTCTTACCCAATTTAATACTTCTATAAAAATTTTGCGTTCTAATAATGGGGGAGAATACATTAACAGGCAGTTACAAGAATATCTACACACTCATGGTATTATACATCAAACTTCTTGTTCCTATACTTCCCAACAAAATAGCATTGCTGAAAGAAAGAATCGTCATATTCTGAAAGTAGTTAGAACTTTATTACTCCAAAATAATGTTTCAAAATTCTATTGGGGAGAAGTTGTTCTTACTGCAGTTCATCTGATCAATAGGATGCCTAGTGGTGTTCTCAAGGGTGAAAGTCCAATAAAATGCCTCGATAAGGAATCAAAACCTTTTCATATAGTTCCTCGTATCTTTGGTTGTTCATGCTTTGTACATATTCACCTACCGAATCGTGATAAACTTGATAGTGTATCTTTCTTGGCTATTCAAATTCTTAAAAGAGCTATAAATGCTACGATCCCCTTCATAAGAAACTATATGTATCCATGGATGTCACCTTCACAAAATCCATTCCATATTATTCTTCCCTGGGGGAGCCAATTACACCTCAGCATAATTCTCCTTGTGTTCTTCCTCTAATTCCTAGTGAGGCAGAAAATAATGCAGATGATTATAGAGAAAAGGCAGAAGAACCAAAGGAGATTTTAGTGTATAAGAGAGGATCAAGGCAGATTATTTACCCTCAAGAAAAACCAGTTCATATCAAATTACCAAAGATATTTCCCCTGACTCAGATCCTCAATTACAAGTGGAAGAAGACCTGGAAATCCCTATTGCTATTCGAAAAGGTAAGCATACTTGTGCACGGTATCCTATTGTTGATTTTGTCTCATATGCTAATACTTATGAGAATTATCAGAACTTTGTTATGAACGCTGAGAAACGCAAAATTCCTATAAAATTTGAGGAAACAATCGAATGTCCTTTATGGAAAGCTACAATTGAAGAGGAACTGAATGCTCTTGTGAAGAATAATACATGGACTATCACACAGCTATCTCGTGACAAGAATATTGTTGGATGCAAGTGGGTATTCACTATTAAATATAAGGCAGATGGAACCATTGAGAGATATAAAGCAAGATTAGTTGCTAAAGGATATAGTGAATCAGATGGTATTGACTGCACAGAAACATTCGCACCCATGGCAAAACTTACTTCCATACGAATACTTCTAAGTATGGCAGCGAACTTGCGATGGGATCTATGGGAACTAGATATGAAAAATGCTTTCTTACAAGGAGATTTAAATGCAGAGGTCTACATAGAACTACCTCCATGAATGAATATCAAAACAACTAATAATAGAGTGTGTAAACTAAATAAAGCTATTTATGGGTTCAAACAGTCTCCAAGAGCTTGGTTTGAGAAATTCAATAAGGCAATATGCAATTTGGGATACCACAGAAGTCTAAATGATCATACAATTTCTTCAAGAATGGGACAAAATTATCTATTCTTACTGTCTATGTTGATGACATCATTGTTACAGGAGATGATCTTGAAGAAATATCCAGGTTAAAAATAAATCTTCATAGATTATTTAAGCTCAAAGATTTGGGTAGACTTCACTATTTTTTGAGCATAGAGGTGTTGTATTCCACCCAAGGTATCTTCTTAACTCGGCGTAAATATATAATGGATCTCCTTGAAGAAACGCATATGCTAGAATTTAAATTAAGCGACACTCCTATGGAAGTAAATCAAAAATTGTTCAGTGGTGATAGTGAAGATTTCAGAGACATTGGCAAATATCAGAAGTTGATTGGCAAGCTTATATACTTTTGCTCGTCCGAATATTACTTATGCAGTTGGCATTGTTAGTAGATAAATGCATTCTCCTACCAAGAATCATATATGCATTCTCCTACCAAGAATCATATGGATGCAGTATATAAGATTCTTAGATATCTCAAATCAACATCTGGTATGGGTACACTTTATTACAAATCCTCTAATCTTGGTATTGAACTTTATTCTCATGCTGACTGGGCTGGATCTCAAGATGACCGCAAATCAACTACAGGTTATGTTACATTACTTGGTGGAAATATTATATCATGGAATAGCAAAAAAACAGACAGTTGTTGCCAGATCTACAACTAAAGCACAATACAGAGCGATTGCTCAAGCTATGTGTGAAGAAAAATGGATATCTTTATTAATATGTGAACTTAGATTTACTCATATTCAGCCTATTCCATTATATTGTGATAGCAGTGTTGCAATCCAGATGGCCTCCAATCCTGTATATCATGAAAGAACCAAACATATAGAAATTTACTGTCACTTTATCAGAGAGAAGATATCTAGATAAGAATTCAAGTTGAAATATGTTTAATCAACAAAACAAAGGATTGATTTCCTGACTAAAGCTACTACCAGCAGACAACTCAAGGAAACATTATCCAAGTTGGGCATTCTCAATATCTTTCACCCAACTTGAGGGGGGGTGTTATAGATTGTAATGCTATGGTCGTATGTTTCTTTTAATTTAGTCATTCAAGTTAGACAGCTTATATATAGGTAGATTAGAGTTAAACCTAAAAGATAAGAAGAAAGGTTGGACGACTGTCTGTGTGGACCGACTTTGGTGTCTTGAGGCAGATTCGAGGAATGTTCCTTCTCTAATCTGCCAATCTTTGTATGTTCCTTCTTGTTTCTTATTCTTATCAAGATGATGCATTTTCCCAAGAATACACTCTTTACATTCAAACTTTTGTTTTCTAATCTTTTTCATCTAAGAGAATGTACATAATTTTTGTAAATCCAAATGCCCAAGTCTTTTATGCCAAAGAGTAGCATCGTGGGCTACATAAGACTCAAAATTTGGCATAACAAGATAATCCATTTTGTATAGTCCACTTTCTCTATGGCCTTTACCAATCACCTTCCTCGATAGGAGATTTTGCACCACACAATGTTTGGATGAGAAAGTGACCATACAATCATTATCACAAATTTGAGCAAACGAAAGTAAGTTCAAGTTAAGTTTAGGTATAAAACTTACATTTTGGATTTTAAAATTTTTTTTTTCAAAATTCTCAATTTTCTTAATTTGATGTTTTGTACCATCGGCCATAAACGTGCTTTCCAACGGTTTCACGAGATTCAATGAAGGAATTTTCACAATGTGTCATATGAAAAGAGGCACCCGAATCTAAAAACCAAGACATACCTTAAGAGGTGGATAGAGCATTCTCGGAGATGCTTGCTTTTGTCTTGAACATTTCTTCTATGTATGCCTTAATATTGTTGGGCAAGACTCCTCCTTCTTTTTCTTCCACAACTCCCACATTTCCAAGCTTTTTTTTGGAGAAGAGGACAAGTCGTTTTGATATGCCCACTTTCCTTGCAATAGTGACAAATGGTGTCCTTGTTAGGCCACGGACCCATGGGCTTCTTTCATGTTCCTTCGACATTTTTCGCATGTGGAGGCTTGTAAGTCTTCAAGTTAACTCTCGGTTTTGATGCGAAAAGAACGACTTTTTTGGCAACATTCATATTTTTCAACCTTGTTTCCTCCATAACAAGGTCGGCCAAAAACGAGTCTCCTCTAGGTATAGGTTTTCTATGTATTAAATTTGATCTAATGTTGTCAAATTAATCTCTTCACCCACGCATAAACAAAAAAAAATATTGATTGTCCAAAAACTCTTGAAATTTATCTAATTTATGAAAATTCTCAAATTTATCAAAGCTCATTAGTTGGGTCTATAATTCCGAAAACTCATTGTGATAGTCTCTAATGCTTAAATTTCCTTGTTTAAGCATTATCATTCTTTCCATCAAATCAATTTGAAAAACAAAATCATCTTGAGAATGGAGTTTCTTTAAATATTCTCAAGTTTCAAATGCATTTTCAAAAGTACTAATTCTATTTCTATGTTTGTCTTCTACATTTTGACAAATAATCTAAGTAATTTTTGTATTCATTTTCTCCCACTCTTGAGTCTTGCTTATATTTTTCATGAGCTTTAATAATCTCCTCATCGTTCAAACCATTAATATTCAAAATTGGTTCTTTTATGGTTCCATCAATGTAATCCCAAAAATCTTTTGACAAAAAATATGTTTTCATGGTCCTAACCCAACTTTGATAACATTTTTGGTAAAAGGATACATCTAAACATCTCATTTTTGCTTTCCATTTGGTGCAAAATCAAAAGATTTATACTAACATCAAGTTCGGTATGTTTTCTCAAAATTTGCACCCGTGACACACTTTCCAATACACTCGATTCCTTCGATCTGAGGCTCTGATACCATGTAAATTGATGTTGATGATCGAAGGTTGATGGTCACGATGCAATTTCGACAAATCGCCAAGATTCCAAGTCACCCAAGTATGGGTGTCAAACTCAAATATAGCAATCAAGAGAGCGGAAGCAAGCCAAACACAAAGCAAAGGTTGTACGATGACAACATGTATTATTCATAGTGTGTTAGAGTATTTATAGAGTTTACAAGATGTACATTGAAGGCCATCACATGCAACTAGTGTTGACCGACCAGCACTAGCCGATGGGATTCCAACAGCTATGGCCAGGGCCCTAGTGACCCTGATCCACATCCAAATGGTGCACGGGCCCTAATGGTTCGTGCCACCCTATTACATTAACAATAAAGAAGGAAGTGAAAAAGGTCGTTTGTAAAGCAAAAGCTAAAATTTAAGAGGATTTATATAAAAAAACTAACTCAAAAGAGGGTGAAAGAGATATTTTTAGGATAGTTAGGGCTAGAGATAAGAAAACTAAGGATCTTAATTTTGTTAGATGCATCAAAGCCGACGATGAGAAAATTCTAGTGGCAAATGATGATATAAAAATATATGAAAAAACTATTTTTATAAGCTTTTTAATGAAAATAAAGATGTTAGTATTAGCTTAGGAGAGTTAGCCAAATCAGAAAAGTATATAAACCACAATTTCTACCAACGTATTCAAAAGTATGAAGTCAAAGAGACTCTTAAACATATGAAGGGTCGTAAATCGGTAGGACCAGCCAATATTCCTATAGAAATTTAGAGAAACATAAATCACTTGGCTCGAAATACTATTTAACGAAATATGAAGAAACCAAAAGATGTCCGAGGAATGGAGAGTGAGTACACTTATACCCAAATATAAGAATAAGGGAGACATTAAGAATTGTGCGAATTATCAAGGTATCAAGTTAATGAGAAATATTGAGACAATTATCGAATGTAGGTTAAGACAAGTATCGAGTACAATAGAGAACCAATTTAGATTTATGTCAAGCAGATGTCAATATTGGGTTATATCAATGATCAACTTTAAGTCCATTCTTATTTATAGTGGTGACTGATGAGTTAATAAAATATATTCAAGATGAAGTACCTTGGTATATATTATTTTCAGATGACATTGTATTAGTGGAGGAGTCTAAGGAAAAAATTAATAGAAAATTGGAACTATAGAGAGAAACATTAGAAAGTAAAGGCTTCGACTTAGTAGAACAATGACAGAATATATGGAATGTACGTTTGGTCATTTGGTTACCTCAGAGGACTTAGAAATTAAAATTGGCACACATTGTATCTCCCAAAAAGAAAGTTTTAAATACCTAGGGTCAATTTTTCAGGAAGAATTGACGGAGATGTTATACATAGAATTAATGTTGGTTGGTTAAAATGGAGTGGAGCATAGAGTATTCTTTGTGATAAGAAGATATCATTAAAGTTAAAAAGTAAATATTATAGAGCAACAATTAGACCTGCCATGTTTTATGGTTCTGAGTGTTGGGCAGTTAATCATCAACATCTATAAAAGATGTGTGTGACAGAAATGAAGATGTTGAGATGGATGACTGGTCATACAAGAAAAGATCGTATAAATAATGAGTTTATTAGAAATAAATTAGGAGTGACACCAACAGAGGATAAAATGAGAGAATATCATTTAGGATGGTTTTGACATATAGAAAGAAGATCAAAAGAAGAACCTGTAAGAAGGTATGAAAAAATAGATTTTGAAAAGTATTAAAGAGGTAGAGGACGACCACATAAGTGTTGTAAAGAAACAACAAAGAATGATCTAGCTTATTGTGAGTTAAATGCTAACATGGCACATAATAGGGCTATGCGGAAACAAAGAATCCATGTAGTCGATCCCATCTAGTATGAGAAAAGGCTTAGTTGTTGTTGTTATTGTATGCGTGTGTATATATTTATATATAATCTGTAGCATAAATGAAGATGTTGAGATGGATGAGCGGTCATACAAGGAAAGACCATATAGATAATGAGGTTATTAGAAACAAATTAAGAGTAGCACCAATAGAGGATAAAATGAGAGAAAATCGTTTAAGTTGAAAGGTAAATATTATAAAGCAGCAATTAGACCTGCTATGTTTTATGGTTCTGAGTGTTGGGCAGCTAATCATCAACATGTGCAAAAGATGTCTGTAGCATAAATGAAGATGTTGGGATGGATGAAAGGTCACATAAGAAAATACCATATACATAATGAGGCTATTAGAAAAAAATTAAGAGTAGCGCCAATAGAGGATAAAATGAGAGAAAATCATTTTAGATGGTTTAAACATGTAGAAAGATGACCCAAGGATGCTCCCGTAAGAATATATGAAAAACTAGATTTGAAAATGTTAAAAGAGGAAGAGGACGACGCCGAAAGTGTTAGGAAAGAAACAATAAAGAACGATCTAGTTTATATTGAGTTAATTGCTAGTATGACACGTGATAGGCCTATGTAGAAACGAAGAATCCATGTAACTGACCCCATGTAGTATGAGAAAAGACTTAGTTGTTGTTATATGCAGGCATTTTCCCTGAAATGTATTTCTGCACGAAGTTAAAACTAGTAGAACAAATAGGAATCCAACATTTTGTAGTCAAGGTTACAATGTATCAAACTTACGTCCAACATACACCAAGTTCACATGAGAGGACAACAACCATAAAGAGGAAAATAAGACAAACTATAAATATTTATATATTAGCTATCTTGCCTTCAAATAAGTACGAGGATGCTTGTCAAACATGATAATACAGCAGCTAACAAAGCCTTCAAGGGAAACCTCTTTGTAAGGAGAAAAACCTTTAACACCCAATAAAAGGGCATATCCTAAAATTAAAATAATATATAAGTTGACATAGTTTTTTATATTATTCCATGAAGGAGAAATCCCAAGTCCATGTAACCAACAGTGTTCCATAAAATCATTTTCAAAGGTCAAAATCATGTCATAAACAACTAATAACATGAATACATAAAGAAATCTTCCAACAAAGAAATCGAAAGAAAGCAAGTATAGAAGGGAAAAACAACTGCTGTAAAAGATAACATGCATGAAAGGGAATACCTTCTTCCCAGGCCTAACAAGCCTCAATGCAACCTCTGCGGCAGTGTTAGCAGCAGCAATTACGTCTGCAGCTCTCCCTGTAACAGGTCCTTCTTTAATAACATGAGTATGCGCTACTACAGCGATGAATCCATCAATATGGCATCCCATGTCACTGTCATTGAACATTATAATTATCACCATGTGAGATAAGCTGGTAAAAACAATTAAATATTCACAGGTACGTACAAGATTTAAGAATGAAATAGACCAGCAAACCAGATGTCACAACAGTAATGAAGTATGATATAAGAGAAAGCACTGATAATGCAAAGTATTATCATACATGTTGTTATGGTACCATATCTTTAGTTAACTAGTTTAAGACTACCGAACAAGATAAAGCTGCATTGAGTAAGTTCCGTTATACAAATCGGTTTCAAAAAGACAAGGGAGCATCCTATGCCAATTTAAACATGAGTCGCTCCCGAAAACAAAATGAAATACTAGACCACAACATGCATTGTACTAATCATAGTAGCATCCGAAACACAAGAAAACAATAAATTTACAAAAGGAAGTCCCAGAAGCATGCGATTAGCCATACATCTTTACGACGTCGTTTTCTTCCAAGGTGCTCTCATCACTAGCAAGAGGTGAGAAGTGGCAGACGGTATTATTGACCGAAATGCAAGTTGGAAATGCAACACCTCTTTCTATCTTCTTCTTGACGTTCTTATACATGTTTCCCGTTTGCCTGCAGAGGAAAAATACCAATTTAGCACAGCAACTCCCTTTGAACTAATATAGCAAACAGTAGCAACAAGCCTACACAATGAACACATGACCCAATGCCGATACCATAATCACACCGCAATGAAAGCAAATTTCTTTCTGAATAACTTCTCAAAACCCCAAGAATCCAAGATGACTAAAGTCAATGTACTTACTCCCCGATAAAGGCATCTCCTTTCTCGCATAAATCGACAATCTTCGCTTTGGGTTTGCATTCTGACAAAACTAACCGCAAAGCCTCTGCAAGTTCCGGAAAAATATCATTATAACACACAGATACAAATTATAATGAAACACAGTTGTCCACAATCGAGATAGGAGCAGACGAAGATGGAGAGGCAACTTCTTCTTCCCTATCTCGCCTCTTCGTGTCATAGCCAAGTTAAGGAAAGCAAAAAATATATGTTCAGATTATCATCGAATCCATCACAAAAAAACTGACGGACAAACAGATTGTGCGAAGACCGTCAACAGAAATCACAGAAGAAAACGTACTGTTAACGATTTCGGCAGCGGATTTGTACTTGGTAACAACCTCAGGAGAGGTGAGGTCCAACTCCTGCTCCTCTTTGGCCTCGTCGTCCGACATGTTTATCGTTCGAAACCTTTACCTGGTAGCAGACAGAGACTATACTCTAGGTGACGATGGTGAGAATATCAGAGACATAACCGGAAAAGGATTCGATGAGAGGAGGAAGACAGAGAACAGTCAAAAGCGTGAGCGGCTCCTCCCACAACGCTTCCGCTAAGGGTTTCCTTTCTGTCTTTCTCTCTCTTCTCGGGCCTCAAACAAGTGTCTATATTTCCAAATAAGCGCCTTACTTTTTAGCATTTCATGAGAGCTCCTACTCTTTTGGTACTGACACTATGAAATAAAGCTGACTTAGCACCCAGAGCGTTAGCTAAAGCTGTTGGTGAGGGGTTCGACTCCCCGGGGATGTGATTTTATTAGGCTTTGGCCTTCCTTTGGTAAAAAAGAAAAAAAAACTGACCTATATTAAAATATATATATATATATATATATAAAGCTCTTATATTTGAGTTGAACAGAAATATTAGAAAGCTATCAGGTAGTTTGACGAGAAAACTTGAGAGGTGTGGGTTCCTTGGCTTTCATCATATAGAAACCTGACTCCCAATAGTTTCGGGTTGTGTTTGGGAAACGTAGGATTTTCTCTTCTTTTTTCTATTAACAAGCTCTCTTAGTCAGGGGGTTGATACTAAAAGAACCTTTGACACTAAAAGAACCTTCAAGTAATAGGTCATGAGTTTGATTTGTAGGACATGTAAATATAGGTGTCTTTCGAACCCCAGCTTGCCTGTAACCAAAATATACTGAGATGAAAGGTTCAAATATTGCACTTAGAGCATTAGCCGTTGGGTCATCCGACATGAAACTGAACACAAAGATGAGACCTAAGTTTGATATTCGATGGGTGCATACCTTGTTTTTTTGGAGAAAAAAGAAGAATAAAAGAGAAAAGTTTTCATATATTTATTGAGTGGTGGTCTAGTCATAAGATTATTCATGGCAATTATCTTATTATTAAGATTAATAAAAGTTTAATTATCAAAATCATGTTGTGACAAATATCTTGAATCCTATCAATTATAGGATTTTAAACTTTGTTGTAGTTGAAAATGTATGGCTTTGGGTCTATCTTTTGCACGAAAAACTTTTTATTTAACGGACAAGAGTCTTTCACAGTTATTGATAGGGATAAAGTGGGACGGTTCTGGATATGAAGGGATGGTTGTAGATAAAGCGGTGCATCATTTGGATCGGATCCACGATTCATGATCCATGCATCTTTTCTATAAATAGGTGATTGGGGGTCCTCCCTATACACACAATTTTCCCTCTCTCTCTCTTGGTTCTATCTCTCTACGAGTGGTGTTGCTCCAGTCCCTATGATCATGGTTAGTCTCTCTCTGTCCCAACCATAGGCAATTGAGGTAGGTTTGAGGTCGACTTGAAGCAAGGTACGTATCTTTCGAGTTATATGTGCATTTTATCCTGGGAGGAAAGTACATGTACCCATACGTACTCACAACGGGACAATGATTTCTCTAAAGCAAGTCCACAAGGACGACTCCACATATAAGTTTTTGATTTCTGCTTCTATTTTTGTTTTTCATACGACTTGATTCTGACTTATTTTGGATCTACAATTGTTGTTTATGATTGGGGCATGTTTACATTTGTTGCATATTGTTTTAATATGCATGTATGTCTACGGTTATTTTCAAGATTCTTAAATAAATCAGTATTTACCGTAGTAAATATGTCTACGACTACTACCCTCCGACCTAAGGTCAACTTGACCTTCATGTCAGAAAAGTTTTTCGGTTTACATTTTAAACATTGGCAGTAGAATTATCTCTAACCCGATAATACTTACCCTAGAAGCTCGGATAAAATCGTCGAGTACAAGGAGGACACCTTATGCCATTATTATATTTTATCGGCACTGTCAAATATTTTATTTGATGTATATAGTTCTTATCCTTCCATGACAACGAAAGAACTGTGCACTACCTTGGATCGAAAATACAATACTGAAGACATCAGTCTTAAAAGGTATTATGTGGCCAAGTTTCTTAAGTATTAAATGGTAGAGAGAAAATCTGTGACCGAATAGACCCATGAGTTTCAGTTTTTATACAATGGTCTAAAGGAAGCCGAAAGTGTGTAAACTTGTTAAATCATTATATGCTTTGAAACAAGCCCCTCGTCGCCTTTTATTATGTTGTTACCAATAGACACCTTCACACCCAAGGTTCAGGTTCAAGACGTATGTTCACCTATTGGATAACTCAGGCAACGGTTTAAACCGAAAGGAACCATTACTGAAAGTATAATATGATGGTTGAGTTAATAGGGCACTTTACACTAAAGGACTTTGTGGGGGATTGTTGCATTTAATGTGTATTAATGATATTTAATTCATGTTGGTATCTCTAAATATTTAAATGATATATGTGAAAGTCTTAAAGTATAAAAAGTATCATATGAGGACTTGTGCATTAGATGACCAAAAGGAGACAAAATTTAGTCTCATATTGAAGAATTGACAAACCCACATGTATGTTTATATAGTTGATAGCTCATGAACATTAGTTCAAAGAGTTTGAGGAGGACATGTTATACCACACATGTGCGCGTCGGGTCGGGGCGTGCTTGGACTTTGAAGGGTTTCTAATGCTACCATCACTCCGGCAGTGTCAACACCAATAATACAATGGTTGTGGTATATCTTTTTTGCTTTTTCTTCGTTTATTTAGTATTTTCTTGTGTTTTTTTTTTCCTTTTTAAATGATAATATACGAAGTGAGTGAATATCTTTTCATTATATTTGTGAAGTGAGAGACACTTTATTAGTATATTTGAGTGTTTTGGTGGTTTATGAAGTGAAGATTGAGGATTTATAAAGTGCTTTTATTTTGAGGTTTATTAAGATTGAAATATTAAATTAAGATGAGATAAAGAGGTGTTAGGGACTTCCAATCTCAGTCTTATGATTCGATATGGCAGTGGGTTACTGTAGTTGAGGGAAACATATTGAAAATCAAATGTGTTTTTTGTAAGAAGGTGATTAGTGGTGGAATTTCTCGTTTAAAACATTACTTAGTAGGGACTAGGAAAGGGGTTACTCCTTACACGAACAAAGTTATAAGAGTGTTAGAGACCATTAAATGATACTGTCTACATATGATTGAAAGTATAATTGAGAAGGGGTAAGAAAAAGAATATGCATGGATGTGTGAGGAAGAAGATGTTGGACTTGGTGGTAGTGGTGATAATAACATCCCTTAGGATAGAGATTGGTAATAGTAGTTTTTGGCCACCAATCATATGAAAAAGGGTTGTTGAAGAGGTTGCAAGTGATGGAAGAGGAAGAGGGAGAGGAAGATCTTAGAGGAGTGGATTATGAAAGATAATGAAGCAAATGCACTCCTAACTTAAGAAGACATTCAATGGATTAATTTGGAAGGCATGCAATAATATCATCAAGGGATGATGATTTTGATTTTGAGGTGAAGGTGGCGATATCTTGAAGAAGAAGAAGATGAAGATTATTTAGTTGATCCTCATTACAATATGTAATTCATTTTTTTAATTATGAAAGTTGTAATTTTGCTAAGGATATACTACTTAAATGCTTATACGTTGAAAATTGAATGAGGATTGAAGAATAATTATTCAACTTATAAATTATATGAATTGTTTAGAATTATCATGATTGTTTTTTTATTTTTTTATCTAAAAAAATAGTATTAAAAAATAATACGGCGATACATATCGTATCGTGGACCAAAATGATGTACGATATGATATGAACTACACTGCATGTGACAACACATAATTCTTAAAAAACATAAATGAGAAGGATAAATAGATATTTCTTGTTGGCTATCTATATATGTAGGACTGTATTATTTTTCTTTGTCGGATTGCACTTTGTATTTTCTCATGCCTCCATCTCACTAGATTCAATTATAAAATGACAACTCATAACCGTTTTGAACTTATTTTCAAAATTGATAAATATGGTAGGTGTTAATGTATCACTAATATGATGTACCAAAGGATTTTGAAAAGAACAAGATTTTACCCTATTTTTCATATTAAAATCATGTCCTCCTATTTTAACTAGCAATAGCGTGGAGTAATGTTAATATGTCATTTCTTTTGATATCATAATAACTCATATTCAATAGCCTCTGATTGAAATGTGATGGTTTTAGCAAAGTTTCAATATTCTTTTTCTGCCCAGAGATAGGAACTTCATTCACGAAAGAAGTTACAAGACGGCTTCATAGAAATAACCAAATAAACAAGAATTTAACGAAGCGAAAAATATAAATCATACAATGTATGATATAAAAAAGGAACAAGATGCTCCTGAAACCAACCACCTTGTAAAGGCACCATATGCAGACATGGTGACTGAATACTTAAAAGAACATTTGGTCCTTGTTATTCGACAAATAAGCTTGTTTAAAAGACTCTACATAGACAAAAATACTGTCCTCCGTAACCATAATCATGACCAGGGAGAGAGACAAAAGTTTCAATAGGTAGAAGATGCTTTGATACCAACATAAATTATCCGATTGTCTTAATGAATTGAAACTTTCATTTGGCATGAGCTTTTTCAAGAATCCGAAGATGCTTTGCGTACCAAATATTTCTACCCTCTAAGATAAAGTAATTATTCAAACAAATGGTTGAACAAGCCAAGACAATTTCAAGTGAATGTATACAAGTAGCGCCTTTACTAGATCAAATCACTGGTACAAAAATGAGCTTCAATTGCAAATGGCTTTTGTCTTTAAATGAATTAAAGTTGTCATTAAAATAATTTAGTCACGCTATTTTTTGACATTGCCATCATAATTAAAAATCTGTTACTAAAGATTAACAATGACAATAAATATATCACAAAATCAAATTAACCATGACAAATATGTACATCATCATGAAAGTTTATAACAATAATGAGACTAATTATCATGGTTTAAAGTTTTTAGAATTCATCATAAAGAATGATCAATTGCTAGTAAATGTTTATCTTTCAATACCAAATCTTGTCACCAACAGTTTTCATTTCTGTATTCTTTCTAGTCATTAAACATCAATACTTTTTAATGACAATTTGCCATTAAAGATTATTGAAGTTAGTGACAATGGTATTACACAAATTAAAATTCAAGAAAATTTTGACAATGTTTTACAAGATTTGTTGTACATAATATTTATTTTTCTTAATAAAAGATTTTGTGTTAATTGACATCTGTTTATGCCTGATTTGATCCAATTTTACCATTTCTTTAAGGGGTCCAACTTTGCCACATTGGTAGCATAGTACTATGTAATATTAAACCCACTTTTTTTTTGTGGAAGAAGTAATCAGAATCTCCAAGACCATTTCTCACCCAAATTGCAGAAATTCAAACCCATCTTTGTCTTAGACTTAGACTGAACTAACATAGTATACATGTTAAATAGCTATCGAAGACTAAAAGCATCGGACAAGCAAAATATCAAATCTCATAGTTTTTAAATGATGAATAAAGGCCACGAAATACACAAGCTATAAGAATTAGTTGAACTAAAACACTACAGTCATTTCCTCTAAGTAGCATAAAGGAGAACCAATAAATCTTGATACAAAAACTCTTTATACAACTTTTTACATCAATAAGGAACTCAAACACAAAATACTCTTTAGACATGAATATTCCTATTTGCTTTTCAAATTTAGTTTAAATTTATTTACATTATTTTATTATTTATTTAATAATTTAAAAGATTTATATCTAGTTTGAACATCTTATATGTATGCTTTATTATCATATACTCATGATATATCTATATATACACATGCTTTACAGTCACGAATTATATTACTTTGTAATAAGAAAGATTAAAATTTAAAGAGTGCGAGAAGTTGATTGTTTATCTACACATACACATGCTTCAGCCTACAAATAAAGAGAGGGGTATACAATACTTAATTTTTTTAACTGGTATGAATGTAGGATAATATCAACGTGTTATTACTTTTGATAGGAGAAATTCATATCTAGTAGCCTCTTAAATAGACTATATGTAGGATATTGTCATTTCATAGATTTAGTAAAATTTTAAGTCTATTTCCACAAGATAGAAACTCTTCATAAAAAAAATATACGAATGACTCCATAGAACAACATACCATCAAAGAGCAATATAACCCCAAAAAACATAGATATACCAATGAATAATGTAAAAAACATACATTACATGATATCACAAAAGAACAAGACACCAATCGAAACCAACCACCTTATAGAGGTACCTAAAGACATAGTAGTTGACCACCAAAAATAATATTTTGTCTTTGTTCTTTGGCATATAAGAACTTGCTCAAGATCCTCTACAAGCACAAAAAATAACTTTCTCATGCATAAAATCACTCCATTCTCTCACCTTTACCTAAGAGAAAGAGATTGAGAAAGATAATATAAGAGGAGAGGTTATAGGAGGTCCAACAACTATGATTCTCTCTCATGTCTCAAAAACCTCTTCTTGTCTCTATATTAACACTCTCCTACTCAAAGGGAGAGAGAGAATAATGTCCTGACAGTTAGAAGACGCCTTGATACCAATGTAAGTTATTCTATACTCATATAAATCTAACTTTTATTCAATTTTAACTAAAGCTACATAAGCTTTTTTAAAGACCCAAGATGCTCTTTGTATACCAAATATGCCATGTTCTTTCGGTCTCTATAAGACAATGATTCACAAATAATGGTTGAATAAGCCTTGGTAATTTCAAGTGGTCATTTACAAGTAATCCTTTCACCAATTCTAATTACTACTACACAAATGAACTCCAAAGGCAAATACCTTTTGTCATTAACTGTAATAAATTTGTCATTAAAATAATTTAGTCACAATATTTTTTGATAATTAAAAGTTTGCCACTAAATATCAATAATAATAATACATAAAATTGCCACAAAATCAAATTAATTGTGAGAATATGTACCTCATCATCAAATGTTACAACAATAATGACAACAAATATCATTGTTAAAAAGTTGTCAGATTTCATAAAAAAAAAATAGTTCCTAGTAAATATTTTTCTTTATAAAATCTCTCACTAAAAGTTCCTATATTTTCTAGTAATTAAGTATCAATATATTTTAATGACAAAAACTTACCGTTAAGATTGTTAGAGTTGGTGACAATGCTATTACACAAATTAAAATTTAGAAAATCTTTGTCAATATTTTACAAGATGCGTTCTCTCTAATATTTATCTTTCTTGATAGAAGATTTTGTTGTCATTTACATTTGTCAAGATCTCGCTTGATCCACTTTTACCTTTTATTAAAGGGACCCAATTTTACCACATTGGCAGCATATTACTTACTACGCATACTAAACACACCTTTTGCTCAAGTACTCAAGACAATTATTTACCCAATTTGCAAAATTCAAACCCATATTTGTCTAAAATTTATACCGAATTGGCAAATTATACATGTCAATGACACAATTATTGAATATTCAAAGTATTGCACAAGTAAATAATCACATCTCAAAATATTTAAACAATAAATTGCACAAGGTATAAGAATAAGTTGAACCAAAACACTGCAGTCATTTTCTTTTAAGTAGCATAAACATTAACCAATAAATCCTGATACAAAAATTCTTCATATAACTTTTCACATCAAAGAGGAACAATAACCTCTCCTTACCCAACTCTAACCCTACTTTCGGCATTAAAAGCAAAAGTCCAATGGTTAAAATATAGGTCATGAAACATAAAGTACTATTGCAAGACTTTACATCAAACTATACATCTTCTTAGACATCTATGGTCATCACGGTCTTTAGGCAAATGTGCTCGCCTAACCATGGAAACTATAGTGCTTCCTACATTGACTATTAAATGTATATATTTGGTATCCATGGTTAGTGAAGTATTTTGGAAACTATGTTCCATGTAGGTCATAGCATCATGAACTAAGTTGCAAGGGAGGATCTAGAGGATACTAGAGTGTATATCTCTATAAGCTCACTAATTCGCTTCAAGTGACAACAACACATGATAGAAAGAAAGAATAATTATGTGATTTCTAATTCATCCAACGTATGTCAATTATACCATAAGAACATATAGCTGCAAATGTGAATGTGTAATGTTAATATGAAGTGAGATGAGGATAGTGAAATAGCATCCTAAGTGAAGAGAAGCTATAATGGACTCAAAAGAATCCTCGAATCAAAGGCTAAAATGAGTACGAGAAAAGCATCTTGGCCATATTGAGAGCAAACTGAGACTCTGGCAACAAAGGGACGAACTTAACTCGTAGAATGACTCAAAAGAAGAGAAATGTCCCGACTTATAAGAAAATGCATCTATGTTATGAGGTGCATGATGGATATGAATGAGGGTATGTATGTCACACATTTGATATATGATCCTATGCGAGGATGAGATGGGTAGTGCCCCTATCACAAGACCATGTCGTGGTCTCCATTACTTCAAGTATAGAGACCACGACATGCAATATAGGGTTAGGAAGATACTAACCAATCCCCAAGTTAAATATCTCTATCGTGAGTCATTCTAGTACTTTAAAGACAAAGATAATGTCACATGATGTAGGCATTCACAATTTTTTAAACTTTCTCAAGACTAAAAATCAAGTGAATACTATTTATTCAAAAAGATTTAATTTAGAGTTGTTCAAAGCAAAGCAAATTTGACACCTTCAAAACCAAATTGAAAATACTCAAACAATATAAGCATGGATATAAGAACTAGAATCTAAGAGTGGCACTTCGACTATGAAAGCGGCAATTCAAAAGATTGACTTATGGATGCACTATGTCGCACAATTCATGCCTTCATATCATTTTTAAGAAATATCATCTTATCATCCACATAACCTAGTTATAAAATATAAGTCAAGATCGAATGTTGATCTCACAAATATCTACCCTTAATGTCAATAAGCTAGTAAAAATTACCCAAGATAACCTTTTTTACAACGTAAGGTCCCACCTAGTTGAGTTGCCATTTCTCTAAGAGATATGAACTATTGTGATGTAGAAGCTTAAGAACAATACTATCAACTCAAAATTTCCGTGCATGAACATGCTTGGCATAGTTCCTAGCAACTCGATGCATATATGATTGTGCATGGTCAGTGGCAAGTAACCGTTTCTCATCAAAAAGTTCTAACTCAGCCAATCAGACCTCGTGCTAGATAATGAGGACATCTTAAGGAATGCACTAAATATGGATGGGTTGTACAACTTTTGTACTAAAAAAAGTGTGGCATTAGTACTTGGGGTAATAAGATGAGAAATTTTTTTGGATAATACCAAGAGAACGACACATCTTATCGACACGTTCATTTTTTAAATGAGTTACATTATCATAAATGATATCTCTAGGAACATCAAAGTGACACAATGCTTTTCCTAATAAAAGAAACTATATGTTGATCTAGAACTATAAACAAAGACAACTTCAACCCATTTGGTTAAATACTCTATGATAACTAAGATGAACCTACTACTATTAGATGCATGAGAAAAAATGAGACTAATCATATCAAATTCACACATGAAAAATGTCAAGGACTAACTACCAAATACAACTCGGATGTAGGTGTATAATTGACATGATCCAGAATCTTATCATCTGAGACAATACCTAACATGCAATGTAGTCCAATAATAATCCACTCTAAGGATCTTATTTTCCATTATTTGGGTACCAATTTAGCCACCACATTCTCCTTCATGTCACTCTCACATAATGACCTCAACCTCGGCTCAATCAATACATCAAAGTAGGACACTAAAGAATCACTTCTTATAGAGAGCATCGACAAGAAGGTAATATCGTATGAATAGTTTCTTAATAGTCTTTCAATCTCTATAGGTAGTGTGTGGAGGAAACTTCTCTTTGTTAAGAAAAACCTTAATATTATGAAAACAAGGCAAACCATCATCGGTATGCTGAACACTACATATGAGAAACTCAATGAAAGGAGGGTCATATAAGTTGGTTGAGTGAGCTTTTGAACCTCAACAGATATATTGCGTACTCATTTCTAAGATGAGGGATAAGGCTAGGGATGACCAATTGCTAGCAAGCGAGTTATTCTCATGTTCTATGTATGTGAAGGAGTAGTAGTCGAACTTCCTGTACTAGGTTGGGTGTAACATGGTGATAGAGGACTAAACAGTCATATTTTATTTGTCAAACTATGGTGACATAGTTTATGACTAAGAGAGAATCACCAAACACATCGACATAGATAGCATCGAGACTTAAGAGGATTTTTAGGTCTTATATGAGGGCTTCATACAAAAAAAAGACATAGAAATCTTAGATCCTTATAGGGAAACTAAGACAACCCCAATGTCTGCCCCAAGTCGGGTCTTAAAACTATTGAACTTCATTTTCTAGGTAAGGATGACTTCCTCGCTTAAGAGAGCATGATGCTTCCAAACTTTGATTGTCGCAAGGATATGCTTGTTAGAAAAATCATCGAGTGCTGAGACTTGATTATCTATTGATAGACTAGCTAAATGATCAACAATAGCTTGATTCTTGATAAATTTTTATGATTGGTATCTAAGGTCATACTTTATGAGGAGTAACTACAATTTATCCAATCTACGTGGATAAACTTCTCTAAAAGGTACTTAATGGGGTCTAAGTTGGAGACAACTCGAACCTTGCAAAACAACATATGGTGGTGTAACTTTTGAGTTCTCCACACTAGAATATGATAGATTCAATTTGTAGTATATGATAGATTCAATTTTTTCATATTATAGTATATGATAGATTCAATTTTTTCATCATCCTCCTACTATACAAGGAGGACCCCTAAGACTGACTCATGAACAAATATGTATAGGAGCAAGTATCATCCAAACATAGGGGTTTGAAGGATTGGAGGACTTGATAGGTACTCTTTTAGCTGGTCAAAAGATTTTTAACACTCATGATCTCACTTAAAGTGAATGTTCTTGCGAAATAATTGATTAAATGATTTACATTTTGTAGCTACATTAGAGATAAATCTTCATATTGCCTATAAGTGAACTTGAAGGCTCCTAAGTTGCGACATGTTGGAAGGTGATGATATGTCAATGATAGCTCATATTTTAGAGGGGTCGATCTCTGTCTTTTTCATTGATCATGAAACCTAAGAATTTTTCTAATTCAACACTGAATACATAGTTTAGGAGATTTAACCTTAGGTTATACGGACACAAATGGTCTAACACCTTAGACAATAAATCTAAGTATATGGATCTTCCTATGGATTTCACTAAGGTGTCATCTACGTAGGCCCCCATATGCTTATGAATCTGATCGTAAAAGATCGTAACCATAAATCCTTGTTATGTCTCTCTAACATTCTTGATTCTAAAGACATCATTATGTAATAGTAGGTCCGGTAAGGAATTGTAAATGTGTTTTTATACTAGTCATTAAGATGAAACTTGATTTGGTTGTATCTAGAATAATCATCTATAAAGAAGAACATTTCATAGCATGTCGTACTATCAACGATTAAGTTGATATTTGGTAGGAGAAAGTCATCTTTAAGAGTGATCTTATTTAGGTTACTAAGGTCAATGAAAACTAGCTAAATGACTAAGAGTGAGCTTGTTTAGTTAAAGACTCCTTAACTTGAGTTTAACCTAAGGATGGATTCTTCTAAGTTTTTGCCTAGTTTGATTATATGTTATGTTGAAATGACGTTTAATAAATTTTAGGTTCAACTCAAGTATGTCTATTCAGGATGCCTCTTTCTTATCTACCTTGGCCATCTTTAGGTCAGACCCAAACTCAAGTTGAAGGTTGACTTCGATGAAGTCCCTTCCTACTATGTTAGATGGTTTCTCCTGTCATTCTAGGGCTTAACCAAATTTGAAGAGGGCCGCAATCTCATCAATATCTCCTCTAGACTCAGGCACTATATGATTATCTTGCGATTGTAAATGATGAGGGGAGGTTGCAAGGTGATACCTGAAGTTGAAAACAGGTGTGTATGGTATGGTGAAGCTATGTAAATGTGTTGCGAGGTAGATGTGACATGAATATGAGACGATAGAGTAATGTAAACCAAAGGAGATGCATGCTTATGTATAGAAGTAAAGGGCCTAAGCATCAAGGGAAATTGTCGAAAGCTTGTTCTAATATTTTTCATATCTTTTATTTTTTATTTTTTGATGTTTTCAACTTGTTAAAGATTTTTGAAACTTGTATATCCTCTTCTAGGTAGAGTAAGAGCATGCACTTGGTGGCCTACTATGTTAGATGGTTTTTCCTGTCAGTCTAGGGCTTAACCAAATTTGAAGAGAGCCGCAATCTCATCAATATCTTCTCTAGACTCAGGCACTATATGATTATCTTGTGATAGTAAATGATGAAGGGAGGTTGCAAGGTGATACCTGAAGTTGAAAACAGGTGTGTATGGTATGGTGAAGCTATGTAAATGTGTTGCGAGGTAGATGTGACATGAATATGAGATGATAGAGTAATGTAAACCAAAGGAGATGCATGCTTATGTATAGAAGTAAAGGGCCTAAGCATCAAGGGAAATTGTCCAAAGCTTGTTCTAATATTTTTCATATCTTTTATTTTTTACTTTTTTGATGTTTTCAACTTGTTAAAGATTTTTGAAACTTGTATATCCTCTTCTAGATAGAGTAAGAGCATGTACTTGGTGGCATCTTAAGAGTGAGTCCATGTCAAGTCATTGAGAAACCTCCCTTACTTGGAGAAAAGGGAGATGGACATGAGTGAGAGTCAGAGGTCAGTTATAAAAATGAGAATTCTAGGTTGTAACAATGAGATTCACAGTGATCAATAACCCTATTAGTTGAGCAAATGGGTGAGGGTCACAGAGTATATGCCCATGTATCCAAATAAGAGGATCAATAGGATAAGGTCTTGGTTTAGAATAAAGGTCATAACCTAAGCCATACCAACCTTGACAGACTCTAGGTTCCACAGGCATGAAAGGACCCTATGAGTGGGTGGCTAGAGCCTAAAAGAGGGAGTACCTCGTAGAGATGAGCATTCACCAATCTTTTTTGAAATGAGTAAATGTTGGATATTCAAGATAAGACTACGGGTGAATCATCAATCCACTCTCTCAAATGAAAGATCCTAGGCGTACGAGTGGGAGGAGAGAGTAGAAGCCATATGAGGATCAATAAGATCTAGACATAGAGAAATCAAAGTTGATCGACTAGCCTTTTTGGGGTGAGACACAAAAAAGGAGAGGTCAGAATTGGGACCCCATGATCTAATGAAATGGATTGTATTGTTTTTCATTATAACTACGATAGTTTGGTCATACTATGAAATATTTATTCATCGATGTAAAGTGAATGGTATGACTTTAGGTTGTGAATCTAGGCATGACCTAATAGGAGGTTGTACGACAAGTTTAAGTCCATAACATGGAACTAGGCTTAATGTAGAGTAGAACCTATCTTGATTATGAGGATGAGACTATCCACAGGAGTAAAAGTGTGACTGTAATATCCTATGATTTAGATATTCATGAGTGAGCCTTTTTAGATATCTTTATCAAGAGAGCAACATGAGAGGAGAGGATGTTGCGGCCTCTACCTCTTAGAAACGACTTTGTCATTAACCTTGAGACCCGTATATAGGGCTTTATCAACATTAAGGGATTGAGGAGAGGTAGTTTTGAAAACTCCTAGGATCTTGGATTACTATTTGGTTTGATTGTTCGATTTAGCCTCTTAATGAGTTCATGGGGAACAAGTGGCATAAGCTCGTGTAGTTTGAAGTTGAGCACCCCAGGTTTGAAAGACGACTACGAGTTTGATTGAGATGAACTCGAGCAAGAATTTTAGTAGGAGGTAGAGGATTGAAAAGGTAGACTAGGAGAAGGAGTGGTTGAGTGATACTATAAAGGAGTAACTTTGGAATGATAACACCTTCGGGACATAATCCGAAGAGACCAAAGGAGATTATGTAGTGTATTTCAAAAAATCAAAGGGTGTTGCTAGAGTGTAATTCGGAAAAGCAAGAAGAATCACTAGAGTATACAATGATCTAAAGAGAGTCATCAAAGTCTAGTGAACTCAGAAGATTTGTCGAAAAGTATTATAACAGACTCAAAGGAGTTGGAGAAGGTGATGAGGATGAGGGTAAAGATGCCGTGGAGGATATTGGCCTAGATGATTGAGACTTCTTTGAAGTTGATCTTTGCTGTAAAATGTTGTTACTTGGGTGCTATTTGAACACACATTGGCCTTTGTTTCCCTCGTTGGGTTTAGGCTCGTTTGATATTTCGAGTTTTCTTTGGTTAATTAGAACTTGGGCCCGATATGTTTAAGAAATATACATTGTGTATATCATGGGTGTCATCTTTAGGGAGCCTATGCAATAGGATTAGGAGGAACAGATGAAGTAAAATTATTTCTAGTTCTAACAAAATATATAGGAATTCCATGAGACATTGTCCTAAGAGAGTGAATTTTTGTTTCAAGGTCCATGAGGGGTTTCAGGACATCCTTGTCTCCAACTTCTTTTTGCCTTTAGTTTTTGGTTCAAACTTTGAAAGAACTCTAGTTTCAAATTTTTGATCTCATACGACCTAGATCCACAAACAACTCTCTTAATAAGAAAAAGGAAAGATAAGTAATTAAGAGGTAAACTTGAGAAGTGAAATAATTCCTAACACTCTCCTCTTGATTTGCAATGTGGGTCCCGATTGATTTCTCACGCTACCAATTTTCCTTATTTAGGTCAATTTAAATTTGTTGGATTTTGGTATTTAAAAAGCTTCATAAAAAATAGAAAAAAATGTTTTGCATGCCTTTTCACTTTGAAGTCATCTATTACTGCCATGGTTATTCGTTTCTATTTGCAGGGGTTGCTTGCATCTCGTCTTTGTTTACAGAGGTTGCTTGTCTGTAACTAATCTTTGTTTGTACGTGCCCTTTTGGAGGAACATGTGAACCCTTGCAGCTGCTTTTGGTGAAACAAAGCAACAATGTGGAAACACTTTACATCCTATGTATTTTTGAATTCTGATTCAGCCTTGTATTTGGATTTGATCTATTATGTACCTATGTTTTGTTACAAAATGTTTTCTGAAGGACAATGTTCTTTTGGAGTTAGGTTGAATTTGTATTTGAATGTGATCTGATATATATTTGTATTTGATCCCATCTGTATTTCGGATATCTTGTATGTATTAGCTTCTTATTTAGGATGTGATTTTTGGGTGTTTATAATTAAATACATGCTTAAAAATCCATTAAGAGTGATCTTATTTAGGTTCCTAAGGTTAATGCAGACTAGCTAAGTTACTAAGAGTGAGCTTGTTTACTTAAAGACTCTCCTTCACTTGAGTTTAACCTAAGGATGGATCTTTCTAAGTTTTTGCCTAGTTTGATTATATGTTAGGTTGATATGACGTTTATTAAATTTTAGGTTCAACTCAAGTATGTCTATTCATGATGCCTCTTTCTAATCTACCTTGGTCATCTTGAGGTTAGACCCAAACTCAAGCTGAAGGTTGACTTCGACGAAGTCCCTTCCTACTATGTTAGATGATTTCTCCTGTCATTCTAGGCCTTAACCAAATTTGAAGAGGGCCGCAATCTCATCAATATCTTCTCTAGACTCGAGCACTATATGATTATCTTGCGATTGTAAATGATGAGAGGAGGTTGCAAGGTGATACCTGAAGTTGAAAAAAGGTGTATATGGTATGGTAAAGCTATGTAAATGTGTTCCGAGGTAGATGTGACATGAATATGAGACGATAGAGTAATGTAAACCAAAGGAGATGCATGCTTATGTATAGAAGTAAAGGGCCTAAACATCAAGGGAAATTATCAAAAGCTTGTTCTAATATTTTCATTTTATTTTTTTTATTTTTTCTATGTTTTCTACTTGTTAAAGATTTTTTAAATTTGTATATCCTGTTCTAGATAGAGTAAGAGGATGCACTTGGTGGCATCTTAAGAATGGGTCCATATCAAGTCATTGAGAAACCTCCCTTACTTGGAGAAAAGGGAGACGAACATGAGTGAGAGTCAGAGGCCAGTCATAAAAATGAGAATTCTAGGTTGTAATAGTGAGATTCAAAGTGATCAATAACCCTATTAGTTGAGAGGATGGGTGAGGGTCATTGAGTATATGCCCATGTATCCAAATAGGAGGACAAATAGGATGAGGTCTTGGTTTATAATAAAGGTCGTACCTAAGCCATACCAACCTCAACAGACTGTAGGTTCCACACGCATGAAAGGACCCTATGAGTGGGTGGCTACAGCCTGAAAGAGGAAGTACCTTGTAGAGATGAGCATTCACCATGTTTTTTTAAATGAGTAAATGTTGGATATTCAAGATAAGACTAAGGGTGAATCATCAATCCACTCTCTCAAATGAAAGACCCTAGGCGTACGAGTGGGAGGAGAGAGTAGAAGCCATATGAGGATCAATAAGATCTAGACATAGAGCAATCAAAGTTGATCGACTAGCCTTTTTGGGGTGAGACACAAAAAAGGAGGGGCCAGAATTGGGACCCTGTAAACACCCCGAAATCCCATGAATTTCTTAAACAAACATGGTTTTGTAAAAGCAGCCCCAAAGGGCCATTTTGAGTCTGGAAACCCAGGAGTCTTCCAGACAACCCTGTATATATGTTTTAAACTTCTATATTTCAAAAATATATAATATAGCTTTTGAAAACCTTTTAAAACACGTTTTTGAAACCCCGAAGCGGCTTGGCCCGATCAAGACAGGACCAGGAGAGCTAAGAAGAGCCCGGAACCGGAGCACATGTCGAGCCCGACACAGCAACTCTTGTATCACATCCATACCCCCAGGATCTCGAACGTCCAAGACCCTGTTCTTATCAAAATGTCATTTGAAGTCATCTCCGGAAGGCAGAAACGGAGGCGGACGACCATGTTGGCGAAGACCCAACGCAGACGGAGTACTGATGCTGTCAGGCCCCGCACAAATCGTCCGCTTCGAACCCAGCTCGAAGGAGTCAGAGTTCAGTTTGGATTGGATCTGGACCATATATATCCAGATCCCAATCCAAACCCATGTGTGGATTTGGATTTGGATTTGGATCCAGAGATCCAATCCAATATCCATATCCATGGCCCACATTACCTTCTCATAAATGGAGGTGGGGCCCACTTGAGTTTCACGTGGGATTATGGGCATGAGAGAGAGTGGGGATGGATAATATCAAGAGTGTTGTAATTAAGCTTGACTTGTGTGTCAAGTTTGGGGTTAATCATATGGGTTAGCCTAATTGAGTGGGTTAGCCTAACCTAGGGCTGCACCAACATGAGGTGGTTAAGGTCTATGGGCCATGCAAAGGGAGCTCCTTCACCTAAACCTAACCAAAAATGCCTAATCCTAACCTACCACCCTAATCCACCCCTAATCTGAGCCTAATCACCTAACCCACTTCCCTAATCCTTCCCTAAACCTAGGTTAATTTTCCTAAACCTAGCCTAATCACCTAACCTAGCTCACTAAACCTCACCCTAAAACCCAACCACCTAACCTAGCCCTAAACCCCTAAACCACCCCTAGCCCACAATCTACCCAAACCACTAGTTTTTAAAATATCTGGCCCTACCCTTTCCAGCCCACCTTATCTTCATACCACCCCACCTAAACCACCTAACCACTACCCCAAACCCAGCCCTAACCGACCTACCCATCCCTATATAACCCCCCCCCCTTTGGGGGCGGGTTCTCCTAGCTAGAATCGCCTTCCCCAAGCCCAACCGGGACCCCACTTCCCAACCTAGCCGCCTGCTCCACCTGCTCCACTTGCTCCATCTGCACCACCACCTACACCGCCACCTACACCACCACCTGCCACCACCCCTGCCCTTGGCCGAACCAGTCGCTCCACCACACCCGGCTGCTCTCTTCCATCCACCACCTCTCTTCAAGCCCGGTTAGTACCCCATCCTTCATCTCACCTTCTTCACTCCCTCTCCACTCTCAGCCACCTAACCCCCTACCATAACATCCTACCACCAGCCATTCCCCTTTGCTGCCACCCTTCTCACTCAGCCGAACCTAGTATATCCTAACTACCCGCCACTACCTAACCAGCCTAACTACACCCGGCCACCCTATTAGACTTCCTAAGACCTGCCCATAACACTCCCTTACACCCACTATCCCCACTACCACCTAGCCCCATCACCTAACTAGCTACCTTCCCATACTCCAGCCTTAGTCATCCTAGCAGCCCGCCACCACCACATTCCCCTAGGTGTCCCATTCGGCCTTCCCTTAAACTCCCCTTAGGTCCATACTCCCTAACACTCTATACTCTCCATTCGTGACCCTACATACATACTTGGCCCAGCCCCTTTAATCCCCAACACCAAGGCGACACCCACTTGCAGTCGGCCACCATCAAGGCGCCTATCCCGCGCCCCATTTGCAGCCGGCCAGCACCCTTTGTCGTTCACCCTCGCGGAGCTCCCGTTTGCAGCCCAAGGCGAAGGCCAAGCCCACGCTCAAGCAAGGCCTCTACGGACCAGCTACTCGTAAGTGCCTAAACTCGGTCTTTAGTTGTATACTTGCTTGGGATTCAATTTGATACGGGGTTGTAATAACGGAGCATAGTCTCCCCCCGCTTGTAATAACGTGGCTTGGCACACCCACACACGTGCACTCTCTTAGTTGTGCACGATTTTGAACACACACGGGCCTAATCAGCCCCTAATACATAAGTATATATATATACTTTCATTTTCGAAGGGTTTTTGCTTAAGTTGTGTGTGTTGTCTTTCAATTCAAGCACTCACACACATTGAGCTTTCGCTCTTATTTGAAAGACCCAAGTAAGGGCCGACCTATACTATTTGGGTTTCATTTCATGTCGTGTGAGTAAGTCTTTCAATTCAAGCACTCTCACACACATTGAGCTTTCGCTCTTATTTGAAAGACCCAAGTAAGGGCCGACCTATACTATTTGGGTTTCATTTCATGTCGTGTGTGTAAGTCTTTCAATTCAAGCACTCTCACACACATTGAGCCTTCGCTCTTATTCCCAAGACCTTAATAAAGGCATTATTGCAGTTATATTTAGGTTTCATTTATGTCGTGTGTGTAGTACTTCAATTCAAGCACTCACACACATTGAGCCTTCGCTCTTACTCCCAAGACCTTAGTCAAGGCCATACTGCAATTTATATTTGGGTTTAATTTCATGTCATGTGTGTAAGTCTTTCAATTCAAGCACGCACCCACATTGAGCCTTCGCTCTTATTTGTAAGACCCGAGTAAGGGCTCATATACATACTCTATATACGTATCTCCCTTCGACAATTACTTTACAAGTCATTTCCCTTCGGTTATTTCCCTTCAGTATTGTCTTTACATTTCGGGTTTTCCCTTTGGAGTAGCGTGAGTTTGCATTGCATCTACGCCATACCACGAGGTAGGACGCATATTGCATCAAAGCAAGCCCCACTCGAATTCGCCCATGTAGTGGAGTGTTCATAACACACAAACTAGGTGGCCCGAAAAGGGATAAAAGAAAAGACTTAGGCACGTGCAAATTCACGTGATCTAAAACATGCAATCGCATTTAAAAGACCCAAAATAGACACCTCGAACCGCTTTGTAGGCTTTCTATCCCAAAAACTCGATTTTTGCAAAGCGTACAGACTGACCCTTGCGCATCGGTGCAAGAAGGTCTGCGACGACAATAGCTTACTTGCTCACAGTCGCCACGTTTAGAAGTCAGTGTTAAAAATATCTTCGCTAGCTTAGGTAAGCTAGCTGGCACGCCCTGTTTGCATACATAGGCCTTAGACACACGAGAGGATCCGCTCCGAGCCCTGAAAAGGCGAGAGGCGGGGATTTTCGCGCGTCTACAGACCCCATGATCTAATGAAATGGATTGTATTGTTTTTTACTATAACTACGATAGTTTGGTCATACTATGAAATATTTATTCATCGATGTAAAGTGAATGGTATGACTTTAGGTTGTGAATCTAGGCATGACCTAATAGGAGGTTGTACGACAAGTTTAAGTCCATAACATGGAACTAGGCTTAATGTAGAGTAGAACCTATCTTGATTATGAGGATGAGAGTATCCACAGGAGTAAAAGTGTGACCGTAATATCCTATGATTTAGATATTCATGAGTGAGCCTTTTTAGATATCTTTATCAAGAGGGCAATATGAGAGGAGAGGATGTTGCGTTCTCTACCTCTTAGAAACGAGTTTGTCATTAACCTTGAGACCTATATATAGGCCTTTATCATTTGGAGGTATGAGTCTAGGCAAATTATCATGTAAGAAAGTGAGAGGTGTTTGTATTAGGATTGGTGACACAAGAACAATAAGGAATTGAGGAGAGGTAGTTTTGAGAACTCTTAGGATCTTAGATGACTATTTGGTTTGATTGTTCGATTTAGCCTCTTAATGAGTTCATGGAGAACAAGTGGCCTAAGCTCGTGTAGTTTGGAGCTGAGCACCCCATGTTCGAAAGAGGACCATGAGTTTGATTCAGGCGAACTCGAGCAAGAATTTTGGTAGGAGGTAGAGGATTGAAAAGGTAGACTAGGAGGAGTGGTTGAATGATACTATGAAGAAGGAGTAACTTTGGTATGATAACACTTTCGGGACATAATCCGAAGAGACCAAAGGAGATTATGTAGTGTATTTTGAAAAATCAAAGGGTGTTACTAGTGTGTAATTTGGAGAAGCAAGAAGAACCACTAGAGTATACAATGATCTAGAGAGAGTCATCGGAGTCTAGTGAACTCAGAGGATATTGGCCTAGATGATTGAGACTTCTTTGAATTTGGGCCTTTGCTGTAAAATGTTGTTACTTGGGCCTTATTATGTCGACAAAAGGGATTTTTGAGCACACTTTGGTCTTTGGTTCCCTCGTTAAGTTTAGGCTCGTTTGATTTTTCGAGTTTTCTTTGGTTAATTAGAACTTGGGCCCGATATGTTTAAGAAATATATATTGTGTATATCATGGGTGTCATCTTTAGGGAGCCTATGCAATAGGATTAGGAGGCACAGATGAAGTAAAATCATTTTTAGTTCTAATAAAATATCTAGGAATTCCATGAGACATTGTCCTAAGAGTGAATTTTTGTTTCAAGGTCCATGTGAGGTTTCGGGACATCCTTGTCTCCAACTTCTTTTGCCTTTAGTTTTTGGTTCAAACTTTACAAGAACTCTAGTTTCAAATTTTTGATCTCATACGACCTAGATCCACGAACAACTCCCTTAATAGGAAAAAGGAAAGGATAAGTAATTAAGAGGTAAACTTGAGAAGTGAAATAATTCCTAACGCTCTCCTCTTGATTTGCAATGTGGATCCCGATTGATTTCTCTCACGCTACCAATTTTTCTTATTTAGGTCAATTTAAATTTGTTGGATTTTGGTATTTAATAAGCTTCATCAAAAATAGAAAAAAATGTTTTGCATGCCTTTTCACTTTGAAGTCATCTGTGACTGCCATGGTTACTCTTCTATATTTGCAAGGGTTGCTTGCAGCTGGTCTTTGTTTACAGAGGTTGCTTGTATGCAACTAGTCTTTGTTTGTAGGTACCCTTTTGGAGGAACATGTGAACCCTTGCAGCTGCTTTTGGTGAAACAAAGCAACAATGCAGAAACACTTTACATCCTATGTATTTTTGAATTCTGATTCAGCCTTGTATTTGGATTTGATCTAGTATGTATCTATGTTTTGTATTTGAACCTGATTCAATCTGTATTTGTATCTGATCTGATTTGTATTTCAATCTGATCCAGTATGTATTTGTATTTGATCCCATCTATATTTCGGGTATCTTGTATGTATTAGCTTCTTATTTAGGATGTGATTTTTGGGTGTTTATAATTACACACGTGCTTAAAAATCCATTATGGTTCACTTGTATTATTCTTCAATAGTCAACATAATTTCCTAAGTTCAAGAATATTATATATATTTAGGAAATTGGAATATTTAGAGTTTGCAATATTGAGAGGACTTTTTAAACAATAGAAGTTAAAGATGAATGTGATAACCAAGTACCTTAGATAAAACAGAATCGGAGTCTATATAAATTTTTTGCATGCTCAATTTGTAATTTTATTGAAAGAGACTATTAATTCTGATTATTAATCATCATAAACAAAAAAAAAATGTCTTACATATTTTGATCATTTCAATTGAGAAACTAATTATATAAATTTAGTAAGGAAAGAAGACATGAAACAAAATTTGTCACTAAAGTACATTTTTCTTGTAGTTGAATGGCCTAAGATGTTCAGGGCATCTTACTCTTGAAACCACAATGCAAATTCACAAGAAACCAAAGAGACGAAAATCCAAGCAAACTACCTAAAGAAAAAACTGTATTGATAGTGTAAAGGAGATGTGCAATCCCAACACTCTATCCAACACTATGATATGTTTTACAAAGACTCTCTCTCTCTCTATGATATTTTTTACATACTCTCTCTCTCTTGTATGTGTGTTTTGATTGATAGGAAGCATACCTTTTTAGTATTCAATTATAAAAGATCAACAGAATATAAAAGAGTGTGTTTCTAGTCATATCTAGATCTCCAATTTAGCATTTAAAAATCCAATTTTCATGACGAAGAGATTGAAGCTAAGTAGCTATTAAACGATGACTTTGATTTACGAAGCCATCAACAACAACAATTAAGCCTTTTTAGATACTAGATACAGTCTCCTACCTAGATTTTTTGTTTCTATAGAGCTCAATAATATGCCATATTAACAGTTAACTCAATATAAACTAGATTATGTACCATACTAGATCATGTGCCATGCTAATAATTGTTACTTTTACAATATAACTCATCACCAAAACTAGAAGTAGAATCTCTCTCTCATATGTGTGTTTGTGAAGGTAAATAGATGTTGCATGAGTTGATAGGAAGTCGTACTTTTTTTAGTCATAAAATATGAATGAAAGAAGATAAAACAATATGTTTCTAGTCATAGCTAGATCTCCAATTTAGCATTTAAAAATTAATTATAAGATGAAATTAGTAATCAATTAATTAAAATATTATATTAGGATAGTGTGAGCAGCCGAACATAAAATGAAAAATAATCCCTTTTCTATAAAAACGTGACACCAATGAATAAAAGAATAAAAACAAAGCCGGATCGGGTCAAATAGCACCGTATTGCCTATCGGTTCGGTTTACTTGGATACAATTATGACAACTTACCCGAATAAGGAAGAATTGGCTTGTGGATCTCAACCCGTCAATTACTGACGTGGACATCCACCGGCTTTTGATTCTGCGCTGATGTTGATGGGTCCTGCCCAACCGTCTTATTTGGAGGCAAATCAGATGTTGGAACGAACCGAGTTTTTTTATTGAACCGGCATTGCCACAATCTGGATTCCGATACAGGCTGTCTCACCGGTTCATTAGAGTCGACTCAATTGTTAATGAACTGTAAGAACCAACCATGCTCGGATCAATTTTGGACCGAGCCATTTGATTTTGGTTGTCAAATAAAAATTTGTACATTTATAATTCCATCGTTGTTTGAATGTAACTTAGCAGATACGGCGCGACTAATTCGCGATCTGCACAACTATTTGAGTTCGCTCGATGACCCATTTGACATCATTTTGAAACTAATTAAGCAATTTGTAGATCAACTTGGTTTGGCTCATCCTAAGCTCATTTTTCCAAACTAAAGAGCCAAATGATCTTAGTATTGTTTGTACTGTTTCAACTAATATGGTCTCATTTAGCTGCTACATATGATATTTATGCAAGCCGACCCCGTCTAGTATGGGAAAAGGCTTAGTTGTTGTTTTAGTAGTTGTTGTATATGATATTTATGCAAACAAGTGGTACGACAGGTGGAGACGACGTGAGGTTTAAGATGAAATGCTTTTAAGTGAACAACAATAACTAAGCCTTTTCTCATACTAGATGGGGTTGGCTACACGAATTCTTTGTTTTCATAGAACCGAATCATGTGTTATATTAACAATTAACTCAACATAAGTTACATCACTCTTTATTATTTTCTTTCAATATTTTTTTGATTTTTTAAATATTTTCATGATTTAGATTCTCGTACTTTTTTACTTGAGTTTATTTTGATCATAGAAATATTTTTCTATGTGTCAAAATCATTTTAAATGATTATGATTTTTTCTTATTTTATCATATGTAACCTTACGTAATTAAGAAAGGCCAAAAAAAAGTTGAGATTTGAAAATCCGTTCTTAAAAGCTATGTAATAATGCCGGGACTATGGAACTGCAATGAAAGTACGATTTAGAACAGCAAGTTTCAGCATTCTCTTTCGGTTTGAGTTCATGGTAGGAGGAACCATAACCAAACAGGGGAGGTCCTATGGTTCAGTTTGGCTTCAGTCGGGATCTGGTTCGCCTCACCGGACCGAGTCGAACCGCTGGCCTCTTCCAACTACCAGTTCAAAACGTCGTTCTATACGTGTTCCAGTTAGGGTCTGGTTCGGTTTCAATTGCACGGTTCCGTTTCGGATCGATTTCATTTCACCGTTGGATTTCAAAAATCAAAAGGCCGATTCGGTGGCGAGGATTAGCCGATTCTGCACTGGCCTCTCGTTTTTCGGGGCCACGCTCAAAATCGTCGCCCCTCGTGGCCCGATTCTGGAGACTTCTTCTTTTTGTCTTCTAACGAAATTTCATATGATCACTCCCGTTTCATCGAAATTTCATTTCGGATCTTCTTTGAAACTGAAATCATTCCTCTTGTGACGCAATTTCGAAAAACGACGACTTTTTGTTTTACCTATTACAGTTTCATGCCTAGTTTTTGTTCAAACCCTTTACATTAATCAGCCAATGTGGGGTTCCGATTAATCAATTAAATCACAATTAAAATTCATTCTTCTTTGTTGAATAAACCAAAAGTAATTGAAATTTAGCATGGAAAGGAAACCAAGAAGAAAATATAAGCGGGGATAAGTAAAAGCAAATCCCTAGAAATTAGAAAAAGGAGAATGGTAATATATATATATATATATATAAATTGAGCTAAATAAGATCCATCGTATCCTTTGTGAAGATCCATGTATGATATTAAATGGGATGACAATCGAAATAGTAAGAATCCTAATTCTTATAGATGTTGAAACTCATAAGAAAGAAAACAGATTTATGGATGAAAGCAAATATGCACACACTAGAACACCTTTGTTGATGATCCTTTACTTTGACAATATCTAGGGTTTCTCGAATAATGCGATACCTCACATTAGGTTAATCCTTAACCCTTCCTCCTATAAGGACAAGGACTAAACAAATTAGCCAATGTGAAACATATTCATAGGTTCCATACCTCGTTATAAGACTATTCTACAAGTTTTAACATACATATATTCACACAATCTCTTTGTTTTCGAGAGATATGAGTGTCACTTAAAATTTTTTAAGAGTGGTCGACAAAATACAAAGGACAATCTTATTAAAGTCAAAATTGAGAAAATATAAAGACAATCTTATTAGATTTATGTCCAAAAAATCAAAAGAGTGCATGTTTGAAAGGAATGTAACATTAAATCACTCTCTTTCTTTGTAAGCTCTTTGTCAGAAAAGTATATAAGTATTCAAAATAATATAATAAATAAGCTTATTATATCTATACCCAAAAGATGACAAGGTATGTAGAATATAATCACTCTCTTTCTTTATTTCTCTCTCTTTATACATATATATATATATATATATATATATAGGTTGAATCTTGCCACTCATACTTGATCGTTGCTTTTCATAAGCATGAGTATAATAACATTGTCTTTCATCTCTTTTAAAAACTTACATTTTTTAAATTATACACATACCATTGACGGATGGACATTCTAGAGGTGGGTATGATCCGGTTTTCATATATATATATATATAGTAATTGGATCCTACCCGCTACTTATATTGCTTACTCATGTATGATCATGGTTTTTCGGAGACATGAGTATAATAACATAGTTCTTTAGACTTTTTCAAAAACCTTTAAAATTTTTAAATTATGCTAACAATGAGAGCATATCAAAGGCGAGTAGGATCCGATTTTCATATATATGTCGTGATTGGATCGTACTTGTCACTTATAATGCTTACTATGTCTGACCATGACTTTTCACATATATATGAGTATAGTACCATTCTTCTTCGGACTTTTTTAAAAACCTTTAAAAATTTTAAATTACGCTAGTACCACTGGAAAACAATGAAGGCATATCAAAGGTGCGCAGGATCCTGTTTTCCTATATATGTGTGTGTGCACATGCATACACGCATGTATGTGTCAGAGAGAATAGAAAACAAATGATTTAGAAAAAGCTCATGAGGCTGCTCACCTACTAAGCATGTGCATTGTGCTCTAACCAACTCGGCTATGAGAGTGCTAATAATGCATGTGATAGTCATCTTTCTAAAATAAAATGTGATGATCCGAGTCGAAACATAATAAACAGTTTCGTGTACGTTTTACGTGTTGGCAACTTCCATTTATTTTTGAAACGTGAAACAGTCGCATGCATCATAGGTTAAAAAGTATTTTCTATATTAAGAAATTTATTTTCCACAGTAAAAGTTGCATTGAAAATTGCCAGGATACTAAAACGATGTTAAAATAAGAGAAACGCACAATTAAGATAGTTGCAACTAGAGGTGTTTGTGGTTTTGTTCTAAATTCAACCTCGAACCAAACTGCTAGTCTGTGTTCTTAACTTTTAGAAAATCAAGTCCAACCAAACCATATTGTTGGTTCCGGTTTGGTTCGATTTTGAACCACGATACTACTTATTTAAGGATTTTGCTAAATACAATGTATTATGTCATCAAATTATTTGGATCTACAGTCCACATTTTATATGTATATGAGATTATAACACTCATATATATATATATATATATATATATATATATATATATATATATATATATATATATATATATATATATATATAAACTTATAAAGTTGTCAAGATTTATATCTACATATAAGTATACAAACTATATATATAACATACACATTTTATATCTATATAAGGTTATAAACATAAATATTTATATCTACATGTATATAAACTCACTTTCTCTCTTTCTCTTCCACACACACACACACATATATATATAATGGTTCGATTCAATTCAGTTCCAACACTAGAACTGTTAATCAAACCGCCAGTTTTTTCTTGCTAGAACCGAACCGAACCGCTAGACATGTAGAATTTCTGGTGGTTGGTTCGGTTCTGGCTGTTGTTCTATGAATACCCCTCTGCAACGTTTGGAGAAGCAATGGATAGCTGAAGGGAGAAGGTAAAGAAGGCAAATGCATTTAAATAAAAAAGATAAAGGCCGTGAAGGCATTTAAAAGAAATAACAAGTAATATAAATTTTTTGAGCCAATTGCTTGTGAGATAAAAGATAGAGCACAACAACAACTAGGAATCTAGCCAGTCCAATAGCAGGACGATGCTTCTTTTAAGTTTTGTAATGAAGCTTGTGAAATGTAACTGCGTCATTCACATGAGCATAGTATTTTTGAGCTCACCTAGCTTATAGTTGGCACCGGATCATGCTTGTATCCACAAAATTTTAGATAAGAGTGTTAGCTCAACGGCAGGGTGCTCTAATGCCTTTGCTGCTGGTGGAGAAGTTCAACTCCAGAGGGTGCATGTGTGGGTGTGTGTTAGGCTTTGGCCTCCTTTTATAACAAAAAAAATAGACGAATCTTTTTTTTTTGGATGAAGCCTAACACATTGACTCCACATCCTCATGAGTAGGGATGTTCATTCGGAGGGGATCCCCGGTTCCTTGCATGAACCCGTTTTGAACGGAGCGAATTTGAGGAGTAGAAATGGGATGAAGAGAAGGGAAATCCTGATGGGGATGGGAATAACATGCTCCCGCCCCGTAAAACCGGCCCCAACCTTTTTCCCTAATTTATTCTAAAAATATATGTTCATCTAAAAATAAACAAATTATAATAGAATATAAATAAAAGAAAGTATTACCTCTTTTTTGAATTGATGAACTCATCATCATTCTCCACATTCCATCCCTAATAGTATGTTCAAATTTAAATATATTTTATGTAAATTATGTTTCATTTTATATACAAAAATGAGCTTCAACCATCTCACTTTTCTCCAATAGGTCCTCATTAAGACCCATAAAAATACGAAAATAGGGACGGGTGCAGTTTTGGTCCCGTTGCGAGATGGGGACGGAGATGAGACAAGGTTATGAAATGGGGGTAGGGACTTTGATCTCCTGCCCCGCCCCGCCCCATGAGCATTCCTGCTCATGAGTCAAACTTGTCACTTGCATTGTGAGAGTCAAAGAGCTCCGCCAGGTGACTAACGCCCTGGGTGCAATATGTTGCCCATGGATCCAACTGTGGGCTATACAGTTTCATTTAATGTTCTGAAGTTTGGGCCAGGCAGATGCCCGCATTGTTTCATGTAGATCAGCAACCGGGTTCGGATCCGAAAAGGTTGACCCTCACCTGAGACGCCTTGATTCAGCTTCCCGATTCCAATCCCAGCCAGATTGAATGTAACTTTTGGCACATTTTAAAAGAAAACGAGAGAGCAAACCCAGCAATTAAAGTAAAAATATATGGATAAAAGAAACTGTATTATATTGAGTTGTTGAGTTAGGTGCAATATATTGATTATATAGAGAGAGACGGTACATGCTTAAATTTATTTAAAGCTTTCATTGTTTGATTCATGCGATTAACATGAGAGATTTAAATTTAAGAATGGGATTATATTATTGTGTATTAATTATGAGTACTTAAAGTATAATTGTATAACGTTGCTTTTTGAATTCAAATCTCCATCAGTAATCGTACATAGAAATGTTTGAAAAGATCTAAGTATAAATGAAGATTGAGGATGAGTCACTATACATATAATATATAAATATTTATATAAATATATTTATATTTATATCTTGCAACCTCTTGTATATGCATACATCCTCTTTGCTTTAAGATTTGAAATTTATAAAGATGTTTAAAAAATTATAAAAGATGTGATCCTTATTACATGTGTGTTCCAAAAAATAAAAGGCAAATGAAAGAAGCATCTAATCATTCTCTCTCTATATAAAAGTAGGGATGATTATGGAGAGGGGATCTTCCTTTCCCGTAGGGACCCACCCCGAATGGGACACATGATGGAGAGAATAAGAAAATCCCCGATAGAAATTGAGGCAGGATGGGGATAGCATGTCCTGGCCTTGCAAACTCGGTCCCGACCCTTTAATTCATTCTAACAAGTTAAGTTAATCTAAAGATAAAATGAATTATAAGAGAAAATAAATAAAAGAAAGTATTACATCTTTTTTGAATTCGTGAATTCAATTGCCATCCTCCACATTTCATCCGTAATAATATGTTTAAATTAACATATATTTTACATAAATTAGGTTTTTATTACATTTTACATAAATTAGGTTTTATTTTTATACAAAAGTGAGCTCCAACTTATCTTTGAGTATCTCATTTTTTTTACAAGCCCCCGCAAAGATCCATGAGGAGCCGGGGATGAAAGCAGTTTTGGTCTAGGTCGCAAGGGTGGAGATGGGGATAAGAACAATGTTTTGAAATGAGGATGAGAGCGGAGACTTTAATATCTGGTTCCATCCCGTCCCATGAACATCACTATATATAAGTAGATCAGGTTCCAGTGGGTCCTGGTCCGCTAGAAATGAACCCAAGCTGCTTTGGATCAATATAAGCCCAACCTGTTTGTGCTGAATCGTGAACCGGACTCCAGACTTTTCAGGTGGGTTCTCGTGTCGGAACCGAAATCTTTCACCTTTGCAGATGACAAACCCAGTCTCGACTGGCTTGCAAGCCCTAAAATGTAGGGACGATTTTGCGAAAAACAAATTTTGGTTAAGGATTTTTGAAAATGGAAATATGTTTGTGGGGTTTTCTGAGAAACGCTGGTAGGAAAACAGCGTTTTGCTCGTTTCACACACTCATATATATATAGAGGGAGAGAGAGAGAGAGAGAAACGCTGGAAGGAAAACAGCGTTTTGCCATAGGGAAGGAATCGAGAAAAAGAAAGGAAAAAGCCAAACGTGGATGAAGGGAAAAGGAAGAAGAAAATCAGGGAGCGGACGCCATTTTCGCCTGTTATCTCACAGCGCCGCCCCATAAACGTCGCGCTCTCTCTCTCTCACACACACACTCGCACCAGCGAGTCAAGACCGGCGTATATTGGCGAATCCTCTGTTGGCTTGAGCCGCTTCTCTCAGAGGGTTTGGCTCTTCTCGTCTCGGGAAGGGAGAACTTGAGGCTCCTCTGTATCGATTGCGAATCTTTGTATCATCCACCGTAGTTGGTCCTTTCTTTTATCTTTGATCTCTTTCTCCCTATTTGGAGACGACTGTTGTGAATGATTATTGCCTGAAATAGTTCGAGGCTCGTCTCTATTTGTTTTGGGAGAGGTTTTTGTGCAATCTCAGTAGAAAACAATTTGTTCTTCATATTGTTTTCCTGGAAAAATAGTTTGTTTCCTGTTGTTGTTGTTCGTCTCGACGATAATATGCCCTATTTGCATGCTTCCATTGGCGGCGCTTATTGGAAAGAAAGACAATGAAGAAGGAAAGAAGCGGAAAATAAGAAAAGGGCACAACTTGTTCCAAAAAAGGATTTACCGCTCTTCTTCACAGAGAGAGTGAGAGAATGGAAGCATCGGCAAACGGGATGAAGCCTGCATCGAACATCTCCGATATCGTTAACAAATTTGTGAAAGTTTGCCGTCTGAGATCGATAGGTGTCTTTACGGAGGAGAACGGCAACGGGAACGGTCACGCCTTCGAGAACGGAAGCGACACAACTACCACTGCAGGCTCGAAGGAGACAGACGAGAGCGCACACAACCAGAAGGTCCACCCTCAGCCGCTGGACGATGCCCTGCCTTCATCGGAAGCAGCCGGATGGAACCGGGAAGTACTCGAGATGCTGATCTCGAAGCTCTTCGCGAACATCTCCGCCCTCAAATCGGCCTACATTCAGCTCCAGGCCGCGCACACACCGTACGATCCCGATAAGATCCAGGCCGCAGATAAGTTGGTGATCTCCGAACTCAAGCATTCATACCGCGAGAGCGGCGCATTGAGCAGCCCCTTATCGTTTCCAAAGGATTCACGTTTGGTTGCTGAGATCAAAGAGCAGCAGAGCCTGTTAAAGACTTATGAAGTGATGGTCAAGAAATTCCAAGCGCAGATTCAGGCGAAAGATTCCGAGATAATGCAGATGAGGCGTGAAACAGACGAGCTTGCAAGGAAGGCGTTGAAGCTCGAGAAGAAATTGAAGAGGAAGGGTTTGTTGGTGGCGGAGAATGGGGTGGAAGAGGAAGAAGAAGCGAGCAGCGGTGTCTTCGCCGTTGAATTGACTCCTGGACTTTTTGTGGAAGCCGCAGAGGCCGCATCCCGAGCTGCCCACGACTTTGCAAAGCCTCTGATCAACTTGATGATGAACGCAGGTTGGGACCTGGATGCTGCGGCAAGCGCGATCGAGCCTGGGATAGCTTATGCTAAGCGTGCCCACAAGAAATTCACGTTTGAATCCTATGTTTGCAGGAAAATGTTTGCTGGATTCCATGAAGAGAGCTTCTCTCTGAAATTCGATGGCAATGCTGTGTCTAGGGATGGATTTTTTCATCAGTTTTTGGCTATAAGGACTATGGATCCATTGGATGTTGTGAGTGAGAATCCTGATTGTGCATTTGGGAAGTTTTGCAGGAACAAGTATTTGGAAGTTGTGCATTCGAAGATGGAGGTATCCTTCTTCGGGAATTTAGATCAGAGGAATTATATTGCGAATGGAGGACACCCAAGAACTGCATTTTACTTGGCCTTCTTGCCTTTGGCTAAATCAGTGTGGCTTCTACATAGATTGGCATTCTCTTTCGAGCCCAAGGTTGAGATATTTCAGGTGAAAAATGGGACTGAATTCTCCGAGGTGTATATGGAGAGTGTTGTGAAAAATGTTGTCCCCACAGACAACCACGAAAATGGCAGTGGGAAGGTTGGGTTTACTGTGATGCCTGGCTTTAAGATTGGGGGCAGTCTGATCCAATGTAAGGTTTATGTGTCAGGTATAAAGTATGCGGAGTGACAGTGCTTATTGCGCCTTGTATCTTCTCCTTCCTTTCTTTTTTGTCATCCTGTAATATAGTGCGAGAATCTTAAAGTATGAGAGGAGGTTGTTAAACGTAATGTATTAATCTTTCTGGATGTGATGGTATGAGGTATTTGCCACCTGAAACTGTTCCAATTGATCTTCAGTATTCCTTTTTGTTGCATTTTGCATTTCATGGTGTTAGAATCTTAGTGAATGTGTGTGGTTGTAAGTTTCCCTTCCCTTGTATAATTCTCAGCCGTGACCTACAAAGTTTTTTCGGGGAGGTGAAGTCCACTTGGATGAAGTTCAGGTGAGGCGGGGCAATACAAAATTTTGAAAAGTTTCAGGCTGCCTGTATTGGTTTTTGGATTGTTCAGGACTTCAATTGAGGCAGCCGATTCCACCTTGCCCATGAATTGGTCTGCTACTGGTTATTCTTGTAGATTTATTTTGGCTCGAGTTTGCTTTGAGTTCATCTTGTTGTCTATGAGAATTCGCGTGCAATTACAATTTTCTGATGATGCTGATTTGCGGTTGAAGGTTCGAGTTGTTTTCTTATGCTTATCTGCCATTCTAAAGAGCGATCAGCTTACCGGTTTAACTTAATAGTTGTCAGATTCTAAAAGCTTCCCAATGACGTTCAGAATTTTTCCACTTTCAACTAGGCTCTCTCGTCATGGACCTTTTCCAAAAGATGAATACTGCATAGAGGATGTCCAAAAACCATGGCGTTGGCTCTAAACAGATTGTCTGATGTATAGATTAGATTTTATAGGCCAAAAGTCTAAGATTGTTTATTTCTAAACCGATATAAGATCAGATACATAACGTAAAAGCATGCAAACAGTTGATTCCAAAATCGTTGGGCATGGAATGGAGATGACGCTTGCATGGTTTTTTTGCCGAAACTACAGTCTACTTTGTTTCCTTTGCTAGAGAGCAATGCAGTGGGTACGTAGAATAGAACCAGTCCTCCCTCCCCGACACACATGCGTGCGCATTTACAGGCACATGCATTGTGTAATCCCGAACCTGCTCTGGTATTAAAACTTCGTTTGTAAAATGAACTGAACGAATGCACTTAGAATGAATGTTCAAAGCCCATGAATTAACTGCTTACGTTTTTGTTTTTGATGTGTGCATAAAAAGTTAGGCAATTCATTTTAAACTTTTGTAAATCCAGGCTATTCATCTAACAAAGTATATTGTTTTTTCTGAAAACCCTTGCTGTTTTTTTCAGCTAGAGTGCACTGCACTCAAGTAATCTCTCTCTCTCTCTCTCAACATGTGTATATATGGAGAGAGGAGAGAGAGAGTGGGAACAACACATTGCGCTTTGAAGGTAAAATGCAGCAGGGGACCATCGGGGACCCGGACATTCCTTTCTTCCCTCTCTCTCTCTCTCTCTTTATATGTATATATATATATATATTCACTCTCCTCTATTTCAGCATTCCTCTGTACTAATATAGCGGATCTCTTCTATTTCAAAGCCAGACATGCTTTTTCTGTCTCCAGAGTTGTCCCCTCAGGCATTGCAAGTCCCTGCTGAAAACAAGATTCTCTTGTTCACATGATGTTGGGGGAAACTATAGACCAGAGCCGATGGTAAAAGAGGATTCTTGGAAAAGAGGCCAATCCATGATATTCTTTTAGTACCTACGGGTACTTGTTTGGCTGTCTGCTGATATCCTTGAACCTTTCCTGTCAAATTCCTCTGTTGAAAGATTCATACCAGTCTTGTTGAAAAACCGTCATGTCTATGGAATGAAGCTTCTTCTGGGATTCTCACTTCTATATTCACATGGTTATGCTTCTGTTCTGGCTGTTGGGGTTCTGTTCTGTAGGAGTGCCTCTTCATCATCTTTAGGTTTGTGTTATCATCTTATGTTGGCCGTTCTTCTCATTTGTTCATTGGTTTGATCATTATTCCAAGCTTTTGGCATTTCGCATTCTGTCTTGCAACAGTGCATGTTCATCCAATTCTGGACCTATGCCGGATGCTTTTGTTGCAGAAATCTTTTGCCATCCAGATCGTTGGTTATGGCTTTTGTCATTCCTTTTTGTGAATGGTTTCCTTCTTTATGTTATCCAATGTCTCATGCATGTGTATGATTGAACTACCAACAACTAAGTCTTTACTCGTACTAGATGGGCTTTGACTACATGGATTCTTTGTTTCTATGAAACTCATCATGTACCCTGCTAACAGTACTTACAGTCGACTCAAATTCTTTTTTCAATACTTTTTTGTGATTTTTTTTCTCTTTTAATATTTTTACAATCTAATTTTTTTATACCGTTTTTATTGAAGCATTAGCCGATCCCATCTAGTACGGGAAAAGGCTTAGTTGTTGTTGTTGTTGTTGTTATTGTTTTTACTGAACCATGCATGTCTCATGTATCAAACTCATTACCCGGGTAAGCTTTGGCTAAGTTACTGCTGCTTCAATCAGTCTATTGTTTTCAGCTGCAGTCTTGATCCTTCAGGTCGAGTAGATGTAATGATACTTTTCGTGTTATTAAGCTTCTTCTTTTTTGTTACAAGAGGAGGCCAAAGCCTAACACACCCTCACATTCCCCACCAACCGCAATGACACATGCACCCTCTAAGAGTCGAACTCCCCACCAACAGCAATGGCGCTAGGGTGCCCTGCGGCTGAGCTAAACTAACGCTCTGGGTGCTGTTATTTAGGGTTTTCAGTGCACGAACATACACACCTGGGTGCTGTTACTTAGGGTTTTCAGTGCACGAACATACACACACCTGGGTGCTGTTACTTAGGGTTTTCAGTGCACGAACATACACACACCTGGGTGCTGTTACTTAGGGTTTTCAGTGCACGAACATATACACCTTTTGTGTTCGATCACTGATTACAGTAATCTTCCTTTCACTAGGGATGACAATGTTGACCTGATCCATGGCCCATAGGACCCGAGTCAATCCACTCCCAAAGGGGAGGCTGTGCCAGTTTAATTCGGTTCGTGTTAGGATGTCTGGAAGACCCGGATATGGATTGGATCAGAGAACCAATAACAAACCATGCCTGTACCCATATGGGTCGTGTACTTGTCTCTCAGGGGACCTGTCCCATTGATATCCTTCTTACACTGAGGAGGTTCTTGTTTACAATCCAGCCAGTCTTATTCAAATATTTGTGGTTCTTAACATGGTAAACAACGTTATGTTTTTCACGATCTTAAGCTTGGTTTAGGCAAACTCCTATCAATCTGGGGGAGCCATGGCTCCTTAAACCTGATCAATTGTTCTTAAGTTCCGACTCTGCAGCATTTCACCTGACTTGGAAATGGCTCCAAATTCTGTTATTTGGGTGTCATGGAGGATGAACCATGGAGCCTCTTCTCTGCGAATACGACAACTGCTAATGGGGATATTGTTTTCTTCTGGGTGGTGATGCTAATTAGGACTCTTAGGCATAGTAGTCGAAATCTTGATCTTAGAACATAAAATTGAATCGGTTTGCGATGATAATAAGGACGATGACAAACTGACTCGTGACAAAATTGGTGATTGCCTGATAACTCCGATTTGATGATGACGATGTTTACTTTGGGATAAAATCGAACGAGTTTAATCCTTCACTAGTTCTATCTCAAAACTTGATTTATCATGTTTATGGGTGTAATTGGAAGGGGCTTATGATTCGACTGTTGGAGATACTTTGCTTCCAGCGATGTGCTTCAGTTCTATTTGGTCTTGCCTCTAGTGCCCGTTCGCATGAAAATCATGCAGCGGAAGTTTGTTTGTGTTTGAGGTTTCCACATAGGGGTTTCTCGGGAGAGGAACTCGGTTTGCTTTTTCAGACTATTTCTTTTTGTATATCTATTATGTATCAGTTGCTTCATTTAAATAGGAAGCTTACTCCCCCCTCTTTCTGGATTTTCCTCCTGTGATTTCACTCATTTGGAGCATTGTCAAGAGCATTACCGGAAATCTCGATAACATCCTCTGGTTATGATCCTTCCTTATCCATGCTATAGGTAACGGTATGGATGGCCAGTCCAGTCGTTACCTGCCGAGAATGGTCAGATCATATCATCTCCCACTTGGTCATTCGAGCCAAGTGTGCAGACGTACTGGTTTCCTCCCACTCTTACAGGGTTTCACCTAGTCCTATCTTTCCACGACTGCTATTGCAATCGATACCCGTTGTGTGGTTATTTTCCTACACAACAATCAAACATACCTCAAATCCATGTTTGTAACATGTTTTGAGAAAAGTTCCTCTGTTATGCCTTTTGTCAAGGGGTCAACCAACATATCTTCTATTGGCATGTATGAGATGAATATTTCCTTTCTCATCACCATATCATGAACATAGTGGTATTTCACCATTATATGCTTGCTTTTTGAGCAATAAGCTCCACTCTTGATAAGAGTAATTGCTGCATTGTTATCACAATAGATAACCATTGGCTCGTCTATTATTTTCAACTTCAAATCTCGTATGAAGCGGCTTATCCAAACAACACTTATTGCGGCCATATAGCAAGCTACATACTCAACTTCCTGTGTATGCATTGCTACACAACCCTGTTTCTTACATTCCTAAGAAACAACACCACCTCCAAATAAGAATATTTGTCCCGAGATTGATTTGTTGTCATCTTTCCTCCCGGTAAAGTCAGTGTTTGAGTATCCTATCACTTTCAGTTCATCTGCTTGAAAACATAGTTTCAAGTCTTTTATTCCTTTCAGATATCTTAAAATCCTTTTCACAGCTATCCAGTGCTGCCAATTAGGATTACTTTGATATATACTTACAAGACCAACAACAAAACTGATATCATGTCTTAAAAACAATATAGCATACATCAAGCTACCAACAACTTGTGCATAAGGAATATTAGGCTTATTGTCTCATTCATCGGGACAATCAACCTTACTTAATTTGACCCCTTTTGCAATAGGTGTATCTGCACACTTGCATTCACCCATTTTAAACTTCTTGAGGATATAGTCAATATATATCTCCTAACTCAGGTATAAGAGTCTAGATTCTCTATCTCGAGAAATCTTTATTCCCAGGATATAGGATGCTTCTCCCATATCCTTCATTTCAAACTTGGAGTTCAACCATGACTTGGTTTGAAAAACATCTCGTTGTTGTTTCCAATCAACAATATGTCATCTACATATAATGACAAGATGACAAAGTGGCTCCCACTGTTTCAGACATATACACAGTGATCAAGTTTATTAGCCACAAACCCAAGTTTTATAATGGCATTTTAAAAAGTCAAATACCATTGGCGAGGTGACTGTTTCGGGCCATATAGGGATTTTTTCAACCTATATATTTTATCTTCTTGGCCTTCAACCATAAATCTTTACATTTAACTGATGTAAATCCAAATCATAGTATGCAGATATTGTCAGGATTATACGTATAGATGCAAATTTTACAACTACGTAATATATCTCAATATAATCTATCTTCTTTTTTTACGAAAAACCCTTTGCAACTAACCTTGCTTTAAAATTGTCGATTGTACAATCGACTTGTACTTCTTTTTTCAAAACCCATTTACAGCCTATGGCTTTCCTTCCTTTTGGCAAATCAGTCAACTCTGAGACTTGGTTTTTCTCAATGGATTCAATTTCCTCATCCATGGCTTTCTCCCAGTCTGTTGCTTCTAATGAGTTCATTGCTTGCTGATAAGTTAAGTTATAAGTCAACTCATCTAAATCCACCGAATTACACACTTCTTCTACAAGATAAGTGTGCTAATCCTTTAAGTAGGATGGAGTGACTCTTGGCCTTTTATGTCTACTTAAGGTATCGGTAGTTTCAGAAAGATTTTTAATGGGCTCAAAAGATGATTGGTATAAGTCTACCAGATCATCCTCATATTCATTATTGTTTTCCAAGATGTCATTCTTAGTATCTTCTAAGAATTCAACATCTCTCCTTTCAATGAGTTTGTGGTCCTTATGATAAAATCGATATCCTTTTTAACCTTTCGGATATCCAATGAATATTCATCTGAAGGACCTACTATCTAGCTTATCTCTAGACTGATGAAGGATCTTTACATATGCAACAGATCACAACCTCTTGAGATGACCTAGGTTAGGTTTTCTGCCAAACAACATCTCATATGGTATAGTGAATATAGCTTTACACGGTACTCTATTGAGTATGTAAAATGTTGTACTTATTGCTTCTTCCTAAAATACCCTTGGAAGAGAGGCATGGATCAACATTGACCTTGTCATATTTATCAAGGTCCTATTGTATCTTTCAGCTACACCATTTTGTTGAGGTGTTTTGGGCATTGCATCTTGTTTTGCAATACCAAAAGCTTTACAGAATTCTAAAAATTTTGTCGAGGTATAATCACTACATCTATCTGATCTTAAGACTTTGATCAATTGCCCTAATTGGTTTTCCACTTCTTGCTTATATTCTTTAAAAGCATCAAGTGCCTAAGATTTATGTGCCAAAAGATAAAAATACATATATCTAGAGTAATCATTAATAAAGGTTATAAAATAACCCTTTTCACCATGTGTCTTTACTCTAAAAGGTCCACATAAATCTGTGTGAATAACCTCTAACAGGATTGTTGCCCTTGTTGTTTTCTTGGGAAAAACTTTCTTTGTCATTTTTCCTTTTATACAAGCTTCACACTTGTTGAAAGTATTTTCCTCGATACAGGCAATAAGTCAAAGTTGGATAATTTCCTCAAATTTTTCAGACTTATATGCCCTAGGCATTTATGCCACATATTCACATCAATCATAAAGACACTCTCAATATAAGCAAAAGTTGTACGAATTTCATTATCAGAAAGCTTAAACAGTCCATGTTCTACATCGAATTCTCCTGAGAATAATATTCTCCCATGCTTTCCCACAGTCACCTTGTTAGGAATAAACCTAACCTCAAAACCTTTTTTTACCAAGGTAGGGATCGAGACCATATTGCACCTTATAAATGGCACAATTAACACATCAGTCAATACAATTGATTTGCCTTGTACAAATATTCTGAAGGATCCAATACCCAAAATAACCGAGAAAGTATTATTTCCCATGTATACTCGATGTTTCCCGGGTTTGTATTCCTTCAGATCCATTGCCCCTTCTTTAGTCTTCGAGATGTACCGTGTAGCTCCTAAGTCTATCCACCAACTTGTTACTGGGCGGTCCAAATACAAGCATTCTGAAATCACGTAGATTATGTCCTACTTCTCTAACTGTCCTCATTGTGAGTTGTTTCCTCCATCTTTCTTATTGTGGCAGTCCCTTTTATAGTGTACCATCTTTTCGCAGTTAAAACACTTGACTCGAGAAGAGGTTTCTTGCGATTTCTTAAAATTTTGACCGCCTTTTTCGTTATTCTTGTCAAACTTCTTGTTTGGTTTTTTCTTCTGATTGGTTTTGGAGCTAGACGCTATCTCATCTTGTATAACTATCAACTTTTCTTTCTTGTTTTTTACCATGTATTCTTGCTCTATTGCTAGTTTAAGGGGCAAATGAGAAAGGTTAATTTCAGGTCCTAATCTGAGGATTGTGGTGACCATGTTCCATGAAGGGGAAAGACTGTTTAGGATGATAGATATTTGCATCGATTCCGGGATGACTGATTTTGCTACGGCTAAGTCCCCAGCCATTACCAATATGTGGTTTACATGCTCTACCACATTATCTCCTTCTTTCATTTTGAATAAGTTATACTTTTGTAGTAACAACTGCACATGCAATTTTGCAATTGTATCATACTTGGATGTTATTGAGTCAAACAACTCTTTAGTGGTCTCATATTCTTCGAAGACCTTAATCAAGTCATCCTCCATATAGGTCAACATGATTGTCCTCATCTTTTAGAAATGTTTTATACATTTATACTTGTTGTTCACTTGTGTCTGGAGGTGGCGGACGCAAAGTTTCCTTTAACACATACTTAACACCTTCAAGTGTTAGAGCTAGTGAGATTCTCCTCTTCAATGTTTGGAAGTTAAGACCGTTCAATTTCTCAGTTTTTGTCAACTCAGACACACATATCCTAGAGCTCATTTTTATGTGTTTGGCAATAATAATAATTAAAAGGTCGAAAAAGAAAACAAATATAAAATAAAGAGCACACATAGCAGGAATCACGTTAGAACAATGCATAATATCATAAAAGTAAACTAACGATAATTTCATAAGCTCCTTGGGACAATTTTGAAATTTTCCCAAAGAATTTTTGCCTTTATACCCCTTAAATAATACCAAGGGCAAATCTATAATTTTAACTGTTTGTCCTTCTTTGAATTTTTTTTAAAAACTTAAGGACAAACTTGTAAAATTATTATTTGGTATTTCTGTAAAATTCATGATTGATCGGGGTTAAAACTGTAATTTTAACCCTCAGACTAAAGCTGTAATTTTTTAAAAGTATAGGGGCAATCCTATCTTTTGACTTTATGAAAGAACTGAAATTTTTTCAACCAAGAGGGGTATAAACGTAAAATGATAGTACAGTATTTGGTAGTTTTCATAAACCGCCAAAAGGTAAAATAGACTTTTTGCTTAGTAAGGGCAAAATAGTCTTTTTACCAAAAATATCTCGATAATTTTGTAATTTTGCCCAATGGCAAAATTATAAATATTAAAAACCAGTTGGAGCAGAAAAGACTTTTTAGTCCACTGCCCGAGGCGATTTCGGGAAACCGCCGATTTCGGCCCGCGGTTTTCAGAAATCGCTTGGCGGTTTTCTATGTAGATTTAAAAGGAGGAGAGAGAACGTAAAACTGACAGGAGGAAGAGAGAGAGAGGGAGGGCGATCGTCCGCCAACCACTGGTGTTTCCTTGGTTTTTCTGATGGGAGATTACAACAGGAGGGGAGAGAGAGAGATAGAGAGAGTGACTTCTCAATTTTTTTTTTCCCGCTCTGCGGCAGTGGTTTTTGGCCTGATCTTGGTGTCCCGCCTTCAGGCCACTGGATGCTTCGGCCGTTTTTGCCTTTTTTGTTTCTAGCTGTGAACGGCTTTAGCCGTTTCTACCTTTTGGCCGTGGGCGGCTTTGGCCGTTTCCAGCTTTCTGCATTGTGGCCGTGAGCGGCTTTGGCCATTTCTGGCTTTCTGCCTTCTGGTCGTGGTCGGCTTGGGCCGTTTCTGGCTTTTTGCCTTATGTTTCCTTCCTCTTTCACCTCTCTTTCTTTTCTCTCCTCTACTTTCTCCTTTTTTTTGTTCTTTGAAAAACTCCTGTTTACCTAGACGTTTGATTTTTTTTTCAAGGTCAAAGACGAGGTCCTCATACCAAATGTTGGAGATGCTTTGCTTCCGGCGATTTGCTTCAGTTCTGTTCGGTCCTGCCTATAGTGCCTGTTCGCCTGAAAATCATGCAGCTGAAGTTTGTTTGTGTTTGAGGTTTCCACACAGGGGTTTCCCGGCAGAGGAACTCGGTTTTCTTTTTGAGACTATTTCTTTTTATGTATCTATTCTGTATCAGCTGCTTCGTTTAAATAGGCTGCTTGCTGCCCCCTCTTCCCGGATTTTCCTCCTACGGCCTCCCTCATCTGGAGCGTTATCAGAAATCTCGATAACATCCTCTTGTTATGATCCTTCCTTATCAATGCTACAGGTAACGGTTTGGATGACGAGTCAAGTCGTTACCTAAGCCGAGAATGGCCAGATCATATCATCGACTGCCTAGCCAAGAGATGTACAACTCCTTGTGGCCTAGACTAGAGTTGTGAACCATTGAGACTCGGGTTGAATGGTGTAGTTTGCCGAATCAAATCGATCGAACATGGATTGATTTGGTTTGGAGTTGGTTTCAGTTCAGTTGAATTCAAAATTGCAAAATTTGGTACTTGTGTTCGTGTTTCTACTGAATCATATAGCGATAGAATCGATAGTTTCCGCAGACCTTCCCATGTTTAGCTCAAACTGAATCTGCGTCCAATAACTTAGCTAAAATCCATTTTTGTTAATACCAAATGCAACTAAATAACACAAAAATTGATCATACCCTAGATTATGTATCGCCGGTCGACATTCAATCTTTGATCAAATTCTATGGTGTGATTGCAGTGGATCTATTCTTCTTGGGCCTTTTCTTTAAGTTTGAAATATGATGATGCTTCTTTTGGGTACAAAGCGGAGGCGAAAGCCAATGAACACCCCAGGTATTGAAGTCATGACCATTAACTTGTGACTCAACCCTGTAGCCAGGTCAGTGATTCCAATTTTTTGCTAAAAATGTCGAATGAATGCTGAATCGGAATATGATGATGCTTCTTTTGGGTACAAAGCGGAGGCGAAAGCCAATGAACACCCCAGGTATTGAAGTCATGACCATTAACTTGTGATTCAACCCTGTAGCCAGGTCAGTGATTCCAATTTTTTGCTAAAAATGTCGAATGAATGCTGAATCGGGGTATATATATATATATATATATATATATATATATATAAGAAGTTTTTGTCTCCCCTCCCTCGTCACACAATTTAAAGGTGTTTGTAGTCAGTGTTGCTTCAGTTCTAGGATGAACCTAGAAGCCAATCAGTATAAATTGGTTTCAATTTATGGAAACCGAACTATTCGAAGCTAGAAAACAGAACCAAAGCGCAGCATTGATTCCCATCTAGCTCGGTTCAGAACTGTGGCTCATTATATTTTAACATGATACTTATAGTTTATAATATATAATCAATCACATGCCAAATAATGTTAGTAAACAAGTTACCAGTGCAATATAGTGGTAAATGCATAGTATCTTTCAGTGCATACTATTGCATAAAAATCTTTACCATTTGACTTTTGAGATGAACTGTTGAGACAATACAACAAGAAGCCTTTAATGCATATAGTGTATTACATATAAAATATAAGATTATAACAGTATTTTTAGTTCAAATATTCAATGTTGATCATATCAATTTGTGTAGATGTTCATGCATTACTACTATTTCTCTCTCTCTATATATATATAGAGAGAGAGATTAGATATCCTAATACCCTTAGGCGCTCAAAGATGTTGAGATTTGAAATTTAAAAAATAAAAATACTCATGTGAATAAAGTGTACCTACAAAAAGTACATGACTACTTTTTATTTTATAGATTTAAATCTTAACCATCCATCACGAAAGGTAGATGATTGATATTTGTTTAAATTTGCTAATAATATACTAATCTCTCTCTCTCTCTCTCTCTCTATATATATATATATATATATATATATATTCAACCTTGAAACTCTTAACCAAATCATTGGTCTATTTCTTTTTTCAAAGGAGAACTAAACCAAACCACAAAGCAAAAGGCCCAAATCAACACGGGTTTGGATCAGTTTAGTCCATTTGGATGGGTACTTTTAACATACCTAACTTGCATTTTCCATCTCCACTAAAAAAAGAAAAAAAGGAAAAAGCTTGCATTTTCTATCAGTGGCCTCTCTCTCCAAGTGTTCCTCTTTGCGTGACCTTAAGATTGTGCATTGGAAATGCATGTGAAGCAAGCTCTCGCTCGATTATTACCATAAGACAACTCTCAAATCAACTTGGAGAACCACTAGTTTTCAGTTGTTGCTAAACCGAAAGTCTACAAAGCAATGGCGGACCTATTCATGGGTGAGGTGAGGTATGCACCTCACCTGTAATCCAAAAAGTGATCCAAGAAACAGCTTGAATTCTTTGAAAAAGCATGCGCTTGCACGTGCACACACACACACACATTATATTCAGCTTTATTGTACAATAGTCAACAATAATTAACGGTTATGACGTTGTTATGTAATATTTACCTTTTAATTTTAATGATATATTTTATCACACACACTACATATGTGTTTTACCCAACCAGCATTAGTTATATGTATAATAGTTATATGTATAACATCATCGATTTTTTATCATTTTGAAAGACAAACCTTAAATACTTAAAATTGTACTTCTGAGGGTGAAACACGTACCAATTTTAACTTGTACATCATATTCTTCAACCAAAATAGCAAACTTGCACTACGTATATCATGCATTCGTTTTAGTAAGTTGAAAACCTTTTGATAATTGCCTCCAAGATTTAAAATTCTCGTAAACTCTTTTCTTTGGCTCATCCATCAATGCAATATTATTTACAAATACCATACACTAAGATACTTCATCTTGAATGTGCCTCATTAGCTCATCCATAACCAAAGTAGATACGTGCAAACTTGGTGATGACTCATGATACAAATTTATCTTAACTTTAAAGAAATTGGTAAATTTCTTCACCAATCTTATTACATGTTTTTGTACTATCATTTATTAAGACGAATAACTTTATTTTCTAAGGTGCTGTAGAGAATATATTTTAGTATTCTATTGTAGGCCTTTTCTATATCAATCAATATCATGAAAAGACTTTTCTTTTAGGCTCTATTTTATTATAAATCTCAACAAGTAAAAAGTTCCTCCCTCGAATAAATCTAAATTGGTTTTCTATTATACAAGATAGTCTCAAAAACACTTTCTCACAGCTTTCGTTGTATGATCAGTAATTTTATGCTCCGATAATTTATACAGTTGGAGTATTTATTTTGTTCTTATAGATAGGTGTCATTGTAAGGCATCTTATTGTCTATATGAAGATATTAAATAATCTTGTAAGTCAATTGATACTTGTCTTTCTCAAAACTTTTCATGCTTGTGTGGTAATACTACCTAATTTCAGAGACCTAACAAATATCATAAGTTTAAGAGACTTGCATTTTATTCCTTTGAATACATCCGCAGGAATAATGATATATGAATGTTCATAAGTTGGTTATTTCTCCCAAACACTGATATTAATATATATATATATATATATTTCATTAAAAAACTTAGGAAATTAATGCTCCCTTTTGTTCTTGATGTCTTCCCTTGCCACATGAATTCTTTTTATCCTCATTACATATATATATGGCATGATGAAGATTCTTAGGTTCCTTTTTCTAGCCTTCACTATCCTAAAAAAATCTCTTTTACCACACTTCGACCCAAGTTTAATATGTGTATATGTTGTGAACCTTTGGCCTTTGCTTCAATGGCTGTTTTTTTGGGCTTATTTCTTTGAGAAAGGGAAATGCATTGAAAAAGGTATTTGTTCCAATATATATATTTTTACTTTGACAAGGATAGAGAAAGATTGCCCGATCTGTTGGGCTTTGACCCAACCTGATCCGGATGAAGTAGGTACACCTAGTTTGACCCGGTTGGGGTTTGTGTATGGGGATTACTCGAATTCTTTTGACCATGTAGGGAGTGAGGACGAGGTAACACGTAACTGATCTATTCCCATACCCATTTGCAACCTCATATATATATATATAAATTATATCTTTTGTCTTGACCCTATGTAATATATACACACACATAATGTATCTATTATGTACATATGTTTATGTGTGTGTGCACATGTGCATGAACGTATGAGATATCTTGATTTTTTAAATTTTCAATCATAATTCCAAATAATGACTTGCTTTTAAGGAAAAGTGCTTTTAATTTTAAAACTATTATGTTGGAATTGGGGTGCATGGTGCCGGATACTCGACACATTACTGCTAGAGAGCAGAAGAATGAACTCCCTACCCCTCTCTACGGGTAATGGGGATAGGTACAGGGGACACAAATGAGTTTCGTGTAAAGGGCCAGGTATAGACATACTCATCTTCGACGTGCCCCATTGCCATCCTTATATGTAAGCAGTTATTTTACCACAAGGTGAAGAAAACATTTTAGTTCTCTCCTTTATTTTAAATAATTTGATTTTGGAAACAATTTATTGTCAACAAGAATGTTACTAGCTCTCCTTTGGTTGAATCCGAATAAGAGTCGCTTCGTGGTTGTGTCAAAAACAGGTCCAGGATGACCCAACTTTCCTTTGTTTACTCGTGGTGGACACGAGCTCCGAGTTTTGAGAGGTCATGGTATAATACTGTTAGCAATTTCGTAGTTTTTGTTTCATTTTGAAATATTATTTCATTTCCGTGTCCAAAACAGGTCAACATGACCTTCACCTTTTGTTACTTTTTTGAGTTGATGCCAATACAAACCTTTTAGCTCGTCTGCGTGTCACACAATGCCAAACGCATGTGTTCCCAAATTTGAACACTTCTCGTGTCTCGTGTCAGTATCCTTCGTTTACTTGTGGTGGACACGAGCTCCGGCTTTTGAGAGGTCATGGCACGATGCTGTTGGCAAATTCGTAGTTTTTGTTTTATTTTGAAATGTTATTTCATTTCCGTGTCCAAAACAGGTGAACATGACCTCCACCTTTTGTTGAGTTGATGCCAATACAAACCTTTTAGGTCGTCTTCGTGTCACACAACGCAAAAGGCGTGTATTACCAAACTTGAACACTCCTCGTGTCTCGGGTCAGCATGTCAATAACGTATCCTTTGATCACACGCTACACGAGACGTCACTGCCGAGTTCAAGCACCGAAAGCATGGAGCGTGTTTCTACATCACTGCGTTGAATCAACACCGTCGAAAGTTGGTGGGAAAAGGCAAGAAGAAAATCGTACGGTGGAGCAAGAAAATCAACACCGATCTACACCGTCAAGCTTTTGGCGGGAAACGGCGGGAAGAGAATCGAGAGGGAGTCGCTCTCGCTTAAAAGAAAAAAGAGTCGTTCTCGCTGTGGGGCGCTTGTGGATCTGCAGACCCTAAGACTCTCCCTCCTCCCCTCTCTCTCTCAGGATCAATGGGGGCGCTGGCGTTAGATTGCCTTAACAACCCCCTCGGAGCCGTACGATCGGCATTTGAGAAGGCCGTGGCCGGCGGTCAGGACCCAACGAACTTCGGCAACACAGATTGGGGCGTCACAGATCTCTTCCGGCGTTTCCTTTATGAACTAGACGGCCTTTCCAAGGTTTCCCTTTCGAAACCTGGCCTGCCTCTTTTTTTGTTTGTCCTTGCCTTTTTCCTGTTCGATATTTAAAAATCTTCTCCCTCATGTTTTCTGATTTATACAGCGGTAAGATAAATGCGTGTCCTTGCTTTTGTTGTTGAACTTATGGCATGTTTTTATGGATTCAGCGGGCTCGCTTAGGGTTTTCATGCCATTTTCCTGTAAAATTAGCCGTCGAAATTCTGCATCATATGCATGTAATTCTTGAATATCGCGCTGCAAATACTTTTCTAGACAACTTACTCATCTACGGAATTTTGTGATTTATCCGGAACAAGGAGGGATCTTGTTTCCTTGTCAAATTTATTGCGCAATTTTATGGATTAGGTGTACTGACTCCATTTTCATGCCATTTTCTGGTAAAGTTAGTCACAGATTTTCTTGCATATCATGTAAATTCTTGAATTGCACGATGCAAATCGTTTTCTTGACAACTAGTCGCCTGTAGATTTTTGTGATTATCCTGCGGTATAAAAAATGTGGGATCTTGTTTTTGTATCTAAATTATTTTGCGTTTTTTCCAGCTTTCGCTGACTAATTCGATTTCATGTCATTTTCTGTAAAATTACTCGTTGAATTTCTGCATCGATGTAAAATTTTTAATTTCATGCAGCAAATCATTCTATAGGCGGCGATTGTTTTACCGACTTTTATTATCCTACGGTTAGAATTCAAGCTAATATATGGTCTTCCTGAGACGTTTCTAATGGGGTCCTTCGTTTCAGGTTCCGCTTCTTCATGCAGCTAATGTACATTTGGTACAGCCTAATTCTCTGGTTCGATTCAGGGGAATGGTGCAAGACATGTTCGACAATGAATTCTACGTTGGGGCTTTCAAGGTTATTCATCTACCAAATGAATTTTATATTCTTGAGCTGGTATCCATGCCTACTAATTACAAAGTAATAAAAAACGATGGATATATGTAAAGGATGGGACGTCATGGAGGACAAACAAATTCGTGGACGTCGCAGCTTCTTCGATGGAATCAGCATCCGAGATGCAAATCTGGGACCGCCGTCTGCTGCACTGCATTCCAGTGAGTGACTCAAATTTCTTTCTTGTACCATTCACGTCTATATAGATATTTTAGGTGGATCTTTTTGTGATCATTCTGGAAAAAATTCTATTTAAATTCATATGGAAATAACAGAGCATATGCATGTAGTCCGCAGAAAGAAAAGAAATAACGCAAAATTCTTAAGATTTATCCAGCATCTGACCAAGCCTTTTGTCACTATGAGTGGCGTGGGCTTCATGAATTCTAGGTTTCCATTGAGGTCTGACTCATAAGTGTTGAAGATTGAATTAATATTTATGTTTGTGCATTGTTTTTATGTCTATGTAATTAGAATTATGTAAGTGGGTTTAATGGATCCCAATGGATCACAATATGATCCATTGGGAGCCGAGTATAATTAGTGTCACTAATCAAGGGTAGTTTAGTCTTTCAAGTTACAATCTTGTATAAATAATGCCCTAAGTGTACTTAGTGTTTTAAGCAAAGAAATAAAGAGAGAGGCTACTGCAGTCATGGAGGCGCTAACTCCTTTTTTCAAAAATCTCGTCCATTGATAAATGTATTAATGATTTTCCAGGTATTTGGGTTATTTTTTTACATAGTATTAGAGTCTAATCACGTGGATTAGCGTGTGTTTGAGGAATATTCAAGCCTAGAATCATCTAGGACAACGAAAAAGAGGTTTTTGGCAAAGATTTCTCTTGTCCGATTTTCAGCAGGTCAATCTATAGTACTGTTTTCAATATCGTCCTTGTTGTAAAAACCAAGAAAAAAGAGGTTACGATCAACCCTAGAGAAAAAGGATAAATCTGATCATGACGGATAAAGATAAGATGAGAGATGACAGTGATAACCTTAGACAAGGGTGAGGTGTTTCAAATCACAAACCTTAAGTTAGATTGCAAGAACTACTTTTAATGAGCCAGATTCGTTGAACTAGCTGTGATAGCAAGGGGGCGTTGGGATTACCTAACTGGACACATTTCTCAACCACGTATAATTGATCCTCTTTATTCTCGATAGTACAAAGAAAATGCATTGGTTAGTGTTTGACTTATACAATCAATGATACCATCGATTAGAAACACATTCATGTTTCTAAAATCAATAAAAGACATTTGGTTGACAGTTCAGGAGGCCTATGCTGAGAGGAAAAATATAGCAAAGAAATACGATATCATTGAGAGGATTCGTAAATGTAGACAGGGAGGTAGATCCATAAGTGAGTATTATGTAAACTTAGAGGTTTATGAGAGGAATTACAACTTTATTCTAAGACAAAATGTCAAAGTTGCATGCAAGAGTACAATGAGAAATTTGAAGAGCGGAAATTATTTGATCTTTTGTGGGGCATCTCACCTTAATACGAGACTGTGAAAAATAACATCTTTAGTAGAGAAGAACTTCCCTCCTTAAGCACAGTGTATTTTCTTTTATTACAAGAAGAATAGGAAATACCTCGAGAAAGATTAATTAAGAGACCATTTCTTTTATGGGTAGAAATTCTTGTAACTCCTCATTCTCTCGTGGTAGAAGATGATATGGAGGATGTGAACGTGGCAGAGGTAGATCACCGCTTATGAAGAAAGAGACAAACTAACTTATTCTCATTGTGGAAAATCACGACATACAAATGAGACATGTTGGGAAGTGGTAGGCAGACCTACTTATTATCGGAATAGGCCCAATAAAGCCTACTTCAGTAGTGACTAAAGTGAAAAACAAAATACTGAAAGCAGTACAAATTCATTGGCCGACATGAAGAAAGAGATTGAGATGTTTAAGGCTCATTTGGTTGATTTGCAGACTTTATCCACATCCTCTAGCGACTATGACATATCCATTCTTATTCATGGCTAAGTGTAATGTAATAATTTCTCGTTCCAAGATATGGGTCATTGATTCTGATGCTACATATCATATGGTTGGTAGACGAGATTTCTTTGATGATTATCAGTTGACTCAAGGAAAAATTAATATTAGGTTGGCCGATGGATCATATACTCCCATCATTCGAAAAGGAAGTATCACTATACCTTTTGGAATATTGAAAAATGTCTTACATGTTCCACACATTTCAGTAAATTTATTGTCAGTTTTTGCCATGACACAAGATCTAAAATGTCGTGATCTTTGATTCTACTGGATGCTTCTTTCAAGAACTGAGGACGAGGAGGATCTTTGGTCAGGGTAGCATGAAGCGAGGTCTCTATATCTATGAGGGTGCTAAAGGAACAATTATACAGTCAACAATCATCACTGAAAAGCAAAAAGAACTACCTTTGTGGTACCAGATATTAGGACATTTAACTTTATCTAAAATTAGGATGTTATTGCTTGAATTTTTCCATTGTAATGACTTACAGTTCAAAACTTCCCAGAAGGCAAAACGCCATCGTGTTTCATTTCCTTTGAATGAAGAAAAATTCTCTAAACCTTTTGAGATTGTTCATTTTGATGTTTGGGCCCACGTTCTATTACTTCTCTACATGGCCACAGATACTTTATTTCATTCATTGATGATTGTACTAGGTTCACCATGATATATCTCATGAAAACTAAGGAGGAGGTGAGAAATATTCTTTCCATATATTATCAGTTTGTGCGTACTCAATTTTATTGCACCATTAAAACATTTCGGAGTGATAATGGAGGGGAATTTATGTTTCAAGCACTCCATTCATATTTCTTAGACCATTGAATTTTGCACTAAACCACATGTTCTTATTCTCCACAGCAAAATGGTGTTTCTAAAAGAAAAAATAGATACATTCTAGAGGTGACTAGAAGCCTAGAACTCTTTTGATCAGTTATGATGTTCTAAAATTCTATTGGGGAGAAGCAGTCTTAACAACAGTTTTTCTCATAAATCGTATGCCTGGCAGGGTTCTAAATGGTAATACTCCATTTTACTCCTTATGTTCTTTTTAGAAAAAGTTTCATCTACCACCAAAAGTGTTTGGGTGTACTTGTTTTGTTTATAGACATAGTGGCTTGAGAGATAAATTAGATGCTAGGACTGTTAAATATATCTTTTTAGGATATTCCTCTACTAAAAAATGGTATAAATGTTATGATCCTGAAAAAGAAGATCATATATTAGGATGGATGTTAAATTTTATGAAGATACACCTTTTTATGGCAAGCAAGAAGTTCAATCATCAGATATTCATTCACCTAATGTGATCCTTCTTCCACCAATTGAAGATCAACTAGAACTTGAAAGAGAAGAAGAGAAGATGTAATCTTTTCAAGAAAAGAAATGGCATGTTTATACTAGAGGTGAAAGGAATACCTTTCTCCCGCATCAGTTTGCTACCCTAGATCAGAATCCTCAGCCCAAATTATATCTGATTCCTACTCAGGTAACTTCTCAAAATTCTGCTAGTGATCTTTATGATTTACCTATTGCACTTTCGGAAAGAAAACATGAAAATGCAAAAATATTCACTACAGAAGATGATCTCATACACTAATTATCCCAAAGAGAATCAGTTGTTTGTGGTGAATGCAGATAATACTTATATTTTCAAGACATTCGAAGAGGCAGAACAACATTAAGAGTGAAAGGCAACTATGAAAAAAGAAATTACAACATTAGTGAGAAAGAAGACCTGAAAACTAGTAGATTTACCACCACAGAGGAAAATAGTAGGTTGCATACGAGTGTATTCAGTGAAGTACAAGGCTGATGGAAATATAGAAAGGTATAAAGCCTAAAGGTTATAGTCAATCATATGATATTCACTATACAGAAACATTTGCACCAGTGGCAAAAATGAATACTATTAGGATTATTCTAAGTGTGGCTGTCAATCAAGGATGAGATTTATGACAATTGGATTTGAAGAATGCCTTTCTTCAAGGAGACCTTATGAAGATATTTACATGAACATACCACTTGGGTATCATCAAGGGCAGAAATTAAACAAGAAATGCAAACTAAAGAAATAAATTTATGATTTAAAACAATCACCAAGAGCATGGTTTCAAAAATTCAATGATGGTATTATGAGTTTGGGTTTCAAATAGTGTGTTAGTGATCATACACTATTTATCAATCGAGGCAAAACAACTATTATATTATTGGTATATGTAGATGACATCATCATCATAGGTGACAATTAGAAGGCATTGCTATTCTAAAAGGACAACTACATGCATTATTTTACTTAAAAGGATTTGGGCAGACTACATTATTTCTTGGGAATTGAATTTATACGGAGTAAAGATTGTTTATTTTTAAGTCAAAGAAAATATATTATGGACTTACTGAAAGAAACAAAAATAAAGGATTGTTGCATATGTTCTACTCCCATTGAAATTCCAAAAGAAGATAAAGATGAGTCAGTTGAACCACATGAAGATGTTGATAGATATCAAAGATTGGTGAGAAAACTTATATATGTCACTATTATAAGGCCTGACATAAGTTTTGCAGTCGGCTATGTAAGTAGATGGATGCATTTTCCATCTAAGCACCACATGAGTACTTTATTTCACATCATTAGATACCTGAAGTCATCAATCACTTATGGTTTATCATATGCCCCACATTCATCACTTGATATAGAAATCTATTTAGATGTCGATTGGGTTGGCTCCAAAGTTGATAGAAAGTCTACCTCAGGTTATATAGTATGCTTAGGAGTCAATGTGGTGTCTTGGAAGAGTAAGAAGGAATCTGTAGTGTCTAGATGAAGTGCAGAGGCAAAATATCATATAATTGCTCTCGGCGTGTATGAAGGTTTATGGATTTTATCACTATTAGAAGAAATTAGCTTGGTAAAAATCATTCCACTTGATTTTTTCACTGATAGTAAAACAACTTTGCAAATGGCTTCTAATCCTCTCTTTCGTGAGAGGACCAAGCATATTGAAGTCGATTGCCACTTTATTAGAGAGAAAGTTTCACAAGGAATTTTCAATATTATTCATGTTCGTTCTGTAGATCAATTGGCAGATATTCTTACGAAACCAGTTACAACCAATGGGTTAAAGAAAGCTCTCAGCAAATTGGGTGTTTCAAGTCTTCAAGACCCAACCTGAGGGGGCACATTGAAGATTGAATTAATACTTATGTTTCTGCATTGTTTTTATGTCTCTCTAATTAGAATTATGTAAGTGGGTCGTATGGATCCCAATGGATCAAAATCTGATCTATGGGAGCCAAGTATAATTAGTGTCACTAATCAAGGGCAGTTTAGTCTTTCAAGTTAGAATCCATTATAAATAATGCCCTAAGTGTACTTAGTGTTTTAAGTAAAGGAAAAAAGAGAGAGGCTGTGGCAGCCATGGAGGCACCGACTCCTTGCTTCAAAAATCTCGTAAATTGATGAATGTGTTAATGATTTTCTAGGTCAGTGGGTTAATTTTCTATAATAAGTTTTAAAATCCATGTTAAGAGTTTGCAGGTAGGGAATTGTGAGGGCTTAGTTCAGAGCGTTAAAGAGTTTTATTCTCAAACGAAGTGCTATGGGCACTCACGTAGCATGTTCTTGGTAAATAAGGAGTCTGAGTAAGGCACGTAAGTAGATGGCCGGTGACTCACGACATATGAGTTCATGGAGGTCAAGAAGGGCCAGTTAGTACAGTTTAAAGAGTGTACAATCATATCATATAACACATGGGTGTTGAACGTCTGACTCCCTTCTAGCAGCCGGAGGCCCTTTCCACCGTGCTAACATTCTTTGGTTGCAACTTTTGTTTGGCTTAGAGAAAAGAGATGCCATCCTCTACATGTATGAAAAGCACAAAAATTGGCAGTTAAGATGTGAATTTCATGACTCAGTCATTAAATTAGTTCCTGGGTGTCTACTAGTCTCAGTTGATCTCTGGTGCTATGTTTAAGTATCCTGAAGACCTTGCAGTCACCAATGTTTGTATGGAGATGGTAGAATTTCGCAAGGTATCAACCTCTCATTATCATCCAGTTGTATATGCATGGATTATTGTTTGCCCATCTCATTGTGGTTGAATGTTCCAATGCAACATTCCTAAATGAAATTTGCCTGGGTTTGCATGCCATCTTTATATTTTTCTTCTCTATGCCTTTGGTCTGGAATATCATTGCTTGTTTCTTTTGCAAAGTTTTATTTATTTCTTTCGTATGAAGTAAGATACAGGTCATGTGCTTGATAGACTTGGAGAGCGAATGAAATGAATATGTGATCAGGGAAGGTGCTTTACAATGATAATTTTATAATTTAAAGTGAAGAGAAAATATTAGAAGCTGATAATTAAAATCTCCTGTATATTGTCTTTCAGTTTTTATTGCTTTCGTACTTTGTTTGCAGATTCCAGGAGAGAATGCATGGGTCCGAGAGTCATCCCTGAGAGACAGCTCCATGCAGTTTTCTGATGATACATCCATGCAAAGAGAGAAGCGCCAGAGAGAACCCTCTACAGGAGACATCAGTTTTGATGTGCATTCTCAGTCCTCATGAAGCATGTTTCTATTATTAGAATGGCTTCATTTATCTTTTTTCTTCTAATGTCCTGGTTCTTCACATCTGGTGTGCATATAAATCTTGACGATCCTGTTTCTTATTTGTGATAATGTTTCCTTCTGCTTTTGGCAGATGCAACACTCTGAAACATCTGATCTTGCATGTGGCGCCAAGAAGCTGGTATGTACTGTGATATTACCACTACTAAAATAATCTTCTATTTTGCTTTTGGAGACTAACATTGCAATGCCTGATTTTGTGAGTTCCTTTCTTTTCTCTGAAGTATGACAGGGTCAGTTCCTTGCATATAACGTTTCCTGCTAAAGTTTACATTAATTTTGCTGTTTAACAAATATGGTGCATGAGTACTTCCGTACTGTTAGTATCATGAACTCTGGTTTCTGCAAAATCAGTTCAAGAAAGGATTATCGGTTATTCATGTTCTCAGTATGGGGACCAAGAAGTCTGTCAGCTTATCCTAAAGTAAATAGCCTGTTTTGTTAATATAAGTTCATTCACAATCTTTCCACTAAATGCCCTGATTTCTCGTGGCTTACAAAGTGTGATGTATGATCAAAGTTGCATTTATTTTATTTAGCATCTCATAAGTACGCCCTGCTGGAGCGCCATGCAGAGCAGCAGTGGCGACCTGTGGTGGATTATCAACTCATATTTTGTTTTTTAATACAAAGTTTGTCAATTTACTTGCATTTTCAGCGTGAGAATGGAGCTTGCAGCCAGCAGCTGCAAAATGTTGAAGATGCTGCTATGATAGACTATTCGTGCGGGAAAACAGCTGTTAGTTTTGAAGCAAATTCCTTCTCCTGCTTAGTCAAGGTACATAACGTGCAATCTCTCTCTCTCTCACCTCATCTTCAAGGTAGAATAGTAAGTTATATTTAGATCATGAATACTGCGGACTGCTTCTTGCTGATACTAAATGACTTGCAGATGTATGATACGCCAGATGTTGATTTGAAGCTCAATGATGTGTACGAGTTTATTGGAATTTTCACTTTTAATCCAGAACTTGTCACTCATAAAAGTTGTGATGATGGCTTTGTTGATGATCCCTATGAAAGTGTTTCTGCTCAACTGCCACCTAGCAAGGTATGCAGTTGATTTTTTTTCAACAGAGGACATTGCATTCATAATGCAATAGGTACTTGAGGGGATTGATGTACTGATTGCTTTCAGGTGCCCCGCCTCCACTGTGTAATATCCAGGAAGCTTACAACCAAGGATTTCCTTTCCACTTTGGGTGACAATGTACATTTCATATTCCGGTTCTTTTCTTTTCATGTGAGCTGATAGTCTTAAAGAAAATCATGATATAGAATTTCAACTGGGAGTATGATTGGAGAATCAACGGAATTTCCTGGTTTGCTCGTTCTATGCTAAGCAATTTCATTTTTCTTCAATGCTCATTTATGAAAATATTGCTTAGTTGTTCTATATTGCTAGCCATTTACTACATGTTCCACACTACTAGCTGTTTGACATGTAATTGTTGGCATGGTCTTCTTTCAGCCCTCATACATCATAAGAGATATTCGAGCATCCCTACTTGGATATTTTACATCCATTCTTGGTGGAGACAGCCTTTCGGCAAATCTTTTGCTACTGCACCTTTTATCACAGGTATCAAGGATTTATAAATGCCTTAGAAGTTTCTACGTGATGTCTTGATTATCTTTTTATTTTGACAATTGATTTAGAGGATGGTAAACAGAAATCATATTAGGGTTCCTATTGTGATGAGTGAACTAATGCTGGATTTTTTCTCAATATTTTGATTCTATTTATTCCATGATTGATTCTGAATACCTTTTCTGATGCCATGGGTTTTAAACTTTTCTAGCTATGTTATCATTAATAGATGAAAAATTATTTTCATAAAAATATAGGTAGTAGTATTAGCTTGAGAGGGTTTACAACTTAGAAGAGTATATAACCTGTAATTTTACTAACTTATTCAAAGGAATAAGGTCAAAGATCTTAATCTTATGAATGTTGGTAAATTGGCCGGATTATATGGTATTCCTATAGAAGAATGAAAATCTTAAGAGAGATGGGTATCATTACAAGATTATTTAAAGATGTCTAAATGGAAGAAGAGTACAATTATACCTATATACATGAACAAGAGAGACATGCAGAATTATGCGAATTATCAAGGTATTGAGTTGATTAGTCATACTATGAAATTATGGGAAAGAGTTATTAAACATAGGTTGAGACAAACATTTAATTTGGATTCATGTAAGGGGAATCTACTATTGAGACTATTCACCTATTGAGGCGTGTATATAGGACATTATAAAGGAAAAAAGAAGAGCTTTCATATGATATTTATTCATTTATAAAAAACTTATGATAGGTTGCCTTTAGATATTCTTTGGAGTATCTTAAAAAAGAGAGAGTATCTCATTGATATACATCAATCTTATTAGAGACATATATGCTTGTGTAACATGTGTGAGGACTTTTAAAGTTAAGATTGAATTACATCAATGATTAACTTTAAGTTCATATGTATTTACCTTAGTTATTGATAAGTTAACAAAACATATTCAGGATGAAGTACCTTGGTGCATGCTATTTGCAGATGACATTGTGTTAGTGGATAAGTTTGAGGAAAAAGTTAACATGAAATTAGGATTATTGAGAGAAATATTAAAAAGTATAGGCTTTCGAATTAGTAAAAAAAAACAAAATATATGGGATGTTAGTTAATTGTTAGCATGACACATGGTCGAGCTCTATGGAAATAAATAATCTATGTAACCGACTCCATCTACTATGGAAAAAAGTCTTTGTTGTTGTTAGCTATGTTATTAATAGATAAAGCCTTTAAATGCAGCAGGACACAACAGACTTACCGGCACACCCTTATTGGACAATGCACTACCATATAATTAGCTATAGAAATATCTAACAAAATTCACATATATAAATACTAAGTTTATAAATTTTGAAAATGAAATCAATTAAGTGAAACAAAATAAACACTAACTGGACATAAAAATATACATGAGTAGATTGCATGAGTGGAGAACTATGATTAAGAAACATATACATACATAAGCTACTGCTTTTGGGTCACAAATAAGATTGTTTTAGCAAAGAATAATCATTTAAGAATTGCACATCATACAAGGCACAAGCATTAAACCACATTATACAACTAAATATATTCATCAAGGGTCAACAACTAATTCATGGTTAAGAAAATGTTAGAAGTTATATAAAGTCAAATTTGTTTGTTTCTGATGTCATTAACAAATGTAATGCACTTTACATAACATAATCAGATATACTACTACGCGAAAATATATAGTAAATAAGTATGCGAGTTGGTTAGTTGCATAGTCATTCTCAAAGCATAATTGGTGGAGTACGTGAAGTAAATTCGAAAATATATTACATTTTCATAATAAATGAATCAAATTACCATAATATACTGGAAAAAGAAGAATAGAACAAAAAAAGAACTTAAAGAATAAAGAAAAAGTCAACAACAATCCAAAAAGTAATAAGAATTTAATGGTAACGAAAATGATTTGTATAAGGGACTTACTGGTTAATATCAGTGTTGTCTGATGCATATCGTATCGCGTATCGCTGGGCTCCACGGTACGGTTATATCGTATCGCCCGTATCATACTTTAATATTAGAATAATACAAAAATTAATTAAAAAATTAATAAAAATAGTAAAAATCCAAAAAAAATCAATAAAAATCTGGTAATTGCTTTAAATTCATATAATGCAAAGTTTAGTACAGATTGAGCATTCAATATTGAACAATTGCATTCAAATTTACATATTTTGAATAAAAAAAATGAAATACATTTAAATTTTATAAATTGTAATCAGGATCATCAACTAAATAATCTTCATCTTCTCCTTGCTGGAGATCTTCCTCATCATCATCAGCAACACGTTCTGCTTGGAAATCAAATTCTTCATCTCCTTGATATTGTTGTTGCGCTCCTTCAAAATTAATCCATGCAATGTCTTCTTCAGTTAGGAATGCATTTTCTTCATTGTCTTCTATAACCCAATCTTCTAATATATCAAAATTATCCAAACTTATTGGATCAAATTGGCTTTCTTGTCTATTTACTTTTTTTAATTGCCTACAACAAACAAAAATAAACAATTAGTAAATAATATTAACAATTGAAGTTAAACAATTTATTGAATTGAACATTTAAGTAATAGTAATACAACATTACCTTTCACGAAGGCGCATGTTACAACGAATAAAAACTAAATCATTTAGTCTTTTATATTCTAACCTATTATGCTTCTTTGTATGGATGTGTTAAAAAACACTCCAATTTCTTTCACAACCTGTTCACTACAAGTTTGGCTCTGCAAAATCTCTAAGGTTCGGACAATCAGTTCCAAACCTATTCCACCAAACATCTGTAGAAAAAGACAAACATTAGAGACATAATTCACAGTAATATAAGATGCAACTTAAATATGGAAATAAATAATTTACCTTGATGCATTGTAGTGCTACAGACAAACCCATCAAGTGGAGCATTATCATAAATCTCCATCTCTCGATGTATAGCATCTGCTATGCTCTCATCATGGACCAATCTATCAATACAATCAATGATTCCTCGATTAACCTCATCGTCCCTTTTGAAGGTTGCTGAGTACCTGAATGATGGGTTTAGATAATAGGTTGAATGATGGGTTTAGATAATAGGCTGCTGTATGAATAGGCTGATGAAATTGTTTATTCCATCTATTATCAATTATTTTCCACACAGGCACATAATCTCTCTTTTTCCTATTAAAATTATTTCTGATGGCTTCTTTTGCCCTATCCATGGCTTCATAAAGGTAGCCCATAGATGGTTTCTCCTCGCTATTAGCCAATCTTAAAACTTTCACTAAAGGATAGGTAATTCTCAACAATCTAACACATGCATTCCAAAATGTACTTCAGAAAACTGTCTCTACAATCTCATTTAACTTTTTATTTCTTCTGTTCTGAGGCAATTCTGCAAATTGTTGCCACTCATCTGAGGAGAACATTCTCTTCAATGCTTGCTTCTATCTCACAATACTCTGTATAGATAAGAAGTTTGTTGCAAACTGAGTTGCAACTGTTCGAAGAAGCTCTGCACTTTCTGTATATTTTCTCATCATACACAAAATAAATGCATGGTTGTAAATGAATTTTGTAATATCTTGGCAACACTCAGTTGATGTCTTTATTTTATCAATCTCACCAATGTCCTCAAGGATGAGACCTAAACAATGAGCTGTATATGGTGTCAAGTAGAAAGTCCCATAAATATCAGCTAGCTCCTTCCCAACTGCTTTATAGTTAGCTGTATTATCTGTAATCAATTGGACTACATTCCCTAGCCCAACCTCTTGTATAACCTTATCGAATTCTTCTCGTAGAATATCCACATTGTGGTTCTCTTCTGACATATATAAAGATCTCAAAAACATAAGTCATTTAGGACAGTATAAAAGAAAGTTTAGCAAGGTCCTTCCTCGCCTATCTGTCCATCCATCTGCCATGATAGTGCAACATGTCTCCTTCCATGACTCTCTCAATGTCGAACAGTATTCTCAATAACGGTCTTATCTAAGATCTTTCCTCTCAACTTCTGATAGGAGGGCATCTTGTATCTTGGACCGATGTTAGCAATTGCATCTGCCATTGCTTGAAAATGAAAAATGTTTGCTGCATTGAATTGAATGCATGCATCATAAAACCACCTGCCCACAAGGTCTGCTTAATCATGCAACTGTTATGAAGCCATAGCAGTACGAATTCCAGGTTGAGCACTAGGTATAGTAGTAGGAGGAAAAAATGAATGTATACTAGAAGAAGCTCTTCCTCTACTCCTTCCTGAACTTCCTCTTCTACCACCTCGAAAGTCTTCAGCAACCCTCTTTCTCCTACTATGTGCTCGTGAAATGCTACTACCAATTTTTATTCTAGCATCTGAAGGCAAACTATCAGTGAATCCAAATCCAGTAGCATCATCATCTTCTTCAAACATCTCCAAATCATCCTTTTATTGTCTCCTTTCCTGTATACTCTCAATAATCTGCATGTATTGCCATTTAATACCTTCTGTCAAACTTCTAACTCTGCCTGTGCATGGAGCAACTTCTTTCCTAGTCTTTGGTAGGTGGTGTTTTAACCGTAAAATTCCACCACTAACCACCCTCTCATAAAATAAACACATGATCTTTAATTTGGAACCCTCAATTGGTGTACCCCACTGCCATGCCGGATCATCTGACTTAGAATGGGAGTCTCTAACAGCCCTTCCTGCCATCTCAATTGAGTATTTTAATTCAATAAAAAACCTGAAAATAAAAGCACTTCGTAAATCCCCAATCGTTACATAACACTCAAATAGAGTGTCTCCCACTTCATGAATGCAATAAAAATCATATCCACACACTTAATAACTTTATATTTTGTCATTCAAAAAAAGAAAAATACAAATAAACACAAAAAATAACAAATAAAAAAGAAAAAATAAAGAAAAACACTAAAAATATACCTAAATCCAAGATAGGAGGCTTGTACGGACACCGTAGAGCATGGTTTTGGAGCCTTGAACACCAAGGAAGCGAAAAACGTCAAATAGGAGGCTTGGAGAACTTGAAGAGAGAGAGGAAACCCACGAAAATCCCTGGGCGTATCGCACGATACGGTGCGATAATTACCTATTTACGATACACTATGGTGTATTGTCGCACCGTACGATACACTATGGTGTATTGTATCGTGGTGGCCCACGATACAATCCGTATCGCACCGTATCGTACGATACGATGCGATACGGATAACACTGGTTAATATAGAGGAGTCACCATCCTTAGCAGGCCATATAGCAGATTTATTGGCTCAACATAGCAAGATTATCGGACAAAATTGTAAAATTTTATCAATTGTCAAATGGCATCCTGCTTAGTTTTGGAGGTTTGCTATAAACTATGTCACATGGGTGCGGGTGTGGGATACGGTAAATTTCAAAAATTTTGGGTGTGACGATACGACTAGGGTATATAATATTATGTATTATATATAATATTCAAGGTAGAACAAGTGAGACATCAATTAACATAAGTATATGACAATAGCAAGTACACAACTTTATATTAAAGCAAAACACATGAACGGTAAACAACTACTAATTTCATCATAATACACAAATCGATCTTCACAGATCCACACCCATTTATCCAAAAAGACCCGAACTTCAAAATCGATACCAGATTTGGAAGCGTGGAATATCCACACAAAAGAAAGTGAAGAAGGTCCGCGTTGAGATATTTTTCTATGTTCATCGGCGGAGTTTCATGGGGGATGATGAAAGACAAGCTGAAGGAGCATTTTAGAAACTATGGTGAGGTAATTCAGGTGATCATCATGGCAGATAAGGTCACGAGTCGACTAAGAGGCTTCGGTTTAATCGTCTTTACGGATCACTCCCTCTTTGATCGAGTTCTCCAAGATAAATACACTATAGACGACAGAACTGTGAGTTACAAATTTTTTTTGCATTTCTTTTTGCCATGCCGGACCGACACGGTGTCGCTGTCGGTGTCGTACCCCTGTCGAGATCGACACTCCACCTCTTAGAAGTGTCTGTGTGACTTAGGCTATAAAGTATACAGTGTATGTGCGATTGCTGTGTCCTGCCATTGGCAAATAAGACTAGTTGCTAACTTTGCTATTTTATCTTACTGGATTCAGCAGAGTTTCTCAAGCAAGTTTATCTTTTCCGAAGTCAGCAAATCTTCCACTTAGGATGTTGTCTTACAGGATCTCTTCTATGTTGGAACTGATGTATGACTTTTGGCTAGGATTTAGTAATTGTTATGATGATGCTTGTGACTCAGAAATGTTTGCTTCTGTTTACGCTGCTTCTCTTTTATCTTTTCTTTGCTTCTTGCCTACGCTGTTTCTCTTCATTCCTCTTTGTCTTCAGCTTATTTGTTAATGCTCAGGTTCAAGCCAGAGTAGAATCTGTTGCAGTGGGAAAGCTGTCCCTGAATCTCACTGGTTTTACAAAAGAGAGTGCATCAATATTTGGAAGTAAACTCAAACGTGCAATCCAGAACCTGCTACCTTTCTCTCATATCATAAAACTCACGGTTGAATACCTCAACACTACCTCTCTTGCCCCTAAGAAAGATTACACCATAAATAGGTGAGTGTTAGCCACATCACTCACTCTTTCACTCTCACTTGTGAGTCTTGTCCATTTCGTCAAACATAGTCAAATAGGCGATTACTGTAGCCACCACACCTTGTTAGTTTTGGATAAAAACCTTTGTTGACGTTGAGGGTAAACCTAAAAGAAGGGAATATTACTTTCCCGGCTTCAGTTTTATGCTCATTGTTGATATTGTCAAATAAGGTCACTCAGCGTCTATCCACAATTCTGTTATTTTCTACTAACTGGAGACTGCATAAATGACAGAAATTTTGAAATGTAGTTGATCATGCGCTACCACTAACTTCAAGTGGCACAAGCCAAGAACAAACACCCAAAAAGAAGTGACATTTTAAACTTGATCGATAATGCGGAGCCAGTTCTCTGTGTTATGACGTGAGTCTCTACATATATAATTTGGGCAAAACAAGTACATGGCTGAAGCTTTGACTTGTTGCTTTCAGGCACTGCTCCTGTCCAAAGCAAGTATGCATTACTGAAGATAGTTTGCTATAAGCTATTGTATTCATCTTGCTAAACTCTTAGCAAATTGGCTTTCAGCTTTATAATTTTGTATTATGTACTTTTCCCCTCACATTGTTCGTATGCCTCAGGTTAGTGAGTGGGACTCTGCAGCTAGCTCATGGAACCCACTTGACTATTGATGAAACGGACTTGCTGCCAGGATCCCTTAATGCTGTTGGAGTTGGAAATGTCAACTTGCTAAAAGATCTTCTCGAGTTGCAGAAGGTATAGATAAGTGAGCTGGAATTCTGCTTCTTTTGTTTAGGCAGCCATATAAACATAAAGGTCTGGCTTTTGTAGAATGTGCTTTTTATGTAAAGGATTTTAGTAAAATGTCCTTTCTTATGTAAGGTATTTTACATAGTTCTTTTCTGAAACGAATACAACCTCTGACCATCAAAGTATTCAAAAAGATCTCTATAACGGCGAAATGGGCAAAGGAGATGGCTCAGAATTATCATGTGGTCCATTTTTCTTTGTTGTAACAATATACTGCCTTTTTGTTTTCCTTAGCTTTCATTTTACTGGAGCTCCTATTTACTTTCTGTTATTCGGATGAGCATTCACATAATGCTATTCAAAACTTGTAATTTAACATAAATCTTTCTATCTTAGACCGTACAATTTTGCAATTCAACTCGGTTGGTAGCCCTTGAACCATTTTCTGCCTTGTCATCTAAATGCAGATATTGGCTTTTGAATTATTCTTTGACCATCCATTGTTATTCCATTTCTACAACATCGTGGTCGGAAGTTATGGCAGATTTCTTGTTATCCAGGCCACTTAAACTCTGCAGATCACAGTCACATAATCAATTATTTCTTTTGTGTAACTACACGAATATGTCACAGTCTTTCATTCTGTAGAGATGGTTGCTGAAAGTGCTTTCTCTACTAAACTATAAGAACCAGTTCGTATCTCAAGCTTGAGTTCATTCAAGCTGCTGGCTTCACACATTCACATGCACCTGTTTGTATATGTAGGCTTGCACACATGCATGTATATATCATTGTTATTGTTGCGCATATGGACACGCTATAGTGGACAATATTGTGAGTTTGCTGGGAACTCTAATGTTACCACAGATTATTCTTTTAAGAGTTGTTACGTATTCACCTGTGATAAGATGCCACCTACATGGCCTTGGGGCCATTTATGTGGAAATTCAAATGAAAATATGAAACTTTAATTTCACCTCTATCATATGATGCTCTGCAGGTGGCCTATGATTTTGAATATTATAAGCTAGAAATGGAAGCAGATATTCAAGTATTGGTAATCTCAGCTGCCAAGTCGAACATTGCACCCTCTGATTTGGTGGTGCCATTTCACCCCATGGATGTTGCTTCTGATTCTAGTGGTGATTCAACACAGTTACAAGCTTGGAGATGGTACTTGAACACCATTAGGTCAATGCCGCATGCAATTGACCCCTTAATGCAGAAGGTATGCGTTATTTAAGGATTTGCGTTTCCTATTTATTTCTTGTGAAGGAATTTCTAAACGATCTGTGGTTCTCGATCATGCATGTTACAACCTTTACTATTTAACTGAGAAGCTTCATTTTTATGTATAGAACATTTCGGAATTGTGTGAGCACCTTCACTTTCTTTAAGATGTCCTTATTTGCGGGATGTGCATATCAATCAATATTATTTTCTAAAGAACTTCTCTATAAGCTCAAGTAGAAAGTTTGATTCTATACTACTTTTGAGCAAGGTATATGGACTTTAACTAGTTATAAGCATGACCTTGCTTTGGAGCAGTAGCCAGCTTGAGCTCTTTCAAGTGTATCTTATTTGTCAATAATGTTAACCTTTGTAGAAGCCTTGAAAACTTTTGGTCTAAATGTTTGTTTTCGCATAAGAAAGGACTGATATTTTCTCATAAAGAAAAGCTTAATGTTTTGGCGTCTTTTACTTAGCTACAATAGAGGCCAAATGTAGTGATAATTGAAAACACTGAAAAGTCATACTATTTTTCCAGCAGCTTTAGGCATTCAAAATTTCACAACATTTTCCAGGAGTTTAGACCAGTTGAGCGCACTATTAAAAGAATACACGAACAGATCCAGACTGATGAAGTCACGAAGCATAACTATGGTGATTAAGGCCATCACAAACTTCTTTTCAACATCTTGCATGCCAAAATAGATAAACAGTTTTATAATTGTTTTGGAGGTCAAAACATTTATGTTTGTGTGTGAACCTCAAGTATAAACAACAAGAACATATATATATATATATATATATATATATATATATATATATATATATATATATATATATATATATAGTGGAAACAACATTTTATATTATGAGTTAACTAGTCTTTAGGATTTCTACTACGATGATCCTCTAATAGTAGTACCAAATTCCCTTCCAGACAATTGAAGATGACATGGTGGCTGCCAGACAAGAAGATAGGACGTTGGGACCTAATGATTTTAGCAGGTTTGCCGTTTTGTTTCTTTTTTCATTGATTGGCGGAAACTTTTTAATGTTATGTATGTTAGGCATATTGCTAAAAGGCTACCTAATTGTTTGCACTGCTCCTGCAATATCCGTTCATTTAACTTGTGCCACCAGTAAAAGTGAATGAATTTTAAGCATCATTTCATGTGTATTAAAGATGTTAGGTGACAAGAGTCCTTTTGACAACCTTGTAAACTTAAAGCAGTGTAGGCTATGTCTTTTCATAGTTTAGGTGCATTTTCATACAACAACAACAACTAAGCCTTTTCTCATACTACATGGGTTAAGTGCATTTTCATAGTATAAGAAAAATGTGTTTTCATGATATTCAAAACTATAGGCCTTCTTGAAGGCCGTATTGCATCATGTAGATCCATATAACTAAAGTAAGAACTCAAAACTTAATTTGAGAAGTATGGTGTTTGATGATAGAAAATTTTAGCGGTTATTCATGCAGAAACTATCGGATGAAGTTGGAACTTTATCAATATTGCTTGGATTCTAGACATAGGCTGGTTGACCCAGAACCATGAGCCCACTAGGTCCCATTTTGTACAGTTCACACTCAAACCATTCAGTTAGGGTTCTAGGTTCAATTTCTCAGTTCCGATTACGATCCATTTTGGGACTGGTTTGGTTCTGGTTCAAACTAGCCACGTTTGTCAGATTCATGGGATTGGATTTGGTGTGGCTTATAGTATTATTAATGGCATGCGACATGTAGGCAGGCCTCTTTGGTTCCGGTTAAACCAGGATTGGTGTGTTGGAATTGGTGGTTCTTGTTCTACACAAATCAGGAACCAGAACCAAACTGCCCCCAACCTGAGTGCGAGTTTTGTCCTAGTTCCGGTCCACATTGAGTTTGGGTTGATTTCTGTTCTTGGTTTGTTTGCTTGCTTGCTTTGGTATTTCGTCTACAGTTTTTTGGTCACAATGTCATCTCCATTCCATTTAGTATGAGAAAGACTTGGTTGTTGAATGTTATATCTTCATTTGCACTCCTACATATAAAAATACATTAAAAGAACTAGTTAATATAATCATTTGGGTAAAAAAATGAAAGGGATTATTAATTCACTTGCCAAAATTTTGTAAGCACCATTTTTCTCCTCTCCAACAAACTGGTATTGAGTTGATAGGTATGTATCAAGTTCACTTGAACCTACGGTATTTGTTGTTTGCTAACCATAGATTTTACAAACAAACCTGCTGAACACTATATTTATTGTATAACGTATATAGATATGATCTCACCCGTAGCAATGATGTTACTAATATTTTTGGATCTTGAAAGAGAGAGACTTGCTACTACGTCAATTTCAAAACCTTTTAGATATGATTTCACCCGGAGCAATGATATTAATATTTTTGGATCTTGAAAGAGAAAGACTTGCTACTTCGTCAATTTCAAAACCAAATGATGTATAATAAATTTCTAAATCTAATTGCAGTTCTAATTTCATAATCAGATTCAACGCAACTACTAAGCATATGCCAACACTTTTTTGGCAATATAAAAGATCATTTCTCAATTATTCCATTTGAGTAATAAAAAAATATATTGAATTTCTGCAAATGTAGATACTACAAATAAATGAGTAGTGGAATAATAGTCTTCTAACAATATTTTGTTATTTTATAAAGTTTTCTCGCCAATGGTCTTTCTATCAACATGCCAAATATCAACATAAAATAACAATTCTCGCTTATTGCGAAATGCCATATATTTGGCTTATTCCAAATATTTGGCATGTTATTTAATGTTGATATTTGGCATATGCTTTTTTCTGTGAATAATAGTCTTTCTATTATGCCAAATATTCGCGAGGTAGTTCCAGAAAAAAGCATATGCCAAATATTTGTTGAATTGCATACAATTCTCGCTTATAAAGTTTTCTCGCCAATGGTCACTTCAAATATCAACATAAAATAACAATTGCTTGCATGGAAACTTTATGTGCTAAAGAGTTATGAGTTTTTTTCAAAGTGTAAATCACCTAACTGTTCACCAAAACTAAATAGAAAGACGTTCAATAGAAATACACTGAATTAGCTCCTTATTGCGAGTATTGTTATAGCAAAAGCCTATTGAACTGCTCTTACTTGCGGCGGAACTTCTATATCCAAAGATTTCGGTTTGTTGAGTGTTCACTGTTAGCCTGCCTTTTGTGGAATGTTTGTTCTATATGTGCTTTTTCAATGTCCCGAACTCCTTTCAAGCCTAAAAATGATGTTTGTTCACATAGGTGCATGTCGCTTTAAGAATCATCCCCTTCTCATCAATCACGTTTCTAAAGTAAATGGTGAAAATGTTTGAAGTTTTGTCTTGATTTATTGGGGACATGAGGAGCTTTCCATATCTATCACACGTTGAATTTAAGGTAGGGAAATTGTGTCCATCAATTGGACGACTCGCATGAGTTTTTTCTTAAGGAGATCACTATTAGCACATCCCAAATTACTATACACCTTTTTTTCATGATTTTTAAAAGTATCTTCACTCATTTTAAAAATATCTTCTTTTTTCTTCTCTATGTTGATCTTTCAATAGGTGGTTGAACATTTTGTTTTACAATTAGATATACATAATTGAATCTCATCGGAGTTCGTAGAGAAATAAGAAAAAGAAAGAAGAGAAAAAGAAAAAAGGTTTGCATATTTTGTTTAATAAAATATTTTGTATTTTTTAGAGGTTCATGGATTCAATCATAATTTACTTTTTTTGTGTATTAGATGATGTTGATCTGATAACCGTGAAGTCATCACGAGTTGGGTAGAGATGCATATGAACTACATCTCTCTATTTAGAGAGATAGATATGCTCTATCTCTAATAGAGAGATGTGGTTCAATCACGTCTTTATGTGATAATGAAATGAAAAAAGATAAGGAAGAATAAGATTCGATGAAAGACTTATAATAATATTTTTTTTCCTGTTTAATTAACAATCCAACTTCAAATATAATTAATTTTCTTTTTTGATTTGATGAGAGCGTTGTTGATTATTTTAAGTGTTCATTGGATCTTTGTTTCAATTGTTTTTTAAATATAAAATATAAATTAGTAATGCTTATAATGTATGAAAATAAATTTTGAATGATCGTCATAAGCTTTAAGTAGTTGGAAACAAAAACGACCAGAATCAAATGATAGAAAGACTAGAGAAAGGAGATAAATTATGTTGGAGGTATTTTGGGTATTTTTGAAAAAGAGTGGATAGTAAAAAGGCATGATTGATACACATACACCCTTTCTTCCAAAAATACACTAAATATCTTGACACAATTTGTGTAGTGTTGTTTTCGATATCTTTTAACAACTTTTTAAAACTTTCAATAATCATTCAAAGTTTCATTTTCATAAAAATTTTAGGCATTACCGATTTATATTCGACATTCAACAAGGAAAAAAATCAAATAAAAAATTTGATGAACTAATAAATCTTTAAAATAATCAATAATATTCTCGTTGAATTGGAGAAAGGGAATACAATTTGTTGTATTTGAGGATGAGTTGTTGATTAGACACGATAAGAATTAATATTATAAGTCCTTCGTCGAATCTTATTTTTTATTGTCTTTTTCATTTCATTATCATTTGAACATAGAGATGCGACTCAACTGTGTCTTTACTCAATTCATGATGACTTCACATTTGTTGGATTGACAACATTAAATATGCAAAAAATAAATCCATTAACACACTTCTAAAAATACAAGTATCTCATTGAATCAAATATATAAATCTTTTTTTTTATAAGAGAAAGTGATGAGTTTTGATAGCATTCAATTATGTATATTTAATTATAGAACAATGTGCTCAATTATAAAATGAAAGATCGACATCAATGAGAAAAGAAAAAAAGAAAAAAGCATGCACTATGAAAAGTTTTGAAAATAAGTGAATTTTTTTAAAAATCACGAAAAGATCTATAGTAATTTGAGGTGGGCAAATAGCAATCTCTTCTTGCAGAAGAAACAGGTGTGGCTTTGAAAAAGTGTAAGCTTTTGAGTTTTCTCCGAACTAAAATCATTTGGTCCTTTCTTTTTTCCTTCCGCAGGTTTACCACGTATGGTCAAATCAAAGAAAGTTATGAATGAAAATTTTAACTAAATTAAAATACATACTAACATTTAACAAATTATAAAATTAAAGCTTTCAAATGAACAGCCTACCAGTTCATTTCTAAAATCATTTGGTCCTTTCTTTTTTCCTTCCACAGGTTTACCACGTATGGTCAAATCAAAGAAAGTTATGAATGAAAATTTTAACTAAATTAAAATACATGCTAACATTTAACAAATTATAAAATTAAAACTTTCAAATGAACAGCCTACCGGTCCATCATTTCAAGGGTTAAGGTTCTGGTCTCGGTTTGGTTTTGACTCAACCCGATGGTGCAGGTCAGAGTCTGGGTCCTCGAATAGCTTATGGATTTTGTATTTGGAAACCTAACCCGGTAGTAATGTTGACAACCAAACTTGTTTAAGAATTTTAAAACTTTAAAATTTCAAACTTATAATAAAACTTTGTTTTATAAAGGTTTAATTGATAAGCTAATAGCTAGCCAACTATCATTTCAATATATTCATTTAAAATTTTTAATTGTATACTTTTTATTACATTATGTGCAAGTTTTTAGTGCAGCTTGTGCACGTGGAACTGTGGGTGGATTTGTCATCAGTTCGATTTCGACCGTTCAAATTCAATATTTTTATTTTTATTAATTCCTTCTCTATATAAATACTCCCGCTCCTTGACTTTCACCTTTCTAGCTCAATCTACTTAAGTTAAGCTTATCATTGATAGTCTCTTTGCAATGAGTGCTCTCTCTTACATTCTCTATAAATTTGCCATTGCCATTTCTATTGTTGCATTGATTTATTCTGCAACACCTTAGTATGGTAGGTTTTTTTTTGGGGCGGGGGAGGTGCTTACAGTAGAGGCCTACTTTCCACTACCAAACCATAAACCTAAATCACGACCCAAACCCAAAAGCCAAACCCGCAATAAGGTGCTAGTTTAGTTTGTTTTGTATTAACTCTTCATTTGCTTATAAAAGGTTACGCTTTGTTAATTACTTGCAGAAGGCTTATAATAATTTAGCAGATAAGTTTTCCAAGCGAGCAACTGCTAGAATGATAGCTGTAGATGTGGAAATTCTGAAACATGCTGGGTAAAATTTCGAAATATTTTGGGTGTTTACAATAGCATACAAGAGAGAAAGAAGTAGGTGCACATATTCAACCATTTGTTTCATTTTATATCACTACTGTGGAGTCATCATTAGGACCATTTATATATGACAATTACATATTATTGAATTGATGGTAGTTGGGCAGTACAAAAACGTCTTGTTCCATAGTTTACTAGATGATACATAAAACACACTAATCAGAAAGATCTGTAATTGGACCCGGAACCATCAAAATATAACTGGACCAAGACCCAAATGGGGGTGGAGGGACGGTCTGATTTTGGTTCCAGTTAACCGAAACCCAACCGGCCTAGCTGAGTACTTCATAGCTTGGGCCCTCTGTAGCTGAATCTCAATGTGATTCAAGATCGTCCTGTTTGGAAGCCGGACTTACATTGCATGGTCTCAAATTCCTTCTCTTTCTTTTCAATCCTTCTGACTTGGATGGATGGTGTTTTTGGCAGGTGGTTGACGATGGCTCGCCTGCTATCAATAAGTTGCGGAGAAGAGAATTTATCATTGGAGCATTGGCAGATGGTGAAGGAGATGGAGAGACTAAGAAAGGAAAGGATTTCCTTAAGCTAAAGAGTAGAATTCGACGTTTTAACGTGTTACTTTAAGTTGTAAATGTCAATAGCTCTAGTCAAGGTTCTCTTTCCTCAGTTGCCACACGTGCCAATACAACGGTGTTGATGCTGGCTAAATTTTATCCTTTCATTTCAGGAGAAGCTTTTGAGTCCTTTTCTTTTAGAAGGTTTTCTTGTTAAATGAATATATATATATATATATATATATATATATATATATATATATATATATATATATATATATATATGCCTTGTGATATTTAGTGTCAAATTACGGCATGTTACATGAATAGGGGTCATCATATGTAAGGTTGGTAAACAAGCAGCAATGATGAACAAGTCTGATGAATGTGCTCAACCTTATGCAGTGATGTACGGCATGTCAAAACCAAAATTAATATGGACTGTCTCATTTGTCTTATATTGGCATATAGGAAAGTAAGATTTGTATCGTCTTATGAGACCTAATATTTCTTTTGAAGTTTCATAATTTATTTTAACTTGTCAATGAATCTCCGTCTTCCAGCCTCTGTAAATGTCCAAACTACCTTATGCAGGTCTACATCTTTTCTTCTAATAACCTCATTGCAAAGTAAGTTCTTGCGTCCAAAAAGTCTCGATCAGGTCTTGGGTTCTCCACATTGGCTGGGTACTCAATGCAACTCTTTCCTTCATCCGAGCTTGAGACTAGCAACGAAAGAATGCCAAAAGTCTCAATCAGGTCTCAGTGCCACAAGGATTCTATACCACCATTGAGTTTGATATTTTACATTAACATTTAAGTCTTAAGGTTCTTCGAAAGTGTTTTACTCCATGAAATCATGATATCTCAAAACCCTTGCAAGGCTGGTCTCAACTTTGGATAAAGGAAGAGGATTGTGTTAGGCTTTTGATAACTATCCTAAAATTTTGTTAGACTTATTTATCATGGATTTTACAAATTATGATAAGGTTATATGGAAACAAAGAGTTCATGCAGCTGACCCCATCTAGTGTGGGAAAGGGCTTAGTTGTTAAAACCATGATATCTCAAAAGCAAGGATATGAATATAGAGTTTTTCTTTGATAACTCAAAGAAGAAAACTGCCCTTTTAGAGTTGAACTCATATAAGAGACTTCAAACTTAGAACTTGAGGCGCAAGTATGACCCATAGGAATCAAGCCCTCTCATTGTCTTTATGACGGCCAGGGCTGGATCCACCATGCGTCTGCCTGTATGGCTTGAATTTCTTTCTAGATATTATACTTTTATCTAAAAAATATTTGCAGCAATTTCAGAATAAGTTGATATTTCAGGCATAGTTATCATTCTACGGTTCCAGGCCACAAAGGAGTTCACTGATAACCGAACTATGTAACTGAATATAGTTTTGCGATACACCAATTGGGCTTAATCTTATCTTGGTAGTACTGCAAATTTGTTTATGCACCCAGAGCGTTAGCTCAACTAGCAGGGCTCTGTGACTCCCATGCTATGGTGGCGAATTTGTGTTATTTTTCGGCTTTTCGTGTAACTAAAATAAACACAAATATGTTTTTCTATGCAAAAAGGTGTGGTGATATTTCCAAAATAATGTATTTTCTAATGAACGTTGGAATGCCTAAGTTGGTATAGTAATTGTTAATAAAAAACATTCATGGTCTTAAATGAATAGTCACGAGTTACAAAACGTTATGGGTTTTCATTGGCCGGTTTTCTTTACAAAATGTGATTCTTCGAACTTTTAATAGTCTCCTTTAAGCACGTAAAGAAAGGATAACACCTTATCCGATATTGCCAAAGACTTGACTAGTCTTGTGCAAATAGAATCAAGAATTCTTCATTGTATCTGTAGGCAATCGTGAGGGTTTTTTGTATCTTGAAAGTTAGAATCCAAAGATGACAAAAAGCCTAAAGGATAACCTCTAACAAGCATTTTAAGAAAGAAAACAATGTTTCTCGATGTTTTGAAGTAAAACACCAATTGTTGTTTTCAGATTTACAGAAGAAAACATCAGTTTACTGTGGAGATTTTGAAAAAGTCAATCTAGAGTGAGAAATCAAACTTTCCAAAACACTACATGAAGAGCGGAAAATCAAGTTTATCGATATTTATAAGTAAAAAGGTAATTTTCTCTCATGTAAACTCCGCCCATGTAAAAGAGTACCCTTGCATTGCTGGTCCCAAGCCCAGATAAAGGAGGAGGGTTGTGTTAGGCTTCCGACAGAGCGTAAAACTTTATCGGATTTTTATAACATTGATTACAAAAATTATGATTATTGCTTTGGCGCGTCCCCGCCTAAAGACGTGCTGCAGAGCCCGAATGCAGAATAAGTAAGCAAGGGCCACTACATTTTCACCCGAATGTAGTGAATCAATTGCAAAGAGGGGGTTCCCACATCATGTATGAGTGTGGGTAAAGAAGTTAGTCCCGCTACATTGTTGCCCGAATGTAGTGAATAATTTTCAGGGAGGGTCTCCTCATTTTGAATATGGATGGATGCGAGGGGTAAGGAAGCTAGTTCTAGATAATAAGATTCGTATTGGTTCTTGAAATATCAGAACATTATCCGGTAAGCTAATAGAGGTGGTAGATACTATGATTCAGAGAAAGATTCATATTTTATGTTTACAAGAGACAAAAATGGGTTGGAAAAAAAGCAAAGGAGATAGAGGATACACATTTTAAATTATGGTACTCAGGTAAATAAAAGGCTCGAAACATAGTTGGTATTATCATAAGTAAAGATTTAAAGGATAGTGTAGTATACATACAATGATATGGTGACCGAATCATGACATTGAAATTAGTGTTAGGAGTAGAGGTTTTGAATATAGTTTGTGCTTAAGCACCCCAAGTAGGACTAGAAGATAGTATAAAGACAACTTTTTGGGAAGAGTTAGATAAGGTGATTCAAAAGATTCCATAAAGGGAAATGATTTGTTTAGGAGGAGACTTAAATAGATATGTTGGTAAAGAGGCATTAGGATATCAAGAGATTCATGAAAACTTTGGTTTTGGAGATATAAATGAGGAAGGTAAGGAGATTTTAAATTTTGCTATGGCATTTGATCTCTTTATAGTCAACACAATCTTCAAAAAATGAGATGAACATTTAATTACTTATAAGAGTGGGTTATCTAAAACATAAATTGATTACATTTTTTGTAGAAAAAAAGATGAGCGTGTTGTAAAGATTGCAAGATAATTCTAGGAGAAAACTTAACTACCGACGTGTTGTAAAGATGAGCGTGTTGTAAAATCAAGGCAAAGAGGGCATGCTACAAATTACATTATGCTAAGAAAACTAGTGAAACTTTAGAGGTTTATAAGAAAGCAAAGAAGGAAGCGAAAAAAGCCGTGAGTGAAGCAAAAGCTAAAATTTGAGAGGATTTATATAAAAAACTCAACTCAAAAGAGGGTGATAGATAGGGCTAGAGATAAGAAAACTAAAGATCTTAATTATGTTAGATGCATCAAGGACAAGGATGAAAAAATTCTAGTGGCAAATGATGATATAAGAAATAGATGAAAAAACTATTTTTATAAGCTTTTTAATGAAAATAAAGATGTTAGCATTAGTTTAGGAGAGTTAGCCAAATCAGAAAAGTATATAAATCATAATTTCTACCGACGTATTCAAAAGAATGAAGTCAAAGAGGCTCTTAAACATATGAAGGGTGGTAAATCGATAGGACCAAATAATATTCCTATAGAAGTTTGGAAAATACTAGGAGAAAAAGGAATCACTTGGCTCATAAGACTATTCAATGAAATATGGAAAAACCAAAAGATGCCCGAGGAATGGAGAGCAAGTACACTTATACCCATATATAAGAATAAGAGAGACATTCAAAATTGTGTGAATTATCTAGGTATCAAGTTAATGAGTCATACTATGAAATTGTGGGAAAGAATTATCGAACGTAGGTTAAGACAAGTATCAAGTACAATAGAGAACCAATTTGGATTCATGCGAGGCAGATCTATTGTTGAAGTGATTCACCTTTTGAGACATTTTATGGAACATTTTAGAGCAAAAAAGAAAGTCCTTCACATGATATTTATTGATCTAGAAAAAGCTTATGATAAGGTACCGAGAGAGGTTCTTTAGAGAACTTTGGTAAAAAGAGGTATCCCATTGACATACATTAACCTTATTAGAGACATGCATGATGGTGCAAAAACATGTGTGAGAACTAATGAAGGAATGACATACTTCTTTGAAGTTAATATTGGGTTATATCAAGGATCAACTTTAAGTCCATACTTATTTATAATGGTGATTGGTGAGTTAAAAAAACATATTCAAGATTAAGTACCTTGGTGTATGTTATTTGCAGATGACATTGTATTAGTGGAGGAGTCTAAGGAAAAAGTTAATAGAAAATTGGTACTATGGAGAGAAACATTAGAATGCAAAGACCTTCGACTTAGTAGAACAAAGACAAAATATATAGAATGTAAGTTTGATCATTTAATTACCTTAGAGGACATAGAAATTAAAATTGGCATACATTGCATTCCCCAAAAAGAAAGTTTTAAATACCTAGGATCAATTTTTGAGAGTGATAGAAGAATTGATGGAGATGTTACACATAAAATTAATGCTGATTGGTTAAAATTTGGAGGAGCATCAGGTATTCTTTGTCATAAGAAGATACCATTAAAGGTAAAAGGTAAATATTATAGAGCAACAATTAGGCCTGCCATGTTTTATGATTATGAGTGTTGGGTAGTTAATTATCAACATGTACAAAAGATGTTTGTGACATAAATGTAGATGTTGAGATGGATGAGTGGTCATACAAGAAAAGATTGTATACATAATGAGGTTATTAGAAACAAATTAGGAGTGACACCAATAGAGGATAAAATGAGAGAATATCGTTTAATATGGTTTGGACATAAAGAAAGAATATCAAAAGAAGAACCTGTAAGAAGGTATGAAAAACTAAAATTGGAAAGTACTAAAAGAGATAGAGGACGACCACAAAAGTGTTGGAAAGAAACAATAAAGAATGCTCTAGCTTATTGTGAGTTAACTGCTAGCATGGCACACGATAGGGATTTGTGGAAACAAAGAATCCATGTAGCCAACCCCGTCTAGTATGGAAAAAGGCTTAGTTATTGTTGTTGTTGATAAGAAAGATAGTATCTCTATCGAGCAATTTAGGAATCATATTAGACTTGAGGAAGAATACTACATGCTAGAAGATTCTATAGATATAATTGATAAAGAGAGTTTACGTAGTAGAGGAATGTAAATCTAGAGAACCCTTAAAAGAATAGAAATCAAGATTTTAACAAATCTCGTGAGGACAATGGTAGAAATATCAAGAATCAGGGAAAAACTTATTATCATTATAAAAAAACAGGATATCATAATAGTGAATGCCAATGTTTCAAGGGGTTAAAGAGTTCCAATTCAAAGGAGCACCTAATGGCAGTAATTTTCGATACTAATGTAGTTGAAAAATTTGGTGCATGGTGGGTTGACTGTGCAACCCGTAATTTGTACAAATACAAAAGTTTCTTTTCTTTATTCAAAGAAGAAGATTGACTAATTTTATACATAGCCAATGCTTCAATAGTTCAAGTCAAAGGAAAGGACTCTGTAGAACTCCAATTTATACAAAAAAAAGAATTTCACTCTTATGGATGTATTTTATGTTCTAAATATAAGAAGAAACTTGTTATGAGTATCCTTACTAAAAAAGTACATTTATATTACCAAAAGGAGACATGTTTGTAGGAAAACGATATCTTTGTGAAAACATGTTCAAATTGAATGTTGCTAACAACAAGAATACTAATTTTGTTTATATTATTAATTCTTATGATATATGACATTACCGATTATGCCACATAAATTTCAAGAAATTATATAACATGGTTAGATATAATCTAATTCCTAAAACAAACAAAATCAATCAAACATGTACATCTTGCATACTCACTAAGATCAGAATACTTTCTTTTTATAGAGTAGAAAGCAGTTCTAAAGTTTTGGATTTGATTCATTCCAATGTTTGTGATTTGTATGGATAACCTATATTATAGGTACCATAAAATATTTTATCATATTTATTGATAATCGTACTAAACAACTCCGCCCATGTAAGGGATCACCTTGCATTGTCGGTCCCAAGCCCGGATAAAGGAGAAGGGTTATGTTAGGCTTCCGACAGTCAGCATAAAACTTCTTCGGATTTTTATAACATGGATTACAAAAATTATGAGCATTGCTTTGGGGCATCCCCGCCTAGCGACGTGTTATAGAGCCTGGATGCAGTAAGAAGTAAGCAATGACCACTACATTTTCGCTCGAATGTAGTGAATCAATTGCAAAGAGGGTTCCCACATCATGGACGGGTGTGGATAAAGAAGTTAGTCCCGCTACATTGCCGCCCGAATGTAGTGAAGAATTTTTAAAGAGGGTCTCCTTATTTTGATTATGGACGAATGCGGGGGGTAAGGAAGCTAGTCCTAGATAATAAGATTCGTATTGGTTCTTGGAATATTAGAACATTATCGGGTAAGCTAATGGAGGTGGTAGATACTATGATTCGGAGAAAGATTCATATTCTATGTTTACAAGAGACAAAATGGGTTGGAGAAAAAGCAAAGGAGATAGAGGATACATGTTTTAAATTATGGTACTCAGGTAAAGAAAAGGCTTGAAACGGAGTTGGTATTATCATAAATAAAGATGTTAGTATTAGTTTAGGAGATTTAGCCAAGTCAGAAAAGTATATAAACTATAATTTCTACCGATGTATTCAAAAGAATGAAGTCAAAGAGGCTCTTAAACATATGAAGAGTGGCAAATTGGTAGGACCAGATAATATTCCTATAGAAGTTTGGAAAATACTAGGAGAAATAGGAATCACTTGGCTCACAAGACTATTTAATGAAATATGAAAAAACCAAAAGATGCCCGAGGAATGGAGAGCAAGTACACTTATACCCATATATAAGAACAAGGAAGACATTCAAAATTGTGCGAATTATCGAGGTATCAAGTTAATGAGTCATATTATGAAATTGTGGGAAAGAATTATCGAACATAGGTTAAGACAAGTATCAAGTACAACAGAGAATCAATTTGGATTCATGCGAGGCTGATCTACTATTGAAGCGATTCACCTTTTGAGACGTCTTATGGAACATTTTAGAGCAAAAAAGAAAGACCTTCACATGATATTTATTGATCTAGAAAAAACTTATGATAGGGTACTGAGGGAGGTTCTTTGGAGAACTTTGGAAAAAAGAAGTATCCCATTGACATATATTAACCTTATAAGAGACATGCATGATGGTGCAAAAACATGTGTGAGGACTCATGAAGGAACGACAGACTTCTTTGAAGTTAATATTGGGTTACATCAAGGATCAACTTTAAGTCCATACTTATTTATAATGGTGATGGATGAGTTAACAAAACATATTCAAGATGAAGTACCTTGGTGTATGTTATTTGCAGATGACATTGTATTAGTGGAGGAGTCTAAGGAAAAAGTTAATAGAAAATTAAAACTATGGAGAGAAACATTAGAAAGCAAATGCCTTCGACTTAGTAGAACAAAGACAGAATATATGGAATGTAAGTTTGATCATTTGGTTACCTCAGAGGACATAGAAATTAAAATTGGTACACATTGCATTCCCCAAAAGGAAAGTTTTAAATATCTAGGGTCAATTTTCCAAAGTGATGGAATAATTGATGGAGATGTCACACATAGAATTAATGCTGGTTGGTTAAAATGGAGAGGAGCATCATATATTCTTTGTGATAAGAATATACTATTAAAATTAAAAGGTAAATGTTATAGAGCAGCAATTAGGCCTGCCATGTTTTATGGTTCTGAGTGTTGGGCAATTAATCATCAACATGTACAAAAGATGTCTGTGACAGAAATGAAGATATTGAGATGGATGAGTGGTCATACAAGAAAAGACCATATACATAATGAGGTTATTAGAAACAAATTAGGAGTGACACCAATAGAGGATAAAATGAGAGAACATCGTTTAATATGGTTTGGACATATAGAAAGAAGATCAAAAGAAGAACCTGTAAGAAGGTTAGAAAAACTAAATTTGGAAAGTATTAAAAGAGGTAGAGGACAACCACAAAAGTGTTGGAAAGAAACAATAAAGAATGATCTAGCTTATTGGGAGTTAACTGCTAACATGGCACATGATTGGGATTTGTGGAAACAAAGAATCCATGTAGCCAACCCCGTCTAGTATGGGAAAAGGCTTAGCTGTTGTTGTTGTTGTATTGATAATCGTACTAAACACTATCATGTTCACTTGATGTCTTCTAAAGATAAACTATAAAAAATTCAAGGTTGACAAATTCAAAATAAAAATAAATGTTAAAATGATATTTTGAAATGGTGAATTAGAGGAAGAGGTGTATATAATGCAACCTAGAGGTTTTGTAATACTTGAACAAGAATAGAATGTTTGCAAGTTGGTCAAATCCTTGTATGGTTTAAAGCAAACCCTTAAGCAATTATCAAAGTTTGATCAAGTGATTCTTACTAATAGTTTCAAAATTAATGAATCAAACAAATAGATAAACACTGAATTTTATGATGAAAAATGTGTCTTGATTTGTTTGTATATTGATAATATGCTTATATTTGCTATTGATTTAAATGAGTTTAAAAATATGAAAAAATTTGCATCAAATAATTTTGATATGAAAGATATAAGAGTACCTGATGTTCTTTTGGGTATTAAAATAACTTGAAAAAGAGATAACATGAGATATTCTCAATCTCATTATATAAAAAATATTAAAAAAATTTCATGCTTTTGATTATGCTCTTGTTCCTACTCTTTATGATCCTAATGCATAATTAGTACCACATATAAAAGGTGTCAAGTTACACAACTGGAATATGCTTAAGCAATTTATCACTTGATATATTCAATAACATGTGCTAGACCTAACATTGCATATGCAATGTATCGACTATGCCAATATACGAAGAATCTAAGTAAATAATACTAGTAGGTTGTTCATTGAGTATTAAAGTACTCGAAGGGAACTACAAACTATACTTTGGTTGTAGTGGAAGTCCTTTAGTCTTAGAAGGATATGAATGGGTAACTTATGGGGAATGACACTTTTCTACAAATAGATTGTCTTAATGATAGGTAGATACATGATTTCCTAGGCATCAAATAAACAAAAAAGTATTGCCCATTCCAAATGGCTACCAGATTTATTACTTTAGTATCAGTATGAAAGGAAGTAGAGTGACATGCTTCATGAGATTCTGATATGTCCAAAATCATTGACGTTCATATCAATGAATCATGATAGTCAAAGTATATTATTAAAGACATATTGTCAAATTATATAAGAGACATGATCGAGAGCATAATAATTATTGTTATTTATATTAGATCAGAGTTCAATCTTGCAGATCTTTTCATAAAAGGTCTCACAAAGTATTTGGTGCACAAAACATCAAGCATAATGGTTCTCAAGCCTATCGATGAAACATCATTAATGAAAACTTGTCCCACACTTGGAATAATATCAAGTCTTGAGTTCAATGGGCAAAATACATTATTAGTATGGTTATAAGTATTTGCTAAATTAACTACCCAAGGTAAAGGTACTTGGTCCCATAAAGTAATAAAAATAGGTTGAGTTATTTTCTTAATAAACCCACAATAGATATATGTTGGAGTGACATTTCTTATGGAGTCTTGGGCTTAGACTCTTAAAACATTCATGAGAAAAGATACTAAACATAAGGCTATTAAGAGTGTTGACTTTAAATTGTGGCTTCATTGGCACATACATCCAATATGTAACTTGTTCATGCCTGTTCAAATAGATTGGATGGTTCAAATCTTGTCTTTTAATTCAATTCAGGTGAGTGAGAACCTAACTCTTAGTAGGTATAAGCTCAAATATGAAAGATACCTACATTGAAGATGTAAAATTTTTGAGGTGATGATTTTTAAATTATTTTGAAAATAATAGGGATTGTGGAGATATTTTTGAAATAATGATGGTAATTGTTGATACAAAGTAATTTAACTTGATCTTAAATGAATAGCTGTGAGTTACAAAACATTATAACTTTTTATGATGCCATTTAGGAAACCAAAAAATAGGTGTCTATTCACAGTTTCAAATAAAAAATTGAAAATTGTATCATTGAATAACCATGTCTCTTGACTGCTAACATTCAATATGAAACCATTATAAATTAGCATTATTTGCTAACATGAAAACATCACAATGAGAATCCAAATCTAAATTGAAAATTCTCCCTCTCTCTCTTACCACTTTTCCTTTACATCTTCTTCTTCAAAACTTTTTACTATACTTTTCTTTAAGTGATTTATGGAAGTATAACATGTTAGCCATTTTGGAGTGTGAATATTGCCAAGCATTTAACTGCTCTTATGGAATGAGAGTCAAAGGTTTTCCATTGCATCTTGCAGGCAATTGTTGGGATCCTTTTGCATTAGGAGGGATAGAATATGGGGATGACAAAAAAGCCTAAAGAATAGTGCTCTAGCACGCCTTGAAGAAAGTTATACACTAACCTATTTTTAGAAAAGTATTATGGTATTTACCATTGGAGATTTTCAAGCATTTTGAATCAATGTTTTTCGATATTATGAAGCAAAACATCAATTATCATTCTCTAATATACACAACAAAACAATGAATCAGTATGTGATTATGAAAATGCCGATTTGTTGCGGCAATCAAATTTTCTGATACAGTACTGGAACAGCGAGACATCAATGATAGAATAAGCTCCACTTTGCATTATATGTAAGTGATTCCTAGGTGGCCTAAAGGGGCAATGTTATTTCGATCATTATATAACGGATTCTGAATTTTGCACGAGTGTCTCATCAGAGTGTATTTTGATAAGCCATGAATTAGATAAGAACCTAGGCAATCCTTTCATCGGAAACATATAGTTTTCAAATTTTAGAGACTCCCAAGTATTTCAATTAATCACACATAACTTATAGAAAAATATGCAATACTTTGGGAACTACATTACTGTTAAAAAATCCTAGATCCGCCTGGAGAAATCCATGTACATGTCAAGATTTAAGCACCACAGGTTAGCCCAAAGCAACTTGACAAAAGTTGGGTTAAGTTTAGGTCAGCTCAAACTTGACACAAAACTGACTTAATTAGCCCAAAGCAACTTGACAAAAGTTGGGTTAAGTTTAGGTCAGCTCAAACTTGACACAAAACTGACTTAATTATATATATATATATACATATACATATATATATACATATATATATATATATATACATATATATATATACATATACATATATATATATATATATATGTATATATATATATATAATTATATATAATAAATATAACAAGCAACAACAATTAAGTCTTTTTTCCTACTAGATAGAGTCACCTACATGGATTCTTTGTTTCTATGTAGACTGCTAGCATGAGAAAAGACATATTTGTCGTTGTTGTTATATATATATATATATATATATATATATAGAGAGAGAGAGAGAGAGAGAGAGAGAGAGAGAGAGAGAGAGAGAGAGAGAGAGAGAGAGAGAGAGAGAGAGAGAGAGAGAGAGAGAGAGACTATATATATCAGACTATTTATATCAATCTAGACCATTCGATTGAGATAAATGGTTAAGATTCAAAAAGCAAAACATGGAAAAACTAGAAGTTGTGTTTTATACTTTTTGCTATTTAAAGAAAAACACTATTTTATGAGGAGAGAGAGAGAGAGAGAGAGAGAGAGAGACTCCAATATATATCAGACTATTTATATCAATCTAGACCATTCGATTGAGATAAATGGTTAAGATTCAAAAAGCAAAACATGGAAAAACTAGAAGTTGTGTTTTATACTTTTTGCTATTTAAAGAAAAACACTATTTTATGAGGAGAGTACTTCGACATGACACTAATCATGTGGCCAAGATTGCAACAATTGCAAGACATATTAAGGTGATACTGAATAAAGAGGGGATGGTCGAAATTAGGCACACACCAAAAGGGGAATACCGGAATAGATATGAGGATGGCCTTGCACCAAAAAGCTTCGTCCTTCCAACAGTCTCTACATTTGCCACCCACCTCAGCTAGATATAAGGTTGTATCCGTAAGAAGATACGGGGATGGGAGACACTCACCGAGTGCAATATTTAGGGCAACTTTAACAAAAAAAATAAAACTTTTATTTTTTAATCTATACCATCCAACTTTTAAAATGAAAGATTCATATTAGTATATATATGGTATAACATATATTGGAGTACAACTCCCGTACATGAAAAAAGAGTGATAAGTACAAATATACTTTTTTGCAAATATGTTTAATTCACATATATATATATTTTTTGATTTTGAATTTTACCATCTATCTCTTAAGATGTGAGGACAAATAAAAGAGGGGAGGCTCCTACTAAGCTCTCGGCCACCAAACCACAAGCAGACCTTCTAGTGGGCAGATGGTTTTATAGTGCATGCATTTCATTTAATATAGCAAACAATTTTCATTTTCAAGCAACGACAGATGTAATTGATAACATTGGTCTAGGATATAAGATACATTATTATCAAAAGTTGAGAGAAAAATTATTAGATAAGATTGTCCTTAAAGTACAAGAATATTGTTCGACTTTGAGAGAGTCATGAAAGAAGATAGGATGCACTATCATCATATATAGAAAAGGTTAGATAGGCGAGGAAGGACTTTATTAAGCTTTCTTTTCTATTGACCTAAAAGACTTGTGTTTTGAGGTCTCTAGAAATGTGAGAGGAGAGACATACTACAGAGGTATTAAGGCACTAGTTTGATAAGCTTATATTCGAGGTTGGGCTAGAGGATGTAGATTAATTCATTATACATAATGCAACTAACTATAAAATAGTTGAGAAGAAGTTAGCATATACTTATGAGACTTTCTATTAGACACCATGTGCAACCCATTGTTTAGATCTCATCCTTGATAATATTGGTGAGGTTGATGGGATAAAGGCAACAACTGAGTGTTGTCAAGTGTAGACACCCAAACATTTTCTCAAAATAACGTGATCTTTTAGAAATTTTGCCTTTTTTAAAAAAAATTATAGTTTTGGGTCTTTAATAAAGACACTTTAAACGAACTATTATCAACCTCTTAAGATATCCTAAATCCGCTTCTATTAGTAAATGATTGAGATTTTCAAGCGTGTCTTTAATAACTGGGAGGGCACCATCATTTCTAATTATGTATCATACATTAAACATATACACAAAAATCATGGGCACATTATACATATATTTTACATAGATAAATGCCTATAAGATATACACATGTATATATTATATATAACATATATAGCATCAATATTTTTATACATACCATGGTAAACCTGACACGGACCAGGTGAGGTCTGGGTTTGAAGAGTATGATCCAAAGTAAGTCGGGTCGGGTTTGGTGTTAGGCCTACTTGACCTGACCCAAAGTGAATCGGAAATGGCAACCACATTTGCCACCTTTGCATGTGTGGGCCCAGTTAGTATCGGACGATACTTTGGTTTTATCTTGGTTTTGGGTCTAAACACCCAGAGTATCACTAATCACAACCTTCTCTACAGTATTACAATTTACTTGCATATAGAGATGGTTAGTTCTGGTTTACTCAGCACCTGAAATCGGAACCGAGCTGGTTCTGGTTTGAAGTTAAAATTGTTTGGATCCAAGAAAATAATATTACAACAACAACAACAACTAAGCCTTTTTCCCATCCAAGAAAATAATATTAAAATTTTAAATTTAAAAAGGATTAAAGAACTTGTAGTTTTCCGGTTCCTTGAAAGGTGAAACTGAAACTGAATTAGATGGTCTCCGGTTTCGATTTTAGGCCTGGTTAGATTCCGGCTAGAATCGGTGGGCCGGTTTGAAACCGGTCATGTCTACTAGCATGATGGAAGTTAGGCACAATGTTACTTGATTTTTTTGACAAAAAGACGTTTTTTAAGCCACAAAATGGCTACCAAAATGCTGTATCACTAATTTGTCTGGTTCTTTTGCTTAAAAAGTATGATCCTAATTGCAACTTAAAGAAGAAGAAGAAGTCAACATTTGTTAAAGGAATAATTGTACGTATTGTCAACTCCCAGTGCAAAAGGGGAAAGAGTGAGATCGAAGGCAACGGTCAATTACTCGGATAAACATGCGAACGTTATAAAATCAACTAGCCGTTAGGAGCATAGATTCTGTGCGTGTGTGTGTGTGTGTGAGAGAGAGAGAGAGAGAGAGAGAGAGAGAGAGAGAGAGAGAGAGAGATGTACAGGAGCCCCAACGGGTTAGAATATTGAAAGATGGGCAGCACAGCTGGCAAGATTTCATGTTTCACGTTATGATATTGTCATGCCATTCCGTGTTCGTGTCAGAAACAGGTCAACCACAAACAAACCCGATCATCTTATGGTGTCACTTTGGGTGGACACGAAGCACGAGAATTTGGAGTCATGAACGTGATGGGTTTTCATTTTCATCGGGCTGCAATTTCCACGTTTCAGGTAATCTCTTCATTTTCGAGCAAGTCGACCCCTAGACAACCTGTGTTTTCGTGTCGCTTTGGGCGGAGGACACCATCGAGTTCTCAAGTCGTGTCTGAGTCGGGTGCGAAGTCAGAAATTGCCACTGCTACCCAAGAGTGATACTCCATGAGCTCGGGTTATCCCAAAATCTCTGCTGCATGACAAATGCAACGAACCAGGGTGAGAATCCTCGACTCAAAATCCCCACTGGGAACTACGATGGTTCACTCTTAGCCTATGTTATTGTTTTTACATTTGGTAATTTTGGACCCAAACAGACGTCCCCACTTGAAAAACCAAGGGTTAGGCACCCGGGGTTAGGTTTAGATCGTTACAAAGTGGCCTCACGGTTGGGTTTAGATCATTATAAAGTGGCCTCACCCAAGTGTACATGTATATATGTATATATATATATATGTACATATATGTATATATGTACATATATGTGTTATCTAGATAGATAGATAGAAGAAAAAACTTCATATTTGTACAATGTGGTTTACCAAAATCTACTTTGATACAATGTATTTTACTTTCAAGGACCTACATTTCAAAAACTCATCATTTCAAATACCTTGTCATTAACTTCGTCAGTGTGGGGTCAAGACATAGCTGACAAAAAATGCACACATGACACAAGGGCCTGATGTGGCATGCCTAACTTAACAGTGATTTTGCGACATTTACTCGGTGTTGACATGGTGTTAATATCATATGTGATATTAAGTCTTTAGTTTAGCACTATATAATATTGTAAAAGTTTATTTTCGTACCTTGTGGTATCTTAAAATGTTATTTCACTACAAAATTATTAATACTAAATAAAAGATTAAATATTTAAAAGTGAATTATATTTTAATATTTAAATTAAATTTATTAATTCAAATCATGATTAAGAAAACTTCAATAAATATTCAAAACATATATTTAAAATTAATTTGTGATAACAATATTAAGTACTAATTCTAATTTTATTTAAACATTATAATCATTAATTTACATTTTAATGTACATCAGGGACTTTTAAGTTTTTATGTATACATCATTACAAGAATCAAATTTAAATTTTTTTGGCTATGAAAATTACTATTAAGTTGATATTAAAGAATATTAATTGGTTGGCATCAAAGTTAAGTTGATGTTAACAACATGAAAATTAAGTTTATAAAAATAAATATTTGATAACCAACATTTAATTTCATGAAAATTAATTTTTAATAGAACAAATCAATTTAAATATATTAATGTAAATTACTATAACATACCATTTTCGTGCTTTCTAGCAATGGTTGGTTTGTTTCAAACTAATGTTACTAATGTAAAAATATTCAAATTAATAATTAAGTTTTTAAATTAAATTAAATTTATTTAGTATTTAGTATCTAAACTAAGGTTATTATTACAAATTAATTTTAAATATATATTTTAAACATCTAAATGCAACTTTCTTGATTATCAAGTGCATTAGTAAACTTAATTTAAATATTAACTATTAATTTACTTTTAATATTTAATGTTGTATTTATATATTAATTTATGTTAATAATTTGATACTAAAATGAATCTCAAAATATAGCATGGTACTAAAGTTGATTTTTATGGTATTATAGGACACTAAACTGAAGATTTATCACCATGTTAGTATCAACACTAAGGCAATGCAAGTTAGCACTAACTTTAGTGTCATGCCAGACATGACATGGCAACATTGAAATGAGACACTCACACACACACACACACACACACACACACACACACACATATATATATATATATATATCTATGTCACGACATCATTCTTTGTCAACCACGTTATACCTATATTGATGGTATGAGTGACATTGTACTAAAATAATGAGTTTTTGAAAGTTAAATAGTTTAAGTAATAAAAAGTGAAATACAAAATATAAAGCAGATTTTCGGTAAATGACATGATACAATATGAAGTTTCCCCTATATATAATGTATAACTTTCATGTATATATGGATGGTATGATGGGGGGTACCAAGGAGTACGTCGATCCCACCATTGGATTGAGTTCGATGAAAAAGTGCCTTCACCATTAGGCTTCCATACAACTACTCACTCGAGATCAAATTTCATTTGGAAAACCTAATTGGGTCAACTAGGTAACACTTAAATCCTATCCCGGTTTGTTCAGTTGCATCCCTACTTGTAGTAAACGGATCTTTCAAGCATCTTTGGTGTCCACGTTCGGGTTCGGGTCGATGGCTGTTTAAAGTACTGCATAGATCACATTTCTCTCACAAATCGTGTCAAAAAGATTCTTATCCAACATAGCACAAAGAGCAATAGCTCACCTGCATGGGGTTCAACTCACAAGTTCAACATAGTTTGAGTAACGAGGGTAATATGAGGATTTTCACTCCTTATTGAATAAGAGTGTGCTCTTAGTAAAAAAGTATGCTTTTAGTAGAACCCTAAATAAATTTATAAAATTTAGAATATCTTATAAAAAACTAAAATAATATTTGGTGATGAGCATTTATAAATAGTTCAAAACCAGAAAGGTAGCACGGTGCTTACATCTAAGGAAATGTCACGAGTTGAATATGATTTGCTGTTCCACTTGCTACCAGACATGGATTTTTCTGCTAAGCTTTTACTGTCTCGGAAGGAAAATCTGAAAACAAGAAACGAGGCCTTTTCCGTTACGCCATAAATGGCCTTTCCATCATATCCTTATGAGCACGAAGCACAAGAACGCTCAATGCATATTTAACCTTCATCTGCGTCGAACATTACAAAGGAAGCTAATAAATAATGCCGCAATTGTTCAGCTCATATTTGCTTGCTTGCCTGCCCCCCTCTCTCTCTCTCTCTCTCTTATTTTTGGATGGATTCCTCGTTTGCACCTATCACGTGCAGTGTAAATTAAACGCCTTCCCTCCTCTTTCCAGACTCCCCTCATCATTAAGGAAGACAAAAGAAGGTACACACAGGCAGAGGAACAGAGACGTTGTTGGCTTTTCTCCTCGTTCCTTTTAATGCTTGTTTATGCTTTTGGTGCTCTCTCTCTCTCTCTCTCTCTCTCTCTCTCCTTTAGTGCCTTCCTCTGCAGAATATTTCCGTTGGGTGCTGCAATATATTTGTTTGTTGTTGGAGTAGGGTGAGGAATCGAGTGTGGAATGTTTGTCATGGAGGACGATAATGGCAGTCACCAGACTTATTCGTTGGGAAATCCGGTGGATGAAAGCGGTGCGAAGTCGAAGAAGGAAGCCACCCATTTGGAAAGCAGAGTGGAGATCGATACTTCGCCACCCTTTGTATCGGTGATGGAGGCAGTGTGTATGTTCGAAGGAAAGGGTGCTTGGAGGCGCCGCCAAAAGATTTCAACCCCTAATGTAATTCTCTCTCTCTCTTGCTTTATGTCATTGGAAGACGAAGAGATGAATCCCTTCACATTTGATTTTGTATTCATGGAATTGTTGGTGTTGAATATTAAAGACTCCCTTTGACTCCTGTGGTTGCTATTTCTCCCTTTTCTTACATTGTGATCCTGATGACATATGGTTAGAATGTTTAGGCTGTGCAACAGTATCTGCTGGTTTGTCAGAAAGTGGGTGACTTAGTACGCCATGGTTCGTCTTAACCCATTCTTATCCCTCTGGTTTATCTTCTTCTGAATCTTGATGTGTTTTCGAAGTTAAGAGGTAGAATAATATCTTTCACGCGTTTATGAAGTACGAACAACTTCTGGTGAATTGAAGGCGTCGAACATTGTTCCTTGTTCATTTGTCTATTGTTTTACGTGACCTGGAATATGTTGCCCTTTCCCATTTCAATCCTCAGCCTCGTAGGGGCACTCCTAGATTAAGGTTGATCACATCAGTTATCGATTAAACGGTGTTCAAAACTAATTTCCTCTATTTGTTCTGCTTGGAAACATACGTACAGGTCATGCCAGCTTCTTCTATTTGACGATCGATTTTCATATGTACCATTACATCGAGTAGATGGCAAAGAAGAGCCAGATAGAAACTTGTGCTTCAGGTTGATTGATTTGAATGTGCAGCCTAATTTTGAAAAGCGCATTGCTCGTAAGAACTTAGTTAAATTAACTAATTAAGTGGTTCTCTCCCCATCTGAGGTTGAAAGAGATAAATGCTTATACTGATTGACCAAACATGTTCACTTCTTTTAATCAAGTGGTTCTCTCCCCATCTGAAGTTGAAAGGAGGTAAATGCTTGTGCTGATTGGTCAGACCTGTTCACTTCTAACGAATGCGATGCTTCTAACCACATAGTTGAACCGAGTGATTCTGACTCTGTCTTAGGTTTTACAGCAAGAAATTCTTTGGCTATATGTCTATGTTACTTGGACAGTAACATAGCTTTTGGTTCCAAGTGCGTCTGAACCTAAAAGTCTCGACATGCATGCCCATTCCTCTGAACACTTCTCATATAGAAAATAAAAAAAATACCATGGCAAACCTTGTTCCAATCTTTTCAGTTTCATGATAGTCTCTGGCACAAGCACTTAAGCTCCTTGAAGTGTCTAGGTAAACATTATATGTGCTAGTTGACCTGATCATGCACCTCTAGCATCTGCAGATTCCTTGTGTACAATTTTTTGTAAGATTATCTTTGCACTTAACAAGTTCAACAGTAAGTTTGCTGTGATAATTTTGTTCAAGGTATGAAATGAGATTCCCGTCATTCTTATTCTTAAGCATTTTCCTTTTGATGGGAGCGGTTCTGATGGAAGAATACTCTGCAGATTCTGTCCGACTCTGTCGATGATGAGCTAACAAGGGCAGAGGAGGAAACTTTGCGGTTGGAAAAGGATTTGATCATGAAAGAAAGGGAAACTTTGGATGTTCTGAAAGAGCTGGATAAAACAAAAAGAATCATAGAGGAGCTGAAATCGAAGCTTCAGAAAGGTGCTTCAGAAGATTATGCAACTCCAATTTCAAGTACAAACGCAAGCACAATACCGGTTAGCCCTGTCTGCAGAAGACAGGAGATATCTCCAATGAAAGATCTATCAGGCCCACACGTCGGAACAATGACAGAGTTTATGGATGCAGATCATCTAACCCATAGCAGAGAAAAGGATAGTCCACCGCAAGAGCTGGTGAATCCTGTTGATGGAACACTAGCTGCTGCCTCGACTCTACAACATAAAGATGCAGACACAACCGTGACTCCTGGAGAAATACTAATGCAGTTGAAGAAAGCAAAGGTAAATTTAAGCAGAGCAACTGGCAACTTATGGGGAGTTCGTGCATCAATAAAGTCGCTTAATTTGCAGCTGTCTGCAGAGAAATGCTCACTCGAACAGATGAGGGAACGGTTAAATTCAAAGTATACAAGCATAGCATCAATGGAGGAAAAGTTGAATGGGACCTTACTGAAGTTGCAATCTTTCAAGGACGCTGAAACAAAGGGTTACAGTGACAAAGTGGATATTTCAAAGGCATTGAAGGATCTCCGCAATGAGGCCGACCTATATCAGAAGATGGCTGTAGTTGCTAAGTCTGATGTTTTGAGAACCATGCTAGATATTGAACAGACAAAGGCCAGTATTAAGACTGCCGAAATCAGATGCCATGCGGCAAAGAAAATGGAAGATGCCACACGAGCTTCTGAGTTAACCTTGCTTGCCGAGAAAGAAGCACTTGAAAAGAGTGAAAATGCTGAAACTGGTTCCCTCCAAGTGGAACAGCATTCTGTATTGATGCTTTCTCATGAAGAGTACAATGCATTAGCTAGCAAAGCAAAAACAGCCGAGCATGATGCGAAAAAGAGAATTGAAGCTGCAATGCTTAGCATAGACGAGGCCAATGCCTCCAAGTTGGAGGTGTTAAAGGAATTGCAGAGAGCTGCTGAAGAAGTCAAAGTTTGCAGAGAGGCATTTCAAAAGGCGCTTATCAAGGTAGATAATGCAAACAATGCAAAACTTGCTGTTGAGGAGTCCTTAAGAAGATGGAGAGCACAGAACAATCAGCACCATCAATCTGTTCACAGCCCTGTGAAGTTCAAGAACTCGTGCCCCATGCACCGGCGACAGCGTAGCAGAAATTCTGTTGTAGTAGATGTTAATGGTGTGAATCTGATTGGAGATGAGTCCAATAGAGTGCTGAAGCCTACTCTGTCAATTGGCCAAATTTTGAGTAGGAAGCTTATGTCAGCCGACAGTTTTGGGATTGATACAGAACCTGACCCTAATGTCTCTTTAGGCCAGATGCTGAGAACAAGGAATGAAGTTGTTTCACCACAAAAATCTGAGGAAGAAGCATTGATGAGAAGACAGTTCTCTGTGAAGAGGAAGAAATTAGGTCTGCCACATTTTTCACTGCGCTTGGTGAAAGGAAAGAAAAAGAAGCAGAAGTTCTAAGTATCCATTGCTTTAAGAGAATAGTTATTCTTTTTTCCTTCGTTGTTCTTTGGTTCACACCGAGTTTTATGCTGGTTGTTGGCTATCTAATGAGACCGTCCTGGTCTATTGTTGTTCTTGATCTCATCATCTAGTATGAGAAGACGTTTCATTGTTATGTATGTTTTCAATGTTTACCACATCTCCTCATCTATTACATTAAGGAAAAAGGTGTGACGATTCTTCCAGGACTTCCCCACTCTGTGTTTAGCTATAAAACTAGATCTATATTTTTGTCATTTTTATGTCGATCTGCTCGCAACTTCTATGTACAGTTACAAATAAAACAGGCACCACTAGGCCTACTTAATTGCAGGATAAACTGTAGGTAGTGAGAATTTAACTAGTCCGAAATTTTATCTCTCGCACTGGAGTATAATGCAGAAAGATTCGAGAGGATTAAAAAACTCATTGTTATTTATTCATATTGCCTTTGGCATAGGTAAATTTGAAGTAAACTCCAATTCGTGCATATGGATTAGTTTTGGTGTAGGTTCATCTCCTATTTTAGATCCTATTTGTAGTTAGGAATTACAAAGAAAACAACAGACCTTAAGGTGTGGCTGATATTCTTGCAGATGAGAAAAACTTCAAGCTTTCTAGAACATCTTGAAGCAAGCTTTCTCGTACTCCCATTGTCATGGTAAGTCCAAATTCCAGTAAAGCCAAGTGGAATGAACTTCAAAGCCAAATCCAACTCGTGTAAACTGTTGAACACAACAAAGTAGAGGGTCTACCCTTGCACAATAATATTACCAGCCCAAACTTTCTCCAAAGAAACATCAACAGATTCAACACCCAGAATATGCTGCCATATGTCCGGAATTACAGAGTTCATAACCACATCCAAATTCACAAGGCTGTTTCTTCAGACAAAGTGAGCTTGAAGTAAATTCGGTACTAGCTTCATCTTACAAACATGGATAGACAGATGCAGCAGTTGAAGTGCTTTTATTAGTCACCGGTAAGCTCCTATACCGACATTGAATCCTCAGCCAACGGTATCCAAAACCCATTTTCTTTGGGAAAGAGTAATTCAAGCTTGTGCTTGGTGTATCACGGATGTTGAGATTCAATCTTGTTATCAAAACCAAAACCAAGCCTTATTTCACAGCAGGTGGGTCAGCGACATAGCTACTTAGTTGCGATTGTGCTCCGTCTTGTCTTATATATGACTCTAAAAGAGCATAACATGTTATGCTTAGTATGTTAAATCTACTTAACTAACGCCAATAACTAATGGAATGAACTTTGCTACATCTGTTGATAAAATACATAATGACCAAGAAAAAGCTAACAGTAAGATCTGAACTGGATGTACATGATGGTCACTAAAGAAATGAGAAATATGAAGGCTACCTATATCTCAAATCTATCACGCCATTCTAGATACTCCTTTAATAATGCAAACCCAATCCGTTTACAAGATTAAATCTCTAGTAAACACAAGAACACAATCAAATACAGGCAAGGTATTTAAAGTCCAACTAGCGAAGAATGTGCCACCAAACAAATTTGTCACCTGGAAGCATTCATCACTGCCCTTCTCTTCAGCAGCGACTCAGCTTTTGATAGAGCACCAGCATTACCTTCTTTGGTACAAACAGAAAGGAGAAATAATACATAAAGCTTTTGGACTACCTTACATGTTTCAATATGTTGATTCTTTAGTAAACGTTATGTACAACAACTGAGTTGAATTCTCGATGCTAAATCATCACAGCGAGTTTTTTTGTTTCACATGCATAGTTTGTTCCTCCATCGAGGGTTTCAGATGGCAAGAGGATATCAATTTCAGGAAAGTGCTTGGCAGGAAGAGTTGCAGATGTCTTCATACAACAACAACAAAACTAAGCCTTTTCCCATACAAGACGGGGTCGGCTACATGGATTCTTTGTTTCCAGAGCCCTATCATGTGCCATGTTAGCAGTTAACTCACAATAAGCTAGATCATTCTTTATTGTTTCTTTCCAACACTTTTGTGGTCATCTTCTACCTCCTTTAATACTTTCAAAATCTAGTTTTTCATACCTTCTTACTGGTTCTTCTTTTGATCTTCTTTCTAATGTCCAAACCATCTTAAACGATATTCTCTCATTTTATCCTCTATTGGTATTATTCCTAATTTGTTTCTAATAACTTCATTATGTATACGATCTTTTCTTGTATGACTACTCATCCATCTCAACATCTTCATTTCTATCAGAGACATCTTTTGTACATGTTAATGATTAACTGCCCAACACTTAGAACCATAAAGTGAGAAGGTCTAATTGTTGTCCTATAATATTTACCTTTTAACTTTAATGGTATCTTCTTATCACAAAGAATACTTATGCTCCTCTCCATTTTAACCAAGCTAAATTAATTCTATGCGTAACATCTCTATCAATTCTTCCATCACTTTCAATGTGTGGCGATTTTAATTTCTATGTCCTTTGAAGTAACCAAATGATCAAACTTACATTCCATATATTATGTCTTTGTTCTACTAAGTCAGAAGCCTTTACTTTCTAATGTTTCTCTACATAATTTCAATTTTCTATTAACTTTTTCCATAGACTCCACTTACACAATGTCATCAGCAAATAACATACACCAAGGTACTTTATCTTGAATATGTTTTGTTAACTCATAATTCACCATTATAAATAAGTATGGATTTAAAGTTGATCTTTGACGTAACTCAATATTAACTTTGAAGAAGTATGTCATTCCTTTATGAGTGCTCACACATGTTTTTGCATGTCCCTTATAAGGTTTATGTATGTGAATGGGATACCTCTTTTTCTCAAGATTCTCCAAAGAACCTCCCTCAGTACCTTATCGTAAGCTTTTTCTAGATCAATAAATATCATGCAAAATTTTTTCTTTTTTGCTCTAAAATGTTCCATAAGACGTCTCAAAAGGTGAATTGCTTCAATAGTAGATCTGCCTGGCATGAATCCAAATTGGTTCTTTGTTGTACTCGATACTTGTCTTAACCTAACCTACGTTCAATAATTCTTTTCCATAATTTCACAGTATGGCTCATTAACTTGATACCCTCATAATTCACACAATTCTGAATGTCTCCCTTGTTCTTCTATATGGGTATAAGTGTACTCGCTCTCCATTCTTCGAACATTTTTTGGTTTCTCCATATTTCATTAAATAGGCTTGGGAGCCAAGTGATTCCTATTTCTCCTAGAATTTTCCAAACTTCTATAGGAATATTGTATGGTCCTATCAATTTACCACCTTTCATATGTTTAAGGGCTTGTTTGACTTCATTCTTTTGAATCCGTTAGTAGAAATTATGGTTTATATACTTTTTTGATACGACTAACTCTGTTAAGCTAATGCTAACATCTTTATTTTCATTAAAAGCTTATAAAAATAGTTTTTCCATTTATTTTTTATATCATCATTTGCCACTAGAATTTTTTTATCCCTGTCTTTGATGTATCTAACAGAATTAAGATCTTTAGTTTTCTTATCTCTAGCCCTAGCTATCCTAAAAATATCTCTTTCACCATCTTTTGTGTTGAGTTTTTTTTATATAAATCCTCCTAAATTTTAGCTTTTGCTTCACTCATGGCCTTTTTCACTTCCTTCTTTGCTTTCTTATAAGTCTTTAAACTTTCACTAGTTTTCTTAGCATAATGTAATTTGTAACATGCCCTCTTTGCCTTGATTTTATTTTGTACTACTTCACTCCACCACAAAGCTTCTTTTTGTGCTGGTATACCTCCCTTAGATTCACCTAACACATCTTATATAAAAAGTATATCCTTGAAGGACTTTCTATTTAAATATACATTCTTTCTCGCTTTTTAGATTCCACCATTTGGTCCGAATAGCTCGATGCACTCTTATCTTCTTTTTCCACATTTTTACCTCTAAATCTATAATTTAAAGTCGATGTTGGGTGGTTAAGCTTTCTCCTGGAATTACCTTGCAATCTTTACAACACATTATCTTTTTTCCTACAAACAAAATAATCAATGTGTTTGTGATAAGTCACTCTTATAAATAATTAAATGTCATCTATTTTTTTGAAGATTATATTGACTATAAAGAGATCAAATGCCATAGCAAAATTTAAAATCTCCCTTCCTTCCTCATTTATATCCCCAAAACCAAAGTTTCCATGAATACTTTGATATCATAATGCCTCTTTACCGATATGTCCATTTAAGTCTCCTCCTATACAAATCATCTCCCTCTATGAAATTTTTCGAATCACCTTATCTAACTCCTCCCAAAAAGCTATCTTTATACTATCTTCTAGTCCTACTTGGGGTGCATAAGCACAAACTATATTCAAAACCTCTGCTCCTAGCACTAATTTCAACGTCATGATTCGGTCACCATATCGTTGTATATCTACTACACTATCCTTTAAATCTTTATTTATGATAATACCTACTCCATTTTGAGCATTTTCCTTTCCTAGATACCATAATTTAAAACCTGTATCCTCAATCTCCTTTACTTTTTCTCCAACCTACTTTGTCTCTTATAAATATAGGATATGAATTTTTCTCCGAATCATAATATCTACCACCTCTATTAGCTTATTACACAATGTTTCGATATTTCAAGAAGCAATACGAATCTTATTATCTAGGATTAACTTTTTCACCCTTCACATACGTTCATATTAAAAATGTAGAGACCCTCTCTGTAATTTATTCGCTACATTCGGACGACAATGTGGTAGGATTAACCTTTTTACCTACACCCGTTCATGATATGAAAACCCTCTCTGCAATCGATTCACTACGTCCAGGCGAAAATATAGAGGCTCTTGCTTACTTTTCATTGCATTCAGGCTCTGCAGTGCGTCGCTAAGAAGAGACGTCCTAACACAATGCTCATAATTTGTGTAATATATGGTATAAAAATCCGACAAAGTTTTTCGCTGGCTATTGTCGGAAGCCTAACGCAACCCTCCTCCTTTATCCGGGCTTGGGACCGGCCATGCAAGACATCTTGCATGCATGAATAATTTTACATTAATCTTTGGTTTTAAGAAACTTTTATGCATTCGTCATCAATAGAGGCCCATATTCAAGAACCAACTTCTTGCACTATGTCAAAGAGGAAAAAGGTTTCGATGGTTATGAAGTACATATATACACGAGTTACATGAGAAGGTAAATTACTTGGCCTTACTTCTTTCACATGCTTCTCCACCTCACATGCCTTGAGGAGTATCTTGAGTACTTCAAACTACGAAGGGAAAAAACATTAGTTTGATTGAACAACAGAATTTACACCAATATCATAAGCCGCACACATTTTTCCTTTTGTTTTCACACATAAATTAATTGCTGGTTGTCGTCGTGAACAAACAGGCAAGGAATACATTGTGATCAAAGGTGGGTCATGGGAAGTGCTGTAGCAAGGACATGCATGCATTGGCCTATTTGACAACCAATCGAGTCTAATAACCATACTCTAAAATTCAGGAACTCATAACGAAATAAGAAAATCCTACCTCAGTATCAGGGTCTTTCAGCTTCAGAAGAAGCTCAGCTACATCTTGGTGGCAGTTGTTGCAGGTATCCTGGCTCAGTTCAGAGACGAAAGAAGCACTCCCACAAAGATTCACCTTTGTACAGAATTCTTCTGCGCTTACATTGATGAATTCCGTGAAAAGGAGAGGGGCATAGTAGTCAACAAGTGAAATACACTGCAAAAGTCTGGTAGTCATGTCAGATGAAGTTTAGATTAAGGTAAGAAAAACAAAGACGCAGTTATTAAGGAAAGAGTTGGTGTAGTATCAGTATCAATAGAAAAAAAATGGGAGACAGCTTAAGGTGGTTCAGGCATTTGGAAAGGCAGTCACATAGAGCTCCAATAGGAAGATGCAAGAGTTTGAATAGCAAACACTTTAAAAATGGGAGAGGAAGCCTCCAAAATATTGGAAGGAAACTATAAAACTTGATCTTGCTTTTTTGGAGTTAACACCAGAATCAAACTTAATGGAGACTAAACATCCATGTAGCAAACCCCACTCATGTGGGGTTATGCAGATACAGATCAATACAAGAGGTATCACAGTCTTGCTATGCATATCCATCACTGAAACCCTTGATTTAGATTTATAGGAAATGAATTACTACCAGCATATCCATTTCAATGCCAACAGAATTCTGGTTTCTGGTCCTTAGTCTAAGATTTAATTTAGGCAACTTTACAGACTGTATTATGCACACAGCATCATTGTTGCATTCTTACCTATGGTACTTAATAACGTGCCTATGACACTTCAAGCGTCCAATCAGTGCTCTCATTCACAACCCAGCATGAATGGTAGTTTCAAATTTGTTTGGACGATAACTTTCAACAATGTATGCAAATCATTTACCACTAGCAAAAGCGATGCCAACTTTGCTTCCTTTGAGCCATTACATTTGCTTGTTATTGCAATATCATCTGAAGATGAGTAGAATTTCATGAAAATAAAATCTTCAAGAAATTCATTAGATCTATTGAGTGGCTATGACAAGCTTCACAAGCCATCATTGCATTACCACAGTGCAAACTAACAAAAACAACAGAAGATCAACATCAAAATCAACCAAATGTACAAAGAGATGATAGGTACACCGTATCACTATAAATGCTGCAACTCTAATGATGATCATTGCTTCAGTGAACCAAAACAGTGAGTTTTGATTACAAGCACTTGACATATTAGATCAGAATATTTTGAGGCCCATACGCAAATGATAAAGCGAATAAGCTTGATACTCTCAACTATCTCCAAGGTAGCATAGTGAACTTTCTTATAATGTGCCTTGGGGAACTTCAGGTTCAAGTGAACAAGTAGCCGCTTGAGCTTCAAATTACAAAAGCGGTCTCTTTTCTCTTACCCATGTTCTTCCCACCAGCCTTCCAGACCATTCACAACATTGCTACAAATCTATTGTGTGTATAAGGAACTTGCTACTATAAAACAACGAGCTCTAAACATGGCCATGCTCTCGTCATGATCCTTGAGGTATAATCTCCTCTCGTGTTACTCCAACTCTTCTCTGGTACAGCTTTAAGCATTCCACCCACTAAACCTTTATCCATTGGGGATACCCAACTTGAACAATACCACCTTTTCTTTGTCCTACAAAAACCTCAATTAATTTCCACACCTCATATTCAGCACAAGTTACATGTTAAGCATCATTACTTCCCCCCTGCATTTCAGTGCCTAGTCGAGGAAAATATTACATGTCGCCAGAACTCCCTTCTTCCACATTCATTGCCTACCAAACATGGCTTGTCTCAGAGATGCAAATGTGCTGAGTTTACTTGCATAATTTAGATTTGTGCAGATCTTAAACTCGATTGATGATCATATAGGTGAAGACATTTCCTATCTCTGGTTTTGAATCTCATGCATGGTGTGCCCTAAGCAGAGATTCAATAACGCAAAGCGCTGCACAGGATTTTACAGTGTAGGGTACGACATACTAGCAAAAAATGGGTTCCACTGCAGCAGGCGACTCAACCTTGTACCACTTTATGTAAGTCAGTAAAATGAAAAAGGATGGATGGGGTTCCCCTAAAAACATTGTTGGAAGACCAGTTAGTAAACTAATTGTTTGTCAAAACTCCTAAAAAATAAAAGCAAAGCATTGACATGGGACAATTTGCAGTGTGTAAGTGCCTGCATGTGTGCGTGCATGTGTGTGTGTGTGTGAGAGAGAAAGAGAGAGAGAGAGAGAGAGAGAGAGAGAGAGAGAGAGAGAGAGAGAGAGAGAGAGAGAGATTATATGAAGTTGTGGCAAGGAATAGAAGCACTGATAAAAACCCCACATGTACATGATTTTGCAAGCAATACAGCATTGACAACAAATTAGTGGCTACATGATTTATGTAAAACGAGACCTGGAAAAAGGAAATATTATTGAGGCAACAACATGATTCTGTGACAAGCAATAAAAGTGCAGATAACAACTCAGCAGAATGCAAGTGAACAAGGCCATCAAGAGATGAAATATCCCCACAAACAGGCTAACCAAGAGAGCATGTTAACATTTTCCTGGGTCTATATAAGTATGTTTTATAGGAAAAGCGTAAAGGCAGCAGCACAAACGTGCACAAGAATCCTACCTTAAAAATCAAAGCGTAGGAATGTGAAATATTGTAAAACCAAACTAGAAAACCTGAGACAGAAAAAAATTTGTGATGGAAAAAAGAGGGATCAAACAAAAATATATTGCATCAGCAAAGTAACAAAGAGCACCTCCTGACTGAAGGAAAGCAATCGAGAACATGTTAGATGTAAGCTGTCAACTATTTCGGTCTGAGTCTTGTTTTCACCAAGATAATAGATTGCCTGGGAAGCAAACTGCTCACAAAATTTACACACTCTTTCATCTTCGCAGCCCACAGAGGCTATATTTTCAGTTTCAGGCTCGAGGTTGTCCATCTGCACCACTAGATAAAGAAGGTACAGTTACCATTTTGAGAAAAGAATTTCAGCCATCAAAAAATTTCTTCTAAAAAGTGTAACTTAAAATACAGCAGAAATTCAATTTTTAGCATCACTGTAGGGCCAAATATCACAGTCCATGGTTAGAACTGTTGTTAGTAAGATTTGGCATCACCCCAAAAAAGAAATCACAAAAAATCAGACAATCTGCAAGGGAAAGTTCATCCAAAAAAATGAGCTTAATCCATAGTTAGAGCAGTTGTTAGTAACATTGGCATCACCCAAAAAAAGCAATCACAAAAAATCTGGTAATCTATAAGGGAAAGTTCATCCAATGAGCCTTTCCACTTATCAATGAATCCTAATCCATAAAGGCCTACAAATCCAACTTAACCTGAAGCACTACCGTGGATGCTGCACTAGAGTTCCCCGGCATTTCATTGCTAGCGTGAGCAATACTTTCAGCAATCCTAAACTTGTTGATGAGTGCTCTGGTGCAGGCAGGCATTTATGCAGTTCTGATTTAGGCTGTGATGAAGTCGCATCACAGCATTATTTTTGCACATATATGGTGCATGGATGGAGTTAATCTGCAAGTGTAACATAGATACAATAACAGCATATTAGTACCTTGTGCAATATGGGATCTGATTTCGGTATTTGAAACATTGGTGTTGACCTATAAGGGGAAGTCTAAGTCAAACTATATCCATCAAGACATAAAAAATTGACAAGAGACATTAAAAATGGAGAAAGAATGTAAAAAAGGTTAGGTTCATAGGTTATAAAGGTTTCCAAAACGATGGTTCTAAATATATCCATGTGAACATGGCCTCTTACATCTAGGAATCATAGTTATCATTATTCAAATTATAGGTAAGAGTTTGTGAGGATGACAAAAAAGGTAAGGACTAAGGAGCACTACCATCATAAGAGGTCACAAGAAGAAGCTATTACGTAGGTTTTTTCATCTTCTTTCTCAGATTTTGATAAGAAATCAGAATCTTATAAAGCAACATGTACTTGAGTGGTTCCTTGCTTCTATAATGTTAGGCTTTATATTATGATGCATATAGAGTAAACCAGAAAACCTATGAAGACCATCAAGAGCCACTTCTCCATACTATACTGTATAAACTTAGTGCATCACAATATTAGGCTATCTTAATGAATAGAAATTTTAAGAACCAATTCATACATATGATTATTTTTTGATGTGTAACGAGACCTAGAAGATTCATGTGGTTGTCCTTTATCCTAAGGTTCATAACTTGACTAAGATCCTTATTAGGTCTGGTTTCTTCTTTCATTTGGGATGCTTACTGATACATCTTTTACTACAACAAAGTCACACACACACACACACACACACACACACACATATATATATATATATATATATATATATATATATATATATATATATATATATATAGAGAGAGAGAGAGAGAGAGAGAGAGAGAGAGAGAGAGAGAGAGAGAGAGAGAGAGAGAGAGAGAGAGAGAGAGAGAGAGAAGCATGTGGAGTTTTTTGGTTATGCGAACTGTAACTTAGTAGTCTTGGACAACAACACTATCCACCCTCTAATATGATTTCTCTCGTTAGACTGAGTAGTTTTTTTTTCAACTACTAGTTCAGCATACGTATCTTAATACGGTCTGCAACTTTTGGATATTTTTGTTACACCTCTTTTGGAGCATTCATAAGCCTTGAAAAGTGTTGATTCACATTGCTATCGTTGTTTTATTCTAGAAACCAGAAAGCAAGCACGACTCTGAGGATGAGGATAACAAAGGTAAGGACTTCTGCTCTAACCTAAAAAAAAGTTAGAGCTTATGAATATAGTGGTCATAATGAAATTTCATGTCAAATCCAATAACTTTTTTTTAGGCCATGAATATAGTAGTCAATCATCCAATAACAAGTGCCTGAATCAAAGTTTCATAGACTCCAAGTACTATGTCATCCAATTAAAAGTTCAAATCCTGGTCCAATCATCATCATGGTGCGACCATTGAGTCATTGAACAGAACTCCAAGACTTCAAGTGATTCAGTCCCAAAAAGTCATCAAAGTCGAAGTTTAAAATCAAGTCCAGGTCTGCACGTTGAGTAAAGAGTTATTTCAAGCTATTCCAAAAGTTCTTTCGTGGTTTCAAGGCCCTGAACTGTAGGGAAACTGTAAGTCAAAATCCACCCATAATAAGAGAGAGAGGAAGCCAACCAAGCCTGCAAGGTCTAGCTGTGGTAGGACATAAGAGTTCAGATGATGAGAGGAAAATATAAGAGATCATCCAATCACAGGAGGTCAGACAGAGATTGAGATTCTATTCGATTATTTGGTCAATAGCAGCAGCGACTACTACATGTCCAAATATTTGATCATCAGGTAAAGTGAAACCCACCATCCACGTGTATGAAAGCATGTGTGTACGCAAAGACAGGTAACTCACGCAAATGACACCCCATGCTATCTTAAAATTATATCTAATTGCTTGGCCTGTTGATCATGTTCTTTGATAACTTGTCCTAATGTAAAATCAAATAATCAAGAACCTCGTACTAAGGCACATGAACTCACACACAAATGGATAGTCAGGCATGCAGATGAAGTGAATATTGTTAAATGTTTAAAGAACTTAGGAGGATTTTCTTTCCTGTACAGTTTCATTGCCCAGAATTCGTATTTTACATTTTAATGTGACCAAACACGATTATGACAAATTATTCCTTATAATATGATTTGGAACTAAATTTGGCATGAATGGCATATATAAACTTTTGTGGTCTACAATTTTTTGTTTTTACTTCTTACCATTTTTTAAAAGGTATTGAACATAAAGGGGAAATCCAAGATCGTATGACTAGGTTCTACATAATTTACAAGAGTAGAATAGTGGATAGATTGTTGGAACATAAAGTTGACTTAGATCAACCCATACATTTAGCAAGAAACATCAACGATCAGCTTCAATTTACTACAAAAACTCACTAGTCAAATAAGAGTGACAAAGGAGTTACAGCATCAGAAAATCAAAAGATGCACATTGTTTTCTTACCAAAGTCTTCAGAGATAACCAAACTTCTACAATGGGCATAAGAACAAATAAGACTTTCCCTCCTGGACCCATTATACCGGTTGCAGAAATCAGATCACGTAATCATATTTGTTGGAGAAATAGAATTGGATTTTCTCGACAAGTAACCAAAATATTGCAGGCTCTGACAAAACCACAAGAATCAAACACATAGCAGAGAAAAATATGGGGGGGGGGGGGCGGCGGCATGGCTACATGCATTTTTTGAAAACAAGCACAGGGACTATGATGGTCTTATTCATCAGACAAGTTCAAATATTTTAAAGAAGATTGAGAATGAAAAGAAGGAAAAAGCAAATAACAATCAAGCAACAACGTTTACATGGTAAAATTTCATAATCCATAGCACAAGGGCTATCATAATGTAGACTGGATTATTTTTCAAACTATGGAATTCAAAATAACTGGAGAAAAGTTTACTGCTGTTCACTGCCCCAGTAATTGCAATATTTTGGTTAACAAATACACCATTCTAAGAATTGCAATAACCTGAAGATGCCATGCATTTTGACTTTATCTGTTGCTTAAAAACGTTTCCTCCTTTCCTATCTATCGCTATTCAGTTTCTATATGGTTGATGATATTTCCATGTTATGTTTGGATTTCTCACATATTCATATCAACATTTTCATGTTGTAGTTTGTTAGTCTTCTTTGCAAGTCAATGTGGGTAGATAAACATCCAGTGCCTTCCAAAACATTGCAAATGTATCAGCTACTTTCAGGCATGAAGCTACGAAAGCATTATGCAGGATTTAATTTATCTGCAAAACGGGTTGAAGGAACCAACTGAGCCGGTGTAACATAAAAGCAAAAGGGAACTTTCAATATGAGCATTTCTCTCCGACTTGGGCAAAACATTCAATTCCTGTGTCTCCTGCAATAGGTTCAGACATACTCTCTCAGGGAATCAACGATACTCCAGCTCTCAGACAAAGACCTTACCGCCTCATTGACAACTCTATATTTAGGGGTACCAAGCAAAAGAAACGTATTGATAAAACTTACTTAAAGGTTCGACTAAACGACACAGAGGAGTGCATGTGAATGGGGACAATGATAATTATGATTTTCTTGTTCCTAAACATATTTTATCTCCTAGTAGGAAACTTAACCACCGACTTTTAGTTATGGATTTAGAAGAAAAAAATGAACAAAGAAGAAAAGAGTGCATCGAGCTATTAAGACTAAATGGTATAACCTCAAAAGAGAGAAATAAAGTATATTTAAACAGAAAGTCCTTCAAGAAGATGCTTGAAATTATGTTGGTATACCTTGTGATATGTGGAACAATATGACAATATATATTATAAAAGTGGCGAAAGATATGTTAGGTGAATCTAAGGGAGGTGTACTGACACAAAAAAAAGTTTGGTGGTAGAGTGAAGTAGTACAAAATAAAATCAAGCCAAAGACGGCATGCTACAAATTACAATATGCTAAGAAAATGAGTGAAACTTTAGAGACTTATAAGAAAGCAAAAAGGAAGCTAAAAAAGGTGTCAGTGAAGTAAAAGCTAAAATTTGGGAGGATTTATATAAAAGACTCAACTCAAAAGATGGTGAAAGAGATATTTTTAGGATATCTAGGGCTAGATATAAGAAAACTAAGGATCTTAATTCCGTTAGATGCATCAAAGACGAGGATGAGAAAATTCTAGTGGTAAATGATGATATAAGAAATAGATGAAAAAACTATTTTTATAAGTTTTTTAATGAAAAGGAAGATGTTAGTATTAACTTAGGAGAGTTAGCCAAATCAGAAAAAGAACATAAACAATATTCCTATAGAAGTTTGAAAAATCTTACGAGAAACACGAATCACTTGGCTCATAAGACTATTTAATGAAATATGAAGAAACCAAAAGATGTCCGAGGAATGAAGAGCGAGTATACTTATATCTATATATAAGAACAAGCGAGACATTCATAATTGTGCGAATTATCAGGATATCAAGTTAATGAGCTATACTATGACATTATGGGAAAAAATTATCGAACGTAGGTTAAGACAAGTATCAAGTACAATAGAAAATCAATTTGGATTCATGCTAGGCAGATCTATTATTGAAGCGATTCATCTTTTGAGACGTCTTATGAAACATTTTAGAGCAAAAAAGAAAGACTTTCACATGATATTTATTGATCTAGAAAAAGCTTACGATAGAAAAACCTTAGAAAAAAGAGGTTCTTTGGAGAACCTTAGAAAAAAGAGGTATCCCATTGACATACATAAACCTTATAAGAGACATGTACGATAGTGCAAAAAATGTGTGAGGACTCATGAAGGAATGACATACTTCTTTGAAGTTAAGATTGGGTTACATCAAGGATCAACTTTAAGTTTATACTTATTTATAATAGTGATTGATGAGTTAACAAAACATATTCAAGATGAAGTACCTTGGTGTATGTTTTTTGCAAATGACATTGTATTAGTGGAGGAGTCTAAGGAAAAAGTTAATAGAAAATTAGAACTATGGAGAGAAACATTAAAAAGCAAAGGCCTCCGACTTAGTAGAACAAAGACAACATATATGGAATGTAAGTTTGATCATTTGTTTACCTCAAAGGACATAGAAATTAAAATTGACACATATTGCATCCCCCAAAAGAAAAGTTTTAAATACCTAAGGTCAATTTTTGATAGTGATGGAAGAATTGATGGAGATGTTATACATAAAATTAATGCTGGTTGGTTAAAATGGAGAGGAGCGTCAGGTATTCTTTGTGATAAGAAGATACGATTAAAGTTAAAAGATAAATATTATAGAGCAACAATTAGACCCACCATATTTTATAGTTATGAGTGTTGGACAATTATTAGAAACAAATTAGGAGTGACACCAATAGAGGATAAAATGAGAGAATGTCATTTAAGATGGTTTGGACATAAAAGAAGATCAAAAGAAGAACCTTTAAGAAGATATGAAAAACTAGATTTTGAAAGTATTAAAAGAGGTAGAGGATGACTACAAAAGTGTTGGAAAGAAACAATAAAGAATGATTTAGCTTATTGTGAGTTAATTGCTAACATGGTACATGATAGGGCTTTGTGAGAATAAAGAATCCATGTAGCCGACCCCATCTAGTATGGGAAAAGGCTTAGTTGTTTTTTTAGCCATAGTAGGAAACTGAGAATTATAAGTCGTTTCAATCACCGAAAGAGGAAGTTGGGAATAAGAACTCAGTATTTTACAATAGAGTTAAGGCTAATGTAGGGCAGTTTGATAAATTTGTAGATCGGGATAAGCATCTTCATTTAGACATGGATAACTCACTAAAATGGAGTTTTTTTCTGGCCTATATATTGATTAGAGGATTTAGCATATATGAATGTCTATTGGTTGGATACCAACAATGAAAGTCGTTTTAGTATGTCAAGTTCTATAGATGGCCTTAATATGTTACTCTAGACATGTTTGATTCTGGTTTGGATCTGGTTCTTATTTTGTAAAAAGTGAAACCAAAAGCGGACAGGGTGAGCCTCAGTTTTGAACCTAGTTTCACCGGTTCCAAGTCTAGCCCGTTAGACACCGACCATGTCCATGTTACTCTAAAAAATTGTATATAATCCAAAACAGATAGAGATATATGGATCCAAATATATAATAGCTGCACGTCGCACCTGAGATGTTTCTTTTGTGGCATTAGCACTTTTATTCGCTAATTCCCTTTGTGTAGTCCTATAAGCAAATGTGAAAGAGTCTACCTCGACCTGCCACTTCACTTCTTAAAATTTTATTAAATCATCACTCCTACAATCACTTCTTCTTTACTCTGTGACTCGAATATGGGTTTTGCCTGTTGGGTCTGGTCTAAAATAGCCAGCCATATAGGATCAACAGGCAATATCAACCTGACCTTTGGGAAACCGATCCAATTTGACTGTGGAAATTACTCATCTGAACTGGGCTTGAGTTCGAGAAGAACCTGAACATCTTTGAGCAGGCATGGGTAGGGATGGCAACGGGGCACTACAAGTGGTGCCTGGTCTTGGGGATTAAAAAGATGTGCCCGTCCTGCACCCTCTTTGTTACAACCTGGCCCCGCTCCATCTCAACCTACAAAAGTGTTTTTTATAAGAAAAATCAGTTAATATTATATACTTTAAAAAATATAATATTTTTAATGATATTTTATATTATTAAATAGAAGTTATTATGTGTATATAAAATACTTGTAAAAATATATAAATACATGATATATATATATAATATCGGGGTAAGATGGAGCTGGTTTATCTTAAATCCTACCCTACCCCACCCCACCCCTTCTGCAGGTCTTTCTTCCCTCGCCCTGTCCTGTGCAGCAGGGAAGGTTTTTTTCCTTGAGAACTCGGCTCATGTAGGGGCAGGTAGGAATTTCCAACCTTAGGTATGTGTATCTGATCCCAATTAATATGATAATAGATTTTGAAAATATCGACCACCTGATACTAAATATTCACAAGTATTTGAATTGGACTTACACATAATTGGGTTTTAATAAAGACATCTTTGATTTTGCGATTGTTATTGGGATTGGAATTGAGGGCAATGGGCATTACAAGTGCATCTGTTGAACCACCATAATTTAAACGTTGTCACTGCTCCTCATGCGTGAATCTACTTTCGGTCCTCATTTTTGGCCATTCTTCTTTCCAATTTTTGCTCTCCAACTCATTTTAACCATCTATTACTCGATCTATAATTATTTTCACCAAAAGAACTGGTTGAAATCTATCAAAAAACAAAAAAATAAAGAATCAAAAGAAAGAAAGAAATGAAGAAAAGAGGATAAAAAACCGATTCAAAGAGAGATTTATCAATTTAGATGTTGATTTAGTTTTGATTTTTCTGTTTCTTAATTATTTTGGTTGATTTCTCGATCGGAATTGAACATGAAGAACTAGAGCATCTCGACGGAAGAGACGTGACTTGGGCGAGACATGCCCAACCCATGACCCTTTTATCGGTTTTATTTTTAATTTTTCTGTATGTTTCTTGATTATTCTTCTTGATTCCTATGGTTATTGTTTTCATATTAATGAGTAGCATCTCTTCTTATTATTGATTTCATTTTTAGTTTTATTTTTTATTGATTTTGATTTTTCTATTTTTCTTCTTTGTTTTATCTTTCTTCCATGAGATTTGTAAGAATATGTATTGAGCTGCAAAGAAAACATCAATGCTAAGTGAAACCTGAAGAAAAAAGGTTTGGTCAAATATACTTCTACTAGAATTGGGTGAGAGAGAAGGCAGAAATGTTGGGATGAAACGTGAGAGAAAATAATATTTATATGAAGAGTAGTTTTGGTATTTAATGAAAAAGGTGTGCGGGTAGTAAAAAGTGTAATGAAGTCAATACTTCAATGTAGGAGCGGAAGATCGATGAATATCACATCAAAAGTCAATTACAAAGCTTTAGAAAAGGCTATAAAACATATGCAACAAAGGCACAATAAAAAAGAATTTGATATTATTTAACCACAAAGGGCATGGGAAGGTATGTACATGGGAGTCATTATATATATAGGAGACATCAAGGGGAACAAAAGAGAGGAAAATAGGAGAGGGTTAGTCCAGCCAGCCCCTAACAGCTAGTAGTCATTGTGGCTAGCCCCCTTTGGGGCTGGTCCACATATACTAGGGTCGAATGACCCTGATTCTAATTTTCATAATAAAAAGAAATAAAATTATATTAAAAAAATATAAAATACATTTATTTTAACACCCCTCTCAAACTAATGGTACTTTGCTAACTAAAAATTGAAGTCGTGGAATGGGTAGCGACTTGATGAAGACATTTGCAAGCTGATACTTAGATATGAAAAACTATAGTGCCAAATTTTCATAAATATAGTGACAATCCATCTTGATATGTTTGGTCCGCTCATGAAATGTACGGTTGTTAACTATATGCATAGTACTCTTATTTTTGCAGTACATAATTAGAGTAGTCTCCAATATCATGCCCAAGTATTGTAGTAGCCGTATGAGCCAAGTCAATTTAGTGGTTGTGTTGGCCATTTCACGATACTCAGTTTCAGTAGAAGAATTTGTTGTTTTTTGTAATTCTAGGATATAAGAGTTTTGTCAGGAAAATGCAATAACCTATAGTGGAATGTCTATTATTTACATCACTACCCCAATCAACATTAGTATATGCATTTAATTGAAATAAAGATGAAGATGATAGAAGTACTTCCTTAGTTGCAGTTTGTCGAATATATCGAACAATCCTCATAACGGCACTCATATGCATGGAGGTAGGAGAATGTTGAAACTGACTTATATTATGTGCATCATATGCAATATCTAGACATGTGATGGTGAGATAAGGAGTGCCCCAACTATCTGTCTCTAAGGAGTAGGATTACTTAATGACTCTTCATCAACAAGTCACATCTTTTGGTTGATTATCTCAGGGGTCTTAAATCTTTTATCTCAAAATGTTGACATAAGAACCGTTTAAGCTCAAGAATTTCAATAGAATCATTGCCAAGTAATAATCATATCATCGACATAAAGAAGCAAGACAACAATACCATTTTCTATGTTTTTTTAGTAAAAAGAGAGCACTTAATCATGAGCACCGGGAAGAGAACCCAACCGATCGATAATGCTATGATATTTAGCAAATTAGGCAAAGTAGGTGCTTGTTTGAGACCATAAAGAGCCTTACGAAGATGACAAACCTTGTTGGCCTGACAAGTGTATCCTGCAGGAGGACGCATATAAACCTCTTCTTCTAACTCACCATTAAGGAAGACATTTTTAACATCCATTTGTGTAAGTGGACCATTGTCGAGTGGCCGCAATGGCAAGAAGAGTTCAAACAGTAGGTGATGCGCAACAGGGCAAAAGTTTCTTCATAATCAATACCATACCTTTGAGTGAACCCTTTTGCCACTCGACGAGCTTTGTACCGACTCAATAGAACCATCGTAAAAGAGTCTTGATTTTATAAACCCACCTTCAACCAAAAAAATTTTAAGAACACCACTAGATAATAAAAAGGTTCTTGTGATTTTCAACATATGTCGATATTTACATTCCGAAATGCCATTTTGTTGAAGAGTTTTAGTAAAAGAAGTTTAATGCACAATTCTTAATTTGTAAAGATTATTTTTAAACTCTTTGGACATAAACTCTCCTCCTGAGTCGGATCTAAAAATCTTTATTTCGGAATCAAATTGATTTTTTACAAGATTATAGAATATAACAAAATTTTGAAAAAGGTCATATTTAACTTTTAAAAGATATACTCATGTATATTTAGTGAAATCATTTATGAAAATAAAGTAGGGAATCCCTCATTTAGATAAAACAAGAGCTGTCCTAATACATCCGGGTGTACAATTTCAAAGGGTTTTGTAGTGATGTGTTTTGTTCGAAAATGCTAGATGTTGTATTTTATGAAGTATACAATCTTTGCAAGAAAAATTTTCAATAGTATTTATTCCAAGAGTACATTGATACAACTTTTGAACGTTAAGATATTCTAATCTTTTATGTCATAGGAGAACATCACTAGACAAAACAAAGCATATCCTATGCTATATAGGTAGTTTATCATATAAAGTTTGTTCTCTCTATGATCACGACCAATCACCTTCTTCGAAAAGCGATAATGTGATTTGAGATACGAAAAAAAAGTTTAAATTTAATTTTGAACAACAATAAGAGATGATTAGTTGTGTTCCAAAAGGCATGAGAAGGTACGTACATGGGAGTCATATGCAACAAAGGCAAAATAAAAAGCTTTATTTTAACAAGCCAATGACAAAGCATTAGAAAAAGGCTATAAAGCATATGCAACAAAAGCAAAATAAAAAAAATTAATATTATTTAACTACAAAAGACATGAGAAGGTATGTACATGAGGGTCATATTTATAGGAGACATCAAGGGGAAGAGAAGAGAGGAAAAGAGGAGGGGGTTGGCCCACATATACCAAAGGCAGAATGACCTTGACCCTTGTACGAGGGCCAGAATGGCCCTGGTTCTAATTTACATAATAAAAGAAATAAAAATTACATTAAAGAAACATAAAATATATTTATTTTAACAAAAAGAGTGCAAATACTAATGCCATATATATATATATATATGGAGAGAGCATAATTCATGTACACGCTCATTCATGCTTGAAATTTTCATCACTCAATCAACATGATTAAAAGATTTAAATTTAAAAACATTTAATGTACGTGATCATTTAATATAAAGTACGAGTACTTTTCACTTTTCGAATCCAAATCTCTATGATTAATCAAACTCATTGATTCTTTGTTTCCACATAGCCCTATCATGTGCCATGTTAGCAGCTAACTCACAATAAGATAGATCATTCTTTATTGTTTCTTTTCAACACTTTTGTGGTCATTCTCTACCTCTTTTAATACTTTCAAAATTTAGTTTTTCATACCTTCTTAGAGGTTCTTCTTTTAATCTTCTTTCTATATGTCCAAACTATCTTAAATGATATTCTCTCATTTTATCCTCTATTAGTGCCACTCCTAATTTATTTCTAATAACCTTATTATGTATATGGTCTTTTCTTGTATGACCACTCATCCATCTCAACATCTTCATTTATGTTATGGACATCTTTTGTATATGTTGATGATTAATTGCCTAATACTCAAAACCATAAAACATGGTAGATCTAATTGTTGATTTATAATATTAACTTTTTAAGTATCTTCTTATCACAAAGAATACCTGATGCTCCTCTCCATTTTAACCAATCAACATTAATTTTATGCGTAACATCTCTATCAATTCTTCCATCACGCTCACAAATTGACCCTAGTTATTTGAAACTTTTCTTTCGAGGGATGCAATATGTGCCAATTTTAATTTCTATATCCTTTCAAGTAACCAAATAATCAAACTTACATTCCATATATTCTGTATTTGTTCTACTAAGTCGGAGGCCTTTGCTTTCTAATGTTTCTCTCTATAGTTCCAATTTTCTATTAACTTTTTCCTTAGACTCCACTAACACAATGTCATCTACAAATAACATACACCAAGGTTCTTCATCTTGAATATGTTTTGTTAACTCATCAATCATCATTATAAATAAGTATGGACTTAAAGTTGATCCTTGATATAACGTAATATTAACTTCAAAGAAGTATGTCATTCTTTCATAAGTCCTCACACATGTTTTAACACCATCATACATATCTCTTATAAGATTAATATATGTCAATAGAATATCTCTTTTTTCTAAGGTTCTCTAAAGAACCTCCTTGGGTACCCTATCATAAGCTTTTTCTAGATCAATAAATATCATGTGAAGGTTTTTCTTTTTTACTCAAAAATATTCCATAAGACGTCTCAAAAGGTGAATCGCTTCAACAGTAGATCTCCTTGGTATGAATCCAAATTGGTTCTTTATTGTACTCGATAATTGTCTTAACCTACATTCGATAATTCTTTCCCACAATTTCATAGTATAGATCATTAACTTGATACCTCGATAATTCACACAATTATTAATGTTTTCCTTGTTCTTATATATGTGTATAAGTATATTGGCTCTCCATTACTTGGGTATCTTTTGGTTTCTCCATATTTCATTAAATAGTCTTATGAGCCAAGTGATTCTTATTTCTCCTAGGATTTTTCAAACTTCTATAGGAATGTTGTCTGATCGTGCTGATTTATCACCCTTTATATGTTTAAAAGCCTCTTTGACTTCATTCTTTTAAATACATCGGTAGAAATTGTGGTTTATATATTTTTCTGATTTGGCTAACTCTTCTAAGCTAATACTAACATCTTTATTTTCATTAAAAAAACTTAGAAAATAGTTTTTCATCTATTTCTTATATCATCATTTGTCACTCAAACTTTTTCATCCTCATCTTTGATGCATCTAACAGAATTAAGATCTTTAGTTTTCTTATCTCTAGCCCTAACTATCTTAAAAATATATGTTTCACCCTCTTTTGAGTTGGGTTTTTTATATAAATCCTCTCAAATTTAAGCTTTTTCTTCACTGACGGCTTTTTCGCTTCCTTATTTACTTTCTTATAAGCCTCTAAAGTTTCACTAGTTTTCTTAGCATAATATAATTTGTAACATACCCTCTTTACCTTGATTTTATTTTGCACCAGTTCACTCCACCACCGAGCTTCTTTTTGTAATGTTACACCTGCCTTAGATTTACCTAACACATCTTTCATAACTTTCCTAATATGTATATCCATATTATTTCACATATCATAAGGTGTACCAACATAAATTCAAGCATCTCCTTGAAGGACTTTCTGTTTAAATATATCTTCTTTCTTGCTTTTGAGGTTTCACTATTTAGTCTAAATAGCTCAATTTACACTTTTCTTCTTTGTCCATTTTTTTATTTATAAATCGATAACTAAATGTCGATGTTGGGTGGTTAAGCTTTCTCTTGGAATTACCTTGCAATCTTTACAACACGCTCTATCTTTTTTTGTGATAAGTCACTCTTATAAGTAATTAAATTTTCATCTCATTTTTTGAATATTGTATTGACTATAAAGAGATAAAATGCCATAGCAAAATTTAAAATCTCTCAATCTTCCTCATTTATATCCTCAAAGCCAAAGTTTTTATGAATACCTTGATATTCTAATGCCTCTTTACCGACATGTCCATTTAAGTCTCCTCCTAAACAAATCATCTCTTTTTGTGGAATTCTTTGAGTCACCTTATCTAACTCTTCCCAAAAAGCCATCTTTATACTATCTTCTAGTTCTACTTGGGGTGTGTGTAAGCACAAACTATATTCAAAACTTCTGCCTCTAACACTATTTTCAACGTCATGATTCGATCACCATATCATTATATGTCTACTACACTATCTTTTAAATATTTATTTATGATAATACCAACTCTTTTTCGAGCAATTTTCATACCTGAGTACCATAATTTAAAACATGTATCATCAATCTCCTTTGCTTTTTCTCAAACCCACTTTGTCTCTTTTAAATATAGAATATGAATCTTTGAATCATAGTATCTACCACCTCCATTAGCTTATCGGACAATGTTCCGATATTCTAAGAACCAATATGAATCTTTTTATCTAGATGTAGCTTCCTTACCTCCCGCATCTGTTCATATTGAAAATGCATTGACCCTCTTTGTAATTTATTTACTACATTTGATCGACAATGTCGTGGGACTAACTTCTTTACCCACACTCGTTCATGATGTGGGAACCCTGTATGCAATTGATTCACTACATTTGAGCGAAAATGTAGTGGCCCATTGTTTACTATTTACTGCATTCGGGCTTTGCAACATGTCGCTAGGCGGGAACGACCTAAAGCAATGCTCATAATTTATGTAATTCATGGTATAAAAATTCGATAAATTTTTTCGCTAACTGTCGGAAGCCTAACACAACCCTCATCCTTTATCTAGACTTGGGACCGACTATGAAAGGGTGATCCCTTACATGAGTAGAGTTAATATTATTATCTACAAGCCAAAAAAAGAAGACAAGTATTAATATCATATTATTATCTAAAAGTTGAAAAGGACAAGCATAAATATCAGTAATGGGAAGTGTGGTCCATATTTACTAAAGGGGGACCACATGAAGACCAAACCTTGGGGTTGGACTTGGGCCATCGAAGGCCCGCTCCAAGGAAGGGCCTAGAAGAGGCCCCCCCTTTAGCCTATAAATAGGGTCAAGGGGGGAAGGCACAAGATTCATTCAAGGAGGGATTTAAGAAGGAGTTGCATAAGAGTGCTTGGGTGCTTAGCAAGGCAAAGGGGTTGCACAGAGGGAATCTGTGAGCTGCTAGGGAAGAGTGGCGAAAGAGGAAAAGAGGCTAGGGAAGAGTGGAGAGAGGAAAAGAGGGTAGAACTTAGGCCAATTGCTACAAATATTGGTGAGTTGTTAGTGAGAAATAAAGAGAGAATCAAAGGGGAGAGTGAGGGCCGAGATTCATCCTTTAGAGCCGATTCTTGGGGAAATCTTTATAAGTATTTCTCATCCTTGATTTTTTCATATCTCTTCTTCATATTCAATTTAAAATGAGTTGTATTAATGGAGCTTTGTCTCCCCCCATGATGTAATAAGAAGTAGATGTGCTGTGAATTTTCTATTCTTACTTACGCACTCTACGTGTTTGATTTTGTGATTCTACCCCAATATATTTTATAAAATACTCTATATTCTCTAATCCCCCTATTCTTAAGCTAAGATATATATTTCCATTCATTTTTCTTCAACAATTTGGTTTGTTATGTTGGGTTCTTACAATTTAAATTTGGGTGAGTTTGCCTGTAGAAATTTTGTGAATTTTAGAGATACCTAGACTACTAGAAAAATTTCGGCAACAAGCTCTGAAAACAGGACCAGTTTCTATTTTTCAGAACTTATTGATTTTCAAACTTGAAACCAAGTGCACCCATTTGTTCTTGACAAACACCTAATTTTCACGTGAATTGGAAAACCACACCTATGTATTTGAAATCCCTAAGCGCTTAGGCTGACCCTTGAGCATCGGTTCAAGAAGACCTAAAGCGAAAAGAGTCCGCTTAGCTATAAATCACCAATTGAGTCAGATTTTCATAAACTTTGCTAGTTTTTGGAAACTAGCTGTTATGCTCGCGCACGAAGTAGAACTGAAAATTTTGTTTCAAGTCTCTACATAGGATTGGAGTTAAATTTTCACGTTTATAGAATTTGCACGCCCGGTGGGACTCGAGTCTTGTGGGATTCCAAGCTTAGGTGAAACATTCCAATTCCAACTTTTTCAAAATCGTGGTGTTAATCTCTAACTTGTACATAGGTTTTCTTATCTCAAAGCATGTCTAGTTCGGACGGATCGTGTGAAGTGTCGAGCTGGGCTTCATGCTCATCAAGTCCTATTTCGAAAAGATTTTCAAAAATATATTACAAAAATTGAGAGGATTCACTTGTTTCCCTTAGAAGAGATTTCAAACTCTTAGGAGAAAAGTTTGCCGCCTTAAGCTAAGAGGTCGAGGCGGTGGAATCATGTTCTTCTCATGGGAAACAAGCGAGGGCTCACAAGAGATCAAATCGATTAAAGAAGCTCAAGGAGACCTCGATAATAGAAGGAGAAAAAGAACACAAATCCTTTACGTTAAAAGATAGAAAAGCCCTACAACAACTGTTGAAAGGCCAAACTAAGGAGAAGAGGTCATATGCACTATCAGACTTTTTACCATCCGATTATTAAACTGATAGCAATGATGACATACCAAATTTCTATCGGTATGATGAAAGTGGGGATCGTAGATACCACCTTCAACTCTTCTCCTGTAGGGCTTACAAGAAGAAAAAGGATTCAACGAAATGGATCTATTGGTTTCTCCTCTCCCTTAAGGAAAATGCTTCAAAGTGGTTAGCTTCTTACGATCTAAGCCAATTTGCTATCTTTGAAGAGTTAGCAAATTATTTTTATGCAACAATTTTCTCATAACGTGGAAGTCACTCCCACCTTGAACACCTTAAGGGATACTAAACAAGCACCCAACAAGGATGCCTATGCATTCATCGTTAGGTGGAGGTCACTCTTGGAGCAAGTAAGGGAGCTCATCTCTGAAGGGTGTGCTGTAATGCACATCCTTGAAAATTTTAAAATGAATTTAAAAGCTCTTCTCTCCCTCCACGAAATCTCAACATTTCACAAACTAATAAAAAAGGCTTCACTTTTCGAAGTTAATTTAAAAAAGGGAGTTTACGAAGATTTGTGCAAGGGAAGAACGTTTCAAAAAAATTGATTTGAAAAACCAGGGATATATGGGCAACCCCATGACGGACAATGGGACGAAACCTCAAAAGATTGCAAATGTCTAAATGAAATCATTCTAACTTCACCTTTCAAAAATTTCCATAAACATGTCTATCCTAGAGTTGATCTAAACCTCACCAAGACATAGACGAGTCTTAGAAGGGATCCTAAAAAGGGCTAAGGTTAACTCCTCCATAACTCCCGAGTCCTTATCCTTCTTGATCTTCCCGATATGTGCTAAGGCCCCCATCATGTTTACAGAGGATGAATTGGAAAAACCATATATGACCCATAACCAAACCTTGCATATAGAGGTGGTCTTGAATCACCATACTCTAGACAAGTGTTTGGTCGATGAGGGAGGAGGTCTAAACATCATTCCGTTGCACGTGGCCTTCCAAGTAGGGGTCACAATGTCTTGCTTAGAGCCAAGTTCCATCGTTATCACGGGATACGATGGCAATGCATCCCATCCTTTAGGAGTCATAGAATTGCCCATGGAAGTCGAAAACATTCGACACACGGGGCTGCTTCATGTCTTAGATATAAACCCCATTACAACCTTTTGTTAGGAAGGCCATGGATTCATAGCCTCCGGGCTGTGAATTCCACATTCCACTAGTGTGTAAAAATCCCATATGAAACATTTAGGGTCTTCTCCTAAAATCATCCCACTTAGGAGTCATTCACCTTCTAGGAAAACCCAAGCCGATCCCAATTGATCAAACATTTAGGGTTGTGTGCATCCAAGGGCAGCCCAAGCCATGCCCAAGTGAAGCCCCTTCCTCTAGGGTTATGTGTATCCTAGGGAAGCCCAAGGCATCCATTATCCGTGTCTCTACGCCCCTAGCCAAGTCTAAGTGTGTGTATATACATGATATGGACGACACCATGTTTCAAGGCCATCCATTATATACAAAATTTTCAAAACTCAAAAAACCTTGGAACATGATATTGAATATGGGGTACACACCTTATCGAGGTCTACGAGCCTATAACCAAGGTCGACTAGAACCAACCTTACCTAGTCAAAACCCAAGTCGATATGGATTGGGCTATACCCCATGCATACCCCCTAAGCCACCACCTAAGACCGCTTGGGTCAAGGGTGCCCTACAACCTACTAACACCGAGACCTATGACTTAGACATCTTGTTTAGAGCTTAATTCATGGTTTTTCTTTGTAGGTTTGATGGAAGACCCCTCCTTATCCAAAAATCCAAAAAAATTATATATTTGTAAAAGCCAAAAAAATTTAGAAAATCCTCACAACCCAAAAACATTTGAAATGGATATAGGTTCATATTAGCAGCCACCGAATATTTTTCTAAATGGGTTAAAGCTACTTCCTTGGCTAATGTCCAAGGACAACATGTAGTGGCATTCATTAAGAAAAATATCTTGGCTCGATTTGGAGTTCCAAGAGACCTAGTGTCCGATAATGGCACACCCTTAAAGAATGAGAAGATGAAAAAGTTATCTAATACCTATGGCATAACTCAACACTTCTCATTGCCCTACTACCCTCAAGGCAACAGCCAATCCGAAGCTACAAACAAGACTCTCATAAACATCATTGAGAAAACCTTAGAGAAGGGTAGGACATGGCATGAGAAGCTTGATGAAGCCTTATGGGCTTATAAAACTTCTATTAGAACACCCACAAATGCCATACCATTCGAGTTGGTCTATGGTACAAATGTCATACTCCCCATTCATACCAAATTGCATTCATTCCATACATAACTTGCACTCAATCTACCACTAAAGACTTTACAACATGCTAGAATGGTTGAGCTTGATTTGTTAGATGATAAAATGCTCCTTGCTATGAATCATGCACATACATATAGGCAAAGAATAGCCCGACATTATGAAAAGCATATGAAGGCTCGCCACTTCAAAGTAAGAGACTTTGTATTAAAAATCATCCACCATCGTGGTCCACATCCACTTGGAAAGTGGTAGCCTAAGTGGGATGGTCCCTATGTTGTGAGGAGAACAACCACCAATAATGCATATTGGTTGATTGATGTTGAGGGTAAAAATTTAGTAGACCCTATAAATGCTTAATACTTGAAAAAATATTATGTATAGGTATATGTTAAATTTCTTTCGAAAAGATTTTAAAATGGATCTCCTTTGAACTTCTTGAAAGAATGATCAAGGTTGATCGTATGACCCTGAATAAGGGAATTAGTACTTTATGAAAAGTAGAGTTTTCAAAATTATGTGGTAACATTTCAAAAATCTTTGACTTACAAAATAGAGCCTTGTTCAATATAGCAAAATATTTTCAAATGGTAGATGCTATTATGAAATAGGATGATCTTGGTTAAATCAAGTAACCAAAGGGATAAGTTTTCCCTTATTTTACTTCTCTCCCCAAAAGAAAAATTGGTAAAATCAAAAGAAAAGAGAATATAAAACTTCCTCCAAATAGAAAGAGAGAATACAAAAATTCCTCCAAAAGAGGTATTCTCTTTGAAAAAAAAGAAAAGAGAGGGAATATGAAAAGAATCCTCCAAAAAGAAAAAGAAAAGGAGGCCCTTCATGTTAATAGAAAAGAAAAATGACAAAGCTCAAAAGAGCAATTTTCTGTCTCTTTGCCTTAAACCATGGGACGCTTCAGAAGGGATCGTGATAATTCTTTCCCAAACCCCTACAACTTATCCCAATGGAAAAAGATTTATCGATGAAAATCCTAAAGTAGCAATAGAATTTACTTATTTAGATTTCATTTTGTTTGAGAATTAGACTTTGTTGTATGGGAAACGGAATTTTGAAATATTTTCCAAAATTGCCTACAAAACCTCTGCTAGCAGTGTGTATTGAAACCCAAATGAAGGAAAATATGAAAAATTGGAAGTCCTTTTGATTGAAGCTAAAAGGAGTTTCCTTTTGAAAATGAATTTTGAAAACCCGAAATGACAAAATGACATAGGATTATCTTACTTGGGGTAGCCGGCCTTCAATAGTCTCTCCCTAAGTTCATTCCTCTCTTAACTGAGTCTCTAAAATCTCACACTCTATTTGCATCACCCACGCCATGCATGCATACATTCAAGGTCGTTCAAGCATGATCATGTTCAGGACTAACACCCAATATAGGTCAAGTCCCCTTTGGCTAAAATCCCCTCCACTATAATCTAAGAAAAAGGATCTTATGAAATGAAGGACGGTTTATATTCTCAAGAATAAATCAGGAAGTAAATAAAAAAGGGTGTTTTCCTATTTTTCACCATTATCCAAATAAATTTGGATTAATGCCAAAGAAGGGCATCTGTAAACACCCTAAATAAAAAAAAATCCTAACACTCCCAATTTTGACATCTCAAATGATTTAAAACATTTTCGAAAATCCAAATGATTTAAAACCTTTTATTTTAAATAAAAAGTTCAAATCTTTTAAAAATGCTTCAAATTAAAGGTTTTAAATTCAAAGTTAAAAAACTCAAATGATTCGAGCAAATCGGGTGAACAGGTGGGACCCAACTCAATCTAGGATTGAGCTCAAGCCCGAAAGCAAAGGGATGGACTAGGTCAAAGGCATATCTTCCTCAAACTAATCAAATTACACTGGCCATCATGCAAGGCATCCCGAGTTGGTTATGCAAATCAAGGAGTCGTTCGGATCAAATGTAATCTTGGGATAAGGATGAGCTAGTTCATTTCAAATTTGAAATAGATGGATGTTTGGGGCTGATTCCAAAGAAATTAAAATCTTATCCAGCTCATATACCAAGTCAAAAGCAAACAAAGTCAAGGCAAGCCATACCGAAGATTGATCAAGACATTTACTCAAGCCTAGTCTGGTGTATTTGGGTTCGATCGGCTAGGGCTAGGCGTGCTTGATTGGAGCCAAGAACCAGCCCACATGAGGCTAGTCTATATTGACTAAAAGAGGACCACATGAAGACCAAACCTTGGGGTTGGACTTGGGCCTAGAAGAGGCCCCCCCTTTGGCCTATAAATAGGGCCAAAGGGGGAGGGGGGGGGGGTTGAGAGATTCATTCAAGGAGGGATTCAAGAAGGAGTTACATTAAGAGGGCTTGGGTGCTTAGCAAGGCAAAGGGGTTGCACCTAGGGAATCTGGGCTGCTAGAGAAGGGTGGAGAGAGGGGAAAAGAGGGTAGAACTTAGGCCAGTTGCTACAAATATTGGTGAGTTGTGAGTGAGAAACAAAGAGAGAATCAAAGGGGAGAGTGAGGGCCGAGATTCATCCTTTGGAGCCGATTCTTGGAGAAATCTTTATAAGTATTTCTCATCCCTAGTTCTTCCATATCTCTTCTTCATATTCAATTTAAAAGGGGTTGTATTAATGGAGCTTTGTCTCCCCCCATGATGTAATAAGAAGTAGATGTGCTGTGAATTTTTTATTCTTACTTACGCACTCTACGTGTTTCATTTCGTGATTCTACCCCAATATATTCTATAAAACACTTTATATTCTCTAATCTCCTCCATACTTAAGCTAAGATATATATTTTCATTCATTTCCCTTCAGCAGTTTGGTTTGTGTTGTTGGGTTGTTGCAATTTAAATTCGAGTGAGTTTGCATTCATGTATGTTCTAAAAAAAAATTCTGGTTTTCCAACATCTGCATACCTTGATTACCATAATTTTTATTTTCTAATATGTGATTCGAATACTCTGAAATTTTAGGCACAATACCTACACAGACCAACACATTAGAAATAAAATTGGCAAGAATTTTAAGTCCATCTAACTACATAAATAAAATTGAGCAAGATCGGATAAACTCAATTTTGTTTTCTGCACAGTCAGTTTTCCTATAACAGGGGTTGGGTAAAAGTCCTATATTTTTACTTGTAGAAAACCAAATTTGATAAAATTAGTTTGATCGAAAATCTGACATCCATAGCTTTCCGAAAAGACTAAGATCATAACGTTTGGAGTTATGTACATTGAGATACAGAGGATTCTTTGAGGCTATGTATTTCTATCATAGAACGTCCTAAAGCTGTTGAGTAAGTCTAGTCTTTGATTTAATTCTACAGATTTACTGTCCTAAAATTCAAAATAAAAGAGGATTAGCATCTGAACATTTCAGGCTATAGTCTACAAAAATTTTGTGAATTTTAGAGATTCCTAGGCTACCAGAAAAATTTTGGGAACAAGCTCTGAAAACTAGACCAGTTTATATTTTTCAGAACTTATTGATTTTCATACTTGAAACCAAGTGCACTCATTTGTTCTTGACAAACACCTAATTTTCACGTGAATTGAGAAACCACACTTATGTATTTGAAATCCCTAAGCGCTTAGACTGGCCCTTAAGCATCGGTTCAAAAAGGCCTAAAGCGAAAAGAGCCCGCTTAGCCACAAATCGTCAATTGAGTCAAATTTTCATACACTTTGCTAGTTTTTGAAAACTAGCTAACTGAAAATTTTATTTCAAGTCTCTACATAGGCTTGGAGTGAAATTTTCATTTCTACAACTATTAAACAAAATCTTATATTAAAGAAGTTACATAATATATAAATATTTAACTAAAAGTAATTATTTTATTATTCACATCGATTAACAATGAACTTTTAGCTTAATATTTTATATAAAGTTATTAACTATGAATAATTTATTATATTATCAAATTTTGCACTTGAGCTTGTTGTGCATATAGTAATCTTATAAGAGATATTCTTTTGAGAACCTTAGAAAAGAGAGGTATCCCATTGATATAGTATCCCATTGATATAGATTAATCTTATAAGAAATATATATATGATCATAAATAAATGATATTTTTTTGAAGTTACTATTAGTTTACATCAAGAATCAACTTTAGGTCTGTATTCATATGAGTTAAAAGATGAAGTGTCTTGGTGTATGTTATTTGTATATTGACATTGTATTAGTAGATAAATCTAAAGAAAAAGTAAACAAGAAATTGAAACTACACATAGAAACATAAAAAAAATCCAGCTTATGTTGATTTAACTGTTAATATGGTACATGATCGAACCTTATGTAAACAAAAAAATCCATGTAACCAACCCTATGTAGTGTAGAAAAAAGTCTTAGATGTTGTAGTAGTGAGCATATTTTGCATGTCACATGAAGACTAGCAATAGTCACCATGTAAGCAACTCCCATTAACCAAAAACTTTTATAATAAAGTGATAGCTTCAGAAATTATAAGAATCAATCTGATTAAGAAAAAAACACAGTGGATTTATACCCCTATATGCACATTCTTTATGATTTCTTATGTAGTCATACATTCCATTAAATAATGCACTTATAGAGTTTTATTTTCATTAATGACACCAGAAATAAGAATATGATAACTTGTTTAGATGCATGGATCCAACACTATTGTCATTAAAGGCACACAAATAAAATGTCAATCTTATTAAAAATAAATCAATTAACTAGAGCCAAACAACACCCTTAAATGCGTACATTATGATTGTTTTTTTCTCAAGTGCTCGAATTTTGGTTAGATTACCTCTTGAGGTGCATTAATCATTTGCTTTGTGCATAACGAGCATTAGCTCACTTGGCTATGGGGCTGACTCTAAAGTTGAAGGTTGTGAGTTCGATGCCTTAGGCGTTCATTGGGCATTAGCCTGCCCTTTGTACCAAAATAAAGTCGTTGGCTCTGTTGAGCATTAGCTCACTTGGCTATGGGGCTGACTCTAAAGTTGAAGGTTGTGAGTTCGATGCCTTAGGCGTTCATTGGGCATTAGCCTGCCCTTTGTACCAAAATAAAGTCGTTGGCTCTGTCGTGCTCAAATGGATGCTATTTTGACAAGAAAAGAAGAAAATGTTATGTTTAATAAATATATATAAAAATGTAATTTAAAACATTTTAAAAGTGCATGGATAAAGCATCACTCGATTAAAATGCTTAAATTAAAACCGGAAGACATTTAAATAATGATTTATAGAGGAGTAAGTGTTATTAATAAGAAAACCACGTTTAGGAATTAGGAGCTATTATGTACAAAGCCCCAACTTGACAATCTCAAGTTAGGTTAGGAGTGTTCCATTCAAGAGCTTCAGCCTGAATCTCTTCTTCTACATGACCAGGATGAAATCCTCCAGTTCGGTTCTTTGAAGCTAAATGCTCTTTAATGAAAATTAGAGATTCTGAAACAAATATAAGAATTAAAACCAACTCTTTTTCTAAGCTTGTGGAAGGGCGCTCTAGAGCTGTTGCTGGTGGTGGGGAGTTGGATCATATGTGGGTGTTACGCTTTGGGCTCCTCTTGTACCCCCTAAAAAAAAGGGTATTCCCCACCCTTTTTTACTTGTACACATGTCACCCATAGACCTACATGACATGAAGGGGCAATACAAATTCTACCAACAACAACTAAGTCTTTTCCCATACAAATTCTAACAGTTAAATTAATTTCCCTCTATTATATTAAGCCCCATGAGTATGTTAATGTCTAAAACCACATTGAGGCGCAGCTAGAATGTAGAGTATATAGATGATGGCTTTCTTGATAATTTTGTGCTGCTTTAATATTGGACTATATCTTATGAGGAGATTGATGCAATACTGAAGAATGTAGAACTCATGTTGCTTCCAAGTTAAATCGAGAATTGCAGATAAAATCTATTGTACACAATTACAGTGGAGAGTAGGTTAGGTTTGCACCCCATCCGCACCCACCCCATAGTCGAAAACCTCACTCCATCCTGCCCGGCTCTGCCCCACCCCAACCTGTCCTGTCTGGTGGTTTTCAAGGTTCAAAACCCAGACCTGGAACTACTTGAACCCACCCTTTCTCGCCAGGACAAGTTTTTAAAAATTAATTTATCCGTTTGAAATTTAATTTATATCAAATAACATGGAAAAATAATCAAATATTAATAGGGCAGTGGGTTCTAAAGCTTGAGAAACCCACCTATGCAGGACATTGTCACCATGCTCTTTCTGGGGGTTTGACACTCATGTGCCACACGTGGCGCAGGGGTCAGGTGCACTAGGGCTAGGCTCATGGTGCCCAGCTCGATTTGGTTCGAGAGAAAGTTGAACCTTCCACATTTGGTCTCGTTTAGGATCATTTGCTGCTTTGAGTTATGTGATGAGCGGTCTTATGAGACTTGGGTTGTAGTGTACCACAATTCAAGTACAAGTAAGAAATGAATCCTTAAGATCCGATTTTATTTGCTTCATTTTGATTTTTATTTACCGTTAGGGTTTTATTTAGTTCATTAAGATCCGTTTCTATTTGGTAGGGTGGAAGTATGTCAACCCTTTGCGATCGTGTAAATGTTTTAATCCCTTTTAATAAAATTCAACCATTTGGAATAAAACATGATTGTCTCCTTCTCCTTGCTCTCAACTGACCTGTCATGAGTGTGTGCACGTGTATGTGAGAGGTGAGAGAAGTGCAGGTATAGTGCTGCGCGTGAGGGAGAGACACCGGTAGAACCAGGCCAGGTCCTGCAAGTGCTGCCATCACCCAAAGCTTTCAGGGACGAGATCCTCAAGTCCGGTGGAAGATCGGTGACAGACGTCGAGGTAGTTGGGTACCCAGCAGGTTGGGTAGGGGGGATGCCACCCCTAGATTCCTTAGGGTGATAGAAACATGAAAATTGTGTATTTATTATATTTGTTGTCATGAAGATGTAGTATTTATTATATTTAGTGTCTGAAATGTGGTTATAACATGATTAAGTGCAGGTTGAGCCTAATGATCAGCAAATGGAAGAGAATCAGAAGAAATATTAAATTTGCATGCAAAAAAAGAAAGAGATTTGAGGAGAAAGAACACCACATTATTCTATGTCTAGATAATATAAGTACCAACAAGGAAAGGAAAAGTCTAAGAAATGATCAAAAGATCGGCCGAACACAATCCTACCTAGCCCTCGATCTGCTTCTGCTACTGCTGCCTCTGGAAACTGATCAATCTCTGCAACATATTTACCTAAAACTAAGTCCTAATTATAGAATCTGACATTGAGAGGGAAGGAGACCGCTGTATCTCCACTGCCGATGATAATGGTGTGCTGCCCAGAAGGCAGAACTTTATAGGCATTGCCATCTACGATTCCTAAACCATGACAAGCATTGATGCTAAACTTCACGGTTCTGCTGCTGCCGGCAGGCACGTAGACTCTCTGAAACGCCACTAACTGCTTTATGTGTGTCCCCAGGACCTCCTTAGGTGGCACAGAATACACCAACAGCACCTCGTCACCATCCCACCGGCCAGAATTCTCCACCTGAATTTGGATATCAAACTCTTCTTTACAGCTTGAGTCGTCGATCAGTAAGGCCGGACATGATGGAACGGCTGCTTCTGGATCGTAGCTCAAAATTTTGCATTGTTGGTATTGCGCCAGTGCAACTTGGAGTGCTTTTGTTGCAGAAACTAAGGTGTAGTTGAAGGTGGTGTAACTCAAACCAAAACCAAATGGATAAACAGTGGATCCATTGAAGAACTTGTATGTTCTTCCCGGGTATCCAAGCTCATCAATTGGCCTCAGTGACATGGATGTCATTGGAAGTTTGTCCGCATAATCAGCGTAGTACCATGTTATCGGCAACCGGCCAGCTGAGATCAACAAAAACCAGACCACAATTATGAAGGGTGAATAGAGAGAACCAATCCTCAATTGAGTTTATATACGAATGATTGGTGTATTCTAGCAATTTCATATGATATATTCATAACAATCTTGACCATCTAATCAAATAGATAGATGGTTCAGATTCAAAAGTAAAAAGTTGTTTGAATAAGTAAATCGTTAAAAATTATACATATACCTCTTGCTTTTTTTTGCTTGTAAATCTCAAACATCCATATGTTAGATGGTCGAGATTTGTGAACATGCTATCATTACCAATATATATATATATATATATATATATATATATATATATATATATATATATATATATATATATATATATATATATATAAAGAATTTTAAATTATACACATGCCATCAAAACACAATTAGAGCTGAGTAGGAACCAATTTTCCTATATAGATACACGTATAATATATATAACTTTTCTTGGTTATATGTTAATTAATCAATTAGTTTTTTTTTCAAAATTGAAGGTTAAGAAGTTGAGTTAGAGGGTTTTGAACTTTTGAGAATCAAATAAGATGGTTCTGATTGTCATACCAGGATTGTAATGACCAAAAACAATGTCAGCAATAGACCTGCCGCCCTCGGCTCCAGGATATCCAGCCCAGAGTATGGCTGAGATCTTAGGATTGTTTTGAGCAAAAGAGATATCAAGGCCTCCAGCAGCAAGTATTACCAAGATAACCGGACCCTTAGCTGCTTCTGCAACTTGGTTGGTCATTTGAGTTTGATAACCCGGAAGAAGAAGGTTGGTTCGGTCGAGGCCTTCATTTTCAATAGAGACATCAAGGCCAACAAAGATCAGTGTGACATCAGACTCCTTGGCAGCCATCATTGCAGGGAAAATGAAGCTCTCATTCTTGCAGGCGATATCACCACATCCTGGAGCATATGTCACATTTCCATATTTGTACAATGCATTTAATGGATTCGTCGATCCGCACGAAACACCGGCATAGTCGCCCAGCAACGCACTGTAGGCATTTGCATGAGGACCAACAGCAGCAAGAGTCTTGATCTTATCAGAATTCAATGGCAATGTGTTGTTATCGTTCTTCAGTAAGACAATGCCTTGCCTTGCTGCTTCTCTTGACAATTCAATGTTCTCTTTGGTACAAACATCAGCTGCACCCAGTGAGTTGTATTTAGGGCTACCATCAAAATGACCAACTCTCATTAGAACCACATAAAGGTTGATCAATGCGTTGTCAATGACTCCCTCCCTAACTCTTCCCTTTCTCACTGTAGACTTGCCAAATTTTGGATAGTAAACACCACAATCAAGGTCCAGACCTGTAATTTCCAAGCAAAACAATTATAGAATTGCAAAATCTAAGCATATAGTCAAATTTGTAGCAATGATTTCTCTTATGTACATAATATGAATTTGCCGAAGCCCTATTGCCTTTTGAAAAAGAAAAAAAATTGCAATTACACAAGTAACTAATATAAAATCAAACAATCTATGTAGAAATTAAAATGCAAATATATACCAGCAACTAGAGCTTGAGCGACAGCATCCTCCTCGTTATCATTTAAGAAATTCTGACCCCCGAACATCACTTCAACAGAATCACAGTCTGCAACAATGTACCTACATAATCAACTCAAGAATGTGAACAACCACCAATAAACCAATATCCATAATACTAATTTCATACCCATGAAGGTTCCAGTCTCCTCTTATAGTTTTCTGCAGAAGATTAGGATCGGCACATGCAGGAATACCATTGATTTTATTGAAAGAACACATCACACTGCTAACATCTCCATCCTTTACACACATCTCGAATGGACGTTGAAAGGTCTCTATCATGTCTTGCTCAGTCACCTGCATTAGTAAAGTTTCTAAATCAAATTAAGTACACTGAACACGTTCAAATCAGTTCAGTTACCTCAGCTTGTTGGGATAAAAAGTGAGCCAAATAATTAAAAAAATATTCAAAAGAATAAAAAAATTGAGAAAAGAATAGTACCTTAGCATCGAAATGAAATCGATCAGTGCCAATCCAATTATCAACATCATATGCTGCATAGTGTTTGCAGCATGCCGAAACTTTGAGCGGCCTCGAATCTGGATCGGTCTCGCTCTCTTCTGACCCTTCAACATCTTGTAATCCTCTGACGTAGTTGACAGCGTAGCGGCCGACGACGAATGGGTCTTCGCCGGGTGTCTCGAGGATCCTGCCCCACCTAGGATCTCTGGCCACATTAATGTTTGGGCTCCAAAAGTTCAAGCCAGCCACTCCAGCATTGTGCATGGCTCTAGCCTCAGTTGATACAACCTACCATTTTTTGGAATAGAACACGAAAACTCAACATTCTTAGTAAAGCAGCAGTAATCAAAATTCTTTTTCTTTTCGAACGAAGGTGTTATGGAAAAACACTCTTTACAAAATCAAAATCCATACTCATTTTAAACTTTTGTCCTTAATAATGACTTTATTTTGTAAAGCAGCAGTAACTTGTGATCAAATAATTGCATTTTTATGCTAGATCCTATTTTTATACTTGAATAAGAACATATGATAAGCTACCATTGATTAATCTACACATGACGCATTCATTTATTAAAGTAAATCATGTTTCTTAAAAGTCTTAATTAATAAGAGAGTGGAAAGATATTCTGTAAATATTAAGGTATAACTCTCTCTCTCTCTCTCTCTCTCTCTCTTATATATATATATATATATATATATATATATATATATATATATATATATATATATATATATATATATATATATATATATATATATATATATATATATGAGAGACAGAGAGAGGGGCAGGCTAATGTGGTGCAAACCGTGACAGATTTTTTGCAATCAATTTGCATACAAACCGACTGCCTACACGACCAACTCCTCTCTCTCTCTAGTTTGGAAATGACTTTCTTTTACTGTGTATATATATTTGTGTGTACAAAATTCTGCAAATGCACGGATACATGTCTGGCATGTCGACACGAGGCAGGAATGCACATTCAACTCTAGAATTGAATTCATATTTTGTTAAGGAAAGGTATTATTTTAGTGTTCCTATTTTTCAGAAACTAAATATGTTTGCATATTAGCCGACCCCGTATGGGAAAAGGCTTAGTTGTTGTTGTTGTAAATATGTTTACATATCAAAAGCAAAAAAACTAGTTTTAAAAAATTAAAATGGTGAAAGGTACTTCCTACTTTGTTATGCAGAAAAACTACGCATCAGAAAATAAAGCGAAAGTTTTTAAATAAAGCAGGAAATTGCGTTTAACATTATTAATTACGCTACCATGACACAGGGAGACGTGACTTTCCTGCCAAGCCTGAACTCTTGACCTCGAAAGGTGATGAGTTCGATGCTCGTGGTTGTGCATATAAAGTAGAAAAAAATCACCTGACCGATGGTTTTCCATAAGGTTTCATTAAAGGAAGCAGCAGTAAGGATGACAAGAGGGAAGCTCGTCGCCGCGGGAACCTTATCCTTGTCGAACCAGGTCCCGGGTCCAGCACTGGACACACCATGGAGGGCCTCTGACCACCACTGGTACTTGGGTAGCGCTAGCCTCTCTACCCCTTTAGCATCATTTCCCAACTGAGCAACCTTCTCGTCCAATGTCATCCGGTCCACCAAGTCCTTGGCTCGGACCCGGAACGGCAATGACTTGTTGCAGAATGGGAACTTGTTCATATCCAAACCCAAGTTTGCGAATCTCGATACGTCGCATACGATCGTAAGGTTGCGAAAACCCCTCGATAATGAGGATGGTGACGAATCAGAGGTTGATGAATCATGGTGGTGCTTAATGGCCGTCGAGTTCGAACCAAGCACCCTAGAAGAAGAGGATACACTAAAGAAACAGAGGAAGAGAGCAAGGGCAAGGAATGATGCAGCTCTCGCCATTGCTGTGGAAGATCTTTTGTTTTTGAAGAAGTGAAGTTGTATGGAAGATCTCTAAGCTATATAAAGGGATCAGACGAAGCTAACTTGGCTTTGAATAATTAATTTTAATTTTTTTGGTTACAACGGGAGGCCGAAGCCTAACATACACACACCCAATGCATGCGCTGGGAATCGAACTGAAGACCAACGAGATGAGAGGCAGAGAGCCATGCCAGATGAGCGTCTGTTTTCTGGCTTTGAATAATATTAATTAAACAGGATTATCTTCCCATTCAGCAAGCCTTATCCACCTGCAAAATACGGTCTGTTGTAAATGATTATCCAGGGAGACGCTTATCATGGCGAGTCATTTGCGTTGCTCAGAAATTTTCGTTGTTGGCTGGAGCTGTATTTCACGTGTGACCGTTGGGGTCTTCTCAAAAGAACCACAACAAAAAGCAGTGCCGAAAATATATATATAGAGAGAGGGACTGATATATTCTACTAACAAATCTAAACAAATCTTATCCAGGTGATAAATGGTTGGGATTCGAACTTTTTGTAGGTAGACTTTATGTTACTATTGCTTTTCAAATTTCAAGTTGAAATTTGTTTGAATTTGCATACACACACTCTCTCTCTTTCTATATATATATATATATATATATGCATGTATGTTTGTAAAAAACAACAGAAAACAGTGATGAATATATATATAGATATTTGGTGTCTTTGTTTTTGTATAGATGCTCATGTATATATACACACAAAAAAAAGCAGGGAGACGCGTATATGAATTCTTGATCTTCCAAAATCACGGCGTCTTTTATTTTTACTGAAAGTACTGGTAAAGTAAAATAAATGGTTTTTGGTTCCTTATGCTATCATGTCCAAGATCGAAATTTAAAGGTTCGTGAAATTTTTTGGTGATTTTTTCATTATGTTTTTGATATTGTGCTTATATTCTTCATGCGCCACTATTTTTCATCAATTAACTTATAGTGGTATTACCATGTCATATATACACATATATATGGATATAACATGGTAATACCACTATAAGTTAATTGGTGAAAAACAGTGACATATATATAAGGTGATAGTGGAACAATATGGCAATACAATGACCCCTTGTGAACTTGATGAATGCATATACAATCATCTACACATAATCATTTATGAGATTGAATTTACAGGCTGGTTTCCTGTTTTCTAAGTTTATTTGTATCTTGTTTTCGTATTTATTGTTTCCACTGGCTCAGAAAATTTTCATAAAAATTAGCCTAGACTACACGATTGTGAAATTAATACATCCTCAATTTACATTAACAAATATTACACCGAGACGATCTGACCCATCCATCCATATGTTATTGTTTTTCATCAAAATGAGAGTGCTAATGCTGCATGGCACATACTATCTTTGATCCAGAGATCTACAATGATCTCTAGAACTTGTTGGTTGTTTTGCCTGTAATTAGCAATCTGAGGTAAGGTGGTTGATCGCTTCAATGAGAATTATCCTTTTGATGCATCCATTGGTTCACAATATTCCACTGATTAACTTTAGACTAGTTTCCAGATCATGAAAAAGATTTTATATTTGTGCTTTGAAGCCTTGGAAACAAATGGGTGTTGAGCTCAACTTGGCACTTCTATGTTTAGACTTCAAAGAGAAACAAAAGCTCAGAAGCTGCAAAAGAAAGAATCATTTTGTACTTTTAAGAGTTTCTCTCTTGTTGGTCTCTTAGATGACAAAAAGTTGCTGTATATTCTTGAGAATCAAACCTGAGGAAAGGATTTGAATGTTATGCAGATCAAGAACATGGCACTCAAGTTCTCCAGTGCCTACAGGCAGTGCAAGCCAAGCTCAAGTTGAGGCGTTAGCGCCAACCAGAAAGGAGGCCATCCATTTGCAGATCTTGACGCTGCGTCCGAGAATTTAAATTATGAACACAGTAGGACAGTAAGCATCAGCTCCACTCCAGCATGGGTCGTCCATGCCAGTGCCAGAAACTGGGGCGTGCTACGTGATTCAGCAAGAACAAACAATACCAATTCTTCCATCAGTGACCTTGCCGGACTCGATTCTCTGCCATCTTGCTCTGCTGAATTTGTTCTCGTACAGGAAGATGAGCCGAGAGAATTGGTCTCTCTAGTCTCTGCTAGCTTTCTTGATATCTCTATTCGTCAGCAAAAATTCCAAATTATTTCTTAGTTCAGCAAGCTTCGAGCATCGTCCAAATGACCACTGTTTACTTACAGCCGAGAGGCGTTCAATAAGATCCAATCTATGCGATGGCGGGGCGAGAACTATGACAGAATTATGGAACTCTACAATGTGCAGAGATTTAGTACCTTAACATTGTTGGACTTAAGGACTAATTAATAGTGGTTGGGTCTTATTAAGCTCAAATAACATTGATTGTATTTCATGTACTCTTAAATGCTTAATATGATATATCCTTGATCTTTGATAAAATATTACAATCTAAAAGTATGAAAGTTATGTGAGACTCGAGCATGTGAATATCATTAGACATTCTTTAGCGTTATGTTGATGGTATGAAGAACTTCGCATGTCCTTTTATATAAATGATAGTTATTGAACTTAGTTTAAAGAGCTTGGGTAAAATATGGATGACCACACATACCCGTTGGACGAGGCCCGAGTTTGGTATTCTTTTTAAATAAAAAAAGTTTTGATATATCGGTCAAATGAGACTTTCACGAAAAAGATGTGGAGTGGTTAGGAGACGGACATAAGAAGAAAAGACTATTGGAGCGGATATGAGATTTGATAGTTTTATTATAAAACTTGATTAGGGCTCCCTAATCAACATGGTTTCTCTCTCCCGTTTATTTGTTTCTTGTTTTTTTGTAACTGCTTGCGTTTTTCAATAAGTTAGACAATCGGAGCGGTTGGGGGACGAACCTGAGGAGAAATGACTATTGGAGTGAATATGAGGTCTGATCGGTTTATTATAAGACTTAATTAGGTCTCCCTAATCAACATGATTTTCATAAAACACTTTGTGCTTCCTCTCTTGTTTTTTGTTCCTCATGTTTTTGTTGTAATTGCTCATGCTTTCCAATAATTAGGCGATTGAGGCATGGTCGAAACCAGCATGAGTTTAGGTAATTGTTCCTCCTGTCTAGGATGACCAGTTTATTCCAAAAGAAAGACATTGATACTATGCATATTTAAAAAAGGACATTGATTTCTCTAAAACATGTCCATGAGGATGACTCAATCAAATAAGTATATTACCATTTTTTTTTTGGCTTGATTTGTGCATTGTTTGCTTATATATTTATATGGATTTGTAGTTTTGGTTGGTATTAAAATATTATTGTGTGTTGCATATTACTTATTTATGCGTGTAGTCCTACAGTTTCCTCCAACAAACGCTACGCTCCCTAAAGGTTTGGGGATAAGGTATTGTCAGTGAACCTGATTAAGCATTCACTGTTGGCGGCATTATGAATTCCTTCGTCCTTCTAAGTGAATGTCCAATAATAGGAGATTAGGTATGGAATCCTGTCGCCGCTGTGATATGCTCTCAAAAGCTCATTGCCTGGAAGTTTCTTTTGTTCTAGCTATCTTGTGATTCATTATTAAATGTTGGCATATGGTTGCCTCTTCTCATAAATTCATTAGAACCCAGTTTCTTTGGTACAATGTCAGCAGATGAAGCATCTCTTCAGTTCTTTATATGATCACAACAAGAACACATTCACATTCAATTCGCTTCGGTACAGGTTGAGTCCGCTACAAAGCATATGGCGTTTATGTAGTCTGTCAATAATAAATTTCTCACTATTATTATGGGAATTCACGTTCGACTATTACTTTTTAAGAGCAATGACTGTAATAAGATTGTTCTTCATACTTTTTAAAAACTCTCAAAACTTTTTAAATTATACTTATCCAACTAAAAAGTAATGATCGAACTTAAGTCAAAACATCAATAATAAGCAAGATATATATATATATATATATATATATATATTTCAATCACGTCTGACCCGAATGACCTCTTTTGCAGTGTACCAGTGCTTTCTCCGGTTCATTGACAGGTCTGGTCTTTTGAAGTTCGAAACAAGTCGCAACTTCTTTGTAAGATGAACATAACCAACGTCTATCGACCTTAACGGGGTTCATCAAGTTAAAAGATGTGTCCTAGTTTCTACATTGGTAGCATGTCTGTAACTGGTAGTTGCCAGTCCTTTTTTTAATGATAGGCAACATGGGGTTGGTTAGTCAGGACCCTAAGGATGTGCCCCATCGTGTTGAACTCCTAACCTTTTGTCATTTGAGTGCAAAACCCTAGCCAGTGAGGTACGCTCCTTTTGTGACTGAAAGTTTTAAAATACAGATTTTGCCTGAATGAGCCTTATACTCCAAGATATGTCCTGTTTCGGGTTACTCGGAACCAAGAATCGCAATTGAACCGTTCAACGGATGATTCCAGTTCCAGTTTTATGATGATTCCGGATCTGATACCAGTTTTGGGTGGTTTTGGTGCAATTCCAAACCCGGAACAGGCAGTTCAATTCCTAACCGGACCCGAAACTGATGATTCAATTCAGAATCAGACTTGAAACCAACAGTTTAATTTGAGAGGGGAGTCAAAATCAACGGTTTGATTTGGAACCGGAACTGACCTGACGAATCAAACCGAAACTGCCAGTTTTTCAAATAGACAAACCTTACCCAGATTGATACATGTTCAGGTCTGGTTACAATTTTAGAACCAAAATCGATAGTTCCGGTTTGTGGACCAGTTCAGTCCGGGTCAAACCGCCAGGCTGGTTCTGAACCGACCATGTTGATCAATTAGTGGCGTTGCGCTAGGTCGGACGAGCTTAGAAAGTAGGTCCAATTAGTGTGCCAATGTGGATTTCAGCCAAGCACCAACTTATGGTTAACCCAAGTTAGATGAGGTGGGCATGAGCTGCTTGTTAAAGCTAAAAAGTGTAATTTTTCATATGATTTTGATTAGATGACTTAATTTCTTGATTGTAGACTGTCATAATTTTTCTTAATTTTAGTTCAATTTTCTCATGACATGTCACACTACAGCCACTCATTTCATTGGGTTAACATGGCCTTCTAATATGAACACATATAAGTTATATATATTCAACTAAATAAGCTAATCCGACCCAAAGCAAACTGCAAGTTAGCTTAACGGGGCCAGCTCATGTTCAGCTTTTGTTTAGATCATGAACCGTAAACGAACAAGATTGTAACAAGTTGTACGGCTCAGTTCACTGACCATCACTACCCTCAATCTCTTAACTGATTGCACAAATAATACTTGCTGCAGAAAATGGCAATGTAAAATATGTGCAATAAACATTGAATATAATGCTGCTAACTAAAACACTTTTTAGGCCAAATTGAACCAAAAGGGACCGGTGGTTTGTTTCTGACGCACAATCACTTAAAAGTTGAGACGATACCCACACTAGTAGAAAATTGTTCATTGGCGAAGCTCTCTATACTCTTTTAGTACAGACAAACCGTGGCCTATTCTTTGTTGGGCAATAGTGTGTGTATATATATATATACAAATATTTATAATTTTATTGTGTTACATTATTTGTCAAGAATTTAAAAAAAAAAACATACAGGAAGTACTAAATGGCGCTGCTTCAATAGATTTCATTCAATTAAACACCTCCAAATAATGCAAAGACTTTGAAAACCCACTTGAATCAATAAAAGGAAGATACTACACTTGTTATTTTTAAAAACTTAAAAATATTTTTAAAAACACAAAAGTACGTGAGCAACTGGTTCACTGGTTGAATGTGGGTTTTTTTTTCCAGGCTGGTTCAACACGGGGACGCAATCCTGTTCCTAGTTCAACCGGTCTGACCAGAGCTGGTCCGGTCCAATTTCACAAACTATGGTTAAAGCATAAATCCATAGATTCATCATGATCAGAAAACAAAAATTTAAAAATCGAATTGTTTGTCAAAACAAATGAAAAGAAAGGTGAAACATAAATGAAGAAATTCAGGCCCAAATTGCTTAGCTCAAGAAAAATGACAAGTTGAGCTCGCGTAGAACTTATCTACTGCTTTACTTCTTCAATGCAGTAGACCACTCACAGGAGAAATGTACAGGTTCCTCTAGGCAACGCCAGGATGTCGTTTTGAAGATGAGCTAGAATGGAACAACAAAGATGAGTTCAAACAAGCAAAACAAGTTTCAACAAGTACAAAGTCAGCTTGCATACTTGGACACAGATCGTTGTCATATGAATGCATTTTCTAATACACTCCGTCTTTCTGCTGCTTACAAACATCAACGGAAGCAGAACACTATGTTGCTAGTCTTCGGACGTGTTCACCATATCACTTATGTTCATTATATTCACCCCAACATGAATTTCTTTTAAAAATTTACTTTCAGAAGATAGGATGATAGAGGCACGGAGCTTCTCAAGACGTGATTTCTAGAGTTGTTCGGTTTGCGACCTTAACTGCACTTGAACAGTCAAGTTCAGCGCACCTCGTCTTGCTATTCGCAGACATACGAACACAAGCTAGCTCGTATAGGAAACGAACCAAACACGAGAAGCTCATGTTCGAGGTCATTTACCAGCTACACTTAGAAATGCCACCTGAGTGAAGCCTTGTCTTTTACAAAATCTATTCCCATCAGTTCAGCATTAACCTCTCAATCTCTTAAGAATTTCACACCATTTCATATTTCTTCCTGCATCACTATACATATAAACAAAAGATACAACTACAGCAAGAATTATTGAATAAGGTATTTCCACATCTTAAAAGTCAAAAAAATATAGTGATCATGCCTTTTTGACAAGCAGAATGAGGTGTACAGGCCTCTTCAAGATGGATCGCAGTTCTTCAGTAGCTTCCATCCCTATTCTCCTGCACCAAAACAAGGGTTCCAGAAAGGTTAAGTACCAAAAAGAGGGGCCAAGGGAAAACAACTCATGGCAGCGTTGTAAGTATCCATACACAAGCATTAAAGAAAGGACACTTTTCATATCATAATTATTGCAATTTTTTAAAAATTTGTCAAAAGGTTCATTAAAAGTTCTAATAGTCAGTATAACAATTACTTTCAGAAGAATACAGCATACTAGTTCATATTTAATTAAGTTAATGCCCATTTTACACTGAAATTATAAAACTCAAGGAATGGTCCGTATTTGTCCAAGTATAGTAAAATATGTTTGTAAAAAATTACTTTTATAAAACAGAACTTTTATCTTTTTCAATTCTACATAAAAAAAATAACGATATCATAGTAGAAATTCAAAATTTCCAGTTAAAGGTACTTGATTTTATATTTTAAATATTTTTACGATACAGTAGTGTATCATATCCTTTTGTACAATAGATACAGTGCGTTTCATGCTCTATCATACAATGAATTTGGATACTTACAACACTGACCTTACCTACTAAACATGCAAAAGATTAGATACATTAGAAGTAAGCATCTCTTGTTTTGACAGATTGGGCAAGGCAGTTTTGGAACCCAAAGCCTCAAAATGCTTCAAGGGATGTTCAATTTGTGATCGGTGAGAAATGAATAACGGGCCTGAAACTGCCAGCTCCCAACAGACAGACGCACAAAAATTGAAAGGATGGAATTTTAGTGCTACATCAACCCAGTACTAAACACACGTTTGACACCCAGAAAGTTCTAGGATAAAGCAATCGTTGTCATGGTCGTTGAAATGCTGAACCAGATCCTGAAAGTCAAAATACCCAGAGGTTGATATTTGATGTTAAGGTCTGTGCAATCTTCAAGGAGAGATGCTTCCGTTCAATGAAGTCCTTTAGTGAACACAACAAAAACATCCACAGGAACAGTTAAATATAATATGCTTCAACTTAGTTGAATTACCAAAACCACTCCATTGTGAAATTCACGTGATATGACACACACATGCACACAAGCCAATTGGCACATCGCAAAGAGACCAATGGACAATCAAAAACTTGTCAATATCAAAGACCGCTTGTATAATGCAATACAGTGGAAATTCAGGGAGGAGTGCATAAAGGAAAACAAGAAAGTTGTGGAGTAGTTGTTCAAGTACCCTATTTTGGAGCCATTCTTGCCCACAAGAATCTTGCTGTGGCCCTGTTTGTGAGTAATGAAATGCTGCTCGATCCTCAATGACCCATCTCTTAATTCTTTCCAAGCAACTAGGCGGTGCTCCACAGCATAAGGAATTTCCTGAGTAGCAAAGATTGTCAGGCTGATTCTAACAAGAAACTTCAATTAGAAATATCTTGATACCTGATGAACATGATCCAACAGCTTTTCTCGAGCGACTTCTAGAGATAAGCTCTTCAGAAACTCTTCACTCAAGCTTGTAGGGTCTTCATCCCATGGCCTTTTAACTGCCTATAAAGAAGACAACAAAGAATTATAACACCACATGCACCCTAGAAGCAGTAATTCCCATTCTTCCAGATGCATTATTGTCTATCAGCAAAAGCACGTGAAGTATTGATAAATATTTTAAAAAAGACAATGAAGTTCACATAGAGAAAACGTGCCTGCTCCATCATATACTGGGTAAGATCTTTCACGCCAGAACCTTTGAGTCCAGAAATCATGAAAAATCTACAAAAAAGGAATGGAAGATCCAAGTCATCCTTGAAATGCAGCACAAGTAAAACTGCACTAATCCAAAACCAACCTCTCATAACCAGGAAGATTGCCAAATTCTTTTGCAACTTTCAGCAAGTCTTTCTTGACGTCAACCAAATCAACCTTATTCATGCATAACACACGCTTTTGCTTGGGATGCACCTTTTCTCCCATATGCTTTATTAGTCTTACTACTCTTATATCAGGGCTGTACAAATAGGAAAATAAATGAAAAAGGAGTATGTCAGAACATATGATAAATATACTTGCTTTATAAAAATTGCTTTCCCAGCATGTGTACTAAGGAACAGGAAGCCAACTTGGCAATAGCAAACATGAGCATAATCATAGCCAACCATACAAAGATCATAAGAACTATGCAACATATAATAGATATAGTTGTTTCTTATAAAAGTTGTTTCCCGAGCAGTGCACTAAGACACAGGAAATCAGGCTCTTGACAGTAGAAAACATAAGTACAGCCAACCATAGATTGTAAAGAACAGCCAACCATTCAAAGGTTGTAAGAACTATGCAACCCCTGATACATGAAAAGGATAAGGATCGATACGTCATTCCCCTTGTGACCATTTCATGAACCCTAGTCAATCACTTCAAGATTGCATTACACATCCTCCTGTCATTGTTGTTGAACTTATTTGAGCCATGTATTGTGAGAGTTTATAGGCCTGTCTTTTTAAAGTTAAATTTTATTGGACCTACTCTGAGCCTGAATTTACAGGATTACTTGCTTTTTACTGACAATGTAGACATACATCTTCTAAAAGAAAACCAATAACAATTTGAACAAACAACAAACTATAGCAGTAATACATAGAATGGATGGAAATAAGCTCAGAGCTATCTCATGACAAGAACAAGGCACTATGCATAAGCCAGAAAATGAATATCAGAAAATGAGGAAAAACGTTGGAGCAAAGATAGATATTGAGAATAATCATATCAACTCATACATGCACAACCATGTGCACGTTTGTTGTATGTATGTGCATGTGTGTGTATATATACATATATAAAATGGAAACTGAGGGAGGGAGGGCCTGCAGGCAAGCATTTTTCAAGCACTGCTCTATACCCAGAGTCAGAGGATAAGCTTACATGATGTACATGAAATGTGTTCGGCTGAAACGCCATCCCTATTGGCTGAAGTTTCATTACAGCTAATCTTTTCTTTTCCTAATAGCTCAGTTATTTTTGGACGCTTCCAGAGAACAATATTCATTGTCCCTCAGTTTCCCAAAAAAGGACAACTTGAGCTTGCTCAATGGAACCATCTGGAAGAACGGCTTCGCGTGAGAATAGATGCAGAAGGCATAACATGATTCATAGCATACTTCTCAAGCAAGGTCACAGTCCAAATAAGTAAATTACCACAAACTAAATAAATAGCAAAAAATAGATGATAAAAATGAAATGTTGTGTAGCCTTACGCTGTGAGATGCCTGTGAACATCAAACAGCACTATAAGCATATCATATAACTCAACAGAGCTCCATGCACTTTCCACACGAACAGTAACATCTGTTTTATAAGGGTAACCACCTCGCTTCAGCATGAGTCCTGGTGTGTCGAAAAAACACTGCATACAAGTTATCAGCAATGTTTTACAAGAAAGCTAAAGCTAAACAGAATAAAGCATCAGCCAAATATTATCACCCTGTATAAAACAGAATTATAAAGTAAAGTTAAACTATTTCCCTCAACTTATGATAGTTTTGAAACCAAAAGGTAGAAATGCCGACAAACAAAAATTAGGAAGCTCATAAACATAAAATCTATAGATGCATAAAATAAGTGAGCACCAATGTTGAAAGTTGTAAACATGAACTTTGACTATTCACGTAGATGCACAACATTCAAGCATAGCCTCATACCATGTCAAACTTTATTTGTAAGTTGTAACAACTGAATGCAGGGGCTCTCAAGCTTGATTGGAAACATGACACAAATGCCATGAGTTGTCAAAGAGTTCAACTCTTAAGCAGTGTGTTGTATCAGTTGCCACATAGTCATCAGTGTGTTGTGCATGGACACGAGCTGTATCAGTTGCCCACAATGACTATGTGGATACTATGAATCGCTGTGTATCGGCCATATCATATTTTGTATTAAAAAGCTAAAAATAGAAAAACTAAAAAATCCAAGTGATGCCCAAAATGGCAGCAACAAATAAGCCTTTTCCCATACTAGTTGGGGTTGACTACATGCAGTGTTGTCTGATGCGTATCGTATCGCATATCGCTGGGCTCCACGAATAAAGGCATATCATATCGTATCGCCCGTATCATACTTTAATATTAAAAAATACAAAAACATATTTTAAAAATCAAGAAAAAATAGTAAAAAGCTGAAAAAAATCTGGTAATTACTTTAAATTCATATAATATAAAGTTTAGTGCAGATTGAGCATTCAACATTGAACAATTGCATCCAAATTTACATATTTTGAAACCAAAAATGAAATACATTTACATTTTACATATTGTAAATTTGTATCAGCCTATCAAGATCATTAACTAAATAATCTTCATCTTCTCCTTGATGAAGATTCAAAGTTTCTCATCACCTTCTGCTTCAAAATCAAAATCTTCATCTCTTCGTGATGTCGTTGCACTCCTTTCAAATTAATCCATGCAATGTCTTCTTCGGTTAGGAGTGCATTTTCTTCGTTATCTTCCATACTCATCTAATATATCAAAATTAACAAACTGCTATCTTTGTACATGTAGTTGTCATATTTGCTAATTTTCATATATGAGCAAAACGATGAGCTCCATTTCTTTAATTATTGAGTTTATGACACCTCAGTGATGTGATATTGTTACTTGATGATATCCCCTTTTTCTCTTATTGGAGACTAGCATTTTAACTAATGCTTGAGCTCCATTTCTCACTTCACATACTGAGTTAAGCCTTACACACGTGTCATGTAAGGTGAACCCTAAAATAGTGAAGTTGTGAAATGCCCACTCAATGAACCGAGACAACCAAATTATTTTTCATTGTTTGCGATTTCATGAAATTAGAAACTCGTAGTAGAAATATACCTAAAAGTTGGCAACAAAAAGAGAAATAATTTTGTCACAATTTTATTTGTTCATAAATTATTCTTATTCAATAAATGAAATTATAAAGTATAAACCCAAATTTACATGTTATATGCACAACTTGCAATCCCAAACAAGCATATCAGAGGATGTCTTGGAGGGAAGTGAAGAGAGGCAAAAAATCTACAAAAAAAAATGATTTTTTTTTTAGTGTATCGCCCGTATCGTATCGTGGCTTCCCACGATACGGATAACATTGGCTACATGGACTTTGTTTCTATAGAGCTCGATCTGGTGTCATGTTAACACTTAACTCAACATAAGCTAAATCATTCTTTATTGTCTCCTTCCAACAGGTTTATGGTCTTCATTTTCCTCTTTTAATAATTCCATCATATAGTTTCTTGCACCTTATTGAAACTTTTGTTGGTCATATTTTCATATGTCCAAATCATCTCAAATAATTTCCTCTCATTTTATCATCCATTGGTGTCATATGTTTTTAATAACCTCATTATGTATATAATTTTTCCTTGTGTGACCACATTTCTATATCTTAACATCCTCATTTCTATAACGGACATTTTTTTATATATTGATAATTAACTGAGCAACACTGAAAATCATATAACATAGCAAGTCTAATTGATGCTCTATAATATCTACCTTTCACTTTCAACTTTAATAGTGTCTTCTTGTCACATAGAATACCTAATATACTTCTCTATTTTAACCAACCTGCATTAATTATAATTGAAACATCTCTATCAATTTTTCCTAACACTTTGAAAAACTGGCCATGAGTATTTCCTTATTAGGGATGTAATGACTAATGTGTGCCAATTTTAATTTCTATGTCATGTGAATTAACCAAACGATCAAACCTACATTCCACATATCTTTTCTTAGTTCTATTAAGTCGAAAGCTTTCACTTTCTAATGTTTCTCTCTCTATAATTTTTATTTCTTGGTAAATTTTTTCTTAGACTAATCTACTACCACAATATCATGTGTAAATAACATTAACCAAGGTACTTCATCTTAAATATGTTGAGTTAACTCATTAATAACTAAGGTAAAAAAAATTGAACTTAAAGTTGATCCCAACGTAATCCAATATTAACTTCAAATAAGTCTAGTATTCCTTCATGAGTCCTTGTACATTTGTGCACCATCATACATGTCTCTTATAAAATTTATGTATGGCAATGGGATACCTCTGTTTTCTAAAATTCTCTAAATAATATATATTGGCACCTTATTGTAAGCTTTCTCTCAATCAATAAATACCATATGAAGGTTCCTCTTTTTACAATATAATGTTTCATAAGATGTCTCAATTGGTGAATAGCTTTAATAGTAGATTTGTACTTGTCTCAACTACATTCAATAATTCTTTCTCATAATTTCATAGTATGACTCGTAAACTTGATATTGAGACAATCCTCTTAATTCTGAATATAATTATTCTCTTCCCAATTCCTTAAGAATCTTTTAGTTTTTCTATATTTCATTATATAATCTTGTAAACCAAGTGATACCCGTCTCACCTATGATTTTCCATACTTCTATAGAAGTATTGCCTGGTCCTATAGGTTTATCAACTTTCATATAGCCTCCTTGACTTTACTGTTTTGAATAGGTCGATAAAAATTATGATTTTTATCCTCTTCCAAGTTGGTGAGCTCTCTCAAACTAATATTAATACCTATATTTTCATTAAAAGCTTACAAAAATAATTTTTCCAACTATTTTTAATATTATCACTTACCACTAAGATCTTTGATGCATCTAACAAAAGTAATTTTTCTATCTTTAGCATCAACTATCCTAAACTTATCTCTTTCATCCTTTTTAGTGGAGCTTTTTATATATTCTCTCAAATTATAGTTGTTGCTTCAATGAGGACCTTTTTCGCTTCTTATAAGCCTCACAACTTTTATTAGTCTTTTTGAATAATGCAATTTGTAACATACCATCTTTATAAGTTTATACCACTTTGCTCCATCACCAAGCTTCCTTTTATGCCAAAACACCTCCCTTAAATTCACCAAACACATTCTTTGCCACTTTCCTAATATGATTGGTCATATTATTTCACATGTTATAAGTTATACCTACATAATTCATAAGCATCTCCTCAAAGAACTTTCTTTTCAAATATATCTTGATTCTCATTTTTGAAGTTTCACCATTTATTTTGAGTACATCTATGCAGTGTTATGTGTATCACTACATATCATATTGTATAGTGTGAAATCACACTGCAATACAAGAATTATATCGCAAACCCACAGTCTATTCGCTTGTATTGTGCAATACATGCCGTATCGCATGCTACAAGGAGTATCGCTTGTATTGTACAATACATACGATACACCCATGGTTTATAAATAATAGCAATTTTCCCTTTTTCATTCATTATTTCTGTTTTTTATAAAATAATGGTATAACTTATGTTACATGCTATTTTTGAGCCAATTTGCCCCACCTAAATTCACTAACACTAATTAATTATGGAGTGAACCGTTAGTAACTTAGTACCTAAAGTTGATTTGATTTTAAAAGCTTTTGGATGGAGGAGTCGAGAAATACATCCATAGGAACTAACATTAGCAAAAATACAACCATAAGAACACATTGTGACATAAATATCACTTGTTTACCTATACTATGAGCAAAAATACATCCATAGGCAAATATTATAATATACGATATCATTGGATATACCTATATATTAAGATCAATTTGTTGTTTAGCATGCATATTGCACAATAGGTAGGAATGATTTTTTGTGTACCTATATATTAAGAACAGTTTGTTTCTATTGGCTATTTCTTTAACTATGATAGTCTTATTTAGTAATTTGAATTAATGTTCAATTGGTCAATGTTTTTGATTTATAAGAATTGTTTAGATTTTTCTTGATTTTTCCTAATTTTCTTTATTTAAGAAAACCTTTTAAATTTACGATTCGTTACAATACAAAATGATATGCATATATTGTATCATGGAGAAAAATGATACACAGTTACACTACGGTACAAACAACATTGGCTCTATATACTCTTGATGTTGTGTCCACTTTCTTACATGCAAACCCATAACTAAAAATCAATGTTAAGTAGTTAAGCTTTCTCTTGGAATTACCTTGTAATCCATATAACACGACATATCTTTTCTCTTTAGGCAAAATAGCCATTTATGTTTGTGACAATCCACCTTTATAAGTAATTAATTGTTTTTTATTGGCTATAAAAAGATCATATGTCATAGCAAAATTAAAAAATTTCTTACCTTTCTTAATTAAATCCCCAAAGCCATAGTTTTCAAAAATACCTTGACATCCTAATGCCTCTTTATTTCCATTCATCTAGATCTCCTCCCAAACAAATCAACTCTTTGTGAAATTTTTTAAAGTACCTTATCTAACTCCCAAAATAACTTCTTTATGTCATCTTCTAATCCCCCAAAATTGCAATAATACAAAATGAATCATAAGTTAGGACATAAACAATGTAAGAAACTAACACTGACTGAACAAACAACGTTAACAAACTAATTCCAAATCAAATAAACATGAAGACTTCAAATGAACCATTAACTTAATCTAGCACCCATAACATCAATTTAAGAAAAATACTTTCTAAACAATTAAACTAAACTCTAACATCATGGCATGTCATCATAAGTATTTAGTTTTTAAATTTTTTAATACATAATAAACAGGTGTTGAAAAGAAAAGTAATTTCATCGTCCTGGGTTTGAGGTGGCTGTGTTACACTCAATGTTGGCCTTGAAAGAAACAAGTCTTCCTTCTCAATAGTATTTTGCATTGAAACCTTGGGACGCGTGAACTCTCAAGATATAAACTTGTTTGCATGATGAAACTAAAATACTACTTACAACATCGTAAGAGGCATTCTCAACTACCATATAACTATTAATTAGTGTACCACATAGAGAACCAACTGTTAAAACCTGAGAAAGAATTCATACAATTTGAGTATTTCCTTTGGTCATCACACCAAGAACTTCATGAGTTGTGGTGTTTGTCTTCCGAGAAACTGCTGAAACTTTGTTTCCGACCTATATCACACAACCCAACAGTAAATCATGAGTTGCCCCATAAAATTTATATAAATGAAGTGAACAGAAAATCAGGAAAACTAAAGCTAAAAGAACGGGATTGTGAAGATGATACATAGGTTTGCTATTACCATGCATGACATAAATGCTTCCCAAACTCTGGCAGGACATCAACTTCTTTTATTGACATGCTTGACAAGAACATACACGAGCGCCAAAGCAGATTGCATGGGCTCAATACATGTCAAAATATCAAAAATATGGAGCTCATCTTGCTTAAATCACACAACTGCACGGAACAAGGAACCCTAATAGAATGAATGACAGGTCGTAGTGAATAGCCTTGAGCTATTTTGAATCGAAGGATATAGCATCTTCATACAGTGGTTTATCTCTTTCTGTTTTCACAATGCACAGGATAATGAAATATTAAAAAATATGTAATTCATGTCTAGCCAAGACAATGACACCATACAATTGCAGAAAGCCGGTAAATTCTGTAACAAAATCAAGGTTTCTGTTTCTGTTCTAACGATAAATTACACAGGATAATGTATCATTTAAAGCAACGTTCCTAACTCCACCAGAACACAGTATCTAATCATACACTATGAGACATACCGTAATACTATAACAGGTAGCAGAAGTCAATATAAGATAATCTGATATAAGCTTCAAATTCCCATGACCAAACAGAGGTTCTCCTACAAAATTATTAGCGCCGTGCTTCTTTCCTCTCTATCACTCAGAAAAGTAGCAACCATGCTAAGCATCTGACCAGCGCAAAACCAATATCTTAAAAGAAATCTTGCACTGACCTTGTTTACAAAGACATTCTCTCAAGAATGTAAAAAAGGAAGAATTTGGGAAGAGGAAGTATGGATATCTACTGCCCTCAGAAGCACTGTCCAAGAACCAAACTGCAGATTAGATAGAGCGATCTCACTCTTCGAGATGTACTTCAGCCTCTGATGTTGAACAGGCTTAGATACGGAAACAAACTACCGTCTGCCATTCACCAACTACTTTTCTATGGATAAAACATTCTAAGGTTTTAAATTATGCAAGTAGAACCATTGGCTGCTTTCCTTTCCGCTTTCATTTTTCTTCAATTAATGACTATCGGACGGCATCGGGATGAAATAAAATTGAAGAGAAACGAGGAAGCTTGTTAATTATGGGGAAATAAAATGGAAAACAACGCTGAAAATTGTCAATTACAGTTTCCTCGTATAAAGAAGCGATTCAACCAACCATGAAGTTCGTAAGAGCAGATTTTCCAGCATTAGGAGCGCCGATGATCCCGACCGACAACGCCATCTGGTCTTCCTCCTTTACCACCATTCCTCCAACCCTCACTGCCTCTTCCTCCTCTTCCTCGTCGTCGGGACGCTGCAACCCCGCCTCGAGAAGCGCCTTAGCGAGCCTCCTGGCCCCCTTATCACGCTCCCCATCTCTCTTTTCCTTCACAAGTCCCTGTTTCTTCTTGATGGGTATCTCCTCCTGACCGGATAGAGACCTATCGACCTTGTCGCGGTACTCTTGATCCCATAGAGGTTTGCTCGCCTGAGTAGTTGTACTTGCAGTGCAGGAGAAGTCAAAATCGGAACTATCGAATTCGCCGGACACGCCGGAATCTTCACAATCGCTTTGAGGGTGAGCGCCGAAGTGGCGGAAGATCGAAGGGAGAGTGGAAGACGCGAGAGGGATGAGCCACTGGTTCACGGGAGAGAAGGAATTGAGAAGGGTGCCGCTGGGTTTCCGGAGCAACGAGAGTCTGAAGAGGGCTTGCATTTGAGAGGAAGCGTTAGCATGTAAGGAGCTTTCAGATGAAGCTCTCTGCTAGGGTTTAGGGTTTATGACAATGGTGCTGATGATGGTGGTGGTGAAGACTGATGGCATGATGATGAGGAGGATGGTGAGAGTGGTGGTGGTGGTGAACTAGTTGGTTTGGAATTGACGCAACCTGGAGGAGCCGAAAGAGAGGAGGGTTTTTAGGGGTTCGACCCAAGCCGAAACGGGGCGGCAGCAAACGGCGGAGATTTCAAAAACGAGAGAGGTTCGAATCTGAGACGGGCGAGAGCACGGGCACCCGAAGCGCTACCTCAACGGGAGGGCCCGCTCTAACACCGACAAGAATATAAGTGTTATGTAGACGTTAAGTTCAACGGTGTTTCGCTTCAAAAAAATTATTGTCTACCACTGTGTTTTAGTCACCTAAAAGCCTGGTCTAAATTTTTTTCAAGCAAGCGACGTTATATTGATCACAATCAATAGCTCTATTCGTATTTAGAAATACTTATTTGACAGATCCTGCTTTTTGCTTGGGAAATACAAATTATTTGGATGTTGAAAACTAGTTTGTGGATGATCAATTTCCCCAATCCTGATTTTGTCGAGGATGATTGTGCTCCGGTTCGTTGCCTGAAACGATGGTGATGCAATGGAACTCGATCTATGAAGAAAAAAGGTGGTCGCCTTTGGGAGATTGGGAGAAATAAGAAGATGGAATGTTTTTACACGGTTTCCCATGAATGACTTTTATGGGGAAGATTTCTCTACTTGTTTATGAATATTTCTTTGTACAATACTTATAGAGAGTGGTCACAACTTCATCTTCTTGGTTTTTACATCTGGGCTTTCCATTATAAGTTATTTTTCGTCTTTACGTTTATAACATATACATTTAATCTTGTATATATTTTGTATGTAACATTTTCCTCATATTTACAGTCGAGAATGGACATATATTGTGTTACATCTCTCACTTAGCCATTCGAGCCAAGTAATCTAACATATTGGTTTTACCTCCCACTTTTGTAGGATTTTCCAAGTTATGTCATGTATGATTGCTTTTGTAATCATTATCAGTTGTGTGGTTTCTTACCTATACAACAATCACATATATCTCAAACCCATGTTTTGAGAAAAGATATTTTGTTATGCCTTTAGTCAAAGGGTCTGTCAACATATCATATGTTGCCATATATGAGATGGATATTTCCTTTCTCATAACCATATCATGAATATAGTGGTATTTTACTCTTATATGCTTGCTTTTAGAGTTATCAACCTCACTTTTAATCAGAGTAATTGCTGCATTGTTGTCACAATAAATGTCAATCGGCTCGTTGGTTATATCCAATTGCAAATCACGTATGAACCAGCTTATCCAAATTACACTACTTGTAGTCATACAATCTTGTTTCTTGCAAGCCCAAGAAGCAACTCCACCTCAAAATAAGAATATTTGACTTTAAGTTGATTTATTGTTATCTTTGCTCCAAACAAAGTCAATATTTGAGTATTTTAACACTTTCAGTTTATGCTTGAAAAAAAATATAATTTCAAGTCTTTTGTTCATTTAATATATCTAGAGTCCTTTTCACAGCTATCCAATGTTATCAACCATGATTACTTTGATATCTACATATAAGACTAATAGTGAAGCTAATATCTTGTCTTGTATATAACATTGCATACATCAAGCTACCTACAATTTGTACATAAGGAATATTAGACTTATCATTTTCTTCATTGTAATAATCTACCTTAATTTAATCCCTTTCGCAATGGGTGTAGATGTAAACTTGTATTTACTTATTTTAAATTTCTTGAAAATATAATCAATATATCTCTCCTGACGTAGTCATAGAAGTTTAGATTTTCAATCTCGAGAAATCTTTATACTCATGATATAGGATGCTTCCCCTATATCCTTCATTTCAAGTCTTGAGTTTACCTATGACTTCATTTTGATAATCATCTCATTGTCATTCTGAGTCAACAATATGTCATCTACATATAATGATAAGATGACAGTAGATCCCACTGTTCCAAACGTAGATAAAGTGATCAAATTCATTAGCCACAAACCCAAGTTCTAGAATGACATTTTGGAAAGTCAAATATCATTGACGAGATGATTGTTTGAGGTCATATAGGGATTTTTTTAACCTATATATTTTATCTTCTTAGCCTTCAACTTTGTATCCTTCAGGTTATTACATATATATGATTTCATCTAAATCTTTATTTAGAAAAGTAGCTTTTACATCTAATTGATGTAAATCCAAATCATAATATGCTGATATCGGTAAAATTATTCTTATGGATGCAAATTTCATAACAAGAGAATATGTTTCAACATAATTTATCCTCTTATTTTGCAAAAAACCCTTTGCCACCAACCTCACTTTGAACATATTGATTATTCCATCGACCTTGTATTTCTTTTTGAGAACTCATTTACAACCTATAATTTTCATTCATTTAGACAAATAAGTTAATTCTCATACTTGGTTTTTCTCAATGGATTCAATTTAATCATCCATGACTTTTACATAGTTTGATGAGTCAAATAAGTAAATAGCTTGCTGATATGTTAAGTTATCGATTAACTCATCTAAATCCGTTGAATTAAATGTTTTCTCTACAAGGTAAGTATGATAATTCTTTAAGTAGGATGGTGTGACTCTAGGTATTTTATGTTCATTTAAAGTTTCAGTTTGTTAGAAATATTATCTATGGATTCAAATAATGATTGATCTAGATTTACTGGATCATCAACACACTCATCGTCATTTTTAATATCCTCTATAAATTCAGCATTCCTGCTCTCTATGAGTTCATGATCTTTATGATGAAAGTGATATCACTTAGATCATTTAGTATATCCAATAAATATACATCTTAATGAGCTATTGGATAGCTATTTTTTTTGGGTTTTTGGATTATCTCTATAAAGAAAACACCAGACTAAATAAGATAAGAATCTTTACATGACCCAAGTGGTCGTGGGTGGAGGTTCGGGTGGTATGGATGGGTCGTAGCCTATCCCATCTTAATGAGCTATTGTATAGCTTATCTCTAGACTGATCAAGAATCTTTACATGAGTGATAGATCCCCACATCTTAGGGTATCTTAGGTTGGGTTTTCTCCCAAACCATATTTCATATGGTGTAGATATACATTTTTTACATGGTACTTTGTTTAGAATATAAACAATTGTACTTATTGATTCTCTTCAAAATACCCTTGGTAGAGATGTTTATATTAACATAGAGCTTGTTATATTTAATAAGATTATGTTATGTCTTTATGCTATATCATTATGTTTAAGTGTCATGGATATTGTATCTTGCTTTGCAATGCCAAAGCCTTTGCAAAATTCTAAAAATTTTGTAGAGGTGTACTCCCCACCTCAATCTGATATCAAGACATTGATTGTATACCCTAATTGGTTTTTCAAATTCCTGCTCATATTCTTTAAATGCTTCAAGTGCCTCAAATTTATGTGCTAATATATGTATATATATATATATATAGAAATCATCAATAAAGGTTATAAAATTTACCTTTTCATGATGAGATCTTACCCTAAAAGGTCCATAAAAATCAGTGTGAATGATTTTCAATAGGATTATTATCATTGTTATATACAGGTTTCACATTTATCAAAAGTGTCTTTATGAAATCTTGATAGTAAGTCAAAGTCGGACAACTTCCTCAACTTTTTCAGACTTATATGCTCTAGGCGTTTATGCCACACATTCATATCAATATTAAAGGCACAATCAATATAAGTAGAAGATCATTCTCTTTCATTTTTTTTAAATTGAACAATCCTTGTTCATCAAACAATCTTGAGAGGGCTACCCTTTCATGCTTCCCTATGATTACCTTGCTATTGACAAACTTGACTTCAAAACTCTTCTTAACTAATCCAATAACTAAGATCAAATTGCGCATTATAGTTGACACAATTAGTACATCAGGTAGAACAACTAGTATGTCATGTACATGAATCCTAAAGAATCCCACACCAAGGACATCTGAAAATGTATTATTTTCCATATACGCCCCATGTTCTCCTGATTTATATTCTTTTAGATTCATAGCCCTTTCTTTACTCATCGAGATATGTCTTGTTGATTCAGAGTCAATCCACCAATGAAATATTGGGTGATCCATGTAAAGACATTTACAAACTATGCAGATTATGTCTAACTTCTCTAATTGGTCATGCTATTGGGTATTATCACTGTGAGCCTTCTTGTTGTACCCATCTTTCACAATTAAAGCACTTAACCTAAGAAGCGGTTTTCTATGATTTTTTGAAAAAAATATCGTCTTTTATTATTTTTTTCAAACTTCTTATTTGGTTTATTCTTTTTTTTATTTGGCCTAGAGCTTGTGACAATCTCTTTTGGAGTTACTAGCAACTTATCCTTCTGATTTCTATTCATGTGTTCTTTTTTAATTGCTAATTTGAGGGATAACTCAGAAAGGTTTGTTTTAATTCCTAATCTCAAGGATGTGACAACCATATTTCATGAAGAGGGAAAACTATTAAGGATACTTGATATTTGCATAGCCTCGGAGATGATTGACTTTGCTACAACTAAGTCTCTTGCCATTACCAATATTTGGTTTACATGTTCTACTACACTATCTCCTTTTATTTTGTAGTTGTAGTTTTATAGTAATAATATAACATGTAGCTTAGCTTTAGTATTATATTTAGTTTTTATTTAATCAAATATCTCTTTTGCAATCTCATATTCTTCAAATACCCTATTTAGAACTATTGATACTACTTAAGATAGAGTTTCACTAAGACTTGTTCCCCTAACCTAAACTCAATAGTCTAGTGCTTAATGTTGGGTGATTTCTTAATCCACTAAGATGCCTAGGCAAGGAGTGCATGAGTGATGTCCCTCCTCTCCTGCATGTCAATACCAGTCTCTTGCACTTGATCTTTGTAGCTTGACATGAGTGAATGTGGAGATTCGAGCGGTTGTCCAATATCCAATTTGAAGGGACTCCTACTAATCGATTCACTAACCTACAAGTTATAATAAAATTGTATAATATCAATCCACAGGATCCAGTTTTGATGGTTAACACAACCATAACACCTTTGAGAACATTCCAATAAAGCATTGATCCTTCTAGTTTGTTCATTTGTCTCAAGGTAGCAGCTTATTGAGAATAATAACTATAATCCCAACAAACGAAAGACTTCTTTAAAAAAAATTATGTGTCATGATCATTAATGATGTCGGAAGGCAATCCTCAATATTTGCAACATGCCAAATGAAGAACTTTGTAGCACAATTATCTGTACACTTCAATAGAGCCACCACAAAAACCCCTACTTAGAAAATTGATCAATTACTACCAAGATGGTTGACATTTGTCGAACTTGGGTAAATGCAAGTTGAAGTTGATAGAGACACTTTCCCATGACCGTGGAATTGATAGAGGTTCCAAGAGTACTACCTGCCTTTACTTGACCTAATGGTAGATTAAACAAGTGTGCATATATATCGCCATATTGTCGTTCATTTGCAACCAATAATAATCTTCTTCCAATAATGCTCATATCCAATCCATCCCTAGATGCCTTGCATAGGGTGAGTCATGACATTTCTTATGTCCCTTCTCAAGTTTCAAGTTTGAGGCACATAGTCCAATCCCTCAAATAAGTAACAAGCTCTCAAATTTGCCTAGTCTTACCCACATAGGCTAAAAATTTGAGTTGTTTAGCCATCCCCTCTATCTTTAGGCCATTGCAAATATGCTTGATGAGGTTACATTGTACTTTCACCATTTGAGTTCCACTATATACATGAAGAATAACATATAGGTAAACATTATAGTTATGACTATCATCTCTAAGGAACGTCTTGTATGTTTCCTTTTCCTCTTTAGTTATAATTGGAGTAAGTGGTGAAACTGTATCTTTTAGAAAATAACTTAGACCTTTAAGTGTTAGTGCTAACGAGATACATCTTTTTCACACTTAGAAATTTAGAACATTCAATTTTTTTGGTTTTGTCAACTTCGATACACAAGTCCTGGAGTTCATTTTAGTCTGTTTGGCAAAAATTAACAATAAAGCGATTTAAAGAAAAGAAAAAACAATCACTCACATCTTTTAGATAACAAATAGCAAACTACTGAAATTTATAAAATATCTAGGTACTGAACTGGAAATATCTCCAATTACCTAAGAGTAATTTGAATTGATACTTACGTACCGATTTGAAAAATACTCGTAACTTGATTATGTTATTTCAGAACCAATTTTAGGACAAAAAGGTAATATTTCCTTTATTTTATGTCATTGTAATTTCCCAAAATCTTAAAAGGCAGCCCAGGAATTTTACCCTTCTATCCTATTTTATAATATTTCAAAAAACCCCCATATAGAATAGTAAAATGGCACCATGGCACTTGGTTTTTCTTTAAAATCTAAAAAGGTAGGGGTAGTACTATCTTTTTATATAGTGGTAAAATTATGAAATTTCATCCGTCCAAGGGCAATCATGAAATTTCACATATCAATATTTTTATAATTTTCAAAAACTACTAGAGGACAGTTTTATCTTTTTATCTGTTAAGGGCAAAATTATTTTTTTACTTAAATATATGAACTTTTTTTGTAATTTTGTCTAGTGGTAGATTTGAAATATTTAAGAAATGCTAGGGCAAAACAAACTTTTCAACCCGTTTGCCATTGTTTTGTCGCCCGTGATTTTGAAAAACCATTGGGCAGTTTGTAGATCTTTCTAGGAGAGGGAGAGAGAGAGAGAAGAGGGAGGGAAAAAGAGAGGAGGAAGGCGACCGGGAGAGAGAGTACATAGGTATAGCGGGGGAGAGAGAGAGGAATACAACATGAGAGAGAGAGAGGAAGAAGGAGGAGGGTGTCACTCTATCAGTCTGTGTTGACCTCACCTCTCTGCCTTCGAGTCTCCTTTGTCATTGGGCGTCTCTACCTCTCTGCTCTTGTGGCCTCTCGCATTTGGGCGTCTCTACCTCTATGTTCTTAAGGCCTATCGCCTTTTGGGTGTTTTATGTTTGTTTGTTCTTGAGACCTCTTGCATTTTGGGTATTTTTTGCTCTTTGTTCTTCTAGTCTCTCACTTTTTGGGTATTTCTGTCTCTCTATTATTATTTATATATATATATATATATATATTGATATTCTTACCTATTTTGCAGGTTCCAGACCAACCAGGCCCTGATACCAATGTCAGGGATAATCGTGCTCTGGTTTATTGCTTGAAATGACGGTGATGTAGCGAAACTGGGATCTATGTAGAAACATGATTGTCACCTTTGGGAGATCGAGAGGAAGAAGATGTAATGCTTTTACACGGTTTAGCACATATGTTTTTCCAAGAAAGATTTCTCTACTTGTCTTTGTATATTTTGATTCACTTCTATACAATATTTATATAGTGATTATAGCTTCATCTTCCTGATTTTCACATATGATCTTTCCGTTATAAGTTGTTTTTCGTCTTTACTTTTGTAATGTATACTTTTAATCTTGTATATATTTTGCACGCAACATTTTTCTCAAATTTACAATCGAGAATGGACATATACTGCATTATAGATTTTGGTAGTTTTTCAGATGACTTAATACAAAGTTAGATATATATTTAGCTTTTCTAACTTCAAACATTTAAAAAGGCATACTACAGATTAAACATATATAAGAATTTTATGTGCATAGCTTTGATCCACAAGGGCTGCTTCAATCGGGTTTAAAAAGTTACTTTGAAAGTTTTTAATAGTCATTTAGCTTAGTGCTTATTGCTATTAGAAGAAGCGACAATTCTAATAACACTTGAAAGAACCCTAGTGGAGCTAGGCATGATGCGGAGCATATATGGAAACTATGACCCTCATTCTCAAATGTAAAGATGGATGAGGTCACGTTCTCAAGAATCTAATTGAGTGTATCTTGGTATCATTGGTACTATGTATTCAGGCAAGGAAAGCAATCACAAGACAAATTGTTGCATTGAAGGAAAAGTGGATCCAATGCCAAGTTAACACTACTCCTAAAAAAATAGAGAAAAGTAGAAATGAAAAGAGTTGACAATATGATTGATTGGATCCCTTGCTCGATCAATATTTATAGGCTTTTCTCAAGGTGGCAACAGTTGAGTCCATCCTCTATTCTCGTGCACACAAATTTCAATAACTTTTCACTTGGATCATTTCTATTGCCTTTTATTCTATAATGTTAGGTGTACATCTCTAATGATTTCTCACTTATAACTACTATCACTTCATGCCTCGAGAGTCCTCTACATTGTGGGTCTAAACAAATGCCCCCTTCTAAGCCCATTGAGAGCTTATCACCCTCAATTTTCAACAAGGATATGAAGCACTTGTTCTCACATAATGAACAAGCATTGCATTTGAGATTTGGTTATGTGCAAGGATAGATTATTGATCTCATATGTGTTGATTTCTCAATTGTTGATTCCTATTTGAAAAGCGAAAAGTCATGCTTGATGAATATGTTCTCTTGATTGTATTGATCTCCATTCACGAAAAATATATTTTTTCTTGAATAATGATTTTGTATTTGTGAACCTACAAATAAGTGATCTAAGTCTTTACATCACTCTTTACGAAAGGTGCTTGATTAGGAGGACTAAACCCATATCTTTGAAGTTGTTCAAGTGTAAGCAAGTGGTTTTGAAGATTTAACTAGAGCCAAAAAGCAGCTCTAGGAGAGCACTTTGAGAAAAAAATGGATTTATACATTTTGGAATTCTTTGAGAACTAAATGGACTTGTGCATTTTGGATTTGATTCATTCATTGTTGATCTTTGATTTATAGTGGAGCAACATTATTGAGCTTTGAATCTTCTAACACAGTGTTGTTAAGGAGGAGTTTACAAGGAATAACAAGAGCAATAAAGAAAAGATAAGATATATGCATATTTTTTTTATCTTTTATATAATTGCATTTTTAGTTTTTATCCCTCTATTATTTGTTGTCCTTGGATGTCCGTTACAACTAGTAGAAATGGTCCCTACCTTAATGATTTAGTTTATAAATTGAATTTGATATATTTATTTAAAAAGCAATTTGTTTTGTAAAAGGAAACGGTCTATGCAATATGGAAGGGAGCTCTCCTTTCTTATTACATAGTCGTTATAGTCGTTATGTATGAGGATTTATGGCCATCTATATCCCAGATTTATCATTTCTTAGTTGGCTATATAAGATGAATCATGAGACAATGGTTTCCTCTCAATATTTAGTAAATTTCCCAACCATATCACTTTTTGGTTGTACTAATAATGCAATTGCCATAAGTCTTACATGCTATGCGTTTTTTTGTAACCAAGGCACTTTTCCTATGTAACAACTCATCTTTAAGTTTTGCTTTGTCCAAAATTCTAAACATGTCTTAACCCAATGCTTGTAACATGTTTAGTAAATAAATATTTCAATATGCCTTTTGTCAAGGAGTTTGTTATCATATCCCTAATAGAAATATAAGATACATATATTTCATTTTTTTGTATTATATCATTATGTACATAATAATACTTAACATTATATGATTATTCCTTCAGATATCAACTACACTCTTTGTAAGAGTTGTGATGGCATCATTGTCATAATAAATGTCAATTAGCTTGTTGGTTTTCAAATCATAAATTAATTGGTCTATTCAAAAGACACTCATTGCAGTAATATTGTAATAAATATATTCAACTTCTTGTGTTTGCAAAGCTATATAATAATGTTTCTAGCATGATCAAGAAATAACAACACCTTCATATAAGAAAACTTGATCAAAGGTTGATTTATTGTCATCTTTGCTTTCAGCAAGATCAACATCTGAGTATCCAGTTATTTCTAGTTCATTTACTTGATAGCATAATTTCAAATCTTATGTTCATTTTAGATATCTCAAGATTCTCTTTATAACAACCTAGTATTGGCAACTGGGATTACTTCAATATCTACTTACGAAACTAATAATAAAGCTAATATTGGGTCTCTTATATGACATAATATACATAAACCTACTAACGGCTTCAATACTAGGAACATTTGGATTTTCTTTTCTATCACTAGCACAATCAACTTTACTAAGCTTGACCCCTTTTGTAATAGGTGTACTTGTAGACTTTAAGCCATACATTCTAAATTTCTTAAAAATATAGTCAATATACCTCTCTTGACTCAGACATAATAATCTAGATCCTCTGAGTAATCTTAATACCTAGGATATAGTTCAAACTTCAAACTCAATTCTTCAATGTATATACCATGTCATCATGACCTTTAATTACATAATCTTTTGGCTATGTTATGCAAATAGTTTCATTAAGGTCACTGTTTTAAAAGGTAGTATTTACATATAACTATGTAAATCCAAATCGTAAAATGTTGTACTTTCTAGAATTATCTATGTATCAATAAATCAATTCTTTCTTTTTGTAAAACACTTTTCCCAACTCTCGTTTTAAATTTGTCTATTGAGTACTCATTTGCAACCAATTGCTTTTCTTCTACTAGGCAAAACTTTCAATTCTCAAACTAGTTTTTCTCAATGAATTTGAATTTTTATCCATTACTTTTACCCATTTTAGTGATTCAAATGAGTTTATAGCTTTATGATTAGTTAGGTTATCAGTCACCTCATCTAAATTTATTGAATGACAAATCTCTTTAATTAAATAAGTATAATAGTCCTTTAAATAGGATAGAAGAGATGGTGGTCTTGTATGACCATTCAAAGTTTTAATATTAAAGGGAAAATCATTTGGTTCAATTTTTATAGGTTTAAAAGATGATTAATCAAAATCTTGAAGAACATTATCATTCTCATCATTATCTATAAAAATACCATTCTTAATATCCTCTAAGAATTCAACATCCCTACTTTCTATCAACTTGAGGTCTTTATGATAAAATTGATACACATTTGATCTCTTTGGGTATCAAATAAAGATACACCTCAAAGATCAAAGGTCTAATTTATCTCTAAACTGGTTTAAGATCTTTACAAATACTAGGGAGCCCCACCTCCATAGGTGACTAAGGTCTAGTTTTTTATCAACCTACAACTCATACAACGTGGTAAATATAGCCCTATATGGAACTTTGTTTAGTATATACATTGTTGTAGTCATAGCTTCTCCTCAAAATACTCTAGGTAGAGAAGTATTAGTTAATATGAACCTTGTTATATTTAGAAGGGTTTATCATATTATTTAGCTACACTACCTTGTTGAGGTGTTTTAGACATTGTATATTGCTTAGATATATTATATTCTTCAAAATATTCAGAAAACTTATTTGAGATGTATTCACCATCTCTATCAAACCTTAGCACTTTAATCATACAACCTAATTGATTTTCAACTTCTTTCTTATATTCTTTAAACGTATTTAACGCTTTAGACATATGTAACATGATATATATATTCATACCTCTAGTAATCGTCAATGAAGATTTTAAAATAAATCTTCTCTCGTTGAGACCTTATTCTAAAAGGTCTATAAATATCAATGTGAATGATTTATAATAAATTTATGGTCATGCTTGCTTTTATAAGAAATGGTTTTCTCATCATTTTTTTGAATGCAAGCCTTATATTTGTTAAATGTGGTTTCATCAAATTCAAGTAATAAGTTAAGTTTGCTAATTTATTTAGCTTATTTAGACTAACATGTCCTAGCTTTCTATGCCTCTCATTTACATCAATAAGCATTACACAATCAATATAAACAAAAAAGATAAATGGTCCTCCATTATTCATTGTACAGAGTTTAAACAAGCCCTGATTAGAATAATGAATAACAAAAAAGTCTACATGATCATGCTTCTTATGGTCACCTTCCTAGAAAAAACAAACATTAAAACTCCTTTTGACCAATATCAACAATACACTAAATCACACCTTATATTAGGCATAATTAGTATATGAATCAGTAATATAAGAACACATGATACATCCTAAAGATCTCGACTTCCAAAACACTTGAATGTGTTGTTTTTCATGTAGGCACACAATATTTTTAAGGTCGGTACTTCTTGAGGTCAATTGTCCCATCTTTACTCTTTGCAATATGGTGTGTTACTACAAAATCAACTCACAACCAAAAATGTTATGGTCTAAATGAAGACACTCAGAAATCACATAGGCTGCTTCACATTTTTACTTATAACAATCCTATTGGGTACTATCATCATCCTTCTTGCGATTGCGACAATCTCTTTTCTAGTACTCTATTTTTCTATAATTAAAGTACTTTATTCGAGAAGCGAATTCTTGTAATTTCTTGATATTTTTGAACTTGTCAAAAATTTTATTTATTTTTTTGTAACGGTTTTGGAAACTGAAGCTTAAATCATCTTGAGCAAGAAATATTTTTTCTTTTTGCCCTTCTTAAGGGTCTCCTCTTCAATTGTGAGTGGGAGTTGGACTAAGGTAGCTATAGAGTTAACTCTAAGAGCAATGCTAAGAAGAGAGAAGGTTGTTCAATATAGCAGAGATTTGCATTGGGTTGGGGATGATTGTGTTAGCTACAACTAAATCTTTGGCCATGACAAATATCTTCTTTATAAGCTCGACTACATTGTCCGACTCTTTCATTTTATTGAAGTTGTATTGTTGCAAGAACAACTCAACATGTAACTCCACTATAATGTCATACTTTATCGTGACTACATCAAATATTTCTTTTGAAGTCTTGTAGCCTTCAAAGCTTCTAATAAGATCATCTTCCGTATAGGTCAATATTATAGTTTTTGCTAAAATATATCCTTAGAGTGGGTTCAATCCTAGTTTCTTGAATAACATAATTAATACCCTCTAGAGTCAGTATCAAACAAACACCTTTTTTAGGTTTAAAAGTTTAATCCATTTAGTTTTTAGGTTTTATTATCTCAAAAACACAAACTCTAGAAGTTATTTTTGTTACTTGACAAAGTTCTCAAAAAATAAGAAAGGTCTAGCAACCAAGACAAGCAAGCAAGAAGAAACAATGATTTTAATAAGCAATTACCTATACTAAGAAAATTCAAATCAACAAAAAATACAAACTCTAAATAACAAAATGATAATGAACCTCCAAACAATAATTTCTTAAAAATTACTAAGAGCAATCTTCAAATGCTAGTTACCACCTGTCTACAAATAGAAATCATCTCAGGTACTAATATGGAAATAGTATAAATTTGTATTTAAATTTTAAATATAATTTGGTGTAAAATTTCTAGTAAAGTCGTAGAAGTATAATTTCTATAATAAGCATTATCCAACAATTCTGACAAAGCATGTCAATTGTACATAACAAAATATCATAGATCGATAAATATAAGTTGTTGTCGACATTTTTCTAAAAGATCTCAATTAACATTTACTAGTAGATTTTTTCTAGGGCAAATAAGATATTATCGAAGTCAATGGTACGCAGTGAGGTAATCTTGCCTCCCGTAAACTAGCAGCTGAAAACAATTGCACTCATGGTTGGGTTGTTGGCAGATTGCAAAAACCAAAGGAGGTTTTCCCCTTTATATTCAAACCAATTCTGATTTGCGAGTTCTGTGAGCTGAAGAAATTCATAGTCTCTGGTGTTGCTGAGGAAGAGATTTCCTTTGAAAAAGGGAACCCTTGCGGGAGGGCAAGAGCGAATAAGGGATAAAATTATCCATGTGAATAAGTTGCTCAATGTGTGGTTGAGAGACAATGTTTCTTTCTTGCCTATTGTGTTCTTCTGATTCTCTCATGTTCAATATTGTCTTCGAAAAATAGAAAGAAAAGGAGCAGAGAGAGGAGAAAAACTATGTTCCTCTATCTCTTGGTTGGCAAGACTAGATCAACAATCTAACCCTTTGTTCCTTTCACTCTTCACTTTTTAGAGTCCTTTTTACAAAGTAGCGAAGATCAATGTCAGGAAGAATGTGTTGGAAATAACTGTATAAATACATGCATAAGAAACCAATATTCAATAATTATAAACATGCCCATCAATAAATATTGCAAATCCAAAGTAAGCCATAAACAAACTATACAAAAAATACAAACAAATTGTAATAAAAAAAGGAAGACTTATTTGTATGAGTCGCCTTTGCAAACTTGTCTTAGATAAATCAGTGCCATGTTACAGATTATGTAGTGGTACCTTCACTTTCCTCATAGGATAAAATGCACACATAATACAAAGCCACATACCTTACTTCGAGTCGACTTCGACCACGCCTTAGTCACCTTTGGTTGGAGAAAAATGATGGCAAGGATCAATCATCGTAGGTAGAAAGACACCATGGCTAGATAACGCATGCTGAGAGTAGAGACAGAGAAGAAAGAGTATTTAAGTGCATAAACCCAAATTAGAGAGCCATAATCTCTTATTTATAGGTTGCGTGAGGAACACATATTTCATCTAAACGACACATCTCTTTGTCCTGTAACCATTCACGTGTAAACACTTATGACTGTTAAATTAAAAGTTTTTGATGTAAAAAGATAGACCAAAGACAATTCTCAAGCATAAGCTTGGCATGACTTGACATGCATATGTGTGATATAATATGTCCTCCTCAAGCTCATTAAACTAAGGTTCATGACCTACCAATTATATAAAAAGACACGTGAGTTTGTCTCATTTTTTAATATGAGACTAAACTTTGTCTTCTCTTCATTTTCATGTGAATAAGTTCCTCACATGTGACTTTTTATGCTTTAAGACTTTCACATATATCATATCAACTGAATATTTAGATATGATAAACATCAATTAATGTACATGAATTTAATTAACTCAACCTTAATTAACATTAAATCCAACAAAATATTCGAGAAGCAACCAAGAGTGATCAATGAAGGCCCAACTACTGCCCAACAACCTTATAGGATGAGTTTTTCTTTCCTCATCATTTCTTCCTCCTTTGTGTTTGATTGGATTTTCTGTTTAACCTTATGTACTTTTCAGATCATGTATATTCCGAACTATTCTTCTATATTCCATAAGAATTAAGGAGGAAACTAGGCAAAGTAAAGATTTCTCTATGAAAAAGGACTCCGATCACTTCATCTGATCTCATTCGAGCTCTTATCACTTTGTCTCTCTTTTGATAGGACCTCTTTGAAATATTTTCTGATTTTGATTTTTGATTATTTATTTTTTAACTCCGCCTATGTAAGGGATCACTCTTGCATTGCCGGTCCCAAGCCCGGATAAAGGAAGAGGGTTGTGTTAGGCTTTCGATAGCTAGCGTAAAACTTCGTCGGATTTTTACAACATGGATTACAAAAATTATGAGCATTGCTTTGCGGTGTACCCGCCTAGCGACGTGCTGCGGAGCCCGAATGCAGTAAGAAATAAGCAGGGGCCGCTACATTTTCGCCCGAATGTAGTGAATCAATTGCAGAGAGGGTTTCCACATCATGGACGGGTGTGGATAAAGAAGTTAGTCCCACTACATTGCCGCCCGAATGTAGTGAAAAATTTTCAGAGAGGGTCTCCACATTTTTATTATTGACGAATGCGGGCGGGGGGGGGGGGTAAGGAAGCTAGTCCAAGATAATAAGATTCGTATTGGTTCTTGAAATATCGGAACATTATCGGGTAAGCTAATGGAGGTGGTAGATACTATGATTCGGTGAAAGATTCATATTCTATGTTTACAAGAGACAAAATGGGTTGGAGAAAAAGCAAAGGAGATAGAGGATACAGGTTTTAAATTATGGTACTCAGGTAAAGAAAAGGCTCGAAACGGAGTTGGTATTATCATAAATAAAGATTTAAAGGAGAGTGTAGTATACATACAACGATATGGTGACCGAATCATGACGTTGAAATTAGTGTTAGGAGCAAAGGTTTTGAATATAGTTTGTGCTTATGCACCCTAAGTAGGACTAAAAGATGGTATAAAGACAGTTTTTTGGGAAGAGTTAGATAAGGTGTTTCAAAAGATTCCACAGAGGGAGATGATTTGTTTAGGAGGAGATTTAAATGAACATGTCGGTAAAGAGGCATTAGGATATCAAGGGATTCATGGAAACTTTGGTTTTGGGGATATAAACGAGGAAGGTAGGGAGATTTTAAATTTTGCTATGTCATTTGATCTCTTTATATCAATACAATCTTCAAAAAATGAGATGAACATTTAATTACTTATAAGAGTGGCTTATCACAAATACAAATTGATTACTTTATTTGTAAAAAAAAGATAGAGCGTGTTGTAAAGATTGCAAGGTAATTCTAGGAGAAAACTTAACTACTCGACATCGACTTTTAGTTATGGATTTACAAATTAAAAAATGGAAAAATAAGAAAAGAGTGCATCGAGCTATTCGGACTAAATGGTGGAACCTCAAAAGCGAGAAAGAAGATATATTTAAACAGAAAGTCCTTCAAGGAGATGTTTGGAATTATGTTGGTATACACTGTGATATGTGGAACAATATGGCTATACATATTAGGAAAGTGGCGAAAGATGTGTTAAGGGTATCTAAGGAAGGTGTACCGGCACAAAAAGAAGCTTGGTGGTGGAGCGAAGTAGTACAAAATAAAATCAAGGCAAAGAGGGCATGTTACAAATTACATTATGCTAAGAAAACTAGTGAAACTTTAGAAGCTTATAAGAAAGCAAAGAAGGAAGCGAAAAAGGTCGTTAGTAAAGCAAAAGCTAAGATTTGGGATGACTTATATAAAAAAACTCAACTCAAAAGAGGGTGAAAGAGATATTTTTAGGATAGCTAGGGCTAGAGATAAGAAAACGAAAGATCTTAATTATGTTAGATGCATAAAAGACTAGGATGAAAAAATTCTAGTGGCAAATGATGATATAAGAAATAGATGGAAAAACTATTTTTATAATCTTTTTAATGAAAATAAAGATGTTAGTATTAGTTTAGGAGATTTAGCTAAGTCAGAAAAGTATATAAACCACAATTTCTACCAACGTATTCAAAAGAATGAAGTCAAAGAGGCTCTTAAACATATGAAGAGTGGTAAATCGGTAGGACCAGATAATATTCCTATAGAAGTTTGGAAAATACTAGGAGAAATAGGAATCACTTGGCTCACAAGACTATTTAATGAAATATGGAAAAACCAAAAGATGCCTGAGGAATGGAGAGCAAGTACACTTATACCCATATATAAGAACAAGGGAGACATTCAAAATTGTGCGAATTATCAAGGTATCAAGTTAACGAGTCATACTATGAAATTATGGGAAAGAATTATCGAACGTAGGTTAAGACAAGTATCAAGTACAATAGAGAACCAATTTGGATTTATGCCAGGCAGATCTACTATTGAAGCGATTCACCTTTTGAGACGTCTTATGGAACATTTTAGAGCAAAAAAGAAAGACCTTCACATAATATTTATTGATCTCGAAAAAGCTTATGATAGGGTACCGAGGGAGGTTCTTTGGAGAACTTTGGAAAAAAGAGGTATCACATTGACATATATTGACCTTATAAGAGACATGTATGATGGTGCAAAAACATGTATGAGGACTCATGAAGGAACGACAGACTTCTTTGAAGTTAATATTGGGTTACATCAAGGATCAACTTTAAGTCCATACTTATTTATAATGGTGATGAATGAGTTAACAAAACATATTCAAGATGAAGTACCTTGGTGTATGTTATTTGCGGATGACATTGTATTAGTGGAGGAGTCTAAGGAAAAAGTTAATAGAAAATTGGAACTATGGAGAGAAACATTAGAAAGCAAAGGCCTCCGACTTAGTAGAACAAAGACTGAATATATAGAATGTAAGTTTGATCATTTGGCTACTTCAGAGGACATAGAAATTAAAATTGGCACACATTGCATTCCCCAAAAGGAAAGTTTTAAATACCTAGGGGGTGATGGAAGAATTGATGGAGATGTTACACATAGAATTAATGCTGGTTGGTTAAAATGGAGAGGAGCATAAGGTATTCTTTGTGATAAGAAGATACCATTAAAATTAAAAGGTAAATATCATAGAGCAGCAATTAGGCCTGCCATGTTTTATGGTTTTGAGTGTTGGGCAGTTAATCATCAACATGTACAAAAGATGTCTGTGATAGAAATGAAGATGTTGAGATGGATGAGTGGTCATACAAGAAAAGACCGTATACATAATGAGGTTATTAGAAACAAATTAGGAGTAGCACCAATAGAGGATAAAATGAGAGAATGTCGTTTAAGATTGTTTGGACATATAGAAAGAAGATCAAAAGAAGAACCTGTAAGAAGGTTAGAAAAACTAAATTTGGAAAGTATTAAAAGAGGTAGAGGATGACCACAAAAGTGTTAGAAAGAAACAATAAAGAATGATCTAGCTTATTGGGAGTTAACTGCTAACATGGCACACGATAGGGATCTGTGGAAACAAAGAATCCATGTAGCCGACCCCTCTAGTATGGGAAGAGGCTTAGTTGTTGTTGTTGTTGTTGTTTGATTTTTTATTTTTTTAAATAAAACTTTAAAAAGGTTTAAGGTAAGTGATTCTGCACAAATGTATGCTATTATAGCCGAATGAAAAGAAATAGATATATTCACACAATAGTTTTAAATCTATATTATTAGAGGTATTAAAAAAAAGTATCAGGGTTCGGTCCTAAAGTGGCCGATCAAACAGGATCAGGCACTTGTTAGGTCAAGCAACTCTGATATCAATATTGATCTTTGATTTGTAGTGGAGCAATGCCTTTGAGCTTTAGTTCTTCTAGAACGATACCGTCAAGGAGGATTTCACAGCAACGACATTAGCAATAGAGAGAAAGAGAAGAAGACAATATATGTGTATATTTCTATCTTCTATATCATTGCTCTTTTAGTTTTTTTCTTATATTATTTGCCTCCTTCCATGTTTGTTACAACTAGTAGAAACGGAAGCCAATATGAAACATCGTCTGCTTCTAGGTTCCATTATCGTTGTTGTAGAAAAATGTGCACATCTTTGGGAAGATCTATGCTTGTGGGCTCTATCGAGGATTATGAGGATTCTATGATGGAATTGCTTATTCCAACAATCGGAATTAACAAAGCACTCAGTGAAATTGCTGATTCCGGCTGTTCCTGTTGTTGTTCTCTTGCATTACGGAAAGGTTTTTCTAATACTACACCATCCATGACAGCAACTAAGGTTGGTATTTGGTACCTATGAGGATTCTCTATCAAGATAGTTATAAAAAACTAAAAAATAGCTCATAGATTGGAAGATTGATGAACAATTTCCCCATTGCCTTAGATAGCAAGGTGTATGGAATTCTGTTGCCCTTCGTATTTCAAAACCACCTTCCATCTTAGGTTTATTATTCATTTTTTATAATCTCTTAAAATGAATAAAGCATCATCAACGTTGAAGGTGTGAGACCAGCTGAAGTTTTAGATTAATATTGAGAAATTTTTGTTTGCTCTTGTTCGTTATCCATTAAGTGAAATGGTCGCTCCATGATTATGAAAAACAGATAACGTGATAAGCTCTCATTGTCGAATGACTCAACCACTATGAAATTGATCCATAGCGTCGTCATTTATGATAACTGAGAAGGAAGAAGTTGAGGTACATTCCATAATTAAGTCCACATACTGGGTGTTATGTCGAAAAAAAACATCGATTTTTAAGAAATTTCTAGCCAGTTTGTTCATAAGTGTGTTCACTAAGTCCGCCGTAATGAGCATTGAAGGCTTCTTGTGAGTCTTGAGACAGTGAACAATCTCATGAGCTAAGAGAATACTATCTTGCATCTTTCTTCCCTTAAGAAAGTCTCTTTTATCGCTAATAATCTGTTCTAAATGGAGTTTGATTGTATCGACCATGATCTTGAAGATGATTTTATTGAAAAGTTATAGAGGTTGATGGGATGGAATCGAGCGATTCTTTTCTCACTTTCCTGAGAAGCACTTATGGGGCATGGGGCTGCCAATTTTGGAACTCACCCAAAAACTCTAGGAACAGGTTGGGGTTTAGCTCGATAAAGATCAGCTCGGATCAATTTAAAGCAACCGGAGAAAAAGTTAGGTGGGGTTTGGTTAGACTTCAGCCTGACCTGATTCGGACCCGATGTTGTATATACATATACCATTGTACATTAACTCAGAAACCCAAATATTTTTTCTTACCAAATATATTATTTTTTACATTATGTATATTTTAAGGTTTTATTTACATATTTGCATATATATATATATATATATGCACATCTTCTAACTTTCTCTCTTGAGTTTCCATTTTTTTATCTTTAATGCTATTTATATATTTGTTTTTTTTCTTTAATCGTGTTGGTTTGGGTTGACCCAAAGAGGGTGGGCTAGGATTGAACAAAAATGACCCAGTTAGTTTAGGGTCTACCTATTTCATGACACGGCCCCTAATATCCTACCCACTGACCCGATTTGGTACCACTATGGCTAGAGACGGGCTTGATCTTACCAGGCTTCAGGGTGCTGCTATAAAATGTTGTTAGAGAGGATCATAATCGGTTACGGGTCACCGTTGTAAATACAGGGCGTGTTCTAATGTGCTTTGATAGAAAGGTTCCTCCACCTACCGACTACGCCTTTTCCGTATTCATGGTTCCGTTCTAACCTCAACTTCAAACTTTACTGCTACTCTCAGTTCGTAACTTTTAAAGAACTGAATCAAACTGTGTTATGGTCAGAACCGAACCACCAGCTCCATTTTAGTTCGGTTTTAAACCACAGTTCTACTTAAAGGTTTTGCTAAACATAATATATTATATCATCATATTATTTAGATCTACGGTCCACATTTTATATATATACAAAGTTATAAAACTCTTATAAAGATTTACATCTCCATGTATATACACACACACGCACACACACACACACACACACACACACACACACATATATATATATATATGTATAATTAATGGTTTGTTCACTTGAATTCAATTATTAGAACCGTGAACCAACAACTTTTTTCATGCTAAAACCGAACCAAACCAAATCGCAAGGCATTTAAAATCAAACCAAACCGCCAATTTGATTCAGTTCTAGTGGTTCCACGAACACCCCTACTAAGAAGGGTCATCCCCCATCAGTTCTTATAGAGGTGCTTGCATCGCTGGCCCATCCTCGAGAATGGAGTTGTTGGAGGACACCCTGCCAAGGGTAGTGTTGGGCCCTACATGTTGAGCAACTCCCAAAAGAATAAAATCACTTGTAATATTTCAAATAAACATGGTCCCTCCTCCCGTCTGTTTCGGCAACCGGAAAAACGTCCAGAGCTCCCCCGTCTGCAAAACCTGTCTTCAGATCCAGGATAGCACTATTTTTCCAAATTAAGACCTGGACGATTATCCCAATCCAATCCAATTAGTAGGTTATCAGTCTACATTTGTCTCTGCCGAAAGGGTAGATGCGGTGAAGCTCACGTTGTAGTGGTCGGGTTAGAGTTTCACCCTCATACATGACTAAGGCTAAGCTGTCAGATGATTTCCATGCATACATAGTTCTGACAGGGAACTTACTGAACTTGCAGCAAAGAAAGTAATCAAATAGCCAAGGACAGGTATTATTGCAATCATTCACGAACAAGCACGGCAAAATTTTTATAAGCTGTCAAGTAAAGAAACCATGGATTGTGATGGTTGTATGTACACAAGCATATGAGAGAGAGAGAGATCAGAAAATGGTGTCCAGAGTAAGTTTCCTTTTAGGAGGGGAAATGTCCCCAGCCTGTTTCTGCAACTCCATGAACGCAGACCCCTTGTGAGCAAATAAACGCCGGAGATTTATTACTGAAAGCTCATTAAAACTGGCAACAGCAAGGTCTGCTTGCACCAACTCGTATCTGTACCAAGTTCCATAAAAGCAGGTTATGTTCCCCTTAGAATCTCACAACCAAAGGCATCCAAATTATAGTTCTCTATCCAGCATGTGTTTCTGCCGTACAAGCTATTTCAGCAAAGAAAGAAATCAACAGCAGGAGAGATCGGGAACAAAACTTACGCGGGGTGAGCACCAATTAGAGCAACTGCCATCATCGTACAATTATGTGCAGCAGTAATTCCTCTGGGGTCATCTTCAAACACAACGCATTTGGATGGTCTCCGATCCAACTGCAGCAGACCAGAAAGAACAAAGAGAATAAATATCCAACATCATGTAGATACCCTTCTAGATTGGCCAAGATTTAAGTCTGGAAGGGATTAGGCAAGAGGATGGAAGGACATTTCCACAAATATAAGCTTATTAGATCAGCAAAGTCCAACATGAAAAGGAAGGCCTCTAAAGTGTTGGAAGAAAACAATAAAACATGATTTATTATAGAATTAAATGCTAATATGACACTAGATAGAGCTCAACGACAACTACGAAGAATCCATGTAGTTGACCCCACAGTGTAGAAAAAGGCTTGGTGTCCATTTTATTTTTGCTTTTTCTTTTGGTAGACAAGTCCCAGATGGAACCTGGATGGAACGAGGAGGCACAAACCCCCAGATATAATAATACAAATAAATGAATTTTCAATCCATGGCCCAAACATACCCTCAGACCGACTCAAAATGCATACAGAAAATAATACAAATACACGCAGAGCATGAGATATATATCATCGATTAAATAAATTTGTTGAACATATTGCTTCTAGGCATGGTTTTGAATTTCAAAACCCCCAGGTATAATAACCAAAAAGTATCTTGAGATTCTGAATTATTTCAATCCATGGATCAAATTGCATAGTTTTGATGTTCAAGGGGCTACATCTATGTTGCACGGGTACACCCAAATGGGCAACGTACCCGTATCCGGTATGCACCAGGTATGGGTACATGTATCGTTATGTCTGAGTACATGTACCAGGTATGGGTACATGTACCAAGGTATGGGCATATGTATCTTTGCTACAAGATAAAATGACAGGAGATGAAAATTAAACTACAAAGGTTCTTATTTTAGAGTGAAGTGTCAGTTATATGACACCACTGTTCCTGATTAATATCTTTAAGAGATAAGACAAATTGAGAGAATAACATATAAAAGAGTAAGACAAATGCAAGTTCCCTTACCAACTATGGCTATAAGTTTCAATCTACCTACATGTGAATCATTTGATAGAAGTAAAAGAAAAATAATTAGTGAAGGCCAATTATCAAAAGCATTTAATAATGAAGCAAATGATCATTTGACATATGAAATAACAAGGTTATTTTATTTTGGAGGTTTGTCTTTTAATGTAGCTCGAAACCCTTACCTTGCTTTGAAAAATATTTGTGTACCTAAGAATACACCAAATAATGAGAGTGTTTATGCCAAGTGTCATTGGATTAATGCTATTGTTGATGATGCCGTTTTCATTAGAAATTTTATCATGAATTATTCCATGAAGCTAGCCATGTTTAATCAATTTGTGCATTTGAAGCTACTTGCTATTCTTTGAGACTAGATTTGCCTCCACCATTATAATGTTGAAAAGGTTGAGAACCATTAAGCATGGCCTCCAATCTATGGTCATTAGTGAAGAATGGTCTCACTATAGAGAAGATGATGTTCAAAAGGTGCCTTTGTGAAAGAAACAATTTTGAATGACCTTTGGTGAGATAAAATTGATTATATTCTAAGCTTTAGAAAGCCTATCTATGAAATGCTTCGTTCTTGTGACATCGATAAGTCAAACCTTCATTTGGTTTATGAACAATGGGATTGTATGATTGAGCAAGTGAAACTAACAATCTATTAACATGAGGACAAGGAGTTGAATTAATATTCATCCTTCTATAAAGTAGTGTATAACATCCTAATTTACAGTGGACTAAAAGTTGCATACTTCTTCATTGCTTCGCTCACTTACTCAATCCTAGGGAAATTTAATTAACTTCCAAGTTCTATCTTTTTTTATTTTTCTTAGATGAAATTTGGTTTTCGTATTATAGTAATCATAATTTATATTTTGTATAATAGGTATTATTGCGAGACAATGACTTGAGGAAGCTCCAAATCGAGTTCCCTCATATAGGGACAATGAGATTTGTTTAGGGAGAGAAACAAATGCCTAAGGAATTACTTTCCAGATCCAAAGGAAAGGCTAGAGGCCACTACGGAGTTTGTTAAATTCTCAAGTGCCGAAGAAGAACTTGGCCAATTTGATTGCTTGCAAGATAGGTGAAACTTGAAACCAAAGGAATAGCGGGTCATGTATGGAGCTTCACTCCCTAAACTTCAAACCATTGCCTTGAAGCTCCTTCACAACCTTGTTTTTCCTCTTGTTGTGAAAGGAATTGAAGCACATATTCCTTGATCCACTCCATGAAAAGAAATAGGTTAAATCCCAAAGAGAAGTGAAGATTTAGTTTTTGTTCACACAAATCTTCGTCTCCTCTCAAGGAAGAGTAAGAACTATAATGAGGTGAGACCAAAATGTGGGATATTGGTGGAGATGAAAATTTCTGAATTATTTCAGTTCATTAATCAAATCTCAGTTTTGACACTAAATAACTGACTTGGGATAAAAAGAAGTCACTACATTTATTTCTTTTCCTGTACTTTCAATGATTAGAGCAGAGAATAGATCTGAAAAACATGAACCTAATCAACAGCTATCTTCTCCAGGGATCAGGCGGCTTATCAGGTATACAATAAATGCTTATCCATGGTACCAGACATCTGTGGATTTGGTCAAAATGCTCTCAAGGAAACCCAAAACTGCCATTTCAGTTAGATGGACATCTGGAAGATCCAAAACAAAGAGCCTAAGGCCTGACATCTTCAACAAGAGTACCACATTTACATACACGAGTGTGCGTGCATATGGACATGAATACATGCACACATAGCCGTGCCCATACATCACCAATTCCAGTTCATACCTTAACGGCAGCTGAGAGTAACCTATGAGCAATAGAATCCATCCCATCCTCTTCTGTCACCATAGCCTGCAGCTTGCGTAAATGGAACAAATTATTCTTAGAACATCATAGTGAGAGAAAAAGGAAAAATGTTCTATTGTAAGACATCAGACCTGGAAGTATTTCTGTAAATCCATTCTCCGGAGAGCTGCAATCAGAGTTCTACGATCCAAACATGATGTAACAGCACAAGGAATCCTGAGCATGTAGAGCGCATCTAACCAGTCCTTCAGACCCTCTATAGGTGCTCTTAGCTGAGCTATTCATCCAAGTGATACCATCCCCCCATCAGATGACAATTGGAAAAAGAACAGAAAAATAATTGGATGCATGCACAAGCACAAACACATAGGCACACACACTTCTTACATTGTTGAGGTTGTGATAGTACAGCTGGGATAACCGTATCTTTAATCTTTCCAGTTGATGATCACTATCGACCCAGTGCAAAACCTGAATGTCACGGAGCAGAAATGACAATGTTTAACCATGTGGAGCCATAGGCAAAGCACGAGTTCTAAAAGGAAACAGAAAATGGAAAAAGGTACAAATATCTGAGTAAAGTTTGAAGCTGCATTTGCTTGCAATTGATGAATCAATCTTTCAAGAGAACAATAAGAGAATTCAGCTATTGCTTAGAGAAAGTTTTCCATAGATGAGACAGGATATATAGAACCACCATGTTGTAACCTATACAAGTCAACTCAGAATTAAATTTTCCACACCTTACTAAGGACATGATCAGCACCTGCATATAGCATAGAACGGCGGACATTTTTATCATCAGGAATGCCCTTTCCTGTCATCAGAAAACAAATTTTAGAAACCATTAGTTAAGCAAGGTAAAAAGACATGTCAAAATGAAAGGAAATTTGAAAAGGAAGCTTACAATCGCTTGTCTAAGTGCTGAATTAGCAAGGCTAATAGTACAAGCACGTCAGGAGTACCATGCAGGCAGCCCTGGTGTGCTTATAAGAGTTGGATTAATCTATAGAAAATGAAAGTGTAGACACATTTTAAGAACAATATCCTGAGCATCGTAGCAGTCTAATTGTATGTCCACTGCATTAGCCCCTCTTTCATACACATAGCATACTGTTCCTAAGCTGCATTTGAGATGGATGCACCACAGTCAACACTCTGGGTGGCCTTCACCCAAAAAAGAAGTTCAACCCCCTTTCAACTGCTTCCCATGAGAAAAGGGGCCTATATTAGTGTGTACCGGCCCATGGGGCACACAAAAATAAATAGTTCAAGCGGTTTAACAACTACCTATAGGTAACAATAGGCCCTTAACGAGGATTCAACATTAATTACTATCACTGAATCCCCCTGTTTAAACAACACTTAAACAAGCTTGTAATGAGACATGGGGATTTAATATGGCTAAAAGAAAAAGGAAATTCAAATATCATGTAGCATACACTGAATGGGACATTAAAAGTGTAACGAACTCTACCATGTGGGAATAAGATGGTTCGAAGTTGCAGCATTTCATACCTTCTTCAAGTGCTAACTGGTTCCATGCATCAAGCTTTAGCGATCGAGTATCAGCCTGAAGTTAAGAGAAAAATTTGTTCAATGAAAATAACATAAAAATGAAAATGTGCAAAAATAGCCATACTGCAATAGAATCATGAATAATACAATAATTTGATCCATAAATTCATTCATTGCATTTTCAATTAACTAACTACATCTCTCTTAAAGCAATAATTCTATTTTACACGTGTTCAAAATTCTCAAAATGTTACTATCTGCAAGTGTAAATAATTATGCTATGGAATGTTGTTTTAACAATCCCCTTCATGCCTTAATAAGTTTGGCCTTGCAGAAATAATGGTGATCCCATGATAATCTAGAGATTTCATACCAAGTACCCAAATGATCTAGTACTCTTTTCAAAAACTTTGGCCACTTTTGATTGCAATGACTTTTCATACATGAAGTAGTTTATAACCTTATCAAATTTTGTCAGCATCATCTGCCAATGCAGAGGATGTTAGAAACAGAGTAGAATGGTTAGTTTTCAGAAAGCAATAATGAACAGGGTAGACATCAAGGAATCTTTAAACCAACTCCATATAAATCTTCATTAGTGGGAGACAAAGGTCCCCTGGTTCTCCATCATGATAACGGCAGTCTTCTGCACGCATTTCATGTGTGATTTCTATGCATGATGAGATGTGGATGAAGCATGCACTAGACAAAACCGATAAAGTTCCAAGTACAATACAATTCTTCAGTATCTTGATGATCATCAGGCTTTCTCTGTCACGCATCTCCTTATGCAATGCATACAAGGAGTCCATTCTCCCCAAAGATATATAAAACATTAGATGCAGAATATGTGTTGCTCTGCACAGATGTGGAATCGCATTTGGCATCAACCTCAAGCAAGTCAGTCAGGTACATATATAGGATGCTAGTTGAGTAAAAGAGATACCACAACATTGTCCCATGAAAAAACAAGACCAAAAGCTTCATCAGGTTTCATGGCGTATCGTATTCTTTGAAGACCGGTTTCTTGCATTCTATCATTCAAGAAATCCTGAAACAACACACGGGAATTAACAAAGAATATGCCAATTATCTCTAGAATCTGAAATGTGCATAAGTGCCCACTAACACTTACCACATCAACCTTTAGAGGTCCTTCAGGTCTAAATGTCTCAAATCCCTCTCCATATTCAGCACCAATTGCCTGAAATATTCCATTGGCCAAATTATATGCAGGCCTTCATCTCATACTCACAAATGTTCACCGGGTGAAATTTACACAGTGAGGAGGTCACTTGGCACATTTAGAGAGTTTGTATAAGGTGTACGGCTATGAGATTTCCAAGAATGCAAGATCCCATCATATCTTGTGGTTTGAAAAAGTGAATGCACACAAACGCCCTTAATATCACAATAAGATAATGATTAAATCCTTTTACTTTGCTTACAAAGATATGTATTTAGATGTGCAGCATGTAAGCAAAGTTGACTATAGAAAAGTACCAAATAACTCAAAGATTTCAAGGCTTAAACATCTGACTAGAGTAATACAACAAGAAAACATTCTTATAGGATAACTCAAATATTTTGGCTACTATGAGATCTACAGAAACCAAACTCTTAATCGTTTTCTGACACTTCTATTTGGTCTGGGTAAAACACGATAGGTACTCATGCATGCTTCTCCTAGACAAAATTTCTTCAACCCAAGCAAATTCAATCGTTTAGTATGTGCCCCAATGTCGCTACTCTCAACTCAGACAAACTGCTGGCGGCTTCACTCTTTGATCTCGGAGAATTAATACTAACGACTCGTATAGAATCTATATATTCACGCAATTTCGCCAACATATAAAGTTTTCAGGCACACATAAAAGATATTGAAGTCAAACATATAAAAGATCTCAACAGTCACCATAATATTACTGAGAGAAAGAAAGGGCTCATGATTCCTGCAGGTGCATATGAACATCGCTCCCAGTGAAAAGAAAATCCTGAATTAACATCACAGGATCCTCATGCATTTTAGGAAAAGTGGACATTTCCTAATAACGGCATGAGTATCCATTTAAACCTTCTTAATTTTTTACGCTCTCTACGTTTAAGATGCGGCAAATGCAGTTCTTATCAGAGACTCAATAATGGTTAAAAATAGAATACTTTCGACAACTGTGTTTCAAGCAAGTGAAGGAATTAGATGGTAGTAACTCCAAAGAGACACTAAGACGCAATATAGATATTACAAAATCGAGGACAAGGATGAAACGAAAAGGCAAGGGAAAATGGCGTACCTCTTCTATAAAGACTTTGAGCGCGCTCTTCTTCGAGAACCAACAGCTACCATCGTCTTGTTCGTCAAAACCATAGGCCTTGCTGACAACCAAACACCTATCTGGTTCTTTCCTCTTCCATCTCTACAACACCAACAACCTTAATTTAACTAAGAAAACAAAACAAAGAAAAGACGGATGGAGAAAATCGGAGAGGAAGGTTGATAGAGGGAAAATTTCACGGGAAATTCTAATCCGACGAAAGACGGCTTAATTCTGCAGAGAAAACGGGCAGGCGCCGATGGAAGCAAAGAGGAGCATCGGAGACGGCAACCCATGAAGCGAGCAAGCGAGAGAGGGGGAGAAAGAGACGCGTTTGTTGTGTATTCATTCATTCACCACAAGCCAGCGGCCTGAAGTACGACCGTATTCATTTAACCTCAACAACTCTTGATATTTTGGAAAGCGCGAAACGAGTTGCATTAATTGTATATGGCGGCCTAGTATCGCTTATATTTGTTTCAAACCCTTTAACATTTATTTGTGGAACCAATTTTTCCAGAAACATTAGTTCCATAACATTTATTCGTGGAACTACTTCCGGTTCCCCAAATGCAAACAGGCCCTAATTGGAACTCAAGCTTGATCGCAGTTTGATCTAAAGTTTTATAAAGCATACCCAACACCATAAATCAGTCTAATCTTGCTGGTCGTTGAACGACAAGAGTAGGTAATTCTGTCATGAAGCCCGAGTCTAACTCTAACGGGTCATGTAAAGATTGATTTGGATCGGCCATCACCCACCCCGCCATCCCCCAAAGTATGGACTATGAGTCTATGATCTGTGATATTTCAATACAAAACATAGAAAGAGTTGTTTGCATTTTTCTTATAGGGTCCAATAGAGGTTCTTCTCATGCTTGAAGCTTTTGGAACGAGGTCTGGCCGTTCCGGTACCGGCATTTCTAAAACAAGATCCTGACATAGACTTATTTGGATCTCAAATGGATCCCCATGGTGGCAGACTACCCAGTCCATTGTGAATCTCCTCTTTCTTTTGTTCCATGAGAAGCTATTGCTTATAGTACTAGTTGGGTTGGTAAACAAGCTGTAACCAAAATGAGGCTTTTCATTTTTTTTACAATGGGGAGCCATAGCAAAACACGTGCCTCGGATCTCGAACTCATAACCTTCAAATTGTATGTTGACCCTCTAGCCAGGTGAACTATTGCTTAAGACTCGTCTAATAACTCTCTTCACGAGAACAAGCACAGACATACATATGTATTCTGAAAACAAATCACTTAAACATGAATGCTTAATCTCAAATCTTTTTGGGGTGGGGCAAATAGGCCAGGGACCTGTTTTGGGTAGGAAAACAGTGCTTTATAGTTCACAAACTCAACCGTGGGCTATAATTTTTGGTTTTTTCAAATTTGGGTGCGGCGGAGCCTCACCTCGAATCAATGTAGATCTCCCTCAGCAAGTAATTTTTTTTTACTTGTTTTCATCCATGTTCCACTGTAATATGAATCTTTTTTCTGTAAAGATGCAACATCCAACTGGTTCTTTACATGCATGACATAAATATCATTTGAGCTACCGGGCCGACCCAAGCCAACAGCTGCCCGCTCGTACTCAGTTCGCAGCCACCGCTGCAAACCGAACATGAATGAGATCGGGATGAGCTGAACCAAGCCGACTAGTTCGTCTTGTTTCCTTGACTTGCTTTGAAGTGTTGCTTATGATCAAGAATGGGTTATATTGAAAGCTAACTGCATGTCATTCTTGGGCCATGTTTGATGCAATAAGGTATATGAGTGATATCCACATATATCTCGATCAAATGAGGTTTATGGTCAGGATTGAATGTGACCACTTAAGTTGGATTGCATATATAAGGCGACCCAATTTGCCAAGGAAGGTGAGAGGAAGAAGAGATTCGAAGAATACTCCACTCAAATACCTATCGAATTTGTCATATTCAGTCATCGTCCTCCCCGTATCATGAGTTACACGTAAAGGAACCCTTCTCCTTTTTGTGTCTCTGTGGTGTGGTTGGTGGTGGTCTATTCCATCTATTAAGGTGACCCACCAGATCTGATCCACATACATAGCCACTCCAAAAAGAAGAAGCTTGAATATGAAATTATTTGTGGAGACGAACCTGTACCAACTCAATGTACTTGAGACTTGAACCAAACCCTTGTGGTGATGAATTCCGGCACCAAAATGGCAACAAGATGACATCTTCACAGGCCAAAGGTGAAGGAAAGAGCTGAGCTGATCGGTGATAATAGTTCAAGTAATTCATTTTGAAATTCGTTTGGTAGCAAGAGAGAAACGGTGAGATTGGGAGATCGATAGCTAAAGGAAAAAGAGAGAACAAGAAAGGAATTAAGCAGAATTCATCCACGAGTCAGGATCGGTGGTTGACGGAGTGGAGTTCTTTGAGCCATTTGTTTCGAAATCTCATCAGAAAATCTGATTGCTTTCCCGATTTTCTTTTGTGCCTCCACCTATTGGACCATGATTCCTTTGCTTTGGTGGGAGCAATGTCCTGATGTTATCATTAAGCGTAGATGCAAAGAACTGCCGTTTCCATCTTTTCAGTATTTTCCTGATTTTTCTCATCGTCGTCCCTCATGTCATGACTGAAAACAGCGGAATGGGGCGTCTTTTCATCGTGCCTCTTTCATAAGTAGCACCTAAGTTCGCGTGATGCATTTCCGCCAGTCCTTTGTCTATCTGTGGCAACATGAATTCATTTTTGGGAAAAATTGATGTCCGCTAGATTTCTAGAGAGCCATCCTCATCCTTTGATGTCGTCGTTCCAGCAGCTGAAGCCTCTTGGTCGCTGATTTCTGCCACAGATGCAGAATCTAAGTGCCAAGAGTTGCTGCATGTTGCGCACAACGACTCCTTAATGAATTGTTTGAAACGAGCACACGACCCAACTCTTGTTAGCGAATCGAAAAGCACAATTGCGCATGTCCTCCTCACGAAAACGACCTAATGCTAAAAAGATTGTTGGAGCATGATCCGTGTTAGAGAGAATGATATATATATATAACATGATGTGCGCAGAAGGAAGCAACAAAAAAAACAAGAAAAGTGTAATATGCATGCGATAAATCACACTTTCTTTTACACTTAATTCACCCGATCAACTTTCTCAATTTAAGTGATGACTATTGATGAATTTCTTATAAAATAAGTTGAACACTGCTTGACCCTTTTTATGCATTAAAGGAAAATAGATATAGACTTTAATTTATCCAGATACGATGGAACTTGCCCCACATACTTCATTTTTAGTATGATCCAATACCATATAACCACTTTTCTCATAGCAAGATATTGGATGGACACATCTATTAATAGACGGTGAAGTGAGTTTTCTTAAAAATCATTACAATGTGTTAAATGTGATAATAGCTCATTGTTATTTGATGGAACATAACCACTTATCTCATAGCAAGATATTGGATGGAACTGCTGAACTGGTTTCAAGCCTGCCCATGTCCACCCTTTACACATCGGGTAGCCTCATTCCGTACCTTTTGTAACTAGTTTCTTGCTAATTAAAATAAACTTATTGTACAATTTACTGAAGTTTATTTGTAGCCTGATTGATTATAAACACCATATGGGTCGGGCATGAAAGCGTAACAAGTCATGGTTTGAACCGAACCGAACTGAACCAAACTAAAATCAATAGTATGGTTTGATTTAGTTCTCCAAACTCGAGAACTGATTAGTTGGGTAGAGCTTGAAGCTAAGACTAGAATGGAGCCAAATTTGTAGAGACCCCTAGTTGGAATCTCTTGAAAGTTTGAAGGAGAATAAAATCTCAAAATTTGAATTAGATAAGAGTTTTGATGTCTTTATTTTTCTTTATCTTAACAAATGAGGTTCGCCGGACCCTTGCCGGAATTGGGAAGTCCAAGTAAGCAGAGTGGCCAATAGATTAGTAAGCATGGCTGTGGGGTGCCTTTGAATCTCCATGTTTTTGAAACTTCGACGGTCAAAATGTAACAGAACACCTCCCTTCCAAGAAAAAAGAAAATGATGTTTTATCCAAGCACCGACGGAGTTAACCCTTGCTGGAGGTTTATTCAAGTTTGCTTGAATTACAAAAAAACCATATTGGGGTTCCGTCGGACCCTGGACAGAGTGCCACTGCTGTTAACATTGACATCGGCATTGAAATTAGCGATGACCAATTGATTTCAATGCCTACGATGACTCCATTCTCCTCCTCTGAGTGTTACATTAGTTAAGATATACATCCCTAAATGAATCATCCATCAAACTCTATTATAGTTTTGTGTTGAAAACATTATATATATATACATATACAAATAAGATCTGTTGATATTAATACTTGCGTATCATTAAAAAGCGAATGAACATGAGTGAACAGGTGTAGGATCCAATCAATATAAAAGGTACTTGATTTTATTCTACCTGGACATTGAAAACCCGACCCATAAAACGTTAGCTCCGTTGGACATACGTTGCCTGCCACGCAATGAAGAAACCAGTGGAAGAAAAGTAGGAACAGGGGCCGCTGATCTTAACCGACGAACGGCACTGATAGAACACTCACATCCAACCCGATCGGGGAAATGGACACCCTGGCCCTTCAAAAGGGTCGCTCTTCCAAGCGCGTGAGAGATAGTGAGAGGATAAGGTTATACGACGTCTCTCTCTCTCTCTCTCTCTAAATGGCTGTCGTCAGTGGTGGATGGAACCCCTCTACGTTCTCCCTCGTGCCCAAAACTCTCGTGGCTCGTCCGAAGCCGAGATTTGCTTGCAAATGTCCAGTTGGAGGTAACCTCACTGGTGCCTCTTTTCCCGATTCTTCCATACAGTCCGCTTTGTAAAATTATGTTAAGCTGGAGTTGACATTGATAATATTGAATTTACTCATGAACCAACGTTCCTAATTGTGATCAGGTTGTTAAAAATCGGCAGATTTTCTACTAAATTATTCCTAACAGATAGTTCGTATGAATGGAAATTTTATGGATTTTGGGCTATTTTCAAGCGCTTTGTTGCCATTCCTGTCGATCTTATTATCACATCTCTTTTTGAGCTTCCCGACCCTAGAGTTCGTTAACTAAGATTTATATGCCTTGACCAATAAACTGTTGAAAACTAGTCTAAATAATGTTTTCAGTTAGTTATAGAAGATGCGAGGTATACAGTTGAAGCGGTAGTGAAATGGGAATATAAATTACGTAATTTGTTATTACCAGTTCTCAGGGTAGCAATAACAGATATATAGTTTGAGGGGCTTTATTATACATATCGCATAACATCTCCCTAGTTCTCAACAGTTCCAGGGTCACCTACATTGGCGTTCGAGGGATTGAGGGAGGCTAACAGGGATTCACTGATGTACTTATATAATTTCTTATTTGATATTTCCACTTGATGCACTTTTTTGATGATTCATAGTAAAAGCTATTATTGGTTTTGGTGTTCATTCTGTAAAAGGGTATAGTTTCTTTGTTCCGATTACTATGACCAAGTTGTTTCTATATCTACTCAAATTGAACTTAAGAAATTTCCCCTTTGGACCCAAGGCTTGCATTTTGCTGTCCTACTACTTATACTACTTTTTACACTGCAAGGTCCTATTCAACGCCAACACTGACTAACCTGCTTTTCCTGATATGATGTACTCTACCATGAATCCTTTTCTTGTGACAGACTCTATCATTAATCTTTTTTCTTCAAAAACTGTTGGCACAGTTGAATATGCTATACAATGCTGTACTCATTTAATCACGATTGTCTTTAAGTTTTCAGACATATGGTTGTGATATGTATGAATGTTTTGCATATTTTTTTTATATATCTAATTATCTATCATGTCAATTGTCAATTTTGAAGCTTGTTTTTGAATGGGCTTTCGTTAGAAGCCTTATTCATTTCCAACCGATATCTTGCATCTAACGAAACTGTTAGACCTATGTTAAAACTTTGAACTCATTTTTTTGGTATTGTTTTCCAAGCAGAAATGACTGCAGGTATTAATGGTCAACATCTGTGCATGATATACATATATAAATTTCTGCTATCCTTTGTACTCTACATCAGTTCTATGCTGATTGATCATTTTCATCACTTTTATGTTTGTTAACGTTCTTTTAGAGGTCACCATGGAGCCAAAAGTTGTTGATAGTGCTACAGAACCTCTACTAGTTCAAGCTGTGCGTGGTGGAAAAGTTGAAAGACCCCCTGTTTGGTTAATGAGGCAAGCGGGGAGGTACATGAAGGCAGGTTTGAGGTTCTTTTGGTTTTACCTGGTGGCTTTTAGAAGCTAAATCATTTATAAACTTCATTTACTGCTTTCTGTACATAGCAGCTCCAGAAATGTTAAAACTTAAAATGCACCTCACGAGAGCAGAGATTGCTTCAATCCAGTTGCTAGATATTAGGTCTTACTGTTTGGATACCATTGGCAATTTGCTTGTTTTGTACGATAAATTAGGTCTAACCTTTTTCAATGTTATATGCATATGGTTATTAGTTCCTTTGGAGCTTGATTATGACCAAAAAATTGGTGGATTTGATTCTTAAGGGGGCAAAATCTCCACATCTTAGGGCACATTAAATGCTTTTAGCTGGCAATCAGACTTGACTTCAGAGAAAGACTGCATATGTACATACCAAACAAGCTATCATGAGTCATCTGGTATTATTTTTTTTTGGGAAAACTGGTCTTTGGGTATCTAGGCACTGGTTACACCATGATCTGGGGTGCACTCTGATACCATTGATGTTTATAAGTTTTAGTTCCATAAACAGTGATTAAATACATGTAACTGAAGAGTTTACCATAATAACATGTATTGGTCTGGTAACGTTTTAGTCGCACATTCATATGTGTTCTCTCTCTCTCTCTCTCACACACACACACGCACACACAAAGAGATACACGGGAGTAATTCAGAAAAAGGGTGCATTTTCTTCAGGAAATTCTAGGAATTGAATGCATCAAATAGCTCTTCTAGGATACTGAACATGCGTTATTGTTTATTCATTTTGGGGACTTTATGCTTTCATTTGACACTTTTTTCTGTTCTACAGAGTTATCAGGTAATATGTGAAAAGTATCCTTCATTCCGGGAAAGGTCGGAAAATGTGGACCTTGTTGTTGAGATCTCCTTACAGCCATGGAAAGTTTTTAAACCAGATGGAGTGAGTAAACTTGCCAAATTGTTCTTGATTAGCTTTCCGTATAGTTTAAACGGCACACTTTAAGCCCTCTTACCCTCTAAATTATTGGGTGGAAATATCTGAGCTTCAAAACCACAAATTGGTTCCCAAGATGCAAAAACCTACTCCATGCTGCCCATCTCATGGAAAACCAGCTAAAAAGCATTTTATGACCCTTCATGAGCATACACTTTGTTAGTGTACAACTGAAAAGTTAGCTTTGGCGCTGTTGGTAGCATTATGTTCCCATTTCTGACCGGTGCCCTTGTTTTGTGATGTACCTTTTCTTAACAGGTGATCTTATTCTCTGATATTCTTACCCCTCTCCCTGGGATGAATATTCCTTTTGACATCGTAAAAGGGAAGGGTCCTGTCATATACAATCCTTTACAAACAGCTGCTGATGTTGAGAATGTGACAGAATTCTGCCCCGAGGAAGCAGTGCCATATGTTGGAGAGGCATTAGCAACCCTGAAGTCAGAGGTGCGATTTCTTTCTGATAGGTTCTCCTTTTCTTGGCTTTATACATCATAGGAAAAATCCTGGCAAATCTGTACATGAATTCTGTGATTGCACAGAATATCTACTTTGAGCTAGTGCACTTATTTTAATAGCTATTAAGCTCATCAAATGCCAAAAGCATGTTTTCACATGTTTCTATTTTGGACATCATTTAAGGGAGAGATCAGGCAAGTTATGGGGGAACCTTTGATCTCCACAAAACTCTGTGGTAAATAGTGCAGATCTGTATAAATCACCATCACTTTTTGTCACGTGTTTGTCATATGTATGTTATGCATCAACCAGTGGGGTATTATCGTTAATATGTAGTTGTTGACCTCTTCATCAGGTAAAAGATGAGGCGGCTGTGCTGGGATTTGTTGGCGCTCCTTTCACACTGGCATCTTATGTTGTTGAAGGTGGTTCATCAAAGAATTTCTCAAAAATTAAGAGCCTAGCATTTTCCCAACCAGAGGTATACATTTCATCTTAATCTTGCGCTGCTTTGCAAATGTGGTTTAGAGTTGAACTGCATGTTTCCTGAGATGGAAATAAGATGGATGTCATACCATTTGTATGTGTTTGCTTCACTATTGAGTTTTTGCTGCTCCATCCTTTTTATTTTCATTGTGACATTTTGTGCATTTCTCTCTCAAAGTGTGTTGGGTAGTTAATCATCAACATGTACAAAAGATGTCTGTGATAGAAATGAAGATGTTGAGATAGATGAGTGGTCATACAAGAAAAAACCATATACATAATGAGGTTATTAGAAACAAATTAGGAGTGACACCAATAGAGGATAAAATGAGAGAATATATCGTTTAAGATGGTTTGGACATATAAAAAGAAGATCAAAAGAAGAACCTGTAGGAAGGTATGAAAAACTAAATTTGGAAAGTATTAAAAGAGGTAGAGGATGACCACAAAAGTGTTGGAAAGAAACAATAAAGAATGATCTAGCTTATTGTGAGTTAACATGACACATGATAGGGCTCTGTGGAAACAAAAAATTCATGTAGCCGACCCCGTCTAGTATCAGAAAAGGCTTAGTTGTTGTTGTTGTTCTCTCTCAAAGTGTGCTAAAACCATTGTACTTCTATGGAAAATATTTATGTTTGTTTCGGTATAATATTGTAGGGAAAGATGATGCAAGCCTCTCTCCAGATGTACAAATCACTTGAGTAGGGAGAATAGCGCATAGAACTCTGTAGGGTGGGGCAGACTATGTATTACAACCCTTCGGCTGAATCATAGTGAGTAGGTAATGCCCCACCTCGGCTCAATGTAGATTTTCCACTGATGCAAACTTTGGTTAGCTTTGTATATGAAAATTAGTCTTATGCCTTTTGGAATGAGCTTATTGTCTCACTCATCATACATTTTGGATGTGTGTAGTTTCTGGTATTTTATGGCTCTTTGTTGCAGGTGCTATAAATTTGTGATATGCCTTCAAAATGATAATTATGTATATTTTGACTATGTATATGCTCTTTAAGGATAGACTTAGTTAAATGTTTATTTTGCTTGCATTCTTGCTTAACCTAACTTGACTTGTAGTAGACTTTCAACTCCTCCAACCACAAATAGTGTCAAAGCATTCAAAAGTCACCATATAAACCAAGCTTTGGGAGCTTGTTTGAGACCATACAAAGCTCTTTTGAGCTTTAATACTTGGTTTCTAGGAATATTGAGACCAAGAGGAGGCTCTATATATACTTCTTCCTTCAACTAACCATTCAAAAAAGCATTTTTAACGTCTAACTGATAGATATTCCAATGATGAATTGCACACACAGATATAAGTGTTCTAACAATTGTCATTCTAGCCATAAGAGCAAAGGTTTCTTCATAATCAATTTCATATTCTTGTGAATAACCTTTGACAACTAATCTAGCTTTATAGCGATCTAATGAACCATCACCATTAGTCTTAATTTTATAGACCCACCGACAACCTATAGTCTTTTTGTTTGATGGTCTAGAGACATCCCAAGTTTGAGCTCTATATAAAGCATCCAACTCTTCGTTCATTGCGTGAATCCAGTCTTGTGATAACTGGGCTTCCTTAAAGGTTCTAGGTTCCTTTATAGCTGAAATATTTGTTACCAAAGCTCTATGCCTTGAAAAGCTATCATACGAGACAAATCTTTCAGGAGGTCTATAATCACGGTTTGACCTTCTAGGAATAGGCACATATCTCCTAGTATAATGTTGATCAAAAGGTGTAACAGGGTATCTTGAAGTCATATGTTCATCAAGATAATTTTCTATATGAATTACCTCTTCACCTAAAATATCATTTTAAAGAAGGAATAAGAGGAGTCATCAAGAGAACTAACATCATCCATGCATTTAAAAACATATTCATTTTTAAAAAACTTGACATCATAAAGCTTATCATTTTTACAATCATAACATCTATACCCAGTGTTATCCGTATCGCACCGTATCGTATGATATAGGTTATCGTGCCGTATCGTATGATACGACCCGTATCCTACGATGCGGGCGATACGCTAAAAAAAAACTTTTTTTCAATTTTTTTTTGCAAGTTTCTGGCCTCTCTTTGCCTCTCTTCACTTCTCTCCAAGGCATCCTTCGGTATGCTTATAAGCCGTGTATGTAACATGGAAATTTGAGTTAGTTTATAAGAAATTTATTGAATAAGAATAATTTATGAATAAATAAAAATGTGAAAATCATTTCTCTTTCTATTGTCAACTTTTAGGTATATTTTTGCTACCAGTTTTTAATTTCATGAAAATCACAAACAATGAAGAACAATTTGGTTGTCTCAGTTCATTGAGTGGACATTTCACAACTTTACTATTTTAGGGTTCACCTTACATGACTTCCATTGAGTTGAACATGATCACCGTGTGTGAGGCTTAACTCAGTATGTGAAGTAAGATCAAAAGTAATCAGATTACTTGATTTTAACCCACAACATCCATCTATCATCCTTCAATTTCAAACCACTTCAAGCATTAGTTAAAAAACTAGTCTCCACTAAGAGAAAAAAAGGATATCAAGTAACAATATCACATCACTGGGGTGTCATAGACTCAATAATCAAAGAAATGGAGCTCATCGTTTTGCTCACATATGAAAATTAGCAAATATGCCAACTACATGTACAAAGATAACAGTTTGTTAATTTTGATATATTAAATAAGTGGATTATGGAAGATAACGAAGAAAATACACTCTTAAGTCCTAACCGAAGAAGACATTGCATGGATTAATTTAGAAGGTGTGCAACAACATCATAAAGGAAATGAAAATTTTGATTTTGAAGCAGAAGGTGGTGATAAACTTTGAATCTTCATCAATGAGAAGATAGAGATTATTTAACTAATGATTCTGATACAAATTTATAATATATAAATGTAAATGTATTTCATTTTTTGCTTCAAAATATGTAATATTTTTTCAATTGTTCAATGGTAAATTATCAATATGTATTAAACTTTGCATTATATGAATTCTTTGCAATTACTATATTTTTTCTATTTTTTTTACAAAATTTTCTTGATTTTTTATATATATTTTATTTTTTAATATTAAAGTACGATATGATACGATACACTACGATATGATACGCCCCTATCGTAGAGCAAAACGATACACGATACGATACGCGTCGAACAACACTATCTATATTAGTGTTGTCTGACGCGTATCGTTGGGTTCCACGATACGTGCGTATAGTATCGTATCGCCCATATCGTACTTTAATATTAAAAACATATACAAATTATTTAAAAAATTAAGAAAAATTAGTAAAAATTAAAAAAAAATCAAGAAAAATAAGGAAAAATCAGGTAAATGCTTTAAATTCATATAATGCAAAGTTTAGTACAGATTGAGCATTCAACATTGAACAATTGTATCCAAATTTACATATTTTGAATAAAAAAATGAAATACATTTACATTTTACAAATTGTAATCAGGATCATCAACTAAATAATCTTCATCTTCTCCTTGTTGAAGATCCTCCTCCTCATCATCAGCAACACCTTCTGCTTGGAAATCAAATTCTTCATCTTCTTGATACTGTCGTTGCACTCCTTCCAAATTAATTCATGCAATCTCTTCTTTAGTTAGGAGGGCATTTTCTTCACTGTCTTCTATAATCCAGTCTTCTAATATATTAAAATTATCCAAACTTATTGGATCAAATTGGCTTTCTTGTCTATTTACTTTTTTTAATTGCCTACAATAAAGAAAGATAAGCAATTAGTAAATAATATTAACAATTGAAGTCAAACAAAAATATTGAATTGAACATTTAAGTACTAAGTAATACAACATTACCTTTCACGAAGACACATGTTACAACGAATAAAAACTAAATCATTCAGTCTCTTATGTTCCAATCTGTTGCGTTTTTTTGTATAGATGTGTTCAAAGATACTCCAATTCCTTTCGCAACCCGTTGCACTAAAGGTTTGACTCATAACTCTCACTGCAAAATCACTAAAGTTTGGGCAATCAGTTCCAAACCTATTCTATCAAACATCTGTAGAAAAAGACAAACATTAGAGACATAATCCACAATAATATAAGATGTATTGATTTAAGAAACTTAAATATGAAGATAAACAATTTACCTAAACGCATAGTAGTGCGGTTGCGAATTGCTACAGGAAGTGAAGAGCATTATCATGGATCTCCATCTCTCGATGTATAGCATCTGCTATGCTCTTATCAGGAACTAATCTATCTATACAATCAATGATGCCTCGATTAACCTCACCATCCCTTTTGAAGCTTGCTTATTACCTTATGCTGTTGAATAGGCTGATGCAATTGTTTATTCCATTTATTATCAATGATTTTTCACACGGACATATAATCTCTCTTTTTTTCTATTAAAATTATTTCTAATGGTTTCTTTTGTCCTATCCATGGCTTCATAAAGGTAACCCATAGATGGTTTGTCCTTGCTATCAGCCAATCTCAAAACCTTCACTGATGGATATGTAATCCTCACCAATCTAACACATTCATTCCAAGCTGTACTCATGAAGACTGTCTCGAAAATCTCATTCAACTTTCTGTTTCTTTTATTCTGAGGCAACTCTACAAATTGTTGCCACTCATCTAAGAACATTGTCTTCAATGCTTGCTTCTGTCTCACAATACTCTGTACAGATAAGAAGTTTGTTGCAAACCGAGTTACAACTGTTCGAAGAAACTCTGCACCTTCTGTATATCTCCTATCATATACAAAACAAATGCATGGTTGTAAATGAATTTTGTGATATCTTGGCAACACTCAATTGCTGCCTTTATTTCATTCATCTCACCAATGTCCTCAAGGATGAGATCTAAACAATCGGCTGCACATGATGTCCAGTAGAAAATCCCATAAGTATCAGCTAACTCCTTCCCAGCTGTGTTGTAGTTAGCTGCATTATCTGTAATCAATTGGACTACATTCTCTAGCCCAACCTTGCATATCACCTTATCAAATTCTTATCGTAGGATCTCCGCAGTGTGTCTCTTCTCTAACATGCCTAGAGATCTCAAAAACATAAGTCCTTTAGCAGACAAAAAGTTTAGCAAGGTCCTTCCTCGCCTATCTGTCCATCCATCTGCCATGATAGTGCAACTTGTCTCCTTTAATGACTCTCTCAAAGTCGAACAATATTCTTGCACTTCAATGACGGTCTTATCTAAGATCTTTTCTCTCAACTTCTGATAGGAGGGCATCTTGTATCTTGGATCAATGTTAGCAATTGCATCTACATTGCTTGAAAATGAAAACTGTTTGCTGCATTGAATGGAATGCATGCATCATAAAATCATCTGCCTACTATAAGGTCTGCCTCATCATGTAGTTGTTCTAAAGCCATAACAGTACGAATTTCAGGTTAAGCACCAGGTGTAGTGGTAGGAGAAAAAAATAATGTATGGTAGAAGCAGTTCTTCCTCTACTCCTTCCTGAAATTTCTCTTCTACCACCTCCAAAGTCTTTAGCAACCCTCTTTTCCATTCTAGGTGCTCGTGAACTGTTACTACCAATCTTTATTTTGGCATCTGAAGGCAAACTATCAGTGAATCCAAATCCAATAGCATCATCATCTTCTTCAGACATCTTTAAATCATCTTTTTGTTGTCTCCTCTCTTATATACTCTCAATAATCTGAAGATATTATCATTTAATGCCTTCTGACAAACTTCTAACTCTGCCTCTGTAAGGAGCAACTTCTTTCCTAGTCCATGTTAGGTGGTGTTTCAACCGTGAAATTCCATCACTAACCACCATCTCACAAAATAAACATCTGATCTTTAATCTGTAACCCTCAATTGGTGTACCCCACTGTCATGCCGAATCATCAGACTTAGAATGGGAGTCTCTAACACCCCTTCCTGCCATATCACTTGAGCACTTTAATTCAATAAAAAACCTGAAAATAAAAGCACTTCGTAAATCCCCAATTTTCAAATAACACTCAAATAGAGTGTCTCCCACTTCATGAATGCAATAAAAATCATATCCACACACTTAATAACTTCATATTTTGTCTTTCAAAAAAAGAAAAATACAAATAACACAAAAAACAATAAATACAAAAGAAAAAAATAAAAAAACATAAAAAATATACCAAAATTCAAGTTAGGAGGCTTGCACGGACACCGTAGAGGTCATTTTTGGAGCCTTGAACACCAAGAAGGCAAAAAACCACGCTAGGGGAGTTTGGGGAGATATAAAAAAAATAAGGAAACCCACAAAAACGTGGGTTTCTGTTCGACCAGGGACCCTTTATATAGGGGTCATTGGGTACGATACGGAGCGATACATTGTCATTTGCGATACAGATGCCTGTATCGTATCGTGGGCGATACGTATGACATCGTATCGTACGATACGGTGCAATACAGATAACACTATTTTATACCTCTTTTTAGTTATTCCATATCTTAGGAAAACACATTCTATGGCACGAGATGATAGTTTATCATCTTTGTCACTATAAACAAAACATTTACATCTAAAAATACGTAATCTTCAATAGTTGGAAGAAACTTTAAAGAGTTTTTCTATAGGAGACAATTTTTGTAAAACCGAAGAGGGCATCTAATTAATTAAATAGACTGCAGTCATAATAGTTTCTGCTCAAAAATTCTTAGGAACACCACTTGATAAAAGCAAGGTTTTTGTGGTTTCCAAAATATGTCTATGTTTACGTTCGGAAATACCATTTTGTCGAGGAGTCTTAGAGCAAGAAGTTTGATGTATAATTCCAAACGTATTGAGATGATTTTTAAAATCTTTTGACATAAACTCTCCTCCTGAATCAGATCTAAAAATCTTGATTTCAGAATCAAATTGATTTTTTTAAAAGATTATGAAAGATAACAAAATTTTGAAAGACATCGGATTTTGCTTTTAAAAGATATACTCATGTATACCTAGTAAAATCATATATGAAAATGACATAGTAGGAAATACCTCCTTTAGACAAAACAGGTGCCGGTCCCTATACATTCGAATGAACTATCTTGAAGGGTCTTGTGGTAACATGTGTTTTGTTTGGAAATGGAAGATGTTGTATTTTACCAAGAACACAATCTTTGCAAGAAAAATATTCCTTAGACTTTATTCTAACAGGGTATTGATACAATTTTTGAGCATTGATATGTTCTAGTATCTTGTGCCATAAAAGAGGATCATTTGTCAAAATATTAACATACCCTATACTATGCAAATAGTCCATAATGTAAAGTCCGTCTCTCTATGGCCACGACCAATCACCTTTTTCGAGAGATGATCCTTTACAATACATCTTGTGGATGAAAATGTTACAACACAATCTTTATCCGAAATTTGAGATAAAGAGAATAAGTTTAAATTTAGTTTTGGAACAATACTAATTTTAGAGATTTCAAAATTTTTATTTTGTAAATTATCAATTTTATTTACATCTAATTTTATTTCATTCGCGGTGTAAACACACGATAAATTTTTTTCAACACGAGTTTAAAATTCTTTCATTAGAAATCATATGAAAAGAAGCATCCGAATAAAAAATCGAAGAAGTCATACCTTAAATTTCATTTGTTAAAGAAGAGCAAACGACACCAACTGTTGCTTTCTCCTTTATTTTAGCTTCAATTTGTTTCACTTTTTCTTGAAGTCCAAGGATGAAACATGAAACATGTTCTTCCACTAAGGTTACCTTCTTTTTCAATTTAGGGCAATTTGGCTTTACGTGCTCGACTTCTCTACAATAATGGTAAATGACCTCTTTTCTTGCTTCGCTTGATCCTTCATTTTTGAAATGAGGAGGACGATAAACCTTTACATTTGCTCCGAGTTTAGATGCGGTAAGTGCGGTATCTCTTTGAAACCTAGCTTCATTCATTCTTGTTTCTGCAGTTTGAATATCGGTAAGTACCTCTTCTTTCGTAGGAAACAAATTTCGATGAATAAGAGATGACCTAACTCCTTCAAATTCTTCTCGGAGACTTCGTAGAAATTTATATACAAAATCTTCATTCTCTTAACATTGTCTCTCTCATTAAGACATTGTGTACATTTCTTTATATAGCCATATAGTTGGTTCCAAATATTGGAATATTTACCAAAGAAATCGTTTATCCCTTTATCTCCTTGTCTATGGGAGACCAATTTGTCTCTTAATGCCATTCTATAAGCAACATCACTTTGAATATGAGATTTTTTAAAATATTTCCATACTACTTTTACATTAGTGAAGTCGGTCAAAGTGTCCTTAGTGTGTTCATTTACATTATTCATAAGCAGTCATAGGACCGTTCGATGACATCCTTCCTATTCTTCCTTTTGTACAAGTGTAGCATTAATAGAGGGTTTTACCTTCAAACTACTTACATAGCCCTATAATTTTTTGAAATATAAATAATTTTTCATAGTTTGGGCCCATGTTTTGTAGTTTGAAGGTGTTAAACGAAAATTAAATCCTTCCTTTTCGTTCATATTTTAAGAAGAAAAATAATTATAAAGAGGTAAACTTACAACAAAATCAAGAGCACTATCGACACGCTTCTTGAGGTAACAATCAGCGTTTCGATGATCGAAAATGGCTCTGATACCATGTAATGAAGTTGATGATTCAATGTGGCAGTGGAACATTGATAAATATCACCTCAAAGTAACACTCGTAAAAGCCTTAGAAAATAAGGTTATAATAAAGTGTATGCAACAAAGGCACAATATTAAAAAAGAATATTATTTAGCCATAAAAGACATTAAAATATCCATATGGAGTACATGAGGCATAGGAGAGGAGAAGAAGATAGAGAAAAAAAGGGGGAAGAGAGGAGAAGAGGGCAAGAGAAGGGGGGGCTGGCTGTCAGCGAGGCCTCAACGGCTATTGAACTAACCGATGGTACCCTTGATGTTGCTGAATGACCACTCAGTCACTGAAAAAATAAATAAAACTAAATAAGAATGTAATTTGCAAGGAACACCACCAATTCTAGCCGTTTTGCTGCCAATGTCAATGGCTGTCAAGCTCCTTTAGACTCTAATGTCCACGAGGAATGAAGGCCCTCTTATTTGACCCTTAAAAAGCATTGTGACTTCCAAATTTATGAAGAAAACTTCGTAGGATTTTCTTATAAAAAAAGAACCCAATTCTCTTTTATTCCTTTATTTTATTTTTTTCACATTTATATCTCTAGTATGGATTTGGGTATGACCCTACCCAGACCAGAGTATTACAACATTGCTTTGACCCATCTCCTGCTTTATGTAGGAATAGATGAATGGGTTGATATGGGTGGATCAATAATGGATCTAGATCCAATTATCTTAGTTGATATAGCAACTTTCAAATATAAACAAGATAGGGAAAGGTTGTTGGGGATTGTGGTGAGCATGGAGGAGCCTTGACAAGATTTGGCTGCTTGGCTAACTTGGTGGTGGGTGTGACGGTGGCCATGTCTGAGCGTAGAATGTGGACGGATGGAGATGTTAGGTAGAGCAGATGGTGATTTTGGGTGATAGGATGTAGGGTTTCCAACCATTTAGTATCAAATTTCCCTTTGGGGAAGAAGTCGAACGGAGGCATTGCTGGTTCAGGAACATGGCATTGGCTGCTAGAGGTTCTAGCAAGATACAGAGCCATTGAGACACAAGGAGCTGGTTCAGTGACACTAGGGTGCTTGTTTCACGGAGCGTAAGGCTGGGTGTTGTGGTGTTCAGCTGGGTGGTGGTTGTTGAATGAGTGGCACAAATTGGTAGATAAGGGTGGTGACGAGAGATAAGGGTGGTGAGCTAGATGAGAATGGTGAATGATACGTAGTGATTTGAAGATTTTTGCTAAAAATAACTAGATGAGATAATCAAGGAGAGAGAAAATGTGAGAAAATTCAGATGAGAGAGGGGGAAAGATGCCAAGCAACCACCAAATCCGGTAGGGGAGAGAGAGAGAGAGTTGTTGGAGTCTGCAAGGTCACAGATATTTGCTGATCTTTGATTTTGTTGATGGATGCTCATTTCTACAACACGACATTTATAACTTTGTGTGAGTTTAATTTCTCTGTCCTCGATTTCTTCTGTATTTATATGTATAATGGTGAGTTTCAAATGCTTTGATGCTTTATCTGTAGTTGAGGACATGTAAGTCTACTGCAAGTAGGGTTGGGCTGCGCAATAATGCAAGCAAAACAAACATTTGAACCAAGTTTGTACTTTAAGAAGCGTATGCATGGGAAATGCTCAAGTATCATAAATTAGTGCTCTGACTTCTCTATCCACTTTAATGCTTTCCCCAAAATTTTTCCTTTGCAGGTGCTACATGCATTATTGCAGAAATTTGCAAGCTCAATGGCCAAGTACATTAAATACCAAGCTGACCATGGTGCTGAGGCTGTGCAGATTTTCGATTCCTGGGCAACCGAGCTTAGCCCTGTAGACTTCGAGGAGTTCAGTTTGCCATATTTGAAGCAGATAGTGGATTCAGTAAAGCAAACACATCCGCAGCTTCCATTGATTCTTTATGCAAGTGGGTCTGGAGGATTACTCGAAAGGTTAGTTTTGACTGGTGTTGATGTGGTTAGTTTGGATTGGACAGTTGATATGGCAGAAGGTCGGAGAAGGTTGGGACACGATGTAGCCGTTCAGGGCAACATAGATCCTGGTGCTCTTTTCGGATCAAAAGAGTTCATCACGAAACGCATCCATGACACCGTCCAAAAGGCAGGCAACCACAAACACATTTTGAACCTCGGCCATGGTATCAAGGTCGGCACACCGGAAGAAAATGTTGCACACTTTTTTGAAGTGGCAAAATCTATCATGTACTGAATTTTTAGACAACTTTCTGATTCCATTTTGTAGCACTAGGCTTGTCAGTCTCCTGTTTGTCTATAATAGCCAATGTTAACTCATTCAAGGACTCCTTGTGAGAGAAAATTAAGGGGTGTTGCCCATCGTCTAAAACATCTTTTGTACTTCTAAACTTGTTCATATTCACCGGTTTGATTCCATGCAGTTGAATCTAATCAATGAGCTTGCCTTTACATGGTTTTGATACGTTTACCATAGTTATTTGATGAAATAGCTGCGTTGCCCATACGTGATGTAGATTCGACCTTTTGAATCTTCACTTATTTTAGGATTCAAAATCTTCCAGAGAGGTGTTGATCTGGAGTTGCTCAGAGAGTGATTCCAAATTGCTTCCATTTTCAACATTTGGGGAAACCTAACTTCCCAAACACGTTTTCTTCGCTGTTAAAATGGATCCTCACAACAATGACGATCTCAATAATCCATCTCCCACGTCAATTAAACATGAAAATTTTTGCACTTCACATCAGCGGCAACTCCACAAGGAACCCATTCTTCTTCGACATTTTGCACAACTTTTATGCAGATTGCTTGGACTCCAGCGCCTGCAACAAAAAATATAAAATAAAGTAAAAGAATCAGTGAGAAAAGAAAGGACCTCTGAAAAAACAAAAAAAGTGTAAAACAATTTGCATTTGATAAAAAAATTCATTAAGTAGCTAAGCTAGGTCTTATATATATATACAAAAAACTGGTCATGCATTTTCTTACGTTTTGAGGGTATGAGTGCTGCCTATGTTGCATGAATACGGGTATGGTACTAGTACCCGATATAGGTCGGGTCACGTGTACAAGGTATGCATATTTTTAAGAAACTAAGATACATGTATGCCGCTATTACAAACATAATAAAAAGATAAATTTACACAAATAAATATAAACACAATACCGACTAAAAAATATATCATATGAAAACAAAAAGTTTCATTCAATAACATTTTCAACTATATACATATAACTTTCGTACCAAAATTCAGATTCTAAACACAATATCTTTGAATAAAAATACATTAAGCTTCAAACTTTAATAGTCTTGATCTGAGACTAGTGATAGAAGCTGACAAAGTACTATCACTAATAGACATATTGGACATATGAAAATAAACACTATCTGGCTATCAATAAACAAAAATAGAATCACAAATCACAAACATATTTAAGATAGAAGCACTACGCTACTTGCTCCAAACATGCTTCTTGAGAAAGCATAGAGTGGATGATAGCTAGCGATGGATCATTTTAGAACTTTTTCATGACAAAAAGAGGAACGCTACTCTACTTGTTAGTTGACAAGTTTTAATGATCAATCAAAAGCTTTCAAATTTTACTATAAAAAAATTCCATCAATTGAGATTGAAGTTTTCATAATGACAAGAAATTTTTAGGGTAAGATCAACCATAACAAGTTCTAATCAAGAAGATGATAAGGAAACAAATAGGACTCAGCAATAGCTTGTTCCAGCTAACGAACCACAGAAGTTCAATATGGATTGAACCAAGTACATGGTGGGAGATATAGTCGTAGGCATGCTACTTTTCAAAGGAAAAAGTTGGTAAAGTTCCAAATTAGTCTACATCTAATTTTTCAATGAAACAAAGAAAGACCTTGAAAGAATTTTATCAAACATAACGAAACGAAATAAAAGAAAAACGAAAAGGAACCCCATTTCTCACTAAATAGGTCTCGACATCTCGTTGAAGCATTTCATCGAACATATAGTTTGCAAAGTCACAATACCGAAGAAAAGAAACTAAACGCAACCGAGAAAAAAATGAAACGGAGAAGCAAATCCATGCAATGACAGGAAGAACTTGAAATAAACTAATTTCAACACAAAACTACAGATACCTAAAAAAGCATCAATACCTAAACTAATATAGCAATCAACATACTAATACTAATACGGGTACCAAACCTCTTCATGTCACTAAATCGCCAATGTCCATCGTCTGTCGCTCGTCGGGCCGCCGTCGTCTGTCGCTTGCAGGCTGCCATCGTCCTTGTCGGGCCACCGTCGTCATCCGTCACTCACTTACAGTCACCGGTGATGTGCCAAAAGAGAAGAGAGAGAGAGAGGGTACGCATGAACTGTACAACTAGGGATTTAAACATGAGATTTGGATCGGACAACCCATATCATATAGGCCGACTCGATCTGAACTGTACAACTAGGGATTTAAACATGAGATTTGGATCGGACAACCCATATCATATAGGCCGACTCGATCTATTATGTACCTGATACGGGTACTTGAGTACCCATCAGGTATGCGTTTGTGTAGTGGTATGTCGTTTATGGTATCAATACGTACCCGACGTACCAATATGCATTTACTCATATCCGATATCTACCAGATAGGGATACGTCACCCTTATAAGCATACCCATGCAACATAGAGTGTTGCTCAAAAAGTTATAAGAGTATATATATATATATATATATATATATGTATATATATAGTATGAAAAATTGGTCGTGCATTGACATGAGAATGTTGTGTCAAAAGTGGGAAGCATCCAATTGCTCTTTATATATATGTGTGTTTGTATTTATCATAAAATATGTATGCATGTATATTATATACATATGTCTCTGTATTTAAGTGTGTGCTTGTACACCTCTTCATTTTCATCAAAACCTAGGACTGGAACCGAATTGGCCCCCTTCCGGATTTGCTTGGAATTTTTGGTGAGTCCAGTTCTTGTTCTGCCTTCAAACTGGGTCTATTCCAGTTTGTTGACAGTTTCATTTGAAGCAAGATGGAATTTTAAAACTGGAACCCTAGAAGTGCCGGTTGTTTTTTGGTTCTCCAATTGATAGAAATGGAACCGAAGAGTGGGATCTCCTATCCCTAGTTTTGGTTCTCCTAGTCTTACTTTTGGATGGTTCTGTGGGTACTTGCTTAGTCGCATGTACACATACATACTGACCGGATTTTTGACAGTATATACTTTTGGAGGAACCTATGGAGAGAGAGAGAGAGGTTGGGTTTGTGTCCACCTGAACACGACTTAGGATATTCAGGTTGCTTGGAGTTGACCCGGCCTGGACTTTGGGTTTACTTCACCATGACCCGGAATGAGATCAGTGCGGGTCAGGTTATCAGGTCAGGTCTGAAATGGCCACCCCTAGTTCCATACGATGGAAAGATGTCTAATTCCTCTCATTTGCCTTCACCATGTAAAGATCATTTTAACATCCTATGTTTGCTCAATCAATCTCCATAAAAGAAAAAGCATGGTTATTTCCACTGAACTCCTTTAAAATCCAAAGGAGAGCGATCTGCCAACTGTATCATCACCACTTCTTTACTAACCAAAAGCTAAACCAAACCGAGCCTTATCCCACACAAGGGGGTTTGCTACCAAAACTCTTACCCTATCTGTAAAAGCATTTAACGCAAAAAGCAAGATCGTATGCCCGGGGTGTCGAACCCATGACCTTATTATGAGTTGATCCCTTAGACAGTTGAGCCATTGCCTGGATCGTTTTCATCTAACACTTTGAAAAAATATACTTTAAGCTCTTTTAGAAATTTATGACATTTTGTAGCCCGAGATCGATCTGGTTGCCTCTCCAAATGTTTTCACAACTATGTTTGTCTCGTCATGAGGAACTGAGCTCCATCTTGTCTCCCATCATGTGACTGCCAAGGGCGGATCCACACTGTACAACAACAACAACAACTAAGCCTTTTCTCATATTAAACGGAGTCGGTTATATGGATTCTTTGTTTCCACAAAGCCCTATCATGTGCCATGTTAGCAGTTAACTCACAATAAGCTAGACCATTATGTAACGCCAAGAGAGGATCCACATTGTATTCATTTTTAATTTTTTTTTTTTAAAGCTTGCCCCACCCAAACCTGAAGTTCGCACGACCCAAAACAAATTTCTGGATCCACCACTAGGTGACACTGACCATTTATCCATTAACCTCATTCCAAATCCATCTTTCTTGTGTGGCTATGCATCTACCTCAATATCATCCTCTCTTTGCCACCACACGTCTAAGGAAGTAGGTAGCAAATGACATTAGTGGTAATCTTCTCTTAGTAGTTGTTAATGATTTAGTGTTATAATGTTATATTAGAAGTCGCATTGTGGGTCGATCCTTTTCAAGATCCATGCACATCCCACATTTTTGGTAGAGCATGACGAACCAAACTGCTTCTAGCTCAACTGGATCATTTAGGTTTATCTGATAAACATGAGCAATATTGTGTTAGCTAAGCATGTTCTCGGGTTGTTGATGTTAGAATGTGGCCATTCTCGGCAACCCAACACAGGTAACGGTTCGACTGGCCATCCAGTCGTTACCCGTGTTTTCGGTTTCAGGAGATATCACATTAAACAAAAAAAAATTAACAGTCGGATCGTTACTGAAAATCACAGTAACGATCCAAATAAGGCTCCTGAAGAGGAAAACCTAGCAGGAAAAACCAGGAAAAAGGAGGAGCTCGCACTGCTCTATAAATACAGATTAGTGTGTACATTTACATATCATATTCTGAAAATATACATACATTTTCTCGAAAGAAATCCGCTATGAGGAAGCCTCAAACACAAACAAAGATCATATTCACCTTCTGCTGTAGGCGTACCTGAAAGAGCTCAACGGTAACATACCTGAAGCTCACAGAAAGCTGGAAACAAGCAAGAAAACTCCTTCATCTTATATCAGGGCCTCGTTCTTGACCTTGCAAAAATCAGGTACGCGATTAGCATGTAGAAAAAAAGGAAAGAAAAAGAAACACACGAAAGAGGAGAGAGCTTCTTGTTTTTCTGGGAGCTCTGCCTAAGTCGTAATACGGTAGAGGATAAACCCTGCCTAAGTCAAGACAGGGCAGAGATCGACCAAAAGAACAAAAAGAAAAGAGAGGAGGGAAGGCCGCAGGTCAAAAGGTTGAGAACCGCAGCATAAAGGCTGCAGGCCAAAAGGCCGAGAACTGGAGAACCACAACCGAAAGGACGTAGGTTAGAAGGTCGAGAACCGCAACCGAAAGGTCAAGAACTGCAACCGAAAGGCCGCAAACCAGGAGGCAAAAAAAACCACCACAGAAAGGCCACAGGCTGAAAGGTAACAGGCTAGAAGATTGAAAACCACCACAGAAGGTCGCCGACCGCCATAGCGAAACGCAGGCCAGGATTCAACCGTTTTTCTCTCTCTCAAACACTCTCTTTCTCTCTCCTGAGGGTTTTATACCCTCTGAAGACCGCTAGACAGTTTCAAAAAACCATGGGCTGAAACCAGTAGTTTTCTAGAAATTGCCTCAAACAATGGACTAAAACATCTGTTCTACCCGACCAATTTTCAGATATTATGAAACTGCCATAGGACAAAATTACGAAAATATCCAATTTTTTTTAGGTAAAAAGATTGATTTACCCTTATTTTGCAAAAGGTCAGTTTTATCTTCTGACAATTTTGAAAATTACCAAACACTAGGCTGTTGTTTTACCTTTTTATCCTTCTCGGTTCAACATATTACAATTCCTTTAAAATGAAAGAAGGAGACAATATAGTAGAACATGTAAATTATATGTTAGTAATAGCTAGAGACCAAGCTATGGCAAAGTCAGTCATCTCAGAACCGATGCAAATATCAACAATCCTAAAGAACCTACCCCCTTCATGGAACATGGTCACCACTATCCTCAGGTTAGGGTCAGAAATTAGCCTTTTTAGGTTGCTTCTTAAACTAGCAATAGAGCAAGAACATATAAATAAGAACAAGAAAGAAAAATTGCTAGTAGTAAAAGATGAGATCGGGTTTAGCTTCAAAACCAACGAAAAGAAAAATAAACTGAACAAAAGGTTTGGCAAGAATAACAAAAAGGGCGGTCAACATTTTAAGAAAATGCAGGAAACCACTTCTCGGGTCACGTATTTCAATTGTAGAAAGATGGGACACTATAAGAGGGATTGTCGCCACCGAAAAAGTAGAGGAAACAACCCACAACACTGACAGTCAGAGAAATGGGATATAAACTACGTGATATCAGAATGTCTGTACATGGACCGCCCAGTGACAGGTCTATGGATCGACTTTAGAGCTACCAAACACATCTCAAAGACCAAAGAAGGGACAATAGATCTAAAGGAATACAAAAAAGGAGAACATTGGGTGTAAATGGAAAATAACACTTTCTTAGATGTTTTGGGTATTAGGTCCTTTAGAATCTTTGTATAAGGCAAACTGATTATACTAACTGATGTATTAATTATGCCATCAATAAGGTGCAATATGGTCTCAGTCCTTACCTTAGTAAAAAAAGGTTTTGAGGTCAGGTTTGTTAATGACAAGGTGACTGTGGAAAACATGAGAGAATATTATTCTCTAAGGAGTTTGATGTAGAACATGGATTGTTTAAATTAAATGATAATGAAAATAGAAATCTTTCTACTTATATTGATTGTGCCTTTAATATTGATGTGAATGTGTGGTATAAACGCCTTGGGCATATAAGTCTGGAAAAGTTGAGGAAATTATCCAACTTTGACTTACTGCCTAGATTTGAGGAAAATGTTTTCAATAATTGCGAAGCTTGTATACAAGAAAAAATGACAAAGAAAGTTTTTCTTAAAGAGTCAACAAGGGTAACAATTTTATTGGAAGTTATTCACACGGATTTATGTGCACCATTTAGAGTAAGGTCACATCGTGAAAAAGTTTATTTTATAACCGTTATCAATGATTACTCGAGATATACATATTTATATCTTTTGACACATAAATTTGAGGCACTAGAAGCTTTTAAAGAATATAAGAAAGAAGTGAAAAACCAACTCGAGCATTCAATCAAAGTCTTAAGATCAGATAGAGGTGGTGAATATACCTCTACATAATTTCTTGAATTATGAAAGACTTTGGTATTGGAAAGTAAAATACAATGCCCAAAACACCTTAAGCAAAATGGTCTAGCTAAAAGATACAATAGAATATTGCTAAATGTGACAAGGTCAATATTGATTGATACCTCTCTACCAAGGGTATTTTAGGGAGAAACAATAAGTACAATGGTGTACATACTCAATAGAGTACCATGTAAAGCTTTACTCACTATACCATATGAGATGTGGTTTGGAAGAAAACCCAACCTAGGTCATCTCAAGAGGTGGGGATCTATTGCACATGTAAAGATCCTTGATCAGTCTAGAGATAAACTAGACAGTAGGTACTTGAGATATATATTCATTGGATATCCTAAAGGTTCAAAGGGGTATCCGTTTTATCAAAAGGACCATGGATTAATTGAAAGCAGAGATGTTGAATTCTTAGAAGACACTAAGAATGACATCTTGGAAAATAATGATGAGTATACTGATGATCTAGTAGACTTAGATCAATCATCATTAGAATTCATAGAAGATCTTTCTGAAACAACTGAAACCTTAAGTGGACATAAAAGGCCTAGGATCATTCCATCCTACTTAAAGGATTATCACACTTATCTTGCAGAAGAAGTATATAATTTGGTGGATTTGGATGAGTTGATTGATAACTTTACTTATCAGCAAGCTATGAACTCATCAGAAACAACAGACTGGGGAAAGCCATGGATGAGGAAATTAAATCTATTAAGAAAAACCAAGTCTGAGAATTGACTAATTTGCCAAAAGAAAGGAAAGCTATAGGCTGTAAATGAGTTCTGAAAAAGAAATATAAGGTCGATGGTTTAATCGACAAGTTTAAAGCGAGGTTGGTTGCAAAGGGTTTTTCAAAAAAATGGGAGATAGATTATGTTGAGACATATTCTCCAGTTGTAAAATTTGCATTAATAAGAATAATCTTAACAATATCTACATATTATGATTTGGACTTACATCAGTTAGATATAAAGACAATATTTCTAAACAGAGATTTAGATGAAATCATATACATGTAGCAACCCGAAGGATTTATAGTTGAAGGGCAAAAAGATAAAGTATATAGGTTGAGAAAATCTCTATATGGCCTGAAACAGTCACCTCGCCAATAGTATTTGACCTTTCAAAATGCCATTATAGAACTTGGGTTTGTGGCTAATAAACTTGATCACTGTATATATGTCTGAAACAGTGGGAGCCACTTTGTCATCCTATCATTATATGTAGTTGACATATTGTTGAGTGAGAATGACAATGAGATGATTGTCGAAACCAAGTCATGGTTAAACTCAAAGTTGGAAATGAAGGATGTGGGAGAAGCATCTTATATCTTGGGTATAAAGATCTCTCAAGATCGAGAATCTAAACTCTTATGCCTGAGTTAGGAGAGATATATTGACTATATCCTCAAGAAGTTCAAAATGGGTGAATGCAAGTCTGTTGTTACACCTATTACAAAAGGGGTTAAACTAAGTAAGGTTGATTATCTCAGTGAAGGAGACGATAAGCCTAACGTACCTTATGTATGTAGACATGAAATTTTTACTCCAAGTCTATGTAGAGACTTGAAACAAGAATTTCAATTCTACTTCGTGCGCGAGCGTGCCAACTAGTTTTCAAAAACTAGCAAAGTGTATACAATCTGACTAAAATGGCGATTGTGGCTAAGCGTGCTCTTTTCGCTTTTGACATTCTTGAATCGACGCTCAAGGGTTAGCCTAAGAGCTTAAAAATTTTAAATTCATAGGTGATAAACTCCAATTCACGTGAAAATGAAGTGTTTGGCTAAGAAAGAGTGAGTTCACTTAGTTTCAATTTAAAATTCACCAAGTTCTGAAAAACAAGAACTGGCTCTATTTTTCAGTCCTTGTTCCCAAATTTTTCTCGGTAGCCTAATGATCTCTAAAATTTATAAAACTTTTACAAGATGTTTCTTGATATATTGGAATCCTAAACCACCTTTTATCTTGAATTTTGAGACAATAGATTTACAAAATTAAATATGGAATTAGACCTAACTCTATTGTTTCAGGAGATTCTGTGACAGAAACATAGAGATTCAAAGAATCCTCCATCTCTTGGTGTACAGAACTCAAAATGTTGTGATTTTAGTCTTTTTAAAAAGCTATCAATATCAGCTTTCGAATGAGACTAAGTTCATCAAATTTGGATTCTTATAGACAGAGATATGAGACTTTTATCCAACCCCTATTGCAGAAAATCCGATTGTGCAGAAAACATAAATGAATTTGTTTGATATTTCCCAATTTTATTCATAGTGTTGCAAGATCCTAAAATTCTTAAAAATTTTATTTCTAGTGGGTTGTGTGTATAGGTATTATGCCTTAAATTTCCGTGCATTCAGATGATAGATCAGAGAATTAAAATTGAAACAATCAAAGTATGCAGATGCTGGAAAATAGAATTTTGTTTTTCTAGAATATACATGCATGCATACTCACCCGAATTTAAATTGCAACAACCCAACAACACTAAGCAAATTATTGAAGGGAAATGAATGAAAATATGTATATTAGCTTAAGGATAGAGGGGAATAGAAAATATATAGTGTTTTATAGAATATATTGGGGTAGAATAAAAAAACCAAACACATAGAATGCATAAGTGAGAATGAAAATTCACAACACATCTACTTCTTATTACAACATGGGGAGAGACAAGGCTCTATTAATACAACCCCTTTTAAATTGAATTGAAAGAAGAGATATGTAAGAATCGAAGATTAGGAATACTTACAGAAATTCTTCAAAGAAATCGAACCTCCGAGATCAAATTCGGTTGTCCCTTTGCTCTCTTGATTCACTATTTCACTCACACTCACTAAGTGCAGCCCTTAGCCTATGATCTAACCCAATTCCCCTCTCTCTTCACTCCCTTGGTAGCCCAAGACCCAACCTAGGTGCAACCCCTCTCTTGGAAGCACTCCCTTGTTGACCCTTCCCCCTAGAGTAGCCCCTTTCTCTCACCAATTCCTCAAGATTACAAGATGATCCACACGCCCCCCCTTGGCCCTATTTATAGGACAAGGGGGCTGGTTTTTAGGGCCTTCCTTGGGGCGGGCCTTGCATGGCCCATATCTAGCCCCAAGGTCCACTTTAGGTGGACCCTCTTTTGGTAATATGGATCAGCCCCATGTGGGCTGGTTCTCAAGTTTATGGGGCACATCTAGCCCTAGTTAGGTGAAGTCCAAGTGGCCGGCTGGGCTTGCTTTATCTTTTTGAGTAACTTGTCCTCACTTGGCTTGGTTCAAATTGATATGTTGGCTGGATGTAGCTTGGATAATCCTTCAAAATCAACATTTTTAAGTCCAATTCATTCTATAAAGTCGGTCCATCTTGGCCCCTTGATTTCAATTGAACCAACCCATGACTTAAGTGAACCGGCCCTTGATTTGAAATGAACCAGCCCGCCTTATCCAATTGGTATCTTCGGTCTTCATATCCAACCTGATATGCTTTATAACTGGATAAGCCTCTGACTTGGTTCGTCCCTTCGCTTTCATACTTGATCTTGATCTTGAATTGGATTGGGTCTTCACCTGTTCGTCTGATTGGTCTTGAATCACCTGGGCTTTTTAACTTGATTTTAAAACCTTTATTTTTAAGTGTTTAAAAGGATTTTAACTCTTTAAAAGGTTTTTAAATCAATTGAATTTTTCGAAATTGGGGGTTTAGGAAAATTTTTAATTTCGGGTGTTTACAATGCACAAGGTATGGGTAGCTTTATGTATGCTATGTTGTGTACAAAAACTCATATAAGCTTTGCTATTGGTCTTTTAAGTAGATATCAAAGTAATATTGGACGACAACATTGGATAGCTGTAAAAAGGATTTTAAGATATCTGAGAAGAACAAGAGACTTGAAACTATGCTTTCAAGCATATGAACTGAAAGTGGTAGGATACCCAAATGCTGACTTTGCTGGAAGCAAAGATGACAACAAATCTACCTCAGGTCAAATATTCTTATTTGGAGGTGGTGCTATTTCTTGGGCACGTAAGAAACAGGGTTGTATAACATTGCATACACAGGAAGCTGAGTATGTCGCTTGTTGTATGGCTGCAACGAGTACTGTTTGGATAAGCCGCTTCATACGTGATTGGAAGTTAGAAATAACCGATGAGCTAGTTGTCATTTCCTGTTATAACAATGCAACAATTACTCTTATCAAGAGTGGAGCAGATTGCTAAAAAAGTAAACATATAATGGTTAAATGTCACTATATTCATGATATAGTTATGAGAAAGGAAATATCCATCTCATACATGCCAACAAATGATATATTGGTAGACCCCTTGACTTAAAGCATAATAGAGGAACTTTTCTGAACATGGGTTTGAGGTGTCTTTCATTGTTGTGTAGGAAAATAACCACACAATGGGTTGCCCATTGGCTGCAACCATTTGTAAGGCAACTTGCCTTATTGTAATCTGTTGTAATAAGGTAAGAGGATGCTGTCAAGGCCTTCCATATAAAGCCAACGTCTGCTGCACTTACTTACCAAACTGTGCAATACGTGATATGGCAGGTTACCAAGCTAAGAATTTTGCTGGAGCTGTACATGGCCTTCTAAATCGGGCCAAAATTGCTGCACACTTACCAATCTATTCTATGCGTGGTATGGCAAGTTACCAAACCTGGCTAAAAATTGATCAAGTCTGTGAAAAGCGTGCTGTTCATTGTCAGCTGCAATTTAAATGGTAAGTAGCTGCAGTTCACGTTGAATTTGGAATGAAAAAGGGAGCTGCTCATTGGCTGAAGTTGATTCTAGCTAAAAAAGGTAAGTTGATGCTGCTGTCCACGTTGCTGTTGTTGCAAGATTGGAGCGGGTTTTACAGCTGAGATGGAGAAGGAACCAAAATGCAGAGATTCGATGGCATGTTATATTTTTTCTTCATGTTGTACACTTGCAATATGTCGATGATACCAAGACAGAGAACAATATCATACGCCTCATGTAGACAATCGTCTTCACACCAATTTGGATCACCGGCTGCAACCTTGCTAGGACGTTGTTGTTAGCTAGATTTGGAAAGTCACGAGATTGGTTGGTTGGCCTGGTTGGCTGACCTACCATGTTGAGGTCGGCTGAGGTTGAAAAGGGTAAGTGGATGTTGCTGTCCACCTACTAAAATTAGCTCAAGCTGCCCTTCCTTTGTTGCTAATGCCTTCTCGAGGCATTCAACCTCTCTAAGCTCTCCAATGCCACCACTTTCCTTGTTTACAGGAGTAATGCCAAGTTTAACAGTAGAAACTACAGTAGAAACTATCTCTATGAATTTTAATGTGCTGATGGTTTCTAAATAAGAATATGTCTCTAGCCTCACATGGGCAAACATCAAAGCATTTGCTTGGCCACCTAAGGAATTTTGTAGCAACTGCAGTAGCTTGCTGTTTCTGTAAGGCACGTGTGAGCATCTTCTGATCCAATGCAATGGGAGAGGAAAGAGATCTGTTGATATGTTGTGCTTCCTTTAATGTTACTGGGAAAGTGGCTGAATTTGGCCAAGATTGGGAAAGCTAAGTTGGTGAATTGGTCGAACCTCCTTCCAAGTTGGAGCCGTTTGAACTTGATAAGTAAGCCAAGATGAAAACGGCCAGCCTTGGGCAGCTTAGTGACTTACCAAATTATGTATTATGTGTCTAGGTTGCCAAATTGTAGCAAGGTTGTTTTAATCCTTCTATGTATTGAAATTGGTAAGGCTCGATAACTTACCAAACAAATTGAACATCACAACCTGCCAATTCAAACATCACTTTTCTTTTGCGTGGATGATGCTAACTTTTCTTTCTCAATGCCGACCTCCCTTCTTGAACGTCGACTTTCCTGTTTTAAACATCGACTTTCCCTTTTAATACCTGAAACCAAAAATGACAGATTACCTTGCCCAATAGTGCTGAAATTAGCAGGTGTTCGGTTGTTGCCTTTTTTGTTCTTGCCATCTCTTTTCAGAGAATTTGCCTCCTTACGGTCTGAGTTTTATATATGGCAGGTTTCAAGTACTTTATATAAAAATACTTTTTATATTTGAAAATATGAAATTTAATGAAATCTTCAAATATTATTTTGGAAAAGCACTCGGTTTCATTCATAGTTTTTGTTTGCAAGGGTGACCTACTTTTGCTCTGTGAGTGAGTCTAGAACCGACCATTTAACCCTTTTCATGGGTGTACGGTATCAAACCACTTTAACCTTAGGTATTAAGTCTTGGATTGAGACCCTTCTCAACTGGGCGAATTTCTGATGTCTGGTTTGATTAAATTTATTTTTGAATATCAAGGGTTTTGGAATTTCATAAATTTATAAATTTGCAAACATTTTTGGGTTTGATTCCCAGTGTTACCTTTTTCATTTGTTTATATAAAAGGAATTGTTTGAAATCATCCTTTTTCTAAAGGCAATCATTTAAAAGGCAGAATCTTGCCAATTTGGTCATGAGGGCAAAACAGTCATTTTTATAAAATTTTGTCCAAATTGATTTTTTTCGAAAGGGATGCAATATAACATTATTTTGAGGTTGCTAGAAAATTTTGATACCAAAATGAGTTCATTTGATATATTTTTATTTAAAAATCAAAAGCTGCCAAAAATAGCCCATTTTCTAAAAAGTGAAAATTAATTTTTTTTTTGGTGTTTACACTGTGTTTTCGTTTTCAGGAGAGATCACATTAAACAGAAAAATATTAATAAGTAGACCGTTACCGGAAATCACGGTAACGATCCAAATAAGGCTCTTGAAGAGGAAAACGCTGCAGAAAAAATCGAGAAAAAGGAGGAGCTCGCACCGCTCTATAAATATAGAGCGGTGCGTACATTTACATATCATATTCTGAAAATATATAGACATTTTCCTGGAAGAAATCCATTGTGAGGAAACCTCAAACATAAACAAAGATCATATTCACCTTCTGCTGCAAGCGTACCTAGAAGAGCTCGACGACAACATACGTGGAGCTCGCAGAAAGCTGAAATTAGGCAAGAAAACTCTTTCAGTTGAATCATACAATTTTCTATTTTTTTGGTGTCATAGAATGGTAAGTTTTGATGCTTATAAAGATAGAAGGACTAGAAATTCTTTACTGGATTATGCAAAGAAACAATATTGCAACACAGTGACGGATCCAACCTGAAATTCTAATTTTTTTTAATTATGTATTGAAATTTTCAAAAGAATTTGAAATTTTTTAAGCCCGAATACTCAAAACAACTTTCTGGATCTGCCACTGTTAACATATGTACATTTATTATAAAATGATAGACCTAAGGCCGGGAGGCTGAACGGCTGAGAGGTTTTGACTCGTGAAGCTAATTTCGCGTAATCGGATTGAGCAACTCCAATGTGTCTTTCCTTGTGTCGTAGTTTCATAAGAAGGGCTTGTAAGACATGTCCAAACTTGGCTTTGTTCTACACGATCTCTTAATTGGGACATGATGAAGAAGAAGAGATGATGATATGTTAGTGCTGATGCTACGTAGATGAACATGTATATATAGATGACAAACAGAAAAAGGAAGTTGTGTGAAGAGCAAGTTCACCTGGGTAAGTGGTCGACTCACAAGTTGGAAGGTCGTTAGATCGAGACCAGGGGTATGCACATACCAGGCTTTGGGGTTAAACTCATAGGCATGCTCCTACATGGTTGGCTTGTTGAGGTCAAAGCGACTTGTAGGCTCTTTCAAACGTCGGTTGGCACTTTGTTGCAGCACAAGGGCTCATATGATGACTTTTTAAAACTGGGTTCGAGCCTTGTAAGTTTAATAAAGTTCTAATAGGAAGTTAGCAAATTGAAATCTACGAAATGTGAAAGGCAAAGAAGTACAACATAAAGTCCAAATGAACATTAATGAGTTCGATGTACTAGGCAAAGAGGTTTCTCTATCATCTATGCTACATAGTTGTGCAAATAAAGTAGAGAAACATTTAAGTGAGGAGCCCACTAAAGTCTTTCTGCATAGCTTAATTCCTAAAAGTCTTGCTTTCTACAAATACATATTTCATTTGGTGAATTTCTATCCTTTTCTTTTGGCCACTATTTTTTCCATAATAAATTCTTCTTTGATTGTGCTTACTTCTTTTGCGTCGTGTAATTCAATCTAGTTCTAATCCACTGGTGAGTTAGGTGAGGTTGCAAAATCACCCAAAATCCTATGAAACCCAATTCTTTTAAAATTTATATCCGAATGGCGTCAAACTCTGCATATGTAAGGAATCACCTTTGTGTGGCCTATCCTAAATAAAGAAGGATAATTATGATAAGGAGCCGACAACTAGCAAAATTTTTGTTGGGTTTTAAAGGGTGCAAGGTTTCAATCATGAATGCACTAGATCACATCTGGACTCTGTAGTTAAACATGCTTGAGCGAGAATAGTAATAGGACCGATGACCTTCTAAGAAGTCCTCGTGTTGCGTCCTCTAATTGACTCCACTTAGTGTCGAAAAAGGCTTAGGTAAGGCAAGGTAATATGGACTGCCACATCTATATTCAGCCCAAGTGAAATTCACCTCGGCCCAAAACATTTTCTAGGTTTGCCATTAAATTTTCAAATTACAATAATTTAATTTTTACAATATTAATTCTTTTAGCTCCTTAAAAAACATGCATCATAGATGAAACTTTGTACCTCCTAACGGTCGTAATTGTGGATTACGTATGATTTTATCATGGGATGTATTTGTATCATATCCCAACGATTATAAAACTCTCTAAAGAGATATACAACAATGTACAACTGGTGGCAAATCTATGTTGAGCCGAGATGGGGGTGGCTGCTCCACCTGAAATTTGAAAAACTAATCATTGACACCAAAAAATGTAGCAGGGTACATAGCAAACAATTAAGAGTCTTGGAAAAAGAAAAGACACCTGGCATATGAAAGATCGAGACCTTGAATGTATGAAATAGTCCTATCAGCTAGACATGGGGTCAGTTGACATGTGGCAGCAAAAAGAGTGACATGAACATAGAGGTGAGGAGTTATTGAGGATCACACTCAAAACATTTGTTACAATATATGTTGTTTCTATGAAAGTTTATAAATAGGCATGTGCAATCAACGAGAGGAATCATAAATCAATGATACAACTGAGGTTCTTTCTTCTTTTACCTTTCTTAGGAGTAGAAGTAAGGTAGTCCCCTCATCTTCCTAAGCACATCGAATACTATTTCTTTTAACATAACCCCTAGTCTACAAATAAGCACGTGTAATCAATGAGAAAAATCACAAATCAATGATACAACTGAGGTTCTTTCTTCTTTTACCTTTCTTAGGAGTAGAAGTAAGGTAGTCCCCTCATCTTCTTGAGCACATTGAGTACTCTTTCTTTTAACATAACCCCTATTGACAACCAAGATGTACACAATTAGATTCTCAAGGACCCATTTCACATAGCCCAATACCTCTCTTTAGAACATGGGTAAGACATCTCTGGCATGCCCTTATCTTTAGATATTTTAGACTTGAATAACATGCTCTACCATGTGTGACACCATCAATTCAGACAACACATTTTTGACTTATCCGATGGGACACACATGTTTACTTATGGGGTTACCTAGTTTATGTAGACTCGATCTAGTCTAGTGTACTCGATGACATCTTCGACCGTAGATATTAAACATCATTCATTATTGTCACCATGTCATATTTCTCAGGTACCTTACCCAAATGATCCAGTGGGCTATCCACCACCCCAACAAAGAGAGAACATATTGGTTAGGCCTCATGTTCAAATAAATAAAAATGTTGTCCTTAAATGCCTTCAACCATACATTAATGATTGATTATAGAGGCAATTTGGAGATCTTTAGATGATGTTGTTTTGCCTGATGGTGGAAACCATATCCACTATGATCATAAATCAACTCGCTACCATTCAAGATCAAGATATGCTTGCCGACAAACAAAGGCAAGTTGTAAAAGCAACCACCTAAATGACATTTCATTGAGGAACAATGTTCAACACTTATATAGGGAGCCAAAATGTCTCATGAGCATTTGTAGCTTAAGGACCTCATTTGCAATACAGGTGACTTAATATTGCTCGATGATCACCCAAGTTTTCAGTTTTGGTCACATATTTTCAAATGATAGTTATTTCTCAACCTTATGTTACCTCAAAACCAACTAATATGTTAGGAGGTTCTTAGCAATTGTGGGGACACACATCTAGAATATCATCCCATAATGCCACTAGTTGCTCCGACCTTCATGGTGCCCAAGCAAGGTTAAATTTCTCGCTGACCACACAACCAATAGATTTTAGACCACCCATTTCAACCTTTCTAAGTTCTGCTCCCACCATTATACCACCGGTTCACATTCGGTAATCAAATGTCAAATCAATCCTTAGAGTTAGAAGATGTTCCAATGATCCGTGATGGGGCTATTGACTTGGTTTAGAAGACTTTTGTGATTAAGATCCAAACAGCTGATGTTGAAGTTGATCATAGGCCTTATCCTTACTTGGTTGGTAGGCTTGTGCTAATCTTGAGGGTCTTCAAAGCTAAGTTTATTACCTTTTTGAGAAAAGATGATAAATATTCAGGGAAACATTTGGCTCAATTTACTTTTTAGTGTGGGAAATTGAGCAATAATAAGTTTCATAAAGTCGAGTTTTTTTTATTTCTTCCCTCATAGGTCAAGCTTATGCTTGGTATACTTCATTAAAGCCTACAATGATCCAAACATAGGATAAGATGTAGAAGGTGTTTCTTAAACATTACAACAAAATTCATCCTCAACCAACACCGATAGACATACAAATCTTTGCCAAAAATCTAAAGAAACTATGGAGGTCCTTTTCAAGAAATTCATGATTTGGTCACATATTGCCAAATATGGTTCACTAAGGCTCCATATGTGATATTAACACAAAATTGTTTACGCATCAAGATTAAAAGGTTTAACAAGACATTTTTGCTCGACCCTGGTCCTAACCAATCAATAGAGGTTGAATACATCCTGAATACCCCAGATGCATCACATAACAAATGAAAATTTTTTGAGATGTAATTAACTACAAGCTTTGATTTTTTGTCTCGGAGATATGATACAAGATACTAATGATGAGTTCAACTTAGCCAAGATCTTAACTGTCGAGTTAACATAGGGACTTCTTTATATTTGCAATACTCTTTGGTCCCAAAGGGGAAATATAGAAAAGCTGATAAGAAAGAACCATAACTTTTTGATATATTGAAAGTCGATAAGATCTTCGATTTACTTCTAAAGGTTTGATAAATCTGTTTGCCGAAAGGGCTTTTGATACCATCTCAAGATGAGCTCAAAAAGATGTTACGATACTGTAAGTGACATAACATGAGTTCTTATAACATAAATCAAAGTGTTAAGTTTTGCTTGGTTATCCAACATACTATTAAAGATGGATATCTTACGTTTATAGACAAAAAACTTGGGACTGATGCAAATTCATTCCCACCTATATAAACTGTAGTAGAGATTATCTTATTTTGCCACTATATACTATCACAATAGATCATGGAAAAAAGACTCAAATCGTTACATGTGAAAGAAGTAGATCATCATCCCGCAAGTCTCCTGATCGAATGAGATCAGAATACGTGACATGCAAAAAATTGGAGGTAGTAGATGAATGAGATTTTCCTAGACTAGCTCGGGGACATACCCGTAGGAACCCTTGGTTTCACCACTTGAAGCCGAAACAAAATTTTGGGTTTTATCCAAGGTCATGTGACCAATTTTGTCTTCAAAGAGTTGTCTCAACATAAATGGCAGCCCGTTGTTCGTGATCCTGGAGTAGCCTCGAGAGAGGGAGCTAAGCCAAGATCATGGTTCAAGTTCAAATTAGTTTGTCTTAATTGAATATTTTGTGGGACATAAATCACTTTTCTTTATGAGGTCGGATGATTAAGCCTCAAATTGACCCCTCAAAGGTTGAGCAATGACTAGAGCATTCTTAGCCAAATTTCTTATTCTTGTCCAATCATTGACTAATTACTCATACCAAGAAGTAATGCACTCAATGAAAGAGACCTTAGTATTGGAGGTTGGAATGCGATGGGCTTTATAATAGTTATGAGAAAGATCATTCAAATGATCATTCTCAAGTCATCACGAATTCTGATGTGTAGTTGAAGCATGATTACCCCCAAGGATGGAGACAAATCCTTTGATGCTTAGAATCAAACATACCTCCAGTAAATATGAGGGATCTAACATCATCTGGTTCTCCAGATATTCTTTAAATGAAAAGATATGTTTGGCTTTGTACCATGTGTGTATCAAATTAGAACATTAATCTCATATAATAAGCAAAATTGGTATTTTGCATTACTTTCTTAGCTGCCCAACTCTATAAGGTAGATTAGTCAAATGTCCAATCAAGTTATGTCCTTTTGATTTGAAACATTGCCTTCTCAAGGTAGTGAAGGGTCAAGCATTGATTGATTTCTTAGCACATTTTGTATGCATAAAGGTTGCTAATCCTTTAGACGATGCACACAACTTGATAGTCGAGTAACCATGATTGATTATGTTTGATGGCTTGAAGTACAATCGAGGCATGGGAATCAATGTTTGAATCATTTCTCCAACTCAAAAAGTAGGTTTGCTCTCAATGTATGTGAAGGTAGGCCTTACTAATAATGATGCAGAATACTAAGCTTTGATCTATGATTTAAGTTTAGTCTTTGTTGATGGTACAAGAAAGATAGAGATTTATGGTGACCCAAGATGATGTGTTCAAGTTCATCAATGACTACTTCATCTTTTGGTTTAAAATTTTACAAATGATTATGACCGATCAAGGGACAATGCTCACAAGAAAAAATGTAACAACCTTTCTTGAGAGCTTTAGTATTAAGTTGGTACATTCAACCCTTATTATACATAGGCGAATCATAAGTTGAAGCTACCAGTAAAGTGATTATTGATTTAATTAAGAAATCTCTTGAAAACAATATGTGAAAATGGCATGAGGTGTTACTTGAGGTCTTTTGGCATACCAAAACTCCAAAGCCTTTGTGATTGATAAGACTCCGTTTCAACTTATATATTGATAAGATATAGTATTACTGATGGGGATTAATGTCATACCTTTGTGGGTAACCAAACAAAATAATTTATAACCCGATGAATGTTTGTAGTAGTTGATGATGGAACTCAATTCGGGGGACGAACATCACTTGATGGTATTACGTAATTAACTTGCTAATAAATGAAAAGTTGCTCGAGCATGGAACAAACATATTCGAGTGAAACAATTTCAAGAAGGAGACTTAGTTTGTAAGTCTATCCTACCCATAGCGTAAAAGACTTATAGTTTGAAAAGTGGTCTCCTAATTAGGATGAACCTTATATAATGTTGAAGATTCTACTAGGAATAGATTGGCAAAAATCGAAGAGAAATAACATTCGAGGAATATAAAAGGTAAGTACTTGAAGAAGTATTATCCTTCAGTTTGGAAATAACTGTTTATTTGAAGGATTCAATGAATGTAGAAGAGGTTCTCGATGAGGCCAATTCGCCTTGGACTCTAATCATCCCACACTCTTCATACTTCTATTCTAGAGCCTTGAGAATCTCAACTGCCAATAGTTCTTTTAGTACATGGATACTCAAGAAGGCTTTCAAATAGGCTTCCTTCAAGTCTTGAACTTTTTGCAGTTCCTTATCGTAAGCTCCAATCATGACTATCAATTCTTGGTAGTGCAAGACCAAAAGATCATTGAGAGAGGTAAGCCATGAAGTAAGGGAGGCGATTTCTCTAGAGAAAGAGAAAGTCACATCTAAGGATATCAATATACTCATGAGTTTCTTGACATCGATCCATGTTATCTTGCAAATTTGAAGCTTGAGTCTGAAAGCTGATAGGAGATACTCTTGATTGAGTTCGTTGTTGTGGAAGACGGTCCAACCAAGAATGGAGATCTAACATAAATCAACAATTTACAAAATTTCTTAGCAATTGATAGGCAATGATCTTTTAGAGATCAAAGAAAACTTGTCGAGCCTAGAGATGTACATTTAAATTGGTAGCTAGCTTTTCAAGGATATAAGATAGAGTATCTTAGAGTCCCATCTATTTCTCAGAGTCCTTACTGAGTATACTTTGAACTAACTCTACATCAATATTGATTTCTAATAGTGGTAGAGATACTATTTCTTTTATGAGAACAATGCCATCGATTGGCACATCTATTTCGATTAAAATTTCTTTTGAGAAGTATCAATGACACCCTTCATGGGGTAAATTTTGGTCCAAAAAGCAATGGCTGCTAATGAAGTGTCCGAACGAGGCTGTGAGGTGCCAGTGGAAACACAAGAGCACTTTGGTGTGAGAGCTCCCTCAAGTCTTAAAGCCACGAAGACTTTGGTTTGAGTCTATTTCTAAGGTTTCTTGTTTGGAGTCGCATCGATGGGGACTTTCGAGATTGGGGCCCAAGATACTTCTTCTAGAGTTGTCTTGTTTACAACCAAAATCGGGGTTGTAGTAGATTTTACTAGAATTTTCTTTTTAAAAGCTTTCTCGATTATCTAAGGTAGAGCAAAATCTCAAGTTTTTTCTTGGTGGGGTACGTCAACGGTGGTAGTAAGATTGGTGGAGATGTGGATTGCCTCTTGATAGGGTATAGTAATTGCCTTAGTAGAGGATTTGGTTCAGGCTTCCTCTTAAAGAATGATGACTCTAGTCGAATTAGAGGTTGCTAAAAAAAAACCTTTGTCTGAACTCATAGAGCAAGGAGTTTCAGTAACAATTACCTACAAATGATTGTGCCATGTTTAACAAAGAAAAAAAAGTGAAAACAAATTTTCACTACTAAGAAATCTTATCCTTTTAAGACATCAACTGACTGATTGAAGACCTTTCTCGAAGTTTTCTATAGGTAGCTTATAAGTTGGTTCTTACAATTGAGTAAGGGATGGAGTGTTGGGATGTAGATGTGTTTGAAGTAATATGTTCTAGTTGGCTAGGGCATGTTTGATGCTTGGCTCAACAAGTGTCGAGCTAGTGAGCTGGTGGATAAAATCCTCTAGTTCCGGCAAGCTCAAATTGACAAGCTAAACATTAAAGGAAATATCTCTTGTCTACTGTTTGATTAATAAAGAATAATGATGCACCAACCCCATTCAATAAATCTCAAGAGTAGAGGAATGACAACCATTATGTTGAAGACATGTGAACGTGACTCTAGCCTTTTCGACATTTACTGAGTCATGTAGATTGTCAAACTATTGAAATTATTGTCCAACTCCAAGTGAAATAGTTTATTCACGTAGATTGATAGTGTCCTAGTTTGATATCAAAGTTTTAATAAAATTTTGTTTACATGGAATTCTCGTCATTTAATGTTAGTGAGTCAATGACCTGCTAAGAGAAATAGCATATACACTCTTGACATTCATCGATAGAAGCAAGTTAAGCCTGAGCTATGACTTTATAGTCCCAAAGAGACTCTATCACGTTATAAACACCCAAAATATTTTCGAAATATAGCCCATCATGTTTCAGAATTTCCAAAACCATAAGCTTGTTTTCAAAAGTCCTGATTTTTAATACAACTTGAAAATTTTCATAAAAAGGTAAAAGGGATCTTAAATGATTGGAAATTCAAAACAAAAAAGATTTTCATAGATTTTGAAATCAAGTTTTGAAAATGAAAGGCTAAGGAAGTGAAGCACGGACCAGATGAGGATGAGTTCGCAAAAGCCATGCCGAAGATTCGGGATAAAGGCCACAGCAAGATCAAGTCAAACCTCGAAGTAGAAGCACACACATGTCTCAAGTCTAACATCAAGGACTGCACCCGTCTAGCACAAGTCAATTAGATCAAGTCATATGCCCAAGATCAAACGAGTTTCTTGCATCAAAGTCTACATCAAGTTGCACAAGGCATAGCCAGACTACACTAAGGGCTGGATCAATCCAAGCCATGCCTAGTTGGGATGGCACCCAATCCATGCATGTGAAGAGGCTAGGGATGATACCTTGGCCAGTTGTGGCTTACTTGGTCCATCAAGCACACTTAGTCGGATTGTGCCATATCAAGGCAAGGAACCGCCCCTTACCTAGCCAAATTCATCTTGATGCTGTGGGCTGCACCTTGGTTGGACCAAACAAGGGGCCACGTTTCACCATGGCCCAGCCCACATAGGAGCTAGCCGAACTCACCAAAAAGAGGGACCACCAAGCCATGTGGATCAACCCACAATTGGATCAAGGATCAGGCCAAGGAGGCTCCACCCGATCCATATCGTGGAAGCCTCTAGCAGCCCCCCTTGGCCTATAAATAGAGGCCTTGGGGGCTCATTTCCAACATTGAAGGAAGTGTAGAAGGGGTCCAAGAGAGAGAGTAGGTGCTGCAAAGAGAGAAAAAAGAGAAAAGAGAGAAAGAGAGAGTGAGAGAAGGCAAGAAGGGAACGTCCCCTTCCTTGGAGCCGTGAGCCATTGGAGGAAGTGTAAGTGTGTTCTCTTCCTTTCTTGCTGATTTTAATACTTTCTTCCTCTTATTCAATTTAAAAGGGGTTGTATTAATGGAGATTTAGTCTCTCCCCATGTTGTAATACAATAGAAATATTGCCCGTTTCATTTCATTTACATTTATGCATTCTACTTGTTTGATTTCGTGTTCCTCCACCTCTCTATATTCTATACACTCTTATATCACCTAGTTCCCTCTATGCTTAAGTTAAATATGTATTTACATTCATTTCCCTTCAGTCATTTACTTTAATTTAGCTGTGGATTGCTTTTAATTTCGGATGAATGCATGCACGTATGTTTTAAAAACTGAAACTCTATTTTCCAACATCCTTCATACGTCTGTTGTTATATTTTTCATTTCTTGACCACTACTTCGAATAATCTGAAATTTGGAACACCGAATCTACACACATAATCTCACTTTTAATAAAATTTTCAAGAATTTTAGGGCCGTATAACATTGTAAATAAAATAGAGAAATATCGGCCAGATTCAGAGTCAATTCTGCACAGTCTATTTTTTTTGCAATAGAGGTTGGGTAATCTTGCCATAACTTCGTTTGCAGTAAGCCAAATTTGATGAAATAGTCTAATTAGAAAATTGATATCCATAGCTTTTCAGTAAGACTAAATTCATAGAAATCGGAGCTCTATGCACCAAAATACAGAGGTTTCTTTTGACCTCTATGTTTCTGTAACAGAATGTTCTGAAACAACAGAGCAATAGTTTTTTTAGGATTTAATTTTATAAATTCATAGCACAAAAACACAAAATAAAAATAGTCTTAGAGTCTTCACATTCTGCTCAATGTGCTTTAAATTTTGCATAAATTTTGGAGATCTCTAAGCTATCCAAAAAAATTTGGAAACCAGCTCTGAAAATAAAACTAGTTTCTATTTTTCAGAACTTGAAAAATTTTCACTCTCTAAACTAAGTGCACAGATTATTTTATCAAAATTGTCTTTCAAGTGAATTTTGGAAACACACATTCAACTCAAATAATCCTAGAAGCGTTTAGGCTCACTCTTGAGTATTGGTTCAAGAAGGCCTAATATGAAAAGATCCCGCTTAGCCACAATCGCCCCATGAAGTTAGAAGTATAACTTTGCTAGTTTTACTGAAACTAGCTGGCACGCTTGCGCAAGAACGAAGTAGATTGAAAAGTTTGTTTCAAACCTCTACATAGGCTTTGAAATAAAATTTTCACATCTACACACGTACATACCATGACCAATCACATTCACAATATAAAAGAGAGAAAGAAACTTTGTGCAGATCTACTAAATCATAGAGGTTATGATATGCCACAAAGCCATAGAAGAAAACCTATCCAACATGGAAGAAGAAGCACTAGAATCTTCTATTTCTTTCTCATAATGGTTTGAAGGTCAGTTGTTACATTCGAGGAGTATAAAAGGTAAGTACTTAAAGAAGTATTATCCTTTGGTTTGGAAATGATTGTTTATTTGAAAAATTCAATGAATGTAGAAGAGGTTCTCGATGAGGCCAATTTCCCTTGGACTCTAACTATCCCACACTCATCATACTTCTATTCTAGAGCCTTGAGATTCTCAACCGCTAATAGTTCTTTTAGTACTTGGATCATTGAGAAGGCTTTCAAGTAGGCCTCCTTAAGTCTTGAAGTTTCTGCAGTTCCTAATTTTAAGCTCCAATCATGGCTATCAATTCTTGATAGTGCATGACCAAAAGATCATTGAGAGAAGTAAGTTGTGAAGTAAGGGAGGCAACTTCTCAAGAGAAAGAGAAAGTCACATTCAAGGATGTCAATAAACTCAAGAGTTTCTTGACATTGATCCATATTATGTTGTAAATTTGAAGCTTGAGTCTCAAAGCTGATAGGAGATACTCTTGATTGAGTTCGTTGTTGTGCAAGACGGTCCAATCAAGAATGGAGATCTAACATGCATCAATAATTTACAAATTTTCTCGGCAATTGATAGACAATGATCTTTTAGAGATCAAAGCAAACTTGTCGAGCCCAAAGAGGTACATCTAAATTGGTAGCTAGTTTCTAAAGGATATAAGATAGAGTATCTTAGAGTCCCATCCATTTTTCAGAGTCCTTACTGAGTATACTTCGAATGAATTCTACATCAGTATTGATTTCTGAGGGTGGTAGAGATGTTATTTCTTTTATGAGAACAATGTCATCATTTGTTACATCTATATCGATTAAAATTTCTTTTTAAAGAGTATCAGTGACACCCTTCATGGGGTAAATTTTGATCAAAAAGCAATGGCGACTCACGAAGTGTCCGAATGAGGCTGTGAGGTGCTAGTGGAAACACCAAAGCACTTTGGTTTGAGAGCTCCCTCAAGTCTCGAAGCTGCTGAGACTTTGGTTTGCATCTATTTCTAAGGTTTCCTGTTCGGAGTCACCTCAATGGGGACTTTCGAGATTGGGGCCCAAGATACTTCTTCTAGAGTTGTCCCATTTACAACCAAAATCAAGGTTGTAGTAGATTTGACTTAATTTTTCTTTTTAAAAGCTTGCTTGCTTATTGAAGGTAGAGCATAAACTCAAGTTTTTTCTTGGTAGGTTACGTCAACGGTGGTGGCCTTAGTCGAGGATTTGGCTCAGGGTTCCTCTTAAGGAATGATGGCTCTAGTCGGATTAGAGGTTGCTAAAAAGAAACCTTTGTCTGAACTTATAGAGCAAAGAGGAGTTTCAGCAACAATTACCTACAAATGATTGCACCATGTTTAACAAAGAAAAAGAAGTGACTACAAAATTTCGGTACTAAGAAATCTTACCCTTTTAAGATGTTAACCGAATGATGGGAGACCTTTCTCGAAGTCTTCTATAGGAAGTTCAGAAGGGGCTGGAGTGTTGGGATCTAGATATCTTTGAAGTAATATGTTATGGTTGGCTAGGGAATGTTTGACGCTTGGGTCAACAAGTGTCAAGTTAGTGAGCTGGTGGATAAAATCCTCCAGTTCTCATAAAAAATGGTATAAATAGTTGAGGACCACTATTTTTCATATTCGATAGTGGCTCCTGGGTTGGCCATTAAGCCATTGAAAGAGAATCTCTCAACCAATTGGAGAATTGGAGATTGACTTTTGTCACCACAAGAATTGCTAAACTTGATGTTGCTACATCGCCTGCTAGTACCTCAATTGGATAAATGGGGTGAGAATTCCCTCGACAAGCTCGAATTGACAAGCTAAACATTAAAGGAAATATCTCTTGTCTGCTGTTTGATTAATAGAGGATGATGATGTACCAACCCCATTAAGCAAAACCCAAGAGCAAAGAAATGGATGCCATTCTGTTGAAGAGATGTGAATGTGACTCGATAGGCTTTTTGACATTTGCTGAGTCACGTATATTGTCAAACTATTGAAATTATTGTCCAACTCCAAGTGAAATAGTTTATTGATGTAGATTGATAGTGCCCTAGTTTGATATCAAAGTTTTAATAAAATTTCATCTACACAGAATTCTCGTCGTTTAAGGTCTACGAGTCAACAACCTACTAAGAGAAAGAGCATATATACTCTTGACATTCATCAATAGAAGCAAATTGAGCATGAGCTATGACTCGACAGTTCTGACATGCATCAAAATGTGAGGATTTGGATACAAACATCAAAGGCTTCTTTAATTAATTTCATAGTTTAGAAGAAAAGTCTATGTAGTCCCAAAGAATTTGTATCACGTACACACCGTGACCAATCACATTCACAATATAAGAGGGAGAAAGAAACTTTGTGCAAAGCTACTAAATCATAGAGGATATGATATGCCACGAAGCGATGGAAGAAAACCTATCCAACATGGAAGAAAAAACACTAGCATCATCTATTTCTTGCTCATAATGGTTTGAAGGTCAGTTGTTACATAGTTCATAAGAGAATGTAGGCAACTTTAGGCATGGAGCCATATATATCATCAATTAAGTCCTTTATTACAATGAGCGCATATGATAAATTTAAATTTTTTAATGAAAGTCCACTCTTGAGGTAACTCTCTCTCCAATGAGATGGGTCAGCTCTCCATACACAAAATGAAAAGAAAAGAGGACACTTGGATACCTTGTCTAGGCATAAAACTATCTAAAAGTTCCCATTCCACAAGATGCGAATCTCCATAGATTTAACACAATCCAGATGAGATTAACACCCTTTAAGTATCATAACTGTTTTCTATTTTTTTATTGTACTAAAAATACCATACACCATATGCGTAAAATGTTTTCTGTGTTGTCGTTCAACATCGAACAGTATAAACAGTTCTAATTAGGTACGTTATAATTCTCTATTTTGATGGGTTTCCTAAATCTACACTGTCGTATAGAGAGGCCGAAACCTAAAACACACACGTATACAACCTTTGGAGTTGAACTCCGGGTGGAGCAAGGGCATCAAAGTGTATTGCCTTTGAGCTAACGTGCTGGGTGGATCGTCTATTCTACCTTCAATGCATCGATAGGTTCTCACAGTGCCTACTTAAATCATGGTTAGATTGTGGTGATTACAGTGTCAAACATTAAGAGCGTTGCTAGACAAGCTGACTACTGCTGAAATTGAATGGTCGACTTATTATTCGTTCTCAAAATGGTTTGGTAGAGTGACAAGGGGTGCAATAATGTCTCATGACCGTAAATTAACCCATTCTTCTTTGCCAATAAAAAAGAGACGAGATTAATAAAAGATGAGAATAAGTGGTTTAATAGTTTCGCTCGCAAGATGGCTCAAAATAAATTATTCACGCACACAAATATATAGTGATTGGATCTATCGACCACCGATGCTGTCCAGTTATGTTCAATATATCAGAAGCAGTATTTGGTTTCCATATATATATGACGAGTTAATTTTTCTGATTTATTACTGAGAAAAATTCAACAAATACTATCCCCTTCTTTATATGTTACAAAAGGTCACACTATGTTCCTTCAATATCTGATACTGCCACGAAAACGACGTCTTCTCTGCATGAACAGGAGACCCATATACGTTTCTGTTACCTACTGGATTAATCATAAAGAGATAAAGACCGTCGGTTTGGACTGTTTGGTGCCGGCACGCTGACCCAAAGGGACCCAATTCGAACGACCGACACTTAACTCATTTTTACAAGTTAACAACTTTCAGCCAAACAATAAATCCAAAATCCTTTTAGGGAATCGTTTGCATAAAACGTTTTCGGTGGAGCAAGCGCTTCGGTCTACGATTGATAGCACAACTAACGACCAATAGCGACGGTAGTGTGTGTATCTATCTATCTATCTATATATATATATAAACTTTAACAATATATAAAACACTATTATTAATCAATATTTACATCTTAGTATTATGTGTACTACAGCTACGGATTGATTAGTGCATGCTGATACTTTTTTTTCTTATTATGATTCAATCATTGTTCTTTAACATACGTAATTATAATAGACAAATTCTTTCACTTTAAATCTACAATAACCAATTGTATTATATAAATATGTTTATTTATCGACTTAATGACTTTCTGTCAACTTATCCCACATCCAATAGCGATTTCTTTCTTTGCCATCAATCGAGTAATATATCCTTCAATATTTTTTGTAACGTGATGTACTATTTCAAAAAAATATTCTCAATTGCATTCATCAACGCTAACTTACGATCAATACATATTACATTTTTCTTGAAGAAAATGACTTCCTAACATGTCTTAATACCTGCACATAATTTTTTTACACTTATAAAAACAAATGATATAAAAAAATTTTATTAATTGATGTAAATCCAACAACCTCTAAGAAAGATATCTTATACCTATTAGTCTTATAAAAACAATCAAACTCTATAACATTCTAAAATGTGTAATGAATAAAGTTAGGAAAGATGAGTAAAAATAATATTACCAACATAATCATTTCTTAATATCTTATGATGTCATATATAATGCTCGCGAAGAATGATTTATTATAATAGTTGTTGTAGACATTCATTCTCTTTTTTGTATTTTAATCCTCACATTAGAAATATACTTTACCTGTCATTATATTGCTTTATATAAGATAAGATAATAATAACAATATTATTGTGCCTCTCTACTTCTCTTGCATACTCACGCAACTATTTTTCATGCAACTATTTTTCGGTCGAAAATACTCTATTAGTTTCAAATATTAGTGAATAGTCAATATCATCTTTCTTACCGTCAACAAATGTAATTACCTTTGAATATGCTATCATTCGACATACGTAAAAATTACAAGAGGAAAGAGATATTAGTATCATTTTGGAAAAGGATAGAGAGGCGCCAAAGTGTCATCAATAAGCAAAAAAAGACCACCATTGCATTGTCTCCTATCAAATGGAGATGTGTCTAGGTGTTGTCTCCTATCAAAGTGAGACATAAATTTTGCACGCTTCTTGCTATATAGAAACGGCCCAAACAAGTCTCCTGATGAAAGGAGACATGCAAAACATGTCTCCTTTTATTTGGTCACAACGATATCGAAGGGAGCTTTCGTCGTAACGAGAGAAGAGGAGTTAAAGAAAACCGTGGCAGTGATGGTCAGCTACAAGAGTGCAAAGGAAAACGGGGAAAAGAGTGACGAGAAGTGGAGGACAATGTAGAGAAAAAATGACAGAATCAAATGGAGTATACAATGCGAGCGAAGGAGAGAGAATGAGAGATCCTGACAGTTCGGATATTTTAACGAAAATAAAAAGTGCCCTTAGTTTACGAAGGGTTTGCTTTTAGCAACACCCTTGATGGTTTTGTCGTTGTTAATTAGCACATCAATGATGAAGGGTCAAGTGATCAATGGCAGATCTACTGCCGGCCGTGGTGAGGTGCACCGTATATATGAGGAAATCTGAAAATCATATACAAGAGGTCACAAGTTTTGAGAATTTTATAGGGCCAACTCGCTCTCATTTTACCAAACTCAACTTCGCCTTGCCCCAAAAGTTGTTTCAATGTCCCAGATAATAACAAGGCAAAAGAATGACAAGTCTCCAATCAACCATAGGGTTAGAGAATAGTTGCTGAATTGCTTGACAGATACAAAGCATACTGAGAAGCTCGAGTGGTTATATTTGCGCATACCGCAAAAGCCTCCGATAGGTTGGGTAAAACTGACCATCTCCAGTACGGGTAAGGAAGTGTGGCAGAACAGGATTGCCATCAGCATGAGATGAGCCAGTTTCTCCACCATGTTAGCAATGCATGCAAGCGATATCGGTGGAGAGTTCTCCAGTATGTTAGCAACGTTAAATTATCCAAGAAGAAAAGCTGGGAGCATGCAAATAAAAGAGGAATGTTTGGCTTTAGAGACTTTATGATTTGTGATTTGGTACCAGGTTCCACCTAATATGTGTGTGTTGTGTGTGTGTGTGAGAGAGAGAAGTACGACGCTTTGCATAACATGATTATTTCTATCAACATGATTTTTCTAAAGACGAATTCACACAATAAACGACCAGCAGAAGTAACAAACTAATGACGATGAAGCCCCACGTCAAAATTGCCACAAATTGTGCTACAGCGCATGGGAAGATAAAAATTACGTCACTGGTAACATATACATAAGGAGTTCACTTGAACACTTATGCAACAGAAGTTTCATGCATAGCCTAAAAGATGAGAGAGTGCAACCAAAAAGATACATGCAAACAAATAGAAGAAGCAATATTACAAAATCAAACAGAGAAGACATACAAATGAACACGCTGGCATTGAAGAACGAAGAAAAAGGAGATCAAATAAATGGATGGCTATCAATTTGACAACGATTCTTGCTGCAGCGTTGGCGGTATTTGTGGCCGACGCTCTCCTTGCCAAGTCCAAACGATGTCCTTGAGTGCAGGCCTCAAATCTAGTTTACAGAAATTCCGGTACTCCGATGCACTGCCGCTCGTTTTCTTAATCTCTACCACATAGATTGAGGGAGTCACCTCAAATATCTCTGCATCTACTGACAGAACTCCCTTCCTTCCCTCTTTCAGACCCTGCATTTGCAGCAGCCCATCCTCTTTCTTCACGATCTTGAAATTCAAGCACCTGGCAGTCTCCTCAAGCCTTGAGATTATAACTGATGCTGGCTGCCTTGAAGTGAAGCGTTCTTCCATCGCCTTTTCATCCTCAAACAAACCTGAAAGATCAAAGCCAGACGAAAGAGATATGATGTCAAAAGCATTCAAGGGTGGAGGCTGGATAGGCACTGGGCGCTGTTCTACCATCTGCTCAACCTCTCTATCCCCTTTATCAGAAAGCACCGAGTTAACATCATCGGGTGTTGATTCTTTATGATCAACTTCTTCGTCAAATGGCTTCAGTCCCTTTTTGAACCAACAGTTCTCCATAATCTTTGCTGTGGATATTCGAGAATCAGGATTTGGGTCCAAGATCTTTGATAGGAGCCTTCTAACCTCTGAAGGAAACCAACGAGAGCACTTAAATTCTGCTTTGGTTATCTTCCGGTACATCTCCATCAGATTCGAGTCGTGGAAAGGAAGATAACCAGAGAGCAAGACAAACAATATCACCCCACAGGACCAAATGTCTGCTTTTGCACCATCATATCCCTTTTTGCTAATTACCTCCGGAGCAACATAAGCTGGAGTGCCACATGTTGTGTGAAGTAATCCATCTTGCCTTTGGGATTCTGCGAGAGCACTCAGGCCAAAATCTGAAATCTTAAGATCATCATTCTCATCCAATAAAAGGTTTTCAGGCTTCAGGTCTCTATGATAAACACCTCTCCTGTGGCAAAAATCAATGGCACCGATCAGCTGTTGGAAATACTTCCTGGCTACATCCTCTCTGAGCCTACCCTTTGCCACCTTGTTAAATAACTCGCCACCCTTGACGTATTCCATCACAAAATATATCTTGGTTTTGGTGGCCATGACCTCATAAAGCTGAACAATGTTGGGGTGTCTCACTAGTCTCAGCACAGATATCTCTCGCTTGATCTGGTCCATCATCCCCACCCTAACAACCTTCTCCTTATCAATCATCTTAACAGCAACCCCTTGTCCTGTTTTCACGTTCCTAGCAAAGTACACTTTTGCAAAGGTTCCCTGCCCCAATAATCGACCCAATTCATACCTTTGCATCAAAACAAACCCCATACTCTCCATTCTTGTCTATGAAACTAATCAAGCAAACAATACACAGATATGGTCTAGCTACACTAGAATAAACCTAGAAGCAGTTACCTCCCGCTGGCAAGAATTCAAGATCGATATATACACAACGGGAGTTATAAGACATGTACATCAACCATCCTTGCATAGGCCATGCGTCCTTGCACGGAGCTGATCCTGGCTATGACCAATTGCATTTACAATAAATCGTAGGAGTCGCTCTGGAGCCACCTCATCACAACTAGAATCAGACTCATTGGTGGACAAGCACATCTTTCGGCATGCCCTGGTTTTTGTTCCAAATGCTCGAACTATTCAAGGCTTGGAAAGAAGCATATAACTAAGATCAAACGATCAGTCAACTACTTTCGTACACAGCCTGGAGAGCAAGTGATAACGAAGGTATCTTCTTCAGTGCCTAAATACAACCAGCAGACAGATTCACAGAAGTTAGATGCAACATTTGCTGAAGTCAGACATGATAGGGCTTCCCTTTCAAACAAAAATGCAGAAGAGCTTCAGGAACAAGGGAAAAGAAAAAGGAAAGAAACCATTCAAATTTCAAAAAGCGCAACTTGTGGGAAAGAGATTATTAAAATCCGAGCTTTGAATTCAGATTTTGCATCTTCTTATATTTTTTTCCCGATAATTAAAAACAAAGAGGGAAACAGAGATAAATATGAGGGAAATCGCTGCAGACAATTTGTAAACATCGTATTGGACCCTATGTTGTAAGGGTACTATTCTACCGATATACATACATCTTATATCATTAGTAGGATGTTCTATTTCTTGATTTGATGAAGAACAACAATTTAAAGACTAAAACTAAAAACTAGTCAGCAGAATCATAAGGACCGCTACAATAATATCATATAATATTTTATTATACAGTGCAATAGCACCTATAGATGAGCAAAAAACATACATGTCTGATGTCTCCAATATTACACTACAATATCATGCAACATTGACTCAAGTGCAATGCTAGGAATCAAAACATTACGTGGAAATGGATTGCCAACGATACAAAAACTGCACCAACATAGATGACTTTTCCTTTCCTCAACTCTGCACACACTCGGCATGACAAGAGAAAACCAGATCTGGATATTTGATATGCAACATCATCAACCATTTTACACCCTAATAACTAAACGCTTCACTGATCAAATGGTTGGTATACAAGCCCACAAGAGACAAAGATGTTTTAAACAAATGCATGATGTATAACTTCATCACAAGGGCACAGAATGTAGCACACATGCAGGTCCAAGATACAACAATTTCAAAAGTCATGGATGCAGGGCCATGACTACAATTTCACATAATTGATAAAATCTCATGAAGTTAGAAGAGACTCAGCTTTCATAAAGTTACTATTCACTAATAAAATATAACCGGCAAGATGTTTCTGTACTAAATTAACTCTAGTTATAGCTTTTGTTTGGAAGCTTATAAAATATTTAAATAGTTAGTGCTAGGTCAAGAACTGGAGAAATATGAGTGAGGTGTCAAACATGGGTGACGACCTAGTAGAAGAAGAGCGTGTGACACAGGTATATAAACGATAAAGCTTTCTCACGCTCATGAGTTCAGTATTCCTACAAAGGAATGAAGATATCTGCAACTCCCAAAATTAAAGAAATGATGTGGAAGAAGATGACAGAATCGTAACAGCATGATAATCGACACCCAGACTAATAGGGCTGGTGAATGAACCAAGCCACTCCTAATTCAGTAACTCGTCCCTACATTTTTTGTGTTTGGTTCTTCAACAAACCACCTGAACTGAACATGAACATGGAATGCTTAGCATGGTTTGCCTCGCGAAAGCCCATTAAATGGTATTTTTAAATTTTACACCATAAGCATACCCCCAGGATAATTATGTTAAAGAGTTATAATGAGTTGATTGCTTCAACTTGTTCATAAAGGAAGACTTGATGGTCTACGACGACTATTTGTTGTCACGACCCAGCTACAAAATTACCGAAGGAATTATCCTCCTTCCTTTTTATCCCAAGATTATATCTAGATCCAGAAATGATGTTACGATGGATTAAGAAATTAAGATGAAAGCATAATAACAAACTAGAAGCATCATATCTGTCTCTGAACTCGATTAATCTTTGCTCAAAAAGCATGGCGAACCGTTCGTGAACAGATTCAGCCAAAGATTATCCGGCTAGCGGTTCGCTCGGCTCGCTCATACAGAAAACCGATTCAACGAACAAACCAGGTCAGTTAGCTTCGTTCAGCCTGTTACCAGACAATACATACTAAAGAACAAAGCCTTACACATATACGCACCCAAGAACTCTGAAATATCTAACGAGGTGACAAAAGAGAAACTTGATCATACCATCGAAAGCCGATGAATCGGAAAACGGAAACAAAGAATCGAGTGTAATCCTTCATTCTACCAAGAAAGACAGGATTCAGAGAAAATTAATCCCAAATTACAAGAATTTGGAATCACAGCAGATGGAAAATGACCATCAATCAAACCTAAGATAACAACTGCACAATTAACAGCCGCAGAAAGAAAATTAGGAAAAAACAAGAGAGAGGACGAACCCTTGGGAGAAGACGAATCCACGACGGCAACAAGAGGGAGAACCTCTTCCGTCTTTCTTTCTTCTTCCACGAGACTTGCTCGAAACGAAAATCGAACTTCCAGATTTCTTATAGCTCCTCCGCTTCCCTAACTTTCCATTTATCTTTTCGGTTTTAACTAGAAAAGTTAAAGGGTGGTGAAGACGCAAAGGGGCGACTCCAGCAAGTTCGTGGTTTCATTAATGAGCCGTTACATTTCTCGATGAAATTTCACCTTTGGTCCCCGATTTGTTGTCTTGATCTTTAGTATTTATTTATACACGCCTTTCTATTCTTGGGATACCGTTAGACACACTGTCAGCAGGACTGATGCTAGCGCCATGCACACGCGCCGCGCACATGCTAGGCACACACGCATCAACGAGCGGAAGCCTCCCTTCCAGCCATCATAACACTTTGGTGAAGACGTGTGTGACATGTGTGTCATGTAAATATGTACTCGTGTAGGTATTGTACTTGAGTCATGTAAACGGGTCAAGTAGGTACACGGGTTGGCTGAACTTGGGTCGTGTCTAACTAGGTAGCTAGGAAATATTCTTTGGAATATCCACTCTAGTTGGTTGCTGGTGGTTAGACCCACCCCACCCCTATAAATAGGCGGGTGAAGCTAGGAGGAGGGATGAGAGTTCTAGTTCCTAGCCGTGAGTGACCTTCCTTTGTGAGAGGTGTGAGTTACCTGTCCACGTGAAGTTGAGTGAGATCCTAGCTAGGTAGGATGAGATCCTACACGTACTAGTCTTGTCCAGTGTTCAGCCGTGAGTGTGTGTTTGCAAAGTGTAAACCATGTACACAGATTAAGTGAATAAAGTGCAGCAGAATTCGATAAGTCTTGTGAGTGAATGATCTTGTTTCTACGTAAGACAAGTGCGATCAGCCGTGCATGTTTTCGAGTGAGCAAGCTCGTTGTCTGCCGTAGAATACTTCCACAATGTTGATGAAGAACAACGGCTGTGAAGGTTTGAAGAAAACGTGAATAGAAGCAGTTCTACGCAACAAGAAGGGCTGAGAGAAGCATTGGACGATTCTCTGCTATAACAGGTGAAAATTTTCGATTTTAGAATTAGATCTATGACAAAATGGTATCAGATCTAAGCTCGAATTAAAGCACTTTAATCTCGGTTTTTAACAAAACACGCACACTGGAAACGGATCAGAAAGCTGTAGAATTTTCCGCCAAAAAATTCTTGCGCGTTTCTGCAAAAGAAGTGCAGATATGACTTGTTGCCACTGTAGTGATTGAATTTCATGTGAAAATTATTCAATCATGTGTAGATCTATCTGGAGTAGATAGATCGGGAGCAGATCTGGATAGAAAGTGACAGATAAAGGCCGTTCTTGAGGAAGAACTGGCCGAAAAACAGTTCCAGGCGTGAAACTGATTTTAGTGATCATTAGCTTGGGAATTGAGACTCAATTCAAGGACTATTAGCTCACTAAGGTCAGATCTAACCGTGATCTAGTGTGTTTGATGTAGATCAAGGGAAAGATCGAACAGATCTGAACAGATCGGAACAGATCTGTCCAAGAACTCGCTGGGAACATCGTTAGAAAACAGAACATTTTTGAATTTCAGTTTCTGTTACAATTCGGTTGATTTCCATTGGTTTCTTACTTGATTGAGCTAAAGAATTTGTTGATTAGTAAAGACAGAGTAAGAACAAGCCAAGGAAACAATAGATCAGAGTGATCTGTGCCAGGAACAAAGTGCAGAACAACAATTTCTGTGTTCGTTCGTGACTTAAAAGCTATTTTCTGCTTAAGCGAACTAACGAAATCTGTTCCTGATTATAGAACAGACGTGAACAAGTTCAGTTCAACAAGGACAGAGCAAAAATTATAGGAATTTCGAAGAAGTTTTACCAGAAAATTGACGCAGAAACATATAGAAATCTTGCAGATGGATTTTGACGATTTTGTATAATCAGTTTGAAGGGGCTAGGTTTGGCGGAATTGTCTGACATTTTGTGTACAGGTTCCTTGTATATCAATCTTGTTCACAACATTTTTATTTTGGAAAAACAGAGTATGTAACGGGTCAGATTCTGTCTGTAAACAGCAGGAAAAATCAGCTGTGCAACTGTTTCAGTTTCTGTTGGTTCAGTCTGTTAAAGTCTGTATTCTGTTTCTTTCGGTTTAGTTTGGGGTCGAGTCACTGTAACTGAGTTCTAGACTTAGCAGGCCAGTGGAGGATGATGCTTTACTGCGAATCTTGTAGAAATTTGAAGCTTTACAGGTGACACAGTGCCAGTTTCAACAAAGCTAGGACTTAATTAAGCAAACGCAAGACTCAATGAGGCAGAGTCAAGCACAATTGGCTGTGCAAGTTGCAAGATTACAGAAGCAGCCGGTTCAGTCTTCCACAGAACCAGAAATTGGCCAACAGCAGGAACTTAGTCTGGTTCCTTCTGTAGGTATGCATGAACAGGCACGTGATTCTCCTAACTTAGCATGTCTGAAACTACGTATTCCAGAATCAGCACCATTTGGAGATGTTCGGGACATAAAGACCTTGGAAAACTTTCTGTGGGACGTAGAGAGATACATGGGGGTATCTCAAGTGGCTGAACACAACAAAGTGTTAGTTGCCACATTATTTCTAAAAGATGATGCGAAAGTTTGGTGGCGGATGAGGGAGGTAACAACCGCCAATGGAGGTGCCGCTCTCCCGATGACTTGGGAGGAGTTCTGAAATGAATTGAGGAGTCAATTCACGCCTATGAATTACAACCACCGGACACGAGAGCTTCTTATAAAGCTCAAGCATACAGGTACTCTACATGAGTACGTACAGAGGTTCAGCTCCTTGTTATTGGACGTGCGAGATATGAGCGAAGTCAACCAACTATTTTATTTTGAGCAAGGTTTACAACCTTGGGCTCAAGTCGAGCTTCGGAGGAGAAATCCCTCTAGCATTTTAGAGGTTATCACGGCTGTGGAAAGTTTCATAGATTTGAGAGCAACTAAGAGTAACGAAACTTCGAAAAAGAAAGAAAAGGAAAAAGAGAAATCGGGTAAAGGCAAGCACAAGAAGTGAAAGGAGAAGAAAGGGTCAACCGAAAGCACTAAGGGTGGTTCGGGTGAATCTAAAAAGGGTAAGGGTGGTCAGCAAAAAGAAGATAAGGGACCAGGGATGTGTTTTATATGCCAGGGTCCTCATCTAATGAGGTTCTGCCACAAAAAGGCAAAACTTGCTGCCTTACTTGTCGAGGATGATATGCACAGGCGCTAGCTCCAACGCACAGGCCGCGTCCTTCCAACTCTTGGGCGTTGCCTGCGTGAGGGATTTGCTATGCCGCAGTCTCGTTTTCGTTGAGGCACGCATAGGCGATGCCGTGACATGAGCACTAGCTGATACCGGAGCATCTCATTCGATTATTTCCACAACCACTGCATGGACATTGGGGTTGAAGTTGATGCCGTCAGAGAAGCGTCTCAAGACTGTCAACACACATGCCAGTAGAGTAGCATACATAGTTAAGGATTGCCGGATTCAAGTGGGATGTTGGTCCAGAACCTTGACTTTCATTGTGAGCACCATCGATGACTTCAGGGTGGTGTTGGGTTGTGATTTCTTTCGCATCGTACACATGATGGTTGCACCTCACGTGGGAGGTTTAGTGTGCGTAGACCCGCGACAACAAGGGTATGTGCCACAGTGTGACCCCGACAAGGCACCAGTAGAGCCGACGTATGATGCCTTGTATCTATCAGCTATGCAGCTGAAAGATGGCTTACAGAAAGGCTACCCCATGGTGGTGGCAGTGCTCCGAGAGGAGAGTCAACTAGAGGAGGGGGAGTGTATACCCACTGAAGTTCAGCATGTATGCTGATGTCATGCTACCAGAGTTACCGAAGCAACTGCTGCCTAGGCGCGTGACTGACCACGCCATAGTGTTGGAGCCCGGTGTCAAGGTGCCTAGTCGTGCCGCCTACCGCATGAGTCCACCAGAGCTTGAGGAGCTTCATAAGCAATTAGGGGAATTGCTTGACGCGGGCATGGTACAACCTTCTAAGTCTCCATTTGGCTCACCCGTTTTGTTCCAGAAGAAGGCCGATGGATCCCTCCGTATGTGCGTAGACTATTGGGCCTTAAACAAAGTTACGGTGAAAGATCGTTACCCTATCCCATTAGTTGCAGACCTGTTTGACCGGTTAGGGGGAGCGTGGTGATTCTCCAAACTGGACCTACGATTAGGGTATTGGTAGGTTAGAGTGGCACTCGGGGATGAGGCCAAGACGGCCATGGTAACACGCTATAGGGCATATGAGTTTTTAGTGATGCTGTTTGGGCTAACCAATGCGCCAGTTACCTTTTGTCGTTTGATGAACGAGGTTCTACATAGTTTGTTGATGAGTTCATGGTCATCTACTTGGACGATATTGTGATCTACAACCACGATCTTGAGGAGCATGTGAGACATCTCTCTCAGGTGTTTCAGAGGTTAAGAGAACACACCTTATATGTTAAGAGGGAGAAATGCGAGTTCGTTAGAGAGACTATCACATTCCTAGGCCACATCATTGGTGGTGGCGAGATCCGTATGGACCCTAGGAAAGTGAGTGCTATTCGAGATTGGGACGTATCGAAGACAGTGAGTGAGCTATGTAGTTTTTTGGGTTTAACAAATTACTATCGAAAGTTTGTGAGGAACTTCTCGAGGATAGCTACACCACTCACTGAGTTGCTGAAGAAGGGTACTTTGTGGGAGTGGACATCCAGATGTAGAGAGGCAATGGAGAGCCTTAAGTCAGCTATCATGGATGCACCAGTTCTGTATTTACCGGATTTCTCGAAGTCATTTGTGGTTCACACCGACGATAGCGAGAGAGCGCTAGGAGGAGTGTTGTCCCAAGATGGACACCCGATTGCATTCGAGAGTCAAAAATTGAAGGACATCAAGTCACAGTACCCTGCCTATGAGTGTGAGTTGCTAACAGCAGTGCACTGTTTGCATTTATGGAGGGTCTACTTGTTGTGTTCTCATTTCACAGTCGTCACAGACAACGTGACAAACACTTTCTTGAAAACTGAAAAGAAACTCAACCCACGTCAGGCTAGATGATTGGAGTTGTTAGAACAATATGACTTCGAGTGGTCATATAAACCTGGGAAGGAGAATGTGGTGGTAGACGCTTTAAGTTGAAAGTTGTCACATGATGTGATGGGCACCATGATGCATATCAAGGGTGACTTCATACAACGAATAAGGGATGTTGGGGAGAGTGATCCATCGTATAAGTATTTGAAGGAGCAAGTTTTGCTTGGATTAGCAGAAAAATACATATTCCGTAATGGAGTATTGTGGACCAAAGCAAAACAGCTGCTCATACCGAACATTGATGGATTGATACGAGCCCTCTTATATGAAGTTCACGACACTGCACATGCTGGGCACCCAGGAGTGGAGCGCACTATCGCCTTGTTGGCGTGTGGCTATTATTGGCCCTGGATGGCGCGTGATGCTAGCGACTACGTACGTGATAATCCTATATGTCAGCAGGATAAGGTGGAGCACAGGCAACCTGTGGGGTTGTTGCTGTCGCTCCCGATTCCAGATAAACCTTGGAAAGCTGTGTCCATGGATTTTATCTCAGGCCTACCGAGAGTGGATGGACTAGATATGATATTCATCGTCATGGACAAGTTTTCGAAGTACGAAGTGTTCATAGCAGCACCACGGGAGTGTAGTGCTAAGCACACCGCACGACTTTTCATGTGGAATGTGGTGAAACACTTTGGGGTTCTGGAGGAGATTATATCTGACCACGATGCTCGTTTCACGAGTAGGTTTCGAAGCGAAGTATTTAGGATGATGGGAACTCAGCTTCTCTTGTCGTCAGCACATCATCTAGAGACAGACGGTTAGACAAAGAGAATGAATTCCTTGTTGGAGGAATATCTCTGCCACTACGTGACAGCCAATGAGAAGAACTGGGTATCATTGCTAGACATTGCGTAATATAGCTACAACACACACCAGAATTCAGCCACATGCATGAGTCCATTTGAGTTGGTGATGGGTTGGCAGCCGTTAGGACCATTAGATCTCATACAGGGAGATGGCACGAGCAGTTGTCCCGCCGCTCTTCAAGAGATTCAAGAGAGACAGGCGTTGTATGAGGAGGCAAAGATGGCCCTTGCACGAGCTCAAGCCCACATGGTGAAGTATGTGGACCGGCATAGGAGAGTAGTGGAACACAAGGTAAGTGATTTTGTGTGGCTTCAGATTCCATAGTACATTTGGAAGCAAGTATACAAAGTTAGTCACATGGGATTAAAGCCAAAGTATGATGGACCTTTCAGAGTTGTGCGGAGAGTAGGACAGGTGGCCTACAAGCTTGATTTGCCAGACAGGTTGAAGCTACATCCTACATTTCATGTATCGTAGTTGAAGCCATATCATGAGGATCCAGAGAGGTTGGAGCATCGTCCACCATTGTTGGTGTGAGAGGACATACCAGACCATAGCATCAGATGCAGTATCTGGTGCGTTGGACGGGATGCAGGACAAACGATGACAGCTGGATTCCTGCAGGACAGTTATGACAGTACGAGCAGCTCTTGCGCACATATCATGAGGCCTCGAGGGCGAGTCCAAGCTTCACTGTGGGAGAGTTGTCACGGGACTGACGCTAGCACCATACACACGTGTCGTGCACACGCGTCGACGAGCGGAAGCCTCCCTTCGAGCCATCATAGCACTTTGGTGAAGACGTGTGTGACATGTATGTCATGTACATGAGTTGTGTCATGTAAATATGTACTTGTGTAGGTATTTTACTTGAGTCATGTAAATGGGTCAAGTAGGTACATGGGTTGGCTGAACTTGGGTTGTGTCTAACTATGTAGCTAGGGAATATTCTTTGGAATATCCACTCTAGTTGGTTGCCGGTGGTTAGACCCAGCCCAGCCCAACCCTATAAACAGGGGTAGGCGGGTGAAGCTAGGAGGGATAAGAGTTCTAGTTCCTAGCCGTGAGTGACCTTCCTTTGTGAGAGGTGTGAGTTACCTGTCCACGTGAAGTTGAGTGAGATCCTAGCTAGGTAGGATGAGATCCTACACGTCCTAGTGTTGTCCAGTGTTCAACCATGAGTGTGTGTTTGCAAAGTGTAAACCATGTACACAGATTAAGTGAATAAAGTGCAGCAAAATTCGGTAAGTCTTGTGAGTGAGTGATCTTGTTTCTACATAAGACAAGTGCGATCAGTCATGCGTGTTCTGGAGTGAGCAAGCTCGTTGTCTGCCATAGAATACTTCTGCAACATTGATAAAGAACAACAAGTGTGAAGGTTTGAAGAAACCGTGAACAGAAGCAGTTTTGCCCAACAAGAAGGGTTGAGAGAAGCGTTGGACGATTGTCTGCCATCACAGGTGAAAAATTTTGATTTCAGAATTAGATCTGTGACACACTCCGTGCGCTCACTCCGAACACCATATCGCCTCTCTCCTCCCTTGCCGCCCTTCACCGCTCCCATCACAAACACAGTGGTAAACTCTTGTTCCTCTCCTACCATCTCATTCTCCACCTTAACCCCTTTTTCTTTCTCCTCTGTCCTTCCTCCTCTTTTCCTCTTTCAGCATGGTGTTAGATCCCTCTTCCTCTTTTCCTTCTCCTCTCCGAATAAGAGTATGCTATTCTTCACCGGGCTGTTACTATTATCTTAAACAAAGACAAAGGACAATTTACTACAAGTACATCTGGTTGGAAATAACCGTAGATATACATGCATAACAATATAATATGCAACAAATGTAAACATGCCCAATCATAAACAAACTATGATCATAGTGACAATAACAGCACCACGGGCAGAGACAGGACCAAGAGATAGAAAGAGAGAGAGGAAAAAACTATGTAAACTGTATGATTAGGGAGGACCCCTAATCACTTATTTATAGGTGTGTGTGTGGATATGATGCACCACTTTATCCTCAACCATCCCGTCTTATTCGAAATTGTCTCATTTTATCCCTATCCGTGCAAAAAGATAGATAAAAACCCAAACCCAAGCCATAAGCCGGACTTGAGCCGACGCGTGTGCGCGTGTGTGTGGTATAACATGTCCTCTCCAAGCTCTTTGAACTAAGGTTCATGAACTACCAAATATATAAAAGGACATGTGAGTTTATCACATTCATCAATGAGATTAAACTTTGTCTCCTCTTAATCATCTTTTGCAAAAGTCTCTCATATGTTATTTTTTACACTTTAGGACTTTTACATATATTAATTAAATATATAAGGATACTAACATGCATTTAATGCATATTAAATCTAACAATCCCCATAAAGTCCTTAAGTGTAAAAGTGTCATTATAATCCAACTATCATATTATGCTTTCAATAATGGTACCTTCTTGTTTAAACCGTTACGTGAGTTATCCAATATTACCCTTACAAGAACTAGGTGAACATACATCTTGAACCTAAACCTTGGGTGTAAAGGTATCTATTGATAATAACATAATAAAAGGCTATGACTTGATCTATAGGGTTTATGCATCCATATCTTGTATCACTACACAATGTCAATAACCTAGTTGGGCATCTCCAAGGATATACTGCAAGATCCTGTTGTGACTCAATCCCATTTGGAGAATAATCTCTTATTAAACTTGCAGTCATCATACTTTAGGTTTATAGGAGACAAACAAAGATACTAAAAGTATCACATAATACAAAGTATCATCATATTCACCCAACAACTTGTTACTACCATATTGAACCTACTTCGTGGGATCTCCACTCAATTAGGTTGGGTTGCCACTACTTATAAATAAATCATGAGTTTAAATCTCATCCCCAACTTGGATTTCTTAAGTAAGAATATTGATAGACCCTTAGTCAATGGATCAACTGTATTATTTTTGGATCCAATAAAATCTATAAGTATGACTCTATCAGACATAAGAGTCCTTACAGACTTCGGTCTGACTTAGATGTGTCTCCGTTGTTTTTTATTGTACATGGAAATACTGATCTTAGTAATTGTAGTCATGATATCACACTGTACTGAAATTATAGAAAGCAACTTCTTTACCATAGGTAAACTAAACATAAGTCCCTTAAGCCATTTAGCTTCCAATTCAGTCTCATCCAAAGCATTTAGTTCTGCATTAAAGATAAAACAAGCCAAAATAGTCTGTTTCTTAGATTTCTAGGTAACAATGCCACCACCAACAAGAAACACATATCTAGTGACCCAATTACCCATAGAATTCTTTGTTATCCAACTAGCATCACTAAATCCTTGAAGAACCGAAGGATATTTATCGTAACATAGTTCAAGGAAAATTGTTTCCCTCACATATCAAAACACTCTATTTAGATCTTCTCAATGGGTTCTATTCAGGTAACTAGTGAATCTACTTAACTTATACACAGTAAATGCAATATCTGGTGGTGTACAGTTGGTTAAATACATCAAACTATCGATAATATGAGAATATCGTAGTTAAAATACAAAAATACCACTTTCATTCTTATACAAAGCCTTACATGAATCATATGGGGCCTTAACAGGTCTACAATTTGTATATTCAAATCTCTGTAAAACTTTCTCGACATAGTGAGAGTGAGAGATTACTTTACCATTAGTAGACCTTGTGATTTTAAGCTATAAAATTATATCAGCCATACCCATATCAATAATCTCAAACTTACTACATAAGAATGACTTAGTCTTATTTACTATTCTCATATTGGAACCAAATAACAATATATCATCTACATATAGGCAAAGAATGACGAAAGCGTTATTGATCGACTTTCAATAGACACACTTATCATAATCATTAGAAATGAAACCAAAAGATGATATCACATAATCAAACTTTTCATGCCATTGTTTAGGAGCTTGTTTCTAACCATATAATGATTTAACAAGCATACACACCTTAGACTCATTCCCACGAGCCACAAATTCCTTTGTTTATCCATAAAAAATTTCTTACGGAGGTCACAATGTAGGAAAACAATCTACACATCCATCTAATGGATTGTGAGATCATAGACAAAGGCCAGAGCTATAAGCAATTAGATGGAGTTCATTCAGAAAACTAGAGAATAAATATCAAAGTAATTTATTCCTTCCTTTTGTATATATCCTTTAGCAACTAATCTGACCTTGTACTTATTGATTGTTTCATCTACATTATGCTTTTTCTTAAAGATTTACTTGCAACATATAGTAGAATAACCAAAAGGTAAATCTACCAATTCCCATGTACCATTGGAAAGAATTGACTGAATTTCATCGTTAACGACTTTCTTCCAAACCTTAACCTCGGGTGAGGTTATAGTCTGTTAAAAGGTGATAGTACCATCATCGACATTGAAAATAACAAAGTAACTTCGAAAGTCCTTTGATATCCTAGGTTATTTACTTCTCCTTCGTTCAGTTATTTCCTCAAAGTCATCTGATATGGAAACAATACAATCATGGTCACCCTCACATTTGTTATCATTTCCACATGATTGAAAATAAAACCAATAGTATGATCAGAATCTTTAGAAGATATACTTTGAGAAACTCTAGTCTTCATAGGAAACACATTATCAAAGAATATAACATCATAAAACTCAACAATTGTGTTAACGTCTATGTTAGAAACATCATATCTAATGATCAAGAATCTGTATGTATAACTTATCTCTACGTAACCTAGAAATATAACATCTACTATTTTAGGTCCCAATTTCTTTCTCTTTTGTTCAAGGATAAGTACTTTCGCAAGACACTCCTACACTTTGAGATATTTGAGACTGGTATTTCAATCCTTCCAAAACTCAAAGGGATTACTTTTATTATCCTTATGGGGAGCTCTATTTAAAATATGGAAAACTGTATTCAAAGCTTTCCCTCACATGTAGGTAGCTAACTCAGAATTTTGAAGTAAAATATTAACCATATCATACAACATTTTATTCTTCTATTTAGCTATCTCGAGTAAAGAAAATACGAAGCAGTAAACTCATGAATAATACTATTGTTTTAACATTATATATAGAAGAGATTTGAGGTTGTAGACACCCAAAAATTTTCTCAAAAGATTTGATCTTTTAGAAATTTTGCCTTTTTAAGAAAAAATTACGGGTTTGAGTCTTTTAAGAGTTTTCAAATAAAGACAAATTAAACAAACTCATGATAGCCTCAAAATAAGGGTAGATTGCACTTCACTAAAAAAAATTCAATTTTGATAAAGAGCCAATAAAATGACTGCTTTGCCTTGAAGCCCAGATTGGCAGCATTCTTCCTGTTCAAATGATTTCATCTAAAGAAAGAATGGTTTCAAATAATTTTCTTTAAAGAAATAAATAGAAATGAGACATTGGGAACCAAACCCAAAAATGTTTGTTAAATATCAAATTTACCAAAAATCTTTGAAATTCAAATCGAATTCAAATCAGACCTCAAAAACTCGTACGATTGAGGATAGTCGTCCATCGGGACCCTACACTCATTTAAGGGTTAAAGCGGTTCAAAACCCTACACCCAAGGGTTAAAGTGGTTCGAGACCCTACACCCATTGAAAGGGTTAAAGTGGTCCAATACTCTACACCCGACAAAGGGTTAAAGTAGTTGAAATAGTAAAGACAAACTAATGGAGTGAAAGTAGGTCGCCCATGCAAACAAACACTGAGAATGTAACTCAATTGTTTTGAAAGAAAAGAATATTTGAAGATTTCGATAAAACTCGTTGTTTTCAAATATATTTCAAAGTAAAATAGTTTAAAATAATCAAAAGAAATGTTTGAAACCATGAATCTGAAATCAAGCGTAGGATTCAAGTCCAATTCAAGGATAAAGCTGCAAACCAAATCCAAGAGAGAGTAAAGCATGATATAAAGATAAATTGACAAAAGTAAGGCCGATGATTTAAGGCTAGACCTAGTAAAGCTTGGAGCAAGGAATGGACCAAGACAAAGGATCAAGTCAAGTTGAAACCAAAATTGGTCAAGACTACACCTAAGTCAAGGATTCAAGTCTCAAGTTCAAAGAGCAAATAGAGATTCACCTAGTTAAGGATCAATGAAGACTCTACCTAGCCAAGGACCCATGAAGAAGGGCACCGAGCCGGACCAATGAAGACTCACATAGCTAAGGACTAATAAAGACTCTATCTAGCCAAGAACCAATGACGACTCACCTAGCCGGCCACACCCGACTGCACCTAGTTGACTGAACCTACTTTGATTGACCAAACTGTAGACGTGAAAATTTCACTCCAAGCCTATGTAGAGACTTGAAGAAAAGTTTTCAACACTACTTCATGCGTGAGCGTGCCAACTAGTTTTTAAAAACTAGCAAAGTGTATAAATCTGACTTACTTGGCGATCGTGGATAAGCAAGATCTTTTCGCTTTAGACCTTCTTGAACCGGTACTCAAGGGTCAGCCTAAGCGCTTTGAGGATTTCAAATTCATAGGTGAAGTTTCAAATCCAAGTGGAAAATGAGGTGTTGTCAAGAACAAACTCATGCACTTTGGTTTCAAGTTTGAAAATTAGCAAGTTCTGTAAAACAGAAACTGGTTCTGTTTTCAGAACTTGCTTTCAAAACTTGTTTCCTGAATTTTTTTTGGTGACCTAGAATCTCCAAAATTATTAAAAATTTTACAGAACATAGCCTGGAATGTAAAGATTCTAAGAAACTTTTTGTTTTAAATTTTGGGACTGTGGTGATACAAAATTAAATCAGAAAAGTGTCTCTGCTCATACACCCGAAACTGTTCTGTCATAGAAATATAAAGACCCAAAGATAGGTCTGTATCTCAGTGCTCAGAGCTCCGTTTTTAGTGCATTTAATCTTGTTGAAAGCTATGAATCTCAGATTACCAATGAACCAAGTTTTACTGAATTTGGACAACTTGAGTTATGTGATGATTACCCAAGCTCTTTTGAAGGAAAACAGTTTTGATAGAACTTTTTTAAAATATTTCTGATCTTATACACCTTTTAATATGTGGTTGCGACTTTAAAATCTTGAAATTTTTATTACAAGTGGGTTTGTGTGTGTAGATACTGTGTACCAAATTTCGAATTAATCGGAGTAGCAGTTTATCAATGAAAAATAAAGCAATCAACATATGTAGGAATTTTGAAATCCAGAATTTCTTTTTTAGAACATACGTGATGCAAACTCACTCGAATTTAAATGGCAACAACACAATATCCCAAAGTAAATTGCTGAAGGAAAATGAATGGAAATATATATATATATATATATATATATATATATATATATATATATTAGCTTAAGCATAGAGGGAATTAGGAGATATAGAATGTTTATAACACATAGAGAGGTAGAATCGAGAACACAAACAATTAGAGTGCACAAGGAAGAATAAAAAATTTGCAGCATGTCTACTTCTTATTACATCATGGGAGGAGACAAAACTCCATTAATACAACCCATTTTGAATTGAATATAGGGAAGAGATAGAGATGAACAAAGAAAGAGGAATACTTACACAAATTTCTCCAAGGATCGGCTCCAACAATGGCTCACGACCCTCACCTTCCCCTCTTTTTTCTCTATTCTTTTCTTACTCAAACTCTCTAATGTTTGCAACAATTTGCCTATTTTCTACACTCTCTTTCCCTCTCTCCACTCTTTCCTAGAGGAATTCATGAATTCTCAAGCCCAAGGTGCAACACTTGATGCCTCAAGCTCCCAATCTCCAAGATGCAACCACTCTCCAAGATATGGAATCTGCCCCCCCTAGCCTCTATTTATAGGCCAAGGGGGACCTCTTCTAGGCCCCTTCCTTGGGGTGGGTCCTCCTTGATCCAAACCTAGCCCCAAGGCTTGGTTCTTCACGTGGATGTGTGATCCCTCTTGTTCAAAGATGGACCAGCTCCATGTAGACTGGTTCTTGGTTCAAACCATGTGCACCTAGCCATAGTCGGCTAGGCCCTAGATGCTTCCAAGTGAAACTGGCTGGACTTGCATTCAATGTGAAGCCTTGATTGAGTTCCTTTGTGGCTCGTCTAATAGCTCCTTACCTCACTTGATAAAATTTGATTTGGTTCATAGGCTGGACATAGCTTGATAAGACCTTGGAATCAACCAAAGGTGTAGTCCACTTCAACTTTCTAAAATCGGCCAACCTTTGTCAAATTGTTGCATTCGGTTCAAGCAAGTTGGTGACTGAATTTGATAGGATAAGCAACTCGAGCTGCCTTGTGATGATGCTGGCCCATTCGACTTGATCTTTAATGAAGACATGCCTTGACTAGACGTGGTCCACTTCTTCGATCTATAGTTGATTTACGCGATCTTGATTTGTGCTTGATGCGGGCGTTGCTCAACCATCACCTGATTCGTTCATATCCTCTAAGCCTTATTCCTTCAGCTTTAATTTGAACATCTTTATCTTTAAAATCTTTATTTTAAAGATTTAAAATCTTTATTTTAAACCAAAGGTTTTTAAAACAAGCTGGGTTTTAAAATTGAGAGTGTTTTTACAAAAATTTATTTAGGGTGTTTACACAAACCATCTTGGCTAACCATGACCCATTGGCTAACCTAGACCAAACTCCTTTGGTTGAACACGGCTTGATCAAACCCCTTTTGGCCTTGCCTAATCAAATGACCTTGATCCAACTACCTTGGCTAACCTTGACCGAACCACCTTGATCTTGATCGAAACGCTTTGGCTAACCATGACCCGAACTACCTTGGCCGAACCACCTTGGCCTTGCCAAGCTAAATTCCCTAGACCAAGCCCACCTTAGCTGACCCATGACCCAAAGGGGGACCAACAAAAGGCCCATGTGAGTTGGCCATGGGGCTTGGATCAAACTTGGGCCAAGAAGCTACCCAATCCACATCGTGGAAAGCTCTAGAGGCCTCTCCCTTGGCCTATAAAAAGAGGCATTTGGGGGTTGTTTCCAGCATTCATGAGGATTTAAGAGATTTAAGAGATTAAAGGACATGTAGAGGGAGCCCAAGAGAGAGAGTGAGTGCTGTAAAAAGAGAGAGAGGAGGAGAGAGAAAGAAAGAGAGAGTGAGAGAAGAGGGGAAGAAGGGAATCGATCCCTTTCTTGAGCCATTGTCCATTGGAGGCCATTGTAAGTTTGACCCTTCTTCTTTGTTGATCTAAATCTCTCCTTCTTCTTATTCAATTCAAAAGGGGTTGTATTAATGGAGCATTAGTCTCCCCCCATGATGTAATAGAGTAGAAATGCTACCCGTTTTATTTCTTTTATATTTACACATTCTACTTGTTTGATTTAAGTTTCTCTACCTCTCTATATAATATATCCTCTTATATCTCCTAATCTCCTTTATGCTTAAGCTATAAACATATTTCCATTCATTTTCCTTCAATCATTTACTTTGAATTAGCTATGATTAACTTTTAATTTCGGATGAATGCATTCACGTATGTTTTAGAAACTGAAACTCTGTTTTCAACATCCTGTAAAAGTGTTGTTGCATTTTTCATTTTCGAACTTCTTTTCCGAATGATCTGAAATTTGGAAGACCGAATCTTCACAGACAAACCCACTCATAATAAAATTTTCAAGAATTTTAGGGCCGGGTAGCATCATAAATAAAATAGAAGAAAATCAAGCAAATTTAGAGTGAAGCCTATCTAGTCTGAATTTCCTACAACAGAGATTGGGTAATCTTCCCATAACTTTGTCTGCAGTAAGCCAAATCTTGTAAAATTGTCTTATTGGAAAATTGATATCCATAGATTTACAAAAAGACTAAATTCATAGAAATCGAAGCTCTTTGCACCGAAATACAGAAGTTTCTTTAGACCTTTATATTTCTATAACAGAACGTTTTGAAATGCCTCACTAGAGGCCTTTCTTAGATTTAATTTTGTCAAATCGTAGCACATAAAAACAAAATAAAAATATTCTTAAAATCTGCACATTCTTCTCTGTATGCTTTACATTTTTTATGAATTTTGGAGATCTCTAAGCTATTTAAAAAAATCCAGAAATCAAGCTTTAAAAACAAAACGAGTTTCTATTTTTTAGAACTTGAAATGTTTTCATTCCCTAGACCAAGTGCATGACTTGTTTGATTCAAATCGGTTCGAAAGTAAATTTTGGAAACATACACCCTGCTCAAATTAATCCTCAAAGCATGTAGGCTGACCCTTAAGTGTCGGTTCAAGAAGTCCTAAGATGAAAAGATCCCGCTTCTCAACAATCGCTCCATGAAGTTAGAAATATAACTTTGCTAGTTTAAGTGAAATTAGCTGGCATGCTGGCGCAAATGAAGTAGGTTGAAAATTTATTTCAAGTCTCTATATAGGATTTGGAATAAAATTTTCACATCTACAAAATTGGCATGCCTAGTGGGACTTGAGTATTTCGAGGATTGGTTAATTTGGTGTTGGTTTTTAAATTTACTTTTCAAAAATTTTCATGGTTAATCCATTCTTTGAGCAGAGGTCAAATTTTTTTGAAAACTAATGTCAAGTTTAGATGATTCTTTTGAAAACATGTTAGGAAAGGCCTCATCAAACTTTCAAAATCAGTTTTCCAAAACCTTAAAGAAATCTCCTAAAACCCGAGATGAAGAACTTGCCTCTTTGAGGGAAAGAACAAGGCAATTGAGAAGGAAAATTGAGGCCCTAAGCCAAAAGGCCAAGGCATATCATTCCCATGAAAGATCATCTTGGGTACATAGAGAAGAAAAGCATACCTGAAAAACAAAATTGAGCCCAAAATCCAATGAAGGAAATGAGGGCACAAATGCAGCAAGTGTGGAGACTCAATCATCCAACCTTGCTGATCATCCAAACATCCCTTTGTCCATGGAAAACCTAAAAAAGTTCTTTATTTTGAAAAACCAAAAAAATCAGGAAAATCTTCAAAAATCAAAAACATTTGAAAATAAAAAAATTGAAATTCTGAAAACTCAAAATGAAGACATCCGTAGGCACACAAGCAGAGTGGGGCATGAGGATCACTTCACTCAAGTCACTTTAAATTTTTTTCAAACATTCGCTCCGATGTGTTCCATTCCCATGAACACCACTTCACATGCTTCACAAAACACACAAGAGAATGAATGTTGCACACACATAGGCTTGGAGGATGAAATCCAAGACGTCGCAAAGCAACAGGAGCTCGAAGCCATTCATTAGCTAGAGCAACCTTAGGACGCCTGCAAGGAAGCTTGCTCTTACCATGAAAAGGTAGACAACCTTGAAAAAGGTATGTCTCAAACTCATTCCCTCAAAACTCCCTACTCGATCCTCTCCTTAGTTTAAGATCGGTAAATCATCCATATGCATTTGATACATTAAATCACACTCATGCATCCACAAACCCACAAGATGTACCAAAGAATGTGGATTTTCAAGGTGCACCGAATATCCCGCACCAACAAAAATAATTTCAAAATGAAAAACAAGATCAAAATAAAAATCAAAACATGGTAGACATGGTTACTCCTAAGGCATGCATCGACATCCTAGGTACACCTAACTCTATCATGAAAAAAAATTCCTTGGAGCCTAGGTTTGTATCATAAACCCCAACCTATGGCCATGATTTCCGCAACATCTACAAACCAACCAAGGGACCGATCATGATTTCCCACTCCATTACCCACCAATATTCACCTGGAGGAGAGAGAGGAGTGGTCCCCCCTTAGTCAAACATGGACCAGCCCCATGTGGGTTGGTTGTGGTTTGAGTCATGCGCACCTAGCCATGATCGGCTAGGTGCTTGATGTCTCCAAGTGCACTTGGGTCGAACTTGCTTTTCAAGTTGAAGTGGCTCTTCTTTGTTGGCTCGTCTCATTCAATCCAAGCTTGGTAAGAATGACATTTGATGTTTAGCCCAAAGATGTAGGGTAGACAAGGCTAGGAAAACTCGTTTTGGTCAAGTCAAGGTATTTGGTTTAAACTCAGTTAGGCTCCATGTTTAATTCAATCAAATCAAGTCTAGGATTTAATTGGATTTGACTGGGTTTGATGAGGCCATCCACTTGATTTGATATTTGATGAAGATGTGCGTTGACTTGATCTACTCCCTTGCTTCTCGGCTTGTCCTTTGTGAACTTGATCTTGGCTTGAAGTGGGCCCCATTGTTACCTTGATTTCTGTCGGATTCACTCCAATCTTCTGGACCGTATCCTTTAAACTTTAATTTGAACCTTTTAAAATCTTTATTTTAAAGATTTAAAATTTTCATTTTAATGCCAAAAGATTTTTAAAACAAGTCACCTTTGGGAGTGTTTTCAGAAATTTTTTATTTAGGGTGTTTATAGATGCCCCTCTTTGGCATTAATCTAAATTCATTTAGATAACGGCAAAGAATAAAACACCCTTTTTGATTTACTTCTCAAATTATCCTGAGAATATAAATCATCCTTCATTTCATAAAATCCTTTCCTTGGATCATAGAGGAGGAGATTTTAGCCAAAGGGGACTTGACCTATACCGAGTACTAGTCTTAAACATGATCATGCATGACCGACCTTAGGTATGTGCCAAAGGGAAACTCCTTTTAGTTTCTATAAAAAAGGACTTTCAATTTTTCATATTTTCCCTCATTTGGGTTTTAATACCCACTACTTAGCAGAGGTTTTATAAGAAATTTTGGAAAACATTTTAAAATTTCATTTCCCACATAATAAAGTCTAATTCTCAAACAAAATGAAATCCAAATAAGTAGATTCTATTCCTACTTTAGGATTTTCATGGATAAACTTTTCTCCTTTGTGATAAGTTGTAGAGATTTGGGAAAGAGTTACTACGGTCCTTTCTAAAGCATCCCGTGGTTTAAGACAAAGAGATGAAAAATTACTCTTTTTGAGTTTTGGTTTTTTCTTTTCTATCTTTTTCTTTTTTCATTCAAAGAGAAGACCTCTTTTGGAAGAGTTTTTGTATTTCCTCTTTCTATTTGAAGAGAAAACCTCTTTGTAAAGGAGTTTTTGTATTCTCTTTTTCTTTTTTTATTCAAAGAGAAGACCTCTTTTAGAAGAGTTTTTGTATTTCCTCTTTCTATTTGAAGGGAAGACCTCTTTGTGGTGGAGTTTTTGTATTTTCTTTTTCTTTTTTTCATTCAAAGAGAAGACCTCTTTCGGAGAAATTTTTGTATTCCTTCTTTCTATTTGAAAGGAAAACCTCTTTGTGGAGGAGTTTTTGTATTCTCTTTTTTTTTTGAATTTTGCCAATTTTCCATTTGGGAGAGAAGTAAAATGGCGAAAAACTTATCCCTTTGGCTACTCAATTCAACCAAGATCATCCCATTTCCTAATAGCATCTACCATTTGAAAATATTTTGCTATATTGAACTAGCTTCATTTTGTAAGTCAAAGATTTTTGAAATGTTACTAAATTATTTTTGAAAACTCTACTTTTCATAAATCATCAATTCCCTCATTTAGGGCCATACAATCAATCTTGATCCTTCTTTGAAGAAGTTCAAAGGAGACCCATTTTAAAATCTTTTCGAAAGAATTTAACATAGACCCTAGACATGATATTTTTTCAAGTATTGGGCATTTATAGGGTCTACTAGATTTCTGCCCTCAACATCAACCAATATGCATTATCGATTTTTTGTTGCCCCTTTTATGACATGGGGACATTCCCACTTGGGCTGCTACCTTTTTGGGCCTCTTTGGGTGAATGATGTGCATGTAATGCATGACATGTGAAAATGTATTCCATATGATATGATGGAGATACATGCTTTATGAGATGATGAATGTATTCAGTTTCCCTGAAAAGATTTTTAGGGAATACACTCTAAATGCCCCTAGTTTGGAGGGAATGATATGAGCATTCATACACTATGGACGGCCCTATTGTGGCATGTGTTGCATGAATTATTCATACATGCACTATGTAATTGGACATCTTGTTTTTGATGTGAACTAGGGAGATGCATGATATATAGAATATATCCCCATACAAGATGATGGAGATACATGAAATGATGTATGTTTCCATGAAAGATATTTTGGGGAATGCATTATAATGCCCCTAGTTCAAATGATATGAGTATCAACACTATGGCCGACCCCTATTGTGGCATGTAATGATTTCCAATATGATGCATGAAGGACATGCACGATCTTAATTCTAGGTATTGCATGATATGATCCTAGCCTTTGATGTATTTTGGGTTAGGTTCACTTCTAGAAAATCTCCTCCTATGGAATTTGAAGGTTTTTTCAAGTCAAGGATTTCATGAAATTCGGGAGGCTCGGAGGCTTGATCTTCCTCATGGATGAGGGGATCTTCCTCCTTGCTTTGATCACTCTCAATTGCTTTAATTTCTAGGGAAGTGTTAGGTAAGAGAGTGGGGTTATGCACACTGGGGTTGGACGATTTTGGTTTGGATATATACATGGGTTTTGAAGAACTCGAAAATGTGATTTGTACATGGCCAATATTTTTGGAGTTTTCAAATTTTTCAAATTTTTTGTCTTTTTCAAAACAAAAACTAGAAGGATGAATATAAAAGACTTTCCTTTTGAGATTTTGAGACTTTTCATTTTTTTTGAATTTTTCCAAACAAAAACTAGAAGAATGAACACAAACAACTTTCTTTTTAGGATTTTCACGTTTTTTAAATGTTTTTGGATTTTGAAAGTTTTCCATTTTTTTTGGTTTTCCCAAATATATAATTTTTTTAGAATTTTTTGTAAGAAGGGGTATTCCATCAAACCTACAAAGAAAACATCATGAATTAGACTCTATACAAGATGTCTAAGCCATAGGTTTTAGTGTTAGTGGGTTCTAGGGCACCCTTGACCCAAGTGGTCTTAGATGGTGGTTCATGGGGTATGGATGAGATGTATCCCAATCCATGTTGATTTGAGTTTGGAAGTGGTATGATGGGTTCTAACCTACCTTGGCTTTGGGCTCCTAGACCTTGATATGGTGTATACCCCATGTTTAACATCATATTCCAAGGCTTCTTGAGTTTGGAAAAATTTTTGTAAAGTGGATGGCCTTGGAATAGGGTGTCGTCCATATCATGGATATACACACGACTTATTTTAGGTTTGTCTAGGAGATGTAGGTTTGAGATGGTGGAAGAGTTGGACTTCCTTAGGGGACACACGACCCTAGGTTTGGATGACTTGGGCTTTGACTTGGGTTCCTCTAGGAGATGGACGACCCTAGGCTGGTGTGGCTCGGTTTCTCCTAGTAAGTGGATGATAGGGGGATGGATCCTAGATGCAACCAAGTGTGCCCCTAGGGTTGGACGGTTTGAGTATATGCAAAGGGAGAGCATGTTTGATCCCTTGCACAAAGAAGGAAAAACAATTCCAAGGGAAAGCATGGTTAGTCCCTTGGTTGGTTTATAAAGGTTTAGGGAAATCATGGCCATAGGCTTGGGTTTACGATGCAAACCTAGGCTCAAGGAGACTTGTTTATACATGGTAGGGTTGGGTGTACCTAGGATGTCGATACATGCCTTAGGAGTAACCATGTCTACCATATTTTGAACTTTATTTTGATCTTGTTTTTCTTTTTAAAATTCTTTTTCTTGGTGCGGGACATTTGGCGCACCTTGAAAATCCATATCCTTGGGCACATTTTGTGAGTATGTGGGTACATGAGTGTGATTCGATGCATCTAATGTATATGAATGATTTACCGATCCTATACTAAGAAGGGAAGTATCGAGTAGGGAGTTTATGGGGGAATGAGTTTCGAACATACATTTTTCAAGCTTGTCTACCTTTTCATGGTGAGAGAAACCATCCTTGTAGGCATCCGGAGGTTGCTGTAGCTCATGCACGGCTTCAAGCTTTCATTGCTTGGCGAGATCTTGGATTTCATCCCCCAAGCCTACGTGTGTGCAACACTCATTCTCTTGTGAATCATGTGAAGTGATGGTCAAGGGATTGGAACCCATCAGAGCGAATGTTTGTGAAACATGTGGAGTGACTTGGGTGAAGTGATCCTCATGCCCCACTCCGCTTATGTGCCTAGAAACGTGGACTTCACTTTCAACTTTGGAATTTCAAATTTTTGATTTTCAAATGTTTTTGATTTTTGAAGATTTTTCAAATTTTTTTTATCTTTCCAAACGTAAAAAACTTTTTTTGGTTTTTCAATGGAAAATGGGGTGCTTGGAGGATTGTCAAGGTTAGATGCTTGAATCTTCATATTTGCTGCATTTGTAGCCTCATTTCCTTCATCAGATTTTGGGCTCCATTTGGTTTTCCAAGTATGCTTTTTCTCTCTATATAACCGAGATGAATATTCATGGGATCGATGTGCCTTAGCCTTTTGGCTTAGGGCAGTGATTTTTTCCTCTATTTCCTTTATTATTTCCCTTTTAAGTTGCCTTGCTCTTTCCCTAAAAGGGGCAAGTTCTTCATCTCAGGTTTTAGAGGATTTCCTTAAGCTTTTGGAAAACCGATTTGGGAAATGGGATGAGGTTTTCCTTGGCCTGTTTTCAAAGGAATCATCTAAACTTGACATTGTTTCAAAATCAACTTGAGCACAAAAGTGTTATTAACACCAAAGTTTTGAAGAATTGGAGTTGGAAAAATCACCTAGGTTTGAAATCCTAAAAGACTCGAGTCCCACCGGACGTGCCAATTTTGTAGATGTGAAAATTTCACTCCAAGCCCATGTAAAGACTTGAAGAAAACTTTTCAACACTACTTAGTTGTACGAGCGTACCAACTAGTTTCTAAAAACTAGCAAAAGTGTGAATCCGACTTGGTGGTTGTGGCTAAGCGGACTCTTTTCGCTTTAGGCCTTCTTGAACCGATGCTCAAGGGTCAACCTAAGCACTTTAAGGATTCCAAATGAGCTGCGGATGTTTCAAATTCACGTGAGAATAGGGTTTTGAAAATGATAAACTAGTGCACTTGGTTTTCAAGTTCAAAATTCACAAGTTCTGAAAAATAGAAACTGGTTTTGTTTTTAAGACTAGTTTCCCGAATTGTTTTGAGTGACTTAAAGACCTCCAAAATTCATCAAACTTTTACAACACAGAGCCTGAAATATGAAGATTCTAGAAAACCTTTAGATTTTGAATTCGGGATTGGGATGATGTAGAATTAATTCGGCAAAATGCCTCTACTTAGACACCCAAAACTATTCTGTCACAGAAATAGAGAGGCCTAAAGATGAGTCTGTATCTCGGTGTTTAGAGTTCCAAATTTAGTACACTTAGTTTTGTGGGAAAGATATGAATGTTACCTTTCCAATGAACTAAGAATCACAATTTTGGACAATTGTAGATAGAGTTATAGGATGAACACCTAGGCTCTGTTGCAGGAAAATAGAGTTGACAAACAGTTTTTATAAATTTCCCTGATTTTACATAGCTTTTAATACATGGTTTCATGACTCTAAAATTCTTGAAAATTTTATTGTAAGTGGGTTTGTGTGTTTAGATATAGTGTGATAAGTTTCAGGGTGATTGGACTAGTAGTTTGACAATTAAAAATTAGGCAATCAACGTATATAGTGATGCTGAAAATCAGATTTCTGGTTTTTATAACATACGTGATGAAAACTCACATGAATTAAAGTGCAACAACACAACATCATGAATTAAATTGCTGAAGGGAAATGAATTGAAATATATATAATAGCTTAAGCATATAGGGGATTAGAAGATATAGAGTGTTTATAGCGTATAGAGAGATAGAATCAAGAGCACAAACACATAGAGTGCATAAGCAAGAAAAGGGAAATTTCAGCACATCTACTTCTATTACATCAAGGGAGAAGGCAAAGCTCCATTAATACAACTCCTTTTGAATTGAATATGAAGAAGAGATAAAGATGAATCAAGGTAGGACAATACTTACACGGATTCCCAAGAAACTGGCCTCTAATGGTGGTGCATGACCCTCACCTTCCTTCTTTTCACTCTTCTTTCTCACTCAAACCTAAGTGGCAACACTTGCCTTGATCCTAACATTCTCTTTCCTCTCTAAAACTCTCCCTAGCAGCCTACAATTCCCCACAAGACAGCCCAAGGTGAAATAATTTTTCCAACTCTTCAAGGATGTCTAGATAACTCCAAGATGCAGCCCCTTCTTCAAACTCTCCAAGGCACAAGATACAAGATGTAGAACACGCTCCCCCTTGGCCTCTATTTATAGGCCAAGGGGGGCCTTTCTAGGCCCTTCTTTGGGGCCGGTGGCCCAAGATCGAAGTCCAGCTCCATTGCCCACTAATATTCACGTGGAGGAGAGAGAGGAGTGGTCCCCCCTTGGTCAAACATGGACTAGCCCCATGTGGGCTGGTTGTGGTTTGAGTCATGTGCACCTAGCCATGATCGGCTAGTGCGTGCTTGATGTGTCCAAGTGCACTTGAGCCAAACTTGCCTTTCAAGTTGAAGTGACTCTTCTTTGTTGACTCATCTCATTTAATCCAAGCTAGGTAAGAATGGCATTTGATGTTTAGCCCAAAGATGTAGGGTAGACAAGGCTAGGAAAACTCGGTTTGGTCAAGTCAAGGTATTTGGTTTAAACTTAGTTAGGCTCCATGTTTAATTCAATCAAATCATGTCTAGGATTTAATTGGATTTGACTGGATTTGATGAGGCCATCCACTTGATTTGATCTTGGATGAAGATGTGCATTGACTTGATCTACTCCCTTACATCCCGGGTTGTCCTTCGCAAACTTGATCCTAGCTCGAAGCGGGCTCCACTGTCACCCTGATTTCTACCAGATTCACTCCAATCTTCTGGACCATATCCTTTGAACTTTAATTTGAAACCTTTTAAAATCTTTATTTTAAAGATTTAAAATTTTCATTTTAAAGCCAAAAGATTTTTAAAACAAGTCAGCTTTGGGAGTGTTTTTAGAAATTTTTTATTTAGGTTGTTTACACCTACTTATTTGGATTTCATTTTGTTTGAGAATTAGACTTTGTTATGTGGGAAATGGAATTTTGAAATGTCTTCCAAAATTTTCTACAAAACCTCTGTTAAAGTAGTGAGTATGGAAACTCAAATGAGGGAAAATATGAGAAATTGGAAATCCTTTTGATGAAAACTAAAAGGAGTTCCCTTTGAAAAAGTATTTTGAAAAACCCGAAATGTCAAAAGAAACAACATGGGATTGTCTCATTTGAGGTAGCCGACCTTCATAAGGCTCTTCTTCAAGCTTATGCATACCATGAGTGAGTCTCCCCACACACATCACACTCCATATCATGCACGCATGCATCAAAAGTCAGCCATGCATGATCATGTTAGGACTAGTGGTTTGCTTGAATCTAAGTCCCCTTTGGCTAAAATCCCTTCCTTCACAAAAATTTAAAGAAAATGATACTATGAAATGAAGAGAAATTCATGCTCTCAAGTCAAATTTTGGGAAAGAAATTCAAAAGGGTGTTTCTTCTTTGCCATATCCAAATAAATTTGGATTAATGCTAAAGAGGGGCATCTGTAAACATCCAAAATATTTTCAAAATTTAACCGAGTCTATTTCAGAATTTCCAAAACAATAAGCTTGTTTTCAAAAGTCTTGATTTGTAGTACAACTTATAAACTAAAAAGGGGATTTTAAATGTTTAGAAATTCAAAGGATTTTAAAGTTTTAAATTAGGATTTGAAAAGGATAAAGTTGAGGAAATGTAGCACCGATCAAGAGCCAACATGCAAAAGCAATGCCGAAGACGGATGGTTGGATCTAATAGAAGATCGAAGCAAGGAACGAAAAGAGTCCAAGTCAAATGCCCAAAATCAAGATGGATCTCTTGCACCAAAAGATGCAGTAGGGTTTGTCGATTGGATTGAATTAGGCCATACCCAGCTGGGATGACTCCTAGCCCATTGCACATGAAGGGGCTATGGATGATGGCAACCCACTTGGCTCAAAGAACATGCCTAACCATGACCCATGGGCTACCCTTGACTAAAACGAGCTTGGTTAAACACAGCTTGACAAAACATGTTTCTTATGACCTTGACCTTGGCTAAGCCTTGACCGAATTGAACCATCTTCACCAAATGTGTTCGGTTGAAACACATTAGCTAAACCTACTCAACTAAAACCTAGGCTACCTTGGCTAGATCAAAATAAGAGGCCATACCCCACCATGACCCAACCACCTAGTCGATTGCACTCAAACCACCTAACCTATTTCACTCAAACCATGCTAGCTCGAGACAAGGATCAACCCACCCAAGTCAAGGGTTGCATGTGCTGGACTCCTTTTGATCTAGGAGACCATAAGACCATGTGCAACTGGACCTCTTTGGATTGGAGCTAAGAAAAGATCCATTGACCCATATCAAAGAAGGGTCTAGCAGCCCCTCCCTTTGCCTATAAATAGAGGCCAAGGGGAGATGCTTTTCAGGATTGGAAGCATTGAAGGGACTTGCCAAGACTTGAGAGAAGTATAGGAAGGGGTCTAGGAGAGACAAGAGGTGTTGCAACAAGAGAGAGAGTGAAAGAAGAAAAAGAAAGGGAACGTCCCCTTCCTCCTTGGAGTCGTGTGCCATTGGAGGCCTCGTGAGTAAGTTTCCTTTCTCATTTGTTGGTCTTAACACTCTCTTCTTCATATTCAATTTAAAAAGGGGTTGTATTAATGAAGCTCTAATCTCTCCCCATGTTGTAATAACAAGTAGAAGTGTTGCCCGTTTCCTTTCGTTTATGTTTATGCATTCTGTTTACATTTTCTCTACCTCTCTATATTCTATACACTCTTATATCTCCTAATACCCTCTGTGATTAAGTTAAATATGTATTTACATTCATTTTCCTTCAGTCATTTGCTTTAATTTAGTTGTGGATGACTTTTAAATTCAGATGGATGCATGCATGTATGTTCTAAAACTGAAACTATGTTTTCCTACATCCTGCATATGTCTATTGTTTTATTTTTCATCTCTAGACCGCTATTCTGAATGCTCTGAAATTTAATATACCGAATCTACACACAAACCCACTAGAAGTAAAATTTTCAAGAATTTTAGGGCCGTGTAGATTTATGAATAAAACAGGAAAAAATCGGTCAAATTCAAATTTAGTTTCTGCACAGTCTGTTTTCTTGCAAGAAGTGTTGGGTAAAAGTCCCATAACTTTATTTGTATTGAACCAAATTTAATAAAATTAGTCTCGTTGGAAAGCTAATATGTATAGCTTTTTAACAAGACTAAAGCTTAGAATTTGGAGTTCTGTACACTGAGATACAGATGTTTCTTTAGGCTTCTTTGTTTCTATAATAGAATATCCTAAAACACCTTAGCAGAGGTCTGTTCCAGATTTAATTATGTAAATCCACAACACCAAAATACAAAACAAAAATAGTCTTAAAATATTCGCATTCTATTATATAGATTACAAATTTTTCATGAATTTTGGAGATCTTTAAGTCATCCAAAAAAATTCGGAAACAAGCTTTGAAAACAAAACTAGTTTCTATTTTTCAGAACTTGAAGATTTTTACTCTCTTGACCAAGTGCACGAGTTTGATTTTATCAAAATCATCTTTCAAAGTGATTTTTAGAAGTATACATCCAGCATAAATCAATCCTCAAAGCGTCTAGGCTGACCCTTGAGTATCGGTTCAAGTAGGCATAAGACGAAAAAGATGCCGCTTAGCCACAATCGCCCCATGAAGTCAAAATTTTAACTTTGCTAGTTTTAAAAAAACTAGCTGGCACGCTCGCACAAAAACGAAGTAGGTTGAGAAGGTTATTTCAAGTCTCTTAATAGGCTTTGGAATAAAATTTTCACATCTACAATCCATACCTCTTTACTTCAGAAGGGATCAAACATGCTCTCCCTTAGCATCCATATAAACTCAAACCATCCACCCTTAAGGGCACATTGGGTTGCACCTAGGATCAATCCCAAACCGTCTAGGGTCGCATGTATCCTAGAGGTATCTAAGTCAAACCCTTCTCTCACCCGAACCTTCAAACTCCTATGAAAATCCAAGAAAAATTGGGTGTATAACCATGATGTTGATGACACCGTCTTCAAAGGCCATTATCTCTACCAAAAATTTTCAAAACCCAAAAAGTCTTGGAATATGTCATTGAACATGGGGTATACACCCTACAAAGGTCTAGGAGCCAAGAACCAAGGTAGATTAGAACCCGTCCTACCTCTACCAAACCTAGTTTGACATGGATTGGGATACACCCCATCCATACCCCCTAAGCCACCACCTAAGACCAATTAGGTTAAGGGTGTCCTAGAACCTACTAAAACCAAAACCTATGACTTAGACCTCTTGTTTAGAGTCTAATTCACGGTGTTTTCTTTGTAGGTTTGATGAAAGACTCTTTTTTAGAAAAAAATCCCAAAAAAGTATATATTAGGAAAACAAAAAAAATCTAGAAAATTTTCAAAACCCAAAAACTTTGAAAAAATATGAAAAATTCAAAAAAGAAAGTCTTTTATGTTCATCCTTCTAGCATTTGTTTGAAAAAATCCAAAAAAATTGAAAAAGTTGAAAATTCCAAAATTTTTGGTTTTCAAAACCGTGTACAAATTCAAAGAGCAGTTTTAACAAAACCATGTACATTCTCCACCCTTGGGGGCACATTAGGTTGCACCTATGATCCATCACCCAAAATCCAAAAAAATCTGAAAAAGAAAAAACCAAAAATACAAAAATTTTTAAAAGAAAAAAGAGAAAAATTAAAACCATTTTTCAAACAAAAATTGCCAATTCCCTTAGAGATGATTTGAGTGATGTTAATTTACATGACCTTACTCAAAATCAAGAAAATCATTGACTTGAGAAAACATTCAAGTTCCTTAGAAGGTGACCAACATAGGAATCAAACCTATACCCAAAATGCTTAAAGGCTAAGATCATATCATGCATATTCCTAAGCCATTTCAAAAAGCAAGATCGTACATCATTCATTCATCACACTAAATATCATTCATCACATGCCACAGTAGGGTCCGCCATAGTGTATGAATGCTCATGTCATCTCCACCAAACTAGGGGCATATAGAATGCATTCCCTAAACATAATTCATGGAGACTTGACACTTTGATCATTTCATAAAGCATGTATCTCCATCATCTCATATGGAATACATTTTACATTTTATGTATCCCATGCACATCATTCACTCATAAGAAGCCCACATCCTCTTGGAAGGTAGAGGCCCAAGTGGGAATGTCCCTATGTCATAAAGGGGACAAAATCTAGGAAGAAACTTGGTAGACCCTATAAATGTCGAATATAAAAAAGATATTATGATTAGTGTCTACCACAAATTCTTTTGAAATGATTTTTGTAAAATAGATCTTCTTTAGTTTTTTAAAGAAGGGACCAAATCGAATATAGGTCTGTTAACTAGGGATTGATACTCTATAAAAAGTGGAGTGTTTTCAAAATCGATTAATAACATTTCAAAAACCCTTCTTTTACAATATAGGGCCTAGTTCAAAATAGCAAAATATTTTCAAATTGTATGTGTTATTATGAAATAGGGCATACTTGATTAGACCGAGTATCTAGAGGGATAAGTTGTTTCCCCCATTTCATTCTCTCCAAAAAGGAAAATTGGCAAAAGTCAAAAAAAAAAGGAAAAAATGGAAGAAAATAAACCTCCAATATAGAGGTCTTCCTAAAAAGAAAAAGGGAAAACAAAAACCTCCAATATAGAGGTCCCCTTTGAAAGACGAAAAGAAAAAGAAATGTCAAAGCTTAAAAGAGATATTTTTCATCAAACATTTCTTGGCCTTATATCACGAGATGATTCAGAAGGGACCATGGTAAATTCTTTCCCAAACCCCTAAACCTTCTCCCAAAAGAAAAAAGGTTTGTCATTATGATCCTAAAGTAGGAATATAACCTACCAATTTAAATCTCATTTTGTTTGAGGATTAGGCCTTGTAGTATGAAAAATGGAGTTTTGAAATATTGTTGAGTTTTTTCAACAATAAAACCTCTACCAAGTAATTTTGCATTAAGACCAAAGTGAAAAGAAATATAAGAGATGAAAGTCCCTTTTGATAGAAAGTATCCCTTTCAAAATGATTTTTACAAAATCCAAGGTATCAAACAAATAAACATTGAGGTCGTCCCACTTAGGGAAGCCAACTTTCATGGGATCTCCCCTAAAAAAATTGTGGAGATCATCAAACATTCATGATTCATCGATTGCATATATCTCATGCCCATATACATTCATAAATGGTATTATGCATATATGATCCTTGCATTCATCGACTACCATCCATGTTGAGTCACCCATGCTAGAAATCCTCTTCCATCGGAATTAGGATAGACCAAGTCTAAGAAATGAACCCCTTAACAAAGATTGGGAAAGTTCATAAAATCTTAATTCAACTCAAATCAACTCTTGCATTCAAAAAAATAATTTTTTTCATGGGGTGTTATTCTTTGACATTAACCAAATAAATTTGGATTAATGCCAAAGAGGGGCATCTATAGACAACCAAAAATTTTCTCAAAAGATTTGACCTTTTAGAAATTTTGCCTTTTTAAAAAAAAAATTGAGGTTTTGGGTCTTTTAAGAGTTTTAAAATAAAGATACCTTAAACAAATTTATTTTTGCACCAAAATTTCATGACAGCCTCAAAATAAGGGTAGATTGCACCCCTCTAAAAAAAATTCAATTTTGACAAAGAGCCAAAAAAATGTCTGCTTTACCTTTAAGCCCAAATTGACAACATTCTACCTTTCAAATGATTTCATCTAAAGAAATGATGATTTCAAAGAATTTTCTTGAAAGAAACAAATAGAAATGAGACATTGGGAACCAAACCCAAAAATGTTTGCTAAATGTCAAATTTACCAAAAATTTTTGAAAGTCAAATCGAATTCAAATCAAGCTTCAAAAACTCGCCCGATTGAGGATAGTCATACTCTAGGACCCTACACCCATCAAAGGGTTAAAGCGGTCCAAAATCCTACACCTAAGGGTTAAAGTGGTTTGAGAACCTACACCCATTGAAAGGGTTAAAGTGGTCCGACACCCTACACCTGACAAAGGGTTAAAGTGGTTGAAACGGTAAAGACTAACTCACGGAGCGAAAGTAGGTCGCCCGTGCAAACAAACATTGGAAATGGAACTCAGTTATTTTGAAAGAAAAGAATATATGAAGATTTCGATAAAACTTGATATTTTCAAATATATTTTAAAATAAAATAGTTTTAAATAATAAAAAAAAATTTGAAACCATGAATCTGAAATCAAGCGCAAGATTCAAGTCCAATTTAGGGATAAAGCTGCAAACCAAATCCAAGAGAGTAAAACATGAGATAAAGACAAATTGGTAAAAGTAAGACCGATGATTAAATGCCAAACCTAATAAAGCTCAGAGCAAGGAATGGACCAAGACAAAGGTTCAAGTCAAGTTGAAACCAAAATGGGTCAAGACTACACCCAAGTCAAGGGTTCAAGTCTCAAGTTCAAAGAGCAAATGAAGATTCACCTAGCTAAGGACCAATGAAGACTCTACCTAGCCAAGGACCCATGAAGAAGGGCACCTAGTTGGACCAATGGAGACTCACCTAGCTAAGGACCAATGAAGACTCTACCTAGCCAAAAACCAATGAAGACTCACCTAGCCGACCGCATCCGACTGCACCTAGTTGACCGAACCTACTTTGATTGACCAAACCATCTTGGCTAACCGTGACCCATTGGCTAACCTTGACCAAACTCCTTTGACTGAGCACGACTTGATCAAACCCCCTTTGGCCTTGCCTAATCAAATGACCATGATCAAACTACCTTGGCTAACCTTGACTGAACCACCTTGATCTTGATCAAAACCCTTTGGCTAACCATGACCCGAATTACCTTGGCCTTGCCTATCTAAATTCCCTAGACAAAGCCCACCTTGGCTGACTCATGACCCAAAGGGGGACCAACAAAAGGCCCACGTGAAGGCCATGTGAGCTGACCATGGGGCTTGGATCAAACATGGGCCAAGAAGCTACCCAATCCTGGAAAGCTCTAGAAGCCTCCCCCTTGGCCTATAAATAGAGGCCTTTGGAGGTTGTTTCCAGCATTCATGAGGATTCAAGAGATTGAAGGACGTGTAGAGGGAGCTCAAGAGAGAGAGTGAGTGATGTAAAAAGAGAGAGAGGAGGAGAGAAAAGGAGAGAAAGAAAAAGAGAGTGAGAGAAGAGGGGAAGAAGGGAATCGACCCCTTCCTTAAGCCATCGTCCATTGTAAGTTTGATCCTTCTTCTTTGCTGATCTAAATCTCTCATTCTTCTTATTTAATTCAAAAGGGATTGTATTAATGGAGCATTAGTCTTCCCACATGATGTAATAGAGTAGAAATATTGCCCGTTTCATAGCTTTTATATTTATGCATTCTACTTGTTTGATTTCAAGTTTTTCTACCTCTCTATATGCTATATCCTCTTGTATCTCCTAATCCCCTCTATGCTTAAGCTATAAACATATTTTCATTCATTTTCTTTAGTTATTTACTTTGAATTAGCTGTGATTAACTTTATTATCATTAAAATTTATACAAGAATCAACAAATGGTTTTACATGAATTATAAATAAATCCTCTACATCACACAAATAACCCTCTTCATCTATTGTTATGTGTATCATTAGATCATTAAGGGTCATCTTACCCTTCTTAAGCTTGATATCTAGGCTAAAACCCTTCCAAGACTTAGAAAATTTCTCTATAATAGACATAACAATAAACTTGTAAGGAAGTTCCATTTCAGCTTCCTTCAAACTATGACATAAAAACTGAAACTCGTGACCTGTTCGGTCACAGATTTCTATTCCATCATTTGATACTTAAGGAACTTGGTCAAGAAATACTTTTCAAGACTGAGGTCTTCAATATTATATTTCTGATCCAAGACAATGCACAAATCTTTCGCTATCATGGAAGTGGAAGAACTATACACATCAAATAAAATATTTGAAAATACCGATAAAATGCAACAGGGACAAACAATGTCCTTCACCTTCCACTCGACGATTCTATCTGAGCTTCTAAGGTCAGTATCATCGAGTTAGGGACAATCCAACTCGATGTACAGATGCAACACTAACATGGTTATCAAAATTTTCATACACTATTGCCAATGTTTAAAATATGAAACGACAAACTTTTTCGACATTAAGGTTAAGTTGACCTTACGTCGAAGGGTAGTAGTTGTAGACATGTTTACTATGGTAAAAACTGATTTATCTAAGATTATTGAGAATAACCATAAACATACATGCATAATAATATAATATGCAATAAATATAAATATGCCCTAATCATAAAAACAGTCGCCCTTGGGGACTTGCCTTAGAGAAATCAGTGCCCCGCTATGAGTATGTACGAGTACCTTTACCTTCCTTGTAAGATAAAATGCACACACAACTCGAACAACACATACCTGGCATTGAGTCAATCTTGAACACACCTCAGTCGCCTATGGCTAGAGTAGAAAGAGGAACTAAACCACAGACATAGTGACAATAGCAGTACCATATGTAGAGAGAGGACCAAGAGTCGGGAAGAGAGAGAGGAGAAAACTCTATGAATTGCATGATTAGGGAGGACTCCTAATAACCTATTTATAGGTGCATGTGTGGATCATGGATCTAATCCAAACGATACACCGCTTTATCCTTATTCAGGACCGCCCCACCTTATCCAGAACTGCCCCACCTTATCTGAAACTACCTCATCTTGTCCCTATTCGTGACCGTAAAATTTTTTACGGTTAGATCAAAAGTTTTCCATACAAAAAGATAGATCAAGACTCAAATCCAAAAACAAGCCACAAATCCAAGCCCAAGCCCGGCCTGGCTTGGGTCGGCATGCGTGTGTGCACATGTCCTCCCCAAGCTCTTTGAACTAAGGTTCATGAGCTACCAAATACATAAAAGTACATGTGGGTTTGTCACATCCATCAATATTGGACCAAACTTTATCTCCTCTTGATCATCTTTCGTAAAAGTCCCTCAGACGTTGCCTTTTATACTTTAAAACTTTACATATATTAATTAAATATATAGGGATACTAATATGCATTTAATGCACATTAAATATACATTAAATCCAACACATCTATGTCTCATGAGGTGGTGAATCTAAGCTGCACGTCTGTCATGTCCATGCACTCACGAACCTCAAATAGAACATGTAAAATTTCCTTTTCCTTTTTCAATATTTTTATCCTCATGTCTTACTTTTCCTTTTGCTAAAACTATACTATATTTTATCCTTATTTTTTTATAAGGTATGATAACTCATAGAAGATTAGATGGTTGTATAATTATAACTTCAAAAAGATCAAAACATGCTAAAGATATCACATGGTACGAGATCTTGTTTATGGTTCTAAAAAGAGGTAGTGACAACCTCAATACGATTGTATCAAATAAATTATTCGCTTTTCCATAGCATTACCTATTGATACAACTTTGTAAACACATTCAACCAGTCCTTTACATGGTCCTTCGTAACAACATGATTAGGGCTACCCTTCTATTGATAGAGATTTTGATACGACAACATGTGAAAATGATGATATCGACTCTGACTATGATGAAGAGTATGATAAAGAGAGTGACAATCAATATTCTTTCAATTCCAAATTTAATTTCAAGTTTTACAGGTCACTAAATATAAGGTGTGTTGGTAAATAAGATCAATCTTCCTCAAAGTTGAATAAAATTACAATTAATATATATTTTTATAAAACTTAAAAAGTATGTTGAAAGTGATGAGTATTCGTTCACAATACAAAATGGTCTACAAATTGAAATATTACCATGCATGATTGTGAAATACAACCAAAATAGAGATTATCTATCAGTTTGAATTACATATTTAAGAAGATCTAATGTACAAAGTGTTGGATTAGGCATTGCTCAATGCTTTTATCAAGCTATGGCAACAAAGCACAAGTTTTTATATGTCATAGGTAATATGATTATCACCCTTCATCATATCCATAAAATCCTTGGCCTTCAAATGAATGGACATCTTATTGTACTCATGCATTAGATTTAGGTGCAAAGATAAAAGTTATTTTTATCAAGCATTGAGGATGTGGGGATACAAATATAATCTAGAGATGTTAAGATGAACTTGCACCATCAAAGATTTCGAATGTTTTCCTATCTAACATGAGTGGTATGATATCTTTGTAGCATATCAAATATATGATCTAACAAAACAAGTCAATGAATAGAGTGCAAGTTTTGAGGTTGTATAATTGTTATCTCACCATGTTTATAAAGTCGGCAAATATACCTAAGGTACAACTCTTTCTTATTTATATCAACAATTGGGTAAGGCTTTTCATGTCAAGGTGCATCAACTTAGTAGTCACACTACTAAACTTTAGGTAATAATTGTCTTTCCTATATTGCATTGAGATATTATATTAATTTTTATAATATTTTAATGTCAAATGTAACATGTGTTCCAAGTATAAATTTATGAATATTTTCCAACCTCTAGAGTGAGTATACGCCCAAATTCGGTTGAGGGACAACTACGAGAAGGTAGATGGATAGAGAATGTTGCTTATAGGAAGCCTCTTATATCTCATCTTGCTTGATATTTTAAGAAGTTAGACCATATGATAGCAGCATAGATACATATCTATAATTGAAATTTATTTTATAAGTTACTTATTTTCATGGTATGATTTATTTTTTTTGGTTACAAATTGATTGATAATCATATTTTAGAAAAATTATATCATAAATGAGTATAACCTGCCTACATATCATGTCTATATCCATTGCTTAAATGTTGTAGAGGCATATATGCATGACAAAATTATTCATCAGTTCGATTATCAATAACAAATTCCTTTTCAGACCGATGATTACAAATAGGCCAAGGAAGTCATATGTACATAGAGTAGAGTATGATTCATGAGATGAGTACTAGGAGGCATTGATCTCATACTGCTTAGATCCATTATAGCATTTCAATGCCAGAGTATAGCCTATTCATACGAGTGTGATTTAGTACATGGATTGATATGTCTCTCACACTCATTGGTTTTTATTGAGAGATTTAATTTAGAATTACAAAAAGTCACTCTCCACTCCAAGCAATCACCCTATAGCGTCGAATCTACTGTAATAAAGTAGTTACTTTTGTTATATTGCTTATAATCTTGATTGAATGAAGATAATAATTTGTATTTAACTATTGTTTATTGTGCTTCGTAAAGGTCACAAGGATCATGACACTTGTTATACGTTAGTTAGATTGAGTAAACAATTGATGCCTAAGAATGTCTTTGAGCAATGTTGCTAACAAATATATCGTCTGGTTGTGTCCACTCCTATTCGTATCTATCAATCGCATGACGATAATGATAACAATGAGACATCAAACAGTAACTAGGGATTGGACTTATATGATATACATGACATTGGACTTTCTTTAATATCTATAGTATTCAATCAAGTTCTCTTACTCTTGTTTTCAACCGAATGGACCAAGATTGACATCAACATGAATCATATAACACATAGTTACAATATATTATTCAAGATTAAATAAATAAATACTTAAGTTTTAACATATATTGCATACAAAGAGTGAGAAATACTCATCAATATGATGAATAATATCATCATTTCGTCCCCTCAATTTTATATATTCAACAATATGTCCGTGGGATATTCAGTCTCAATTAACAGTACTTTAATGCCAATTATGTTTTCACATCAAACATATAAGTCACATGGGGCTTCATTGACCATGTATAACTATAGTAAAATATAACAAAAATTAAGTATATATATTTACTAGAGAATACAATACAAACTAGAAGTAGATGTACTGCATACTACTAGACAATATTGTCTTGATTGACTATAACATATATAACATATGTTGTGAGGTGGTGGATGGTCACATTTAAAAATAGTGGAAGCAATTTTGTGGACTCGTCTTGAAAAGCAAACCTCTTTTATGAAAATTAGAGAATATATGTCATGGCACCTATGTACTTCTATAAAATATTATCTTGTCATACATGTTAGTTGCTTGTGTGTTTAGCAACTTTCTTCTAACTAAAACAAAATATAATTGTATACTCTTTCTTCCTTATTAATCATATAATATGTCCTTCAATATTCTTCATAATATGCTGCCTATATAAATTAAAGGCATCTTATACCTATTTGTCATATAAGTACAATCAATCATCAATACCTTAATTAATGTATATAAAAGTTAAATTGAGTGAGGATTTGCAAATGTAATATCCTCAATGTCCTATCTCCAGTAATATGCTATGATGCTAGGTGCATTAATAATGATGTTCCATTTCAAATAAGAATTTCAGAGAATTATTAGGATATTTAATTTTTTTCTTACTTTATCTTCATCCTTGCATTATAAACATGCTTGGCTTTGCTAAAATTTAAGTTAGCACTCAACTTTAACTGTTACCATTTGTTTTGACTCAGAACGACATTTTGTCATCTTCTTTGTTAATTTGTATTTAGTAGAAAATGTATCTTGCATTCATGGTAGAGAGTGGTGGTATTGGAGGTGGTGATATTTATTAGAGACGTGTGCTCTAGTGAGCAAGGGACAGAGGGAAAAGTGGGCGGGAAAAGAGCATGACAGGAAAGTATAGAAGACATAGACAATGGGGTGAAGAAGGAAGAGAGAGTGCTTGCAATGAGGGTGTGAGCATAACATTTATGTTTTTAAAGGTACAAAGTACAATGAGAAGCGAAAGCCTAAACACACATCGTGGCCCACCAACAAGCATCAAACTCACCATCTGTGAGTGAGCAAGAGAGTACCCACTAACCCACTCTTGCAATTGGCAAAGAACCTCTATGCTTCATCAACCCTGTCTCTTAGATGTCAATTGATGGCTATGAGTATTCAAGTAACTGATTAAGTCGAACTAAATCAATTGCTTGGTTAGTTTTTTGGTTTAAGTTAAAAATTAGGGTTTGGTTCTTAACACTGAAATTGGCCCATGAAAAAGAACCAATCAACTATATAAGAGGTATTGGCAAATGCCCCAAAACCATCCAAGCCTAAATCTACTCAAATATCCCTACCATTTGATACATGATTGATGTGGAGATTTCAACTAAAAATATTATTAAATTTTGTACTTTAGATTTAATATATAATGTGCATTAAAATTTATTTTATTATCTTTATCATTCATCTCAAAGATCAAATGGTTGAGATGATAAACTATATTTAACATGAATGCTATTTGAGGATTTACCACTATATATAGAGATAGATAGATAGATAGATAGATAGATAGATAGATAGAGAATCTATTACATTGCTAGCATATTTAGGTACTAAAATATCCAAATAAATATCAATCTTGGGTTTATAGATGGTCAAAATTTAAATTGAAAAAGTAAAAGGTATACCGGTGAATAAAGTACACATGTACTTTTTCTTTTGGTATTCAAATTCCAACTTCAAGAAAAATGGTTGAGACTTATTTGAAAATGTACTAGCATATATTAGGTTTTACATAGATGGCTATCACATTTATCACTTTCCCTCCTATTCTCTCTCTATACATTAGAAATTATAGGGTCCTTCCTAGAGTGTACACCCTAGAGGACCACCATTTGATTACTCTCATCAAACAATTATGATTGGTGCCAATGAGGTTCTGTCTTTGTCAAATACGAGTGGTCTATGATCGCCCATCCAAGGTGATCAAACGGTGGTCCTTGAGGAGTAGGTAGTTTTGAAGGACCTTGTCATTCATGTGTGTATGCATACATATGTATATATTGTATAGTAATGATAGGGTATTCTAGAAGTATATAATTTTGGACTCTAATCGCCTAACCTCCTTTGATAAATGATCAAAGACCATACCAATAAAGCATCACCCTTGTTGAATCAACAATTCTACTATGTGACAAGGATGACATCTTGTTGGTACTATTTTTTATTATCCATAAAAGCGATCGGATAATAGTACTTCATGTGTGTATATATATATATATATATATATACATCTTGTTGGTACTATTTTTTATCATCTATAAAAGCGATCGGATAATAGTACTTCATATATATATATATTGCATCAGAGAGAGAGAGAGTGATAGATTTATCATGTCTTTTGGTGCATAATCATCTATGAACATTTTCTCCCATTTGATTTTTGATATGAACAATTGAGGTGATTAGACAAAAAGTATTTCATGAAAAAGTAAAAAAAGTACAATGGTACAATGAATTGAATGATAGAGATATTTATGCAAGATTATACACTTAAAGACCTTATGAATTTACCAATAACTCTCTCTCACTCGAATATCAATATGACGAAAGACATTATGGGATATGTATATATATAAATATGCAGGTAGCTGCAAATTTATTAGGAACCCTAACCCCAAAGAGCCCTTTTTAAACCCACTTTGGTTTTTGAAACCCTTAACTCTTTTTTTCCTCCTCCAATTGCTTCTTCTTTTTTTGGGGTTACCAAGATGGGGTTAGACACATACATACCAGGTTACAATTTAAAGAACTTGAAGGGTGTCTTCCGCATTTTGATGCCTCTCACTAAGTGAAGCAGTAGGCCATTGTGATCCGATACTGTGCAAGGTAGGGCTTGAATCCATGAAGTTTGCAAGTGGGTTCACAATTCTCGATTAGAGAGCCCATGACGGTCTAATCTATCAACAATGAAGTTCTACCTTTTCTGTAAGTTGAACCAAGTGAATAAGTAGCCACATACTGGTAATTTGATTACAGAGCAATCACTTCTAAATTGATTAAAAGTCCAGGCAGCCTTTCCTCTTTGGATTTGATCGTGTTTGAATCTTCTATCAAAGTCCAGGGAAGGGTTGATTGTTGAGATCTCAAGGAATCTCAAAGTCTACACGTCTCTATATAATTATTCTGAGCATAAATCCTTGTTACCAAGATCCAGCAATTATCCACCTTCAGCTTGAGAGTTAAATGTTGGTCTGATGCGTCAACAGTTTTCACCAAATACTTACTGTGATTCCAAAGACATAATATAAGGCAGAGGTGCCTGGTCAAAGTTACCCACCATATTAAACAAATTGATATGCGCACACTTTTTTTTACTATCCACACACTTCTTTTTATGACGATTTCTATTTTATCCCTGTTATAATCCAAAAGTTACTCCAATACCCCTGACGTTTGAATCTCTCTTTGTGGGTTCTCTCCTTACCATCTTTTACCATTTCTCCGGTGACCCACCACTTGAACCTTGAGTCAATGCATGACAGTGAACCATCCACCATCTCACAATTCTTCTAATCCTACCGAAAAATGAAGAAAAAGGAGAAGAGAAAGAAAAATGGAGCCAATTCGAAGTGCATTTCAGTGATTTGGTGGGGTATTTCGTTGTTTTGATATATTTTTTATCATTTATTTGTATTGATTTCATTTTTGGCTGGAATTAAAATAAAAAAAAATTCCGACTTGAATACGGGTGGACGGGAGACATGTGCCTCAATCGCATCTCTCTCTAAGTAGGAGACACGACTGAAGTGTCTCCTATTAAATTATTGATCTTGAAAGGAAAGCTTTGTCATTGTACCCATGGAGATTTTATACTCAAAAGAGAAAAACTAAATTCATTTGGTGTTTGAAGAGAATTGCCTTAATCTGTACACGATCCGATTTTCTTGAATTCGGGCCCACTTTATACTGAAAAGAGAAAAACGTGGAGATTTCCACAGGAGTTAAGTGCGAAAATCTTCACTATGAAGGTTGATGCTCCACTTCTTGAATTAGTCCCGTATTAAGCCACTATGACCAAGTCCTTCACAATCTAGAACAGTTGCTTACAAAGTTGTCAAAATTGACGACACAATTCAGATAACACTTACAAGAACCCGCTTAGAAAAATACGGGACGTGCAAAGAACTCTCACTCTCGTTTATAAAGCAAAGTTTATTACGGTTGCGGCATTTTCCAATGACAGCCTTCTTAGTATTCTTCCCTTTGATCCCTTAGAAAAGTTTTAATGGGAAATAGGTATCGTCATTGATGAGGTTCTTAAATGTTCCTGTATCATGTGTTGCTGGGAAGCAATGTTCAGGGTTCTCCATAATTCTTTTCGAGAAGTGTCCCCATACTGTGTTACATTGGTTCCAAGTGTCTCGTCCTCCATATCTTAGAGATTAGAGAACGAATTGGCAGAATGAGAAGCATTCTTGCTCTTTAACTTTCCAGATTTTCTTCGATTTGGGTTGAAGACATTCCACCTTTTACCAAGGTTAGAGATGTCAATATGGGCCAGCCTGGCCCGGCCTGGCACACACACACACACACATATATATATATATATAGTTTTTCAATTACATGTATATATATACTATATATATATATATAGTTTTTTCTGTTACATGTATATATGTATAGTTTTTTCTGTTACATGTATATACATATAGTTTTTTATTACATGTATATATATAGTTTTTTCAATTACATGTATATGTATGTATGGATAACTTTTTCCATTACAAGTACATATATGTAGTACACATACATATATACATTACACATACATATATATACATATACATAAATATACATACATATACATAAATATACATACATATATATAATGAATGAATGCAATATGTATATAACATACCCCCCCCCCCATATATATATATATATATGCAGTTTTTTTATTACATGTATGTGTGTATATATAGTTTTTTTATTATATGACTATATGGCTTGTTGAAGCATGAATTGTTGTGATTGGATTTGGATTTCAAGCAGATTTGGATTAGGTTTTGACATCTGCACCAAGGTTGTTTAGTTTCTACCTAATTTCCAATAAGGCAAGCCCGTTAACAGTGATAGGTAGACCCACAAGCTTCACACTTTGTCACTTGATGCATTCAGAAGCTACAAAATTTGTATAACAAAATAGAGATCATTTTAATACAAGTCCATGCAGTAAAATTACATCTATCGAAGAGACTTGAGTCTCAGCAAAAGTGCAGTTGTATGCAATTGAGTTCAGATGCTTTAAAGGATTACTGAAATAGAAAATCAATAGCATCCAGCGCATATTCAATATATGAGACAAGACTGATTGAGTATTGCTCGTGAACTCAGCCAAGTATGTGATGCATGTTGATGTATTATACTCTCATTGTCTGTAAAGAATGGTGATGTGCATATATAGCAGTGTCAATGCAGTCAAGGATTATGAAGGCAGTGATAAAGTGAACCAAATTTATGTGAGAAACCAATCCAATGTCCCGTCATAAATCCAGTTAAGATTTTATCAAATCTGGGCCAAAGTTTTGTGATAAAAAGTGTTTTAGCATTTTATGGTAAAGAAGGCTGAATGTTATTATCCAGCTCATGTTGGTGACAAAATTCAATACATAGCTAAAGGCCAACTATAAAAGTTCTGAAAGACTTAATGGACGCAAACTGGTTACGGTATACAATGCTAATACATCAAAAGAGTATGCTTTATCTGAAATTTGTTTTCTCGAGAACACAGTATGCCAATTGTCACTATTGATATAGAGTGTAAGAAAGCTTGAAAATGATTCCTTGACCAATTATTCCTCGACTTTGGACTCAAGAGGCAACCAAATGGGTGTTTATATCTAATAAGCAAAAAATAATTTAAGGAATTCTATTATTTAAATTTATTGAACTTATGTTACTGTTTTTGTTGTATTTATTTGCTCATTGTTATCTTTTGCATGTAGAGCCTTCAAGAAGTAATGAAGGAACTCATGCTAGGTCGGAAACATCTATATGAAAACATGAAGATGCATGTGGGACATCAATAGAAAGCAGTGTAATACGAGAATCTCCTACAGGTTGCTACTTCCACAGGTGTATAGAGGTGATATAATACAACATTGATACAACAACAACAACAACTAAGCCTTTTCCCATACTAGACAGGGTCGGCTACATGGATTCTTTGTTTCCAGAGATCCCTATCGTATGCCATGTTAGCAGTTAACTCACAATAAGCTAGATCATTCTTTATTGTTTCTTTCCAATACTTTTTGTAGTCGTTCTCTAGCTCTTTTAATACTTTCCAAATTTAGTTTTTCATATCTTCTTATAGGTTCTTCTTTTGATCTTCTTTCTATATGTCCAAACCATCTTAAACGATATTCTCTCATTTTATCCTCTATTGGTGCCAATTCTAATTTGTTTCTAATAACCTCATTATGTATACGGTCTTTTCTTGTATGACCACTCATCCATCTCAACATCTTCATTTCTGTCACATACATCTTTTGTACATGTTGATGATTAACTGCCCAACACTCAGAACCATAAAACATGGCAGGCCTAATTGCTGCTCTATAATATTTAGCTTTTAATTTTAATGGTATCTTCTTATTACAAAGAATACCTCATACCCCTCTCCATTTTAACCAACCAGCATTAATTCTATGCATAACATCTCCATCAATTCTTCCATCACTCTGAAAAATTGACCCTAGGTATTTAAAACTTTCCTTTTGGGGGATGCAATGTGTGCCAATTTTAATTTCTATGTCCTCTGAGGTAACTAAATGATCAAACTTACATTCCATATATTCTGTCTTTATTCTACTAAGTCGGAGGCCTTTGCTTTCTAATGTTTCTCTCAATAGTTCCAATTTTCTATGAACTTTTTCCTTAGACTCCTCCACTAATAGAATGTCATCTGCAAATAACATACACCAAGGTACTTCATCTTGAATATGTTTTGTTAACTCATCAATCATCATTATAAATAAGTATGGACTTAAAGTTGATCCTTGATGTAACCCAATATTAACTTCAAAGAAGTCTGTCATTCCTTCATTAGTCCTCACACATGTTTTTGCACCATCATACATGTCTCTTATAAGGTTAATGTATGTCAATGGGATACCTCTTTTTTCTAAAGTTCTCGAAAGAACCTCCCTCGGTACTCTATCATAAGCTTTTTTTAGATCAATAAATATCATGTGAAGGTCTTTCTTTTTTGCTTTAAAATGTTCCATAAGACGTCTCAAAAGGTGAATCGCTTCAACAATAGATTTGTCTGACATGAATCCAAATTGGTTCTCTATTGTACTTGATACTTGTCTTAATCTACGTTCGATAATTCTTTCCCACAATTTCATAGTATGGCTCATTAACTTCATACCTCAATAATTTACACAATTTCGAATGTCTCCCTTGTTCTTATATATGGGTATAAGTGTACTTGCTCTCCATTCCTTGGGCATCTTTTGGTTTTTCCATATTTCATTAAATAGTCTTGTGAGCCAAGTGATTCCTATTTCTCCTAGTATTTTCCAAACTTCTATAGGAATATTATCTGGTCCTACCAATTTACCACCCTTCATATGTTTAAGAGCTTCTTTGACTTCATCCTTTTGAATACGTCGGTAGAAATTGTGATTTATATACTTTTTTGATTTGACTAACTCTCCTAAGCTAATACTAACATCTTTATTTTCATTAAAAAACTTATAAAAATAGTTTTTCATCTATTTCTTATATCATCATTTGCCAATAGAATTTTTTCTTCCTCGTCCTTGATGCATCTAACATAATTAAGATCTTTAGTTTTTTTATCTCTAGCCCTAGCTATCCTAAAAATATCTCTTTCACCCTCTTTTGAGTTGAGTTTTTTATATAAATCCTCTCAAATTTTAGCTTTTGCTTTACTCACGGCCTTTTTCGCTTTCTTCTTTGCTTTCTTATAAGCTTCTAAAGTTTCACTAGTTTTCTTACCATAACATAATTTGTAACATGCCCTCTTTGCCTTGATTTTATTTTGTATTACTTCACTCCACCACCAAGCTTCTTTTTGTGCCGGTACACCTCCCTTAGATACATCTAACACATCTTTCACAACTTTCCTAATATGTATAGCCATATTGTTCCACATATCACAAGGTGTACCAACATAATTCCAAACATCTCCTTGAAGGACTTTCTGTTTAAATATATATTCTTTCTCGTTTTTGAGGTTCCACCATTTAGTTCGAATAGCTCGATGCACTCTTTTCTTCTTTGTCCATTTTTTTATTTATAAATCCATAACTAAAAGTCGATGTTCGGTGGTTAAGCTTTCTCCTGGAATTACCTTGCAATCTTTACAACACGCTCTATCGTTTTTTCTACAAATAAAGTAATCAATTTGTGTTTGTGATAAACCACTCTTATAAGTAATTAAATGTTCATCTCATTTTTTGAAGATTGTATTGACTATAAAGAAATCAAATGCCATAGCAAAATTTAAAATCTCCCTACCTTCCTTATTTATATCCCCAAAACCAAAGTTTTCATGAATACCTTGATATCCTAATGCCTCTTTACCGACATGTCCATTTAAGTCTCCTCCTAAACAAATCATCTCTCTTTGTGGAATTAACCTTATCTAACTCTTCCCAAAAAGTTATCGTTATACTATCTTCTAGTCTTACTTGGGGTGCGTAAGCACAAACTATATTCAAAACCTCTGCTCCTAACACTAATTTCAACGTCATGATTCAGTCACCATATCGTTGTATGTCTACTACACTATCCTTTAAATTTTTATTTATGATAATACCAACTCCATTTCGAGCCTTTTCTTTACCTAAGTACCATAATTTAAAACCTGTATCCTCTATCTCCTTTGCTTTTTCTCCAACCCATTTTGTCTCTTGTAAACATAGAATATGAATCTTTCTCTGAATCATAGTATCTACCACCTCCATTAGCTTACCGGATAATGTTCCGATATTCCAAGAATCAATACGAATCTTATTATCTAGGACTAACTTCCTTACCTCCTGCATCCATCCATATTCAAAATGCGGAGACCCTCTCTGAAAATTATTCACTACATTCGGGCGGCAATGTAGTGGGACTAACTTCTTTACCCACACCGTTCATGATGTAGGAACCCTCTCTGCAATTGATTCACTACATTCGGGCGAAAATGTAGTGGCCCTTGCTTACTTATTACTGCATTCAGGCTCTACAACACGTCGCTAGGCGGGAACACCCCAAAGCAATGCTCATAATTTTTGTAATCTATGTTATAAAATCCGATGAAGTTTTACGCTGGTTGTCGAAAGCCTAACACAACTCTCCTCCTTTATCCGGGCTTGGGACCGGTAATGCAAGGGTGATCCCTTACATGGGCAGAGTTAAGTACTACATTGATAAGATAAAAAAAATTGCCTAATAGTCAACTATTGCCTAATTGGCTTATGAGGAATAATCAATCCAGTTGGGGAAGATCATTCTTCTATGAGCATTGTAAACCTGATATAAGGACTAACAACATATGCCGGTTCTTTAATGGTTACACATTGGAAGGAAGAGACAAGACCATTATGATCATGCTTTAATGGTTTGAATGGTTAAGCAAGTGATTGATGTCAAGGTTCTCCACCTACATATAGGGCACTGAAAGATTTTTTAGGTGAGTTCTTCTTTTAAGTTCATGATAGTTGGGAGAAAGATTTTTAAGGTATTAATAGATGCCATTGCATTTGTGACAGATTTGAATCCCTCCTGTATGCCCAAGTGACTGGAATAAGAAATTGAAGAGAATAAGGATTGATGAAGAACGCCAACTAGAAAGCGTCTCCCATGGTGGTGGTACTTTTGTGTAAGAATTGCAAGCAACAAGTCATAAAAAAGAGAACAGAAGGCCCCCAACACTGGGAGACCGCATACTAATGAAGCATATAAATACAGCCTAAAAGGAGGCTCTATAAAGTATGTAAGCAATGGTATAGAGGTATATAACCTTCAATTTTGGTTATTCTATTTCATTCATTCGTTTACTTTCAATGTTTATTAACTTTCAATTGTTTTAATGCAATGTTTTTTTTAGTAGGCATCTATGGCGTGTGTGTATATATCACACACAGTGTGAGAGATATTTCAATAAACGATCACATGAAGGAAAATTCAAAATTCTTTTTTTTAAAGAACTTACCTTTGAACCCGTCATATGGGATGCAGCCTTGTATCTGTCAAGCAAGATGAATTTGTGTAAACTAGAGGAAAGGTGAGCGTAAAAAAGGATTGCTTGCTACCCTTTAGGATTGTAATATGGTCTTGGTATAGATCAAATTTGGTACAGATCAGGTTCGGGCCTCTTAGGGATCAGCTAGGTCCATAGGGGCTAGCTTGGGTAGCTGGGTGTGATCAGCCAGGTATCAGGGGACCGATTGTGCAAGATTTTGGTTGGATATTTGGGTTCGTTTCATAGGGATAAGTTGTCGATTTGGTGGATTGAACAATGAAGGTTAGGTATAGCTAATTCTTAGGGCTTGAAGGGTGATCAATATGTCGGACAGTTAGGGTCGCTTAATGGGCTTAGTAGTAGTGATTGAGGGCTGGTTAAGTGAATCAATGTTGAGAAGGCCAAGATCATGGGGTCATCAAGCCGGGCTCGGGGTGATTCAAGGTTTGCTCGGTTGAGGGTGAGGGTGAACGGGTAAGGTTATGGTTCAATCGTGCGGCATGAGGAAGCAAGGATGACGGCTAACAAATGTTTGTGTGAAATCTGTAATGTGAAAGAATTGCGAATGACCTTGGACAAGTGAATGCTCATGGTGCAAGATGTACTCAGTGCAGATTTGAATGGCTAGCAAGAATCAAATGTATGCAACCAACAACATAATGTGCACTATACGCAATCCTAATTGATGATGGCAAACCCAACCTAATCTACCAATTTGAATGGGTATAAGCTCTAGAGGGTAAACATAAAAGTAGGGGAGTTTGCATTCAACATATTTTTCATCGATATTTATCTAATCTGATCATCTATAGTAAAAGAAATTCTACATCAAATGTCAATGAATCTAGCCTTGAACAGTTTCCATGGATCTTAAAATCTTGGCAGCTCTTCACCTAAAAATGGCTAAATTCTTATCTTGATTCAAGAGCTCGAGATTTACAGCAATAAGTCAGCCTTCATGGAGGGGACCGTACTGGGTTTAGTGTGAGCCTAAGTTGAGTTAGGTGGGAGCCAACTGGGTCAAGTGATTGAGCATTGGGAAGTTCCAAATGCACCCTGCATATCTATCTATCTATATAAGACCTGAATATATACAAGTACACAAATAAATGTTACATATGAACAAGTATATTCATTAGATATGCAAGCAGAGGCAATATCTGCAAACCTGCCTTGTTTATATTTTTTTTGTATATACACAAAAGGGCTGTGCCAATATGAGCATATATACATGCAGGATTACGTATAAGTATATATTTGTTAGGTGCACGGAATTTTTAGGTTTAAGTGAGCTGGGCTAAGACCAGGTTAACCTGATGTAGGTCGGCCAAATTAGAAAAAAAGCATGGACCCTCGGTGATCAAATATGGTCAGGGTTGTATGCATTTTTAAATATAAACAAGTTATATATATATATATATATGTATATATATATATATATGTATGTATATATATATATATATGTATGTATATATATATATGTATATATATATATATATGTATATATATATATATATATATGTATGTACGTTATGTGTCTGTGATGTAGAGAGGGGCCAGGTAAGGACATCTAGGACTAAGTAAAGCTTTTAGATCAGGTCGAGCAAAGTGGATTAAATGGGAACAGACTGAAACAGGTGTAAATATGCATTTTTCTATATAAACAAGTTATATATATATATATATGTATGTATGTATATGTATATATATATATATGTATATGTATATATATGTATGTACGTTATGTGTCTGTGATGTAGAGAGGGGCCAGGTAAGGACATCTAGGACTAAGTAAAGCTTTTAGATCAGGTCGAGCAAAGTGGATTAAATGGGAACAGACTGAAACAGGTGTAAATATGCATTTTTCTATACATACATTCCCATATACATTCATATAAACATCCATAATGCATATATTATATATAAATATTAGACAAGGTGGAGGATGCAAGCTAACAATATGCAAGTCGTATCAAAATCAATCTCAACCATCCGATTGAGTGGTATAGGTAATTGAGATTGAAAAACAAAATGTAAAAAGTATACCTGGGGGCAACTAAGTATCCAACTTTTCTCTCTCTCTCTCTCTATATATATATATAATTCATCGAGTGGAATAAAATCAGGTTAAAATCTTGGCAAACATGAGCTAAGTCGAGGTCAAGTTATTTGAGACAGGACTCAGAGAGTTTGAGAATAAGGTTAAGTTACATGGACCAAGAGCGAGTCAGGCTACATGAGTGAACCAGACCAAATGTGAGGTTGAAGTGAGCTTATGACCTTGGCTGGAACATGCGAATTAGTATTTAATATTTGGATTAGATTTGGATCCAAAGTTGAAGACCAGAACCAAATGAAATATAAAAAAAACTATAGTAAATGGTGGTTTCCTTATAACAACCAATCATAATCATTTTGGGCAAGGATTCTTTTTGAACTGAATCCTTTCCGAGAGGGCAATCGAAGCCCTTGTTGTTCCCCGGAGGATGCATAAGAATCTTGATGAAAGGACGACCACAATAAAGCAAAAATAGACAAGAAGAAGGGGCAGCCACGGGGTTATGTTGTTTTTCTTATTTTCTAGCCAAACTACCAGCAAGGGGTCCTACTTTTGGTAGAAATCGAAAGATCCCGCTGAAACGAAGAGATTTATACCCCAACTAGCCCATTGTGTGTTTGGAATAGTGGATAAAGGGGACACCATTTTTAATTCAGTCCTTTTCAAATTCTTCTCAACCAGGGTGGCTGCCAGTGTCGAAACAAGTGGGAAAATGATAGAGCAAGCAAACACGAGTCTTTTAGTACCAATATCGACTGAAGTTGCCAACCAATGGTGGTGAAACCGGCTATTGAACATAAATATAGCAGAAGAAGGGAACCGGTCCTAGCTTGTTTGTCAGGGTGGCTGGTTCACCTGGGCTGGCTCGGCCTAGGTTGGTCGGGTTCAGGCTCTAGAACCAGATCCACTTCAGATTTAAATGAGGCACGTCTCGTACATGAGTCACAGTTATGTGTCCATTCTAGACTAGAACCGTGTCTGCTATGTGTAACCCTATGTCTGATCCTGAATGGATCCATATTCATATTTAGATTCAAATAAGTTATTCCATGAACCCAATTGAGGTTTTGAGCTTCGGGGGCACCTATTTGAGCCATGTTTAAATAATCGTGTCTCATGACAGAGTAAAATTTAATATGATGAGGATTTTATTTATATTCAACAACTAAATTAAAGAAATAATTAAAGGAAAAATATTGGATCTAGGGGTTTCCAGTAGGTCCCATCATACTATTTTGAAGATTGCAAAGAAGTTCAAACTCATATTAGCATCTAGTTTGAGTCACTGGGATGGTTATTATATAGGCTATGCACTAATATTGATTTTATGGTTAACTAAGGCAAGGCGACTTTGGAGGCATTACTTATTGACTTTACTTTTGGAGATGGACTTGGATATGAATCTTTGCTTTTGTTGACATAAGAGACATGCTTTCTCAATAGAATCATGCTAAGGGTTGTTTTGAGATGCTTTTTAATATGCTTAATATGATTTGTTACTACTTCGATAATAATGAATTGTTTATAAATACTAGTTGAAAACTCTTTATAGTTTCTGTCCATGTTTGATAACAGTCCCACTAGTGTATGCGATTGGTTGCATGGGTGTATTGGTTGATGATAAGAAAGGCAAGTACTTTTTTATTCTAAAAGACTTGTGGATATTATACTGGAACTTCTGAAAGGGTTATATGATTTGTGAATGTAAATAACAAAGAGGATTGAAAATTTAATTGCATAATTATATGAAAATATTGGCCAGAGTATGTTTGCTTGTTGTGTGGAATATCTACGAATTAGGTTGAGATGTTAAATCCAGACATTCAACCAAGGGAGTGAGGGGTAAGCTCTCTAGCACACTAGTTGTATGTGTAGATGGCACAATGTACTCAAGGGTTTCTACATATTCATACATTTGTTTTTGAATGAAAACTTGGCGGCATTTATTTGTTTTCATAATTGTAAATATGAACTATTATTTGAAATGTGCATGATTTGCTGTGTAATTCATTTGGGAGCATATCTTTCTATAGGCACGTATTATGGTGCTCATTCTATGATTTTAATACTTCACACATTGAGACTTTGGTTGAGGTTTTATTTGGTTGACTGAAAGAGACGATCAGATAGAAGATAGAGCCAGGTGGTTGCATGTTTAGAGAAAGAAAGTTGGTTTGCAACTAATGTAAATTGTAGACTTGGTTTGTAATTCTACAACATGTACATATATTGAGTTGTAAATATCATTGGACCTTGATAATAGAATTTTGGAGACTTATTGTAGATAATTGGATAATTCCAATATCTCATGTCTTGAGCTTATGTGTCACATCAGTCGGGTTAGTGTGAGGGTTGACTGAGACCATGCCTGTGGACTGCAGGTGCAACAAGGTTTGAACATGAAGTATAAAGCTTGATTAAACTAGGTTAATCAAACCGGATATCATGGACAGGACGGTCCAAGGGAACCTAGAAAAATATGACACGAAGAACTATGGTCTTAGTAGAATGGTGAAGCTTGTACGGTTCATAAGTAGGCCCAATAGGACAGAAAAAATGCATCATAGTTATATGAAATGAACTTGGCAAAGTAGATATGAAAAGTGTTATCACGACCCTTTAAAGCTCAGGGAGATGAAGAGGGAGTTCTTAATGTGGCACAACACTATAAAGACAAGATGATGTTGAGACACTAGAATGATATGCCTAATGGGATGAAGGGACAACACCACATCCTAGCAAGTTTCTAGGCGAGTGAGGAACAGATGATGCCTACTCCTAATAATCAAACCATTTTTAAGAAAAGACATTGAACTATCAAAACTGAAATTTAAGAATAGTTTTGCCATTCACAAAGGAAACACTTCAAAGTGATCAAAACATAGGTGTGCAATACAAGTAGTATCATAAATCCCTCATGTTAGACTATTTTTAAGAAACATTATTCTATCTCTCATACAAAATCATTTCTCAAAAAGGTCCAAAACTCAATACCCAACAAATATCACAGATAATATCTCTTTAAGTATTGGATATTTATTGGGTGGCCAATCTTAACCCTCAGCATCAATAAGACAAAAGTACTAATGTAGCCAATCAAGTAGAAAATCACCTACTCAAAACTCCAACACATGGAAAGCACAGACATAGAACAAGTGAATGTACTGATGTTGACCTAGACAAAGGTGGTGGTGCAAGCCCAAAGACTGACATAATAGTGAATGGCAAGGCAGTAACAAGCGTGTAAGTAGGAGTGGACACCAAAATTGCAGTAAATGCAAAAATAAATAGTACCAAGAGTACATGAAAATCATAAATGCTTGTGCTAAACAAAATAAGTATGCTAAATCAATTAGTATAGAAGCAAATAATCACATAAAGGTAAATATGAACAAAGCACACAAGAATAACTAAAGGTGCATAGAAAGATAGAATCCAAAAACATGGAAGGAGGCAAGAGATGCATTGCTAGGAAACAATTTATGATCAGATGAAAAGACATAAGCACTTAAGAATGCATGAACAAATAAAGATGCATGATGTATGAGCAGATAGAGATATATGAATATACAAAAGGTGCAGGTGAAAATGTAAATGCAGATAGAGATATATGAATATACAATAGTTCACATAGTATACGACTGGGTTCTCATAACTGAAAACATCAAGAAGAGGTCAAGAACAAGATAGGGTCACACAAGACTCATAATTCAAGAACAAGATCAGTTGAAGGTATATGCTTTGGTACCTAAGTGTAAGAATGAAAGAGGAACAAACTAGTGCAAATGGCATTTTAGGATAGTGCATCATCTAGCAATCAACCCTTAACATAGGAAACCTTACTAGACTAGATGATTACATTTATCTATCTTAGTGGAAAGGTCAAAACTTAACCTAGTAGGTATTATTGGGAGAAGGTTAGGATTTGCCTCTAGAAGGGCCTGAAGTGAAGGAGCATCTAAGAATCATAACCATTGGAAAGGGTCCAAACTCTATGACGGCTGCTATCAACTCGTCCAAGCCCAAACTGGATGGAGTAGAGAGGAAAGATGGAGGAGGAAGAGATGACCTGCTCTTAGCTTCTAGTTCCATCTGGATGGAGAAGGATTCACCATTGCCCACACTGATGCCGAATCCTTACACGACTATTTCCACCGAGCATCGTTCCTCTGAAGTATGACACAAGGTTTTAAACCCTTAAAAATGTAAGAAATAGATGATTAGTACGTCAAATATGATTAAAATATGCAAAGAATGTCAACGGAAGCATCATATGAATGCCTCAAATCCTTCAAATCGTACGATTTTATGATAATAGGTTCGTACTGTAAGTTACCGAGGGTAATGAAAATGATCGCTTTCGTCATAAAACCAAGAAAGAAGGGTCTTCTTTTCTGATTTCATGCTATGTGGTTTTTCATTCTTCGATTTTCCATGTATGGGGTATATGGACAGTCTAGATAACACAGGCTGATATTATGGTATGTTGATACACTACTGTATCATAGTTTTTAATGAAATGATATATGTAGCAACGTATTATATCATATGTGCGATATGTGACATCGCATTAGATCGAACCTTGCTGCCAGGCAATGGTACGTTACAAGATTGCCTAATTCTGAATTTTGGTGCTAGGCAGCATATGTTTTGGTACATGAACCAAAACTAAAACCGAACCTTTTCCTACAAGTAGGATTGGTTGCATGGATTTGTTCTAGCAATTGTGCTTGATCCGGTACTATGCCGAATATGAGATGGTTCTCACTGTGTAAGTGTTCTCTAATCACATCTCTGATAATCTTTATATGACAAAAGAATTGGTGTTATCTAATTCATATAATGTAATTATATCGATTCAAACATGATATGTTCTTGCACCACTTGAGATATTTCAAGCTGTTGACAATTGATAAACAAATTATTCAATGCTCAACCAAATCTATGTTAAACCAGTGGCAGATATAGAAAATCATTCAAGCCTACCGAACCTTGGGAACGGGCTTGGCTACGGTTCTGGTTCCACTCGGTTTGGTTCCGGTTTGAATCGCGCTGAACTGACCCAGTATACATACTCATATTGGAAAATACTCAAAAATCATCAAAAAGTGGTTGTCGCCAACAATACATAGCTGAATTTGGTCTTGAATTGCTTCTCTCCCCCGGGAAAGAAGGTTGCGTAGGGTCTCACACATTCAAAACTAAACCGGGATTGCCACTTATTTATGGCTTTCGGTCCACAATATATATCCACATGTTTCATCCCCTATTAATTGAACAGTGGACTCCCACTCATTAAATTCGATTTATTGTTTAGCTTTTCGTTTTCATTGTCAAGCTGGATGAGGCAGACTTGGTCCTACCAGATATGCATGCTCCGGGTATTGAAATCAAGACCTTCAACTTGATCGTTTTTTTATTCGAACCCCATTGCCAGGCCACCTTGTGGTTGATATGTAGGAAACTGAGTTTCAGAATTCCAATAATATAGAAGGAAATTAGATTTAATTAGTTAATCTTTTTTCTATAACTTGATCAAGATAAGAGGGAAATGAGGAAAACAATAAAATATGATCCTTGTTTTTTAGAATTAAATGCTAACAGTAACGGATCTAGAAAATAGTGCTGAGGGGGTGAAGTATGTATTTCAATGTGTTAGGGAGCGCGAAGCATGATTGAAATGTATGTCAACCATATATTGGACTGTAAAATGTAGGTTTTACGGTCAAATTTGAAAATTTCAGGAGGTGCGTGGCCCCCTCCCGCTTTTATGTAGATCCACCACTGAATGCTAATATGTGACCAAAGATCAAGATAGATGGGGACGAAGGGTGGACCATAACAGCTCTGCCTAGTATCGGAAAAGGTATGGTTTTGCACTCAGAGCATTAACTGACTTGACAGAGAACCAATCACAAGATGAAGGTCGCGAGTTTGAGACCCAAGGTGTGCATTATGGCTTCGGCCTCCCTGCTGTAACCCAAACAAAGAAAATGTTTTGATTATGGGGGCTTTCTAGAATCTCTAGAACCCATCTCCTTTGAGGAGTCTGATAGATCAAGCACTCTCCATGTGGTCTTCTTCGACAATGGCAAAAACATTCTTTTTAAAATAATGTAAATGAGCAACTAGTTGTCTTTAGGAATGGCAACTTCTTCTCAAATAATAACAGCAGCGTTTTAAATGGCTACTACTAGTGGACATAGCCGAACCGAGATGGTTCCAAACTCCAGGTTTCGGTTCTAGCCCACTTCGGGTTTCAAAGAAGGTGGAATGAGGACTGAATCGGGTGGTCTTTGGTTAGCAGTCCGGTTTGATGGATTCTGGTTTTAGCCAATCCCTGACCCAGTTCGGTTCCAGTTAAAAGTGCCGAGCCGGTTCCATACCGGCCATGTCTAGCTACTAGGACAAACCAATGCATCGTACAGGAACCAATTAATTATTTCTTGAACATTCCAAGCACCTCACCTTGCAACACATTTAGTTAGTTTAATTCAGCTGAGAGCAAATTAGAGGGAAAGCACTGGTCAGGTCATGTAAATTCGAAGATTAAAGGGCCAGAGGGTATTACTAATAACAAGTCATATGCCTAATTACGGAGTTCTTTGTAGTTTATCTAGTTCTTGCTTTACTAGGTACAGAACTTTGTGGCTCTCTGTCCCAATATCAGTGGGGGTGAATTGGGTCAAATAGTCGTGTCACTTGGGTTTTGGGTCAAAAACAGATTGGCCTTAGCCCAACCTGTTTTTTCTCAGGTCAGTTTGCACAACCCTAATATGAATGAATATGTATTCAGGTCGATCCAACCTCGTTTCAACTGAAAAAGTTCTCCGTAGATGTAAAAATTTTATTCCAAATCCTATGTGGAGGCTTGAAATAGCCCTTTCAATCTACTTCGTTTTTGCGCGAACATGCTAGCTAGTTTTACTAAAACTAGTAAAAGTATAATTCCGACTTCATGGGACGGTTGTGGCTAAGCGGGATCTTTTCGTCTTAGGCTTTCTTGAACCGATGTTCAAGGGTCAGACGCTTTGAGGATTACTTTGAACTGGGTATGCATTTCCAAAATTTACTTGAAAGACGATTTTGATAATTCGTGCACTTTGTCTAGAGAGTAAATTTTTTTCAAGTTCTGAAAAACAAAAACTGATTTTGTTTTCAAAACTTGTTTCTAAAATTTTTTGGATAACTTAGAGATCTCCAAAATTCATAAAAAATTTATAGCATATAGAGAAGAATGTGTAGATTCTAAGACTATTTTTATTTTATATTTTTGTACTATGAATTTGTAAAATTAAATCTAGAAAAGACTACTGCTTTGGTGTTTTAGAACGTTCTGTTGCATAAACACAGAGGTCTAAAGAAACCACTGTATTTTGGCTCATAGAACTCTGATTTCTATGAATTTAGTTTTGTTGGAAAGCTATAGATATTAGATTTCCAATGAGATTAGTTTTATCAAATTTGGCTGACTGCAAACAAAGTTATGGGAGGATTACCCAACTTCTATTATAGGAAAAACATATTGTACAAAACCGACTCTGAATTTGGCCGATCTTTCTCTGTTTTATTTATTATGTTAGACGAACCTAAAATTCTTGAAAATTTTATTACAAGTGGTGTATGTAGATTAGGTGTTCCAAGTTTTAGATCATTCAGAGTAGCGGTTCGGAAATGAAAAATACAACAACAGACGTATGCAGGATGTTGGAAAACATAGTTTCAGTTTTAAAACATACATGCATGCATTTATCCGAAATTTAGAAGCAATCCACAGCTAACTTAAAGTAAATGACTGAAGAGAAATGAATGTAAAAACATATTTAGCTTAAACATATAGGGGATTAGGAGATATAAGAGTGTATAGAATATAGAGAGGTAGAGAAACATGAAATCAAATAAGTAGAATGTATAAACGTAAACGAAATGAAATGGACAACATTTCTACTCTATTACAATATGGGGGGAGACTAAAGCTCCATTAATACAACCCCTTTCAAATTGAATAAGAGAAAGAAAGAATTAATATCAGCAAAAGAGGAAGAAAACACACTTACACTTCTTTCAATGGCTCACGGCTCAAAGGAAGAGGACATTCCCTTCTGGTCTTCTTCTCTCCTCTCTCTCTCTTTACAGCACCTACTCTCTCTCCTAGACCCTAAGCACCTCTGGCAATGCTCTTGAATATCTCTTGAGTGCTAGAAATCATCCCCAAGGCCTCTATTTATAGGCAAAGGGAGGGGAGGGCTAGATCCTTCCACGAGTTGGATTGGGCCAAGCTCTTTGTACCAATCTCTTGCTCCAATTTCATGGTTGCCCCATGTGCTGGTCCTCTTTATGTTCATGTGGGTTAGCCAAGATAGGTTGGGTCTAGGTGACTTGGTTAGGTCAAGGTTAAAGGTGACTTGATCAAGACTGGTTTAGCCAAGGGAGTTCGGTTAAGGCTTGGTCAAGCAAAACCGAGGTGACTCAATCAAGGTTGGCCAAGGGGTTTTGGCCAAGGTGGCTTGGTCAAACAAAGCCAAGGTGGTGTAGTCAAGCAAAGGTAAGGTGGGTTTGATCAAGGAGCGTCCAGCCAAAGAGGTTCATTCAACCACTTTAACTCTTTGTTGGGTGTAGGGTGTCTGACCACTTTAACTCTTTTGATGGGTGTACGGTCTTGGAGTAAGACTATCTTCGATTGGGCGAGTTTCTGAGATTTGGTTTGGATTTGATTTGTTTTTTAATTTCAAAAATTTTGTAAATTTGACATTTTGCAAACATTTTTGGGTTTGATTCCCAATATCTCATTTTCATTTGTTTCTTTAAGGAAAATTGTTTGAAACCATTCTTTCTTTAAAGGAAATCATTTGAAAAGATATAATCCTGCCAATTTGGGCTTTAGGGTAAAGTAGTCATTTTTTCCGCTCTTTGTAAAAATTGGAGTTTTTTGAGAGGGATACCATTTATCCTTATTTTGAGGTGGCTACAAAATTTTGGTGTGAAAATGAATTCGTTTAAGGTGTTTTTATTTGAAAACCCTTAAAAGACTCAAAACCGCAAATTTTTTTTGAAAAGGCAAAATTTCTAAAAGATTAAATTATTTTAGAAAAATTTTTGGGTGTCTACATTCTCTTGTATAAAATAACATTAAAACCACTCAGGAGAAGGTGGAAAAGGACGCCCATTACTAAGAAGCCTAAGAAGACCAAAAGTACCCAAAAAAAACAGAATTTCAAGATGAAATATATGAATGATCTAACTTGAGCATACTAGTTTAGCTAAAATATATGTACAACGAAAAGAACAAAGATATACAATTTCAAGCCAGAATTGGGTTGGGTTCATACGGGATGCTGCCATAACAATTGTCTCATTAATATTTTAATTACATTATTAAAAATCCCATCAACTCTATCTCTAATAATCTCGTGAGAAACCTGTACTCATGTTGACGTTTCACTTCAAAGTCTTGATTGTTGCCTGTAATTGTCATCAAAAGTAGCTACACAATTTTAACGATACTTATACGAGTTGACCGAGGATTTTCGGCAACAACAAAACCATTTTGCATGGACTAACCACCAGGTGAGATCGCATCCACTACACTGTGGATGCTGAAAATCGAGCAGATCGAGAAAAAGGATAAAAATCAACAAAAAGAACAAAACCCCACTTACGATGGGCTCATGCAGTTTCCAACTACAGAAGAATGCAGCTCAAACCGGTAGAAGATAAATCTTGATAAATAGCCATCATGGTTTAACGGCGTGTTGTTTTGTATTCCTTCTTTCATGGCAAGTAGATCGGACGATTTGTTGGTCCCTGCATTAAACAATAAAGGAGAGGAGAGGTGGTGGCTGAGTAGCGCAGATAATTAAATGTGAGGGAACATCTGCGCAATCGAAACCCAAGCAAAATGTTCCGGAGGGAATTTTTTTCTCAAGAAAATGAAAGGGTTTCTGGACGGAGTTCTTTTCAGGCCATTTATAGAAATCTCTCCGTCAACCAGCAAGCAAAAGCTGCAGCAGGCATTTAGGTTTACTATTCAGTGCACGATGTTAATTCTTACCTTACACTTCAACTGGCAATTAATCTCTCTCTCTCTCTCTCTTTCTCTTCTCTCATATATATATATATATATATAATCTATTACTTTCTCGCACATGTAGATGAGTCATGCATGCTCTATTAAGGAACTTGGTAGATCAACTAGGAACATGCCAAAAAAAACAAGCTTTTTACAGAAAGCATGATGAATTGCCAGTTACAATCACTACTACAAACCGGAGAGACACTGACGGTCATGATGTCGTTCAACTTTTCCATTCGTTGATGCCAGTTATCGTTTGCAGTGACGTAAATGAGAATCACGGACAAGCATTTCTCTCGCAAATTGTTCCTGCTTGTGGACTCCTGCTGCTGAACTGAATTCATCTTGAGAAAGGTTTATCAGCAGAACGCCACAAAATAGGCCCTTTCATGTAGTGAATCATACCCTATTCAAGTCGCGTATTCTCATCCACATTCAGGATGCCAAAAAATTAAGGACATCGTTGGTAAAGTATACAGAATATCTCTCTCAAGAGAGAATATTTAGGGAATTTCTTAACTTGAAGAGGGATCGTTGGATAAGGTAGCAAATGACATCGAGAGGCCGAAGCCTAAAACACCATCATTACCCACGGATGCACGCCGTAGGAATCAAATTCACCACCTTCAACTTGGGATCAGAGAGCCCTGCTAGATGAACTAACGCTCTGCGTGCAGATTAAGAATGACTTTTGCTAGCAATTACGAGACCATTACTCTGATTATTGATCCATGTTATTTCCTAATGTCCACATCCAAAAGATCATCATATAAAGGTCTATAATTAAAGATAAAATAATTAATGGAAAGAGTCCCTAACTGTTTCATGACAGGATTACTTCAAGCGCAAAGTGTAAAGGTTAGAAATTAATGGGTTTATGATGAACAGGACTCAGTTCAAGAAAGATTAAAAGAAAAGAAGGAAGAAGGGAACATCTTTATTGACGATATAGTTCACAACAGACTTAGAAACCTACAACTGCACAGAAGGAAAATGGGACAAAAGACGAATAAGAAAAGTTTTATTACGAGAACCTCAAAGTGGTAGTCAAGAGAACCTTTGATCATGCATAATTACTTGGATTGAATGGCTGAGATCACTTGTAAACGGAAGAACTATCACCCTCTTCTGGGCCACGAGACATTCTTCATAGACACCATGGGGGAACGGTGGAATCTGCTCCTCAAGATCCGCCCAAGCCTAAGAGTCCACTTCCGCGATCTGTGTGCAGACTCCAATTCTTCATTAGAACCACGGGAATATGATGAAGACCACGAGTTGGAAGAATTTGAAAGCTGAGAATGACCCTGGACGATAGTGAGTTGTTTCTTCGTTGATAACGGCTGTTTCTTCCATGGAAGGAAACTTAGAAGGGCGATCCTCGAGGGGATCAACGATTTTGTTTGCTCTGATAATGGACGAGGAAAGATCAAAAAGGAAGGAGGAGGGGTCAATGGTGGGATTTCATCATTAGTCGTGGGCCTTTTGGGTGTTCCCGGTCTACTCTCCCACTGAAACGGTATCTCTCCGGGTGCAACTCCGTAGTAAACTCTGCAGGAAGTGTTGCCGGTGGAGGATTCCCTGGAAAGAAGCCTGTTGAAGAACTCCTTGTTGATGAAAAGGTTCTTAGGTGGATCGCAGTTGGCCACCATTTTCAACTTGTGGTGGATCTCCTAGGATACAAGGAGGTAAAACGACAACATTTCAAATTTGAGTATTTAATGCACTCACGAATTAAGATTCCTGAACTTCTTGTTGTTTGCTACATTACAGGGGAGTCTCTCTATCTATGGCTTCTTTGAGAGAGAGAGAAAGTCTCACTTCTTTTATGGAGAAAGAGAGATTTATTAGCGCACCGACTGGCAGATCAATCTCTGAGTATTTAATGCACGCACTCACATCATGGGACAGATCAATCTCACTGCATTTAATACAGACTGACATCACGGAATGGTGAAGTGACGATCGGGGGCATCTTTTTTTTGTTTTCTGTTACAATTTTTGTTTTAATTAATCATGTGATTTCGTCGCTGATTTGGTAATGAGGAGCCTCAAACAATAGTAAATGGAATATGATCAAGCTACTACATTTCCATCTACCAATGCTCTTCATTTCAGCATAAATAAGAAGCTTCCTTACTAACTACATTTTCTACCTTACATCATGGGGCATTTTTTTCTCTTTCAGTTTTTGTTTTAATTAATCATGAGCATCAAAAAATAGGAAATGGAATAACAAAGCAGGCTCGTTTTCCACCAATGTTTCTTCATTTGAATGTAAACAAGAACCGATGGCACTAGCTACATATTCTACCTTGCTTCAAGGTTTCTCTCTTTGACCCAACAGAAGAGAAAAGGCCCTACGACTGTTATACATATTATACGAGGTATGAGGATTATTCGATTCTCAGCAATTTGTTGTTCCGGTTAGGAATCTCCCATTCCAGTTCGAGGCCCAAACAGTTCCAACCCGGGAAAAATATAAAAGGGAAAATTAAAAAAATATGAGGGCCACTTTCGGACTGTATGGTCCCCGGTTTCTAGTCGTCTTAGTTTCAACGGTTCTGGTTAGGGCTGGTTGGTGACGGTTTCTATTAGAACCACCATTGTTGGTTCGGAATCGGTAATTGTACTAATTTAAGTGGTCGTACTTGAGGGCTCTCGTATCACTTCAAAGTTGAAGAGGTAAGAACCAATATTGCAAGTAGACATGTCCACCTTTCGGTTTGTCTGGAACATAGAACCATAACCGCCGGTTTCGGTTCCAAATTTAGAACTACCTCAAAATGGGTAAGAGTCACCGAGTCGCTTGTGATTAAGAGCATACAAAAATATACTTTAATAAGATGAAGTTTGAAACCACCAGTTATGGTTCCGATTTTCAAAAATCATGAAATGTAAAACCGAATTGAGGGGGTCTCTGGTTCCGGTTTTGGTTCGACCAGTTCCGATTACCAATGGTTCCACGACCAGTTTCAATTACCGAGACGATTTCAAGCAAGCCATGTCTAATTGTAAATGTCTATATGGAATTTGAATTGTAAAAGGCAAATTACACGTCAACTATCAATATGCATCATAAATGTTGTAAGAAACTAAAAAGAATATACTGAGATACGAATATGATATGCTCTTCATATCTCAAAGGTATGATACAATTCAGTGTCCTTTGATATGAACGTAGTTTTCTATATGAGGCGGTATCCATGCCTGATTGAGATTCCGCACAAGTTAGAAGATATAGAAAGGATCCATATAACCAATGAAAATGGCATAATAACCACAATTGATGGTTCAATCATCCCCATTAATTTAGATGAGCGAAGTGGCGAGAAAATTATAATGCCAAAATAAGGAGTGTTACTATTCATACACCTAGAATACCCTTAGTTGAGTTTGTTCTAAAAATACTCCTTTTGCATTTTCTCTTTCTCATACAGATCAATTATCTCTATGATATACAACCTGAGCAACTCAACCACACGAGATTGTCTTTGCACGCTCGATGTTCTCTTGACCTTCTTCCATGTGTGTTACTCAATCTCAATCAAGAGTATGCAAATACTCAATCTTGCTCAATGTTCGGCTCTATCGTGATCTAGTAATTGACATTCTTCCGATTTTGTTTTTCATTTTCATTGTATAAATGTTTTGAAGTATTGTGCTATATTGGGTTAAATGATCGTGATCAAATCAATTGAAATCAACTTAGATAAGTTTTGTTCATTTTTGATCAATTTTTGTTTTATGTCGGTGTTTGGAAACTATGGTGATGAGGAAAGAAATACGGCTGGAGTGGAGTTCCCTATCATTGAGCTATGCCTGGTCTTAAACAATTATACGGGCATATCACGTCACCTTGTTTTTATTTGCATGGTGCGGTCGTGGTTCGTCATATGCTTATGCATTACTAGGCTATGGTACTCGACTTTGCGGGGTGTATCTTGGGCACATTTGTCTTTCATGCAGCACGTGCCCCGTTTGGGCACATTTCTCTTTCATGCAGCACGTGCCCCGTTCGTGTCTTTTATAAACTTTACTACATTTTGAATGAACAATTTTGGATTTTGTAATAGGAATGACTTAGAGACGTGATGATGTACCCTATGAAGGTGAATGAATAGATACTGTTATGACATTATCAAGAAGGTGAAATGCCTTCGGGTTAGCATATAAAAAACGATTACGGCAACAACATGAAGAGGAGAACATCGCGCCATCACATGTGGATTGTTCAATTATGCGACTATAATTTTAAATGGATTATGCTATAGCTTCTTTAGTATATCATGATAAAGTTTGAGCTTCCTACCAATGAGTACCTCATAAAGAGTGACAATGATATCATTTTCTCGATCTTGTAGTTGCTCCATACCCTTACAAGTCACATTGCATATATGATTCGGTAGGAGCATATTTTCATTTTATCAATTATAAGTAAAAGATCTTATATATATTACTAACAAACATTATGTGAAAATATATAGGGATTTTTGAAACTGGTGACATACCACATGACTTGTAACACTTTGGTTGAATGACCATTTCCATGAGAAATAGTGGTATAATGTAGTTAGCACGATATTGTATAGCATTATGGGTTATCCAAATATAGAGGGTTGTTTTAGACTTTGGATTAGTCATTTTTCACTACTTTTGTTAAGAGATCACAATCTGATACTAACAATTTTTATATACCGTTGGTGAGATGACTACCACTCTCGATAATATCCATAAGATTTTAAGACTTTCGATGGGTGATCGCTTTGTAGCCTTCACACGTGCAATGGATAAAATAAATATTATAGCTAAGTTGACATGAATGGATTATGATGAAGTAAAATTGTAAATGAAGTATGAAGGTGTGAAGTTTGAGATGCTCTATGTACATGCTCAAAGAAGTAGATTACGCTTGAGGATAATACATTATTTTTGTTGTATTACATAGGATATACAACATACCAAGATAACTCGAGGGATAGGGTGTCAGTTTCTATAGTTTAGTTGTTCACTTCTATGTTACTGAGGGTCAACAAGTATGCTTGGGGTGCAATAGCATTCACCTACTAATACATACAATTAAAGAAGGCGTCACATATAAAGGCACACTAACTTAGTGGCGAAAGTATTTTACTACATACATGAGTTTCTCCATCATGTTTATTTGAGTTTAGCAATAAATTGATGTTGGCCTACCTGTTTGTTTTAATGATAGGATAATATTTTATATATATTATAGGCATGAATTTATGTGTATTTTTTAGCCTGTAGAGTTATGCATCACACGGAGTAGATTGATGGGTAACCTCATGCAATTGGTGGATGAGCAATATCACTCATAGAGATCATCCTTCTAGTCATCTTGTTGCATATCATGGAAATTGGAAATGATGCATGCTCACGAGGTATGTGTTTACTAGTATGTATTTAATTGTTATTTATGTTACATAATGAATATTATTATAACATTTATATCATTTGATATATCATTTTTTCTCAAATTACTTGGTAACCATTTTGTTGGAATAGATACATGGATAACATCTGTCACCCATTCTTGTTTCATGGATGCATTCGATGTTTGAATATTGTGGAATCGTATATGTTAGGCTGAGTTGAACTTCAATTTGGCTATTGTCAACTTATCCTGATTGAACCTTAAGACCAATTATAGTACATAGGATAACAAAACCACATAACTATAAGGTAGAGTACCATTCATAAAATACACAATGGCATTCACATATCTCACATTGTCTTGGACCACAATACCTTAGGTGTGCAGGCATCATACCTGCATGAATGTGATGATTCATATATGATCTGATATGTTACATAGACACAACCACTTTTATTGAGAGATTTCATGCATCGACATGAATACCTCCATCATACATCGAGAAATCACCCTTAAATGTTATGAACAACAAATCTGATAATATATTAATATTTTATTTGTCTTTTATTTTACACTTTGTCTCTTGCAAGTATTCACCCATCTTTTACTTTTGTTCTATTATCTTGTTGATGTCTTATGGATGATGAAACGTGTGATCTAGAGAATGAGACAGTACTCACGTTCATTGCCATTATATCGTGATATGACATACTTCATTGACGATTATTGTGAGAGTATACAAAATGATGATTGTCTATGTGTCTAACTATGATAAAGAATATATGTACGTATATCATGTTGTATGTATAACTTAGTGAATGTAAGTATATTGTATGTTGCACATGAATAATTGTATTCACTTTTCCTCCTCTTTTTTATTTCTCTCACTCTCTCTATATACATATACAAACATCAAACAATAACTATACATTTTTCATCATATGCCAATAAATTTAAGTAGAATCATTATACAATTAAGCAAATAAGCAAATTTCAACGTCCTATCAACCAAGGTATTCCTTTTTTGAGAGAAAGCACCTCTTTGGCATGTGCAACGCAACATCTATTATTGAGTGAATATGGTATGCAAAATTTCAATATTGAGGAACTTTCATTTACGATAGAGAATTAAGAAATAAAATTCGAGAAGAGAATTACCTCTCACTCGTTATACGTGCAATGGAGATGTACAAATTCTTTTAGCTCAAGTTCTTATGTTACCGATCTCCCGTGATCTCCCATGCTACATTTGCTTTAAATGAATCTCAATTTATTGAGTTACAATCCTAGTAAGCGTCAAAACATGCAATTGGTTGTACATTGTCACATGAGTGTTTAGGTAAGGGAATTTTAGGTTTTTAGGTAAGGGAATGGCGGGTGCGGTGGTTTGGATGAGATGTCATCGATGCTGAGGTTAGGGCGATTCCACGGTGAAGTCAATGGTGGTTGCGATAGGCGGTGATGGCAGAGGATAGAAGGGGCTGCGGTCTATGGCGCGATGAGTGGCTGATCGTGGTAACCACGATGATGGCGGATCCAGCAGAGGATAGAAGCAACCATAAGGGTGGTTCCGGCTCACGGCGTCTGGGCGACAACAAGAGCGTATGACGATTCAAACGATGAACACGTTGGCACCCGGGAGAGAGAGAGAGAGAGAGAGAGAGAGAGAGAGAGAGAGAGAGAGAGAGAGAGAGAGAGAGAGAGAGAGAGACCTCGATTTCCTTTTCTCTTGTTTTTGCAGATAAGAATGGCAAATCGACCAACACTCAACTCAACTCTTCGATCTTTCTTCGTTTTTGCAAATACACATGGCTCAAAAGGGTGAGTGGTGGACCGTTCGACGTTGAGAGTATCAAGTACTCGATATCAAGAGTGATCGACTCTGATAAAAGGGAGGAATTGGTGAAAAGGGAGGAAGACAAAAATGTTATGGGATGCTCGACAAGAAGAGATTCTCTCATTGAGATATGCAGTTTTTAGGTTGACAGATTATCGATTGATGAACACCCTGCTGCCCTTTTATAGTTGTTTCATTCATTTCTATCTTCAATGCATTTATATTTCAGACATCCAATCAGCAAAAAATGTTGAAGGATGCTGCTTGTTGAGGCGGCTGAAGACAACTTAGGATGGCTGTGGACTACGATGACGGCTTGTTCCTGTTTGTGGGCTACCATGACTAGTCAGTTGCTTGAATGTGTTATACATTGAGCTGTTGTGCTGCCTTGTGTTTTTTGAGTGTTCTTTGACACGAGAATTTTGTCAAGGGTCCGCTATAATGATGTAGCAATTGATGTTGTCCTCAACAATATTATTGGATTTCAGCAATCCCTCGTATAACTCTTTAAATAGATTTTAATCAATTATATCTTTGCTTGCTTTTTGATTCTTGTCTCATTTAATTTTTGATGTTTGATGATTGAAAAGCTGGGCTGCATAAATAGAACTAACTCTCTGGTGTTTATGATTTATCCTATTTTATTCAATAAATCTCTTTCAAGTTATTACAAACAAGATTGTAGAGAGCCTAAAAAGTTATAGAGAGCGTCACCTTATTCATAGGGCTCTCTATCATTCACAAGTGGCGAGTTCGATTCCCAAAAGGAATTAGTGACCTATCTACATTGACCTGGTGCTCAATCTAAAATTTTAAAAGTCAACTTAAAGTTTATAGTATATAATAACATCTATGGGTTATAATACATAATTAACCTTACCCTATAGCAATTATGTTGCTATTAACCTCACCTAAAAGAGTTTCTAGGTCTGTCAGACCTCCCATTGTAATTAAAAAAAGAGCCTAAGAGTTCAAATGCCAGCAAAACGCTCGTACACTATTTGGCAAACCTTTCTTTTCTTGTTATTGCTCGGAGCCAAAGCCCCATATGCATGCCATGGTATCGAGCTCTGAGAGTTGAGCTCCTGCCCGGTTAGCTATAAAGCTTTTTTCTTTTTTTCACCTCGGGTGTCGAACTCACATTAGTGGGACCGAAACAAAAGAACAGAAAATGATGCGCTCTTGACAAAGTTTATAGCAAAAACTGACCTCAATTCTGGTTCTTCTACTAGTATCATGACGTTCAATTTGTGAATCAATCGCTTAGTCAGGTGAGCTATTACTTGCGCGACTCCACAAAGCATTTAATAGGTTCAATCTTAGCTATAGATCTCAAATCACATCAAATGGTTAGCGTAGACAAGATTTGGAGTTCTACGGGTGTGGTTGGAAAACCCATAATTCATATCCGTACATGTGGTTTACAATATCAATGGGTTGATTAGGTGACCTGATCACTTCTGATGTTGTCCACTCATAGCATCATTGTTTTTCAGGAATAATCAATCTAGAACAAATTTTTTTACTCGTACTACCAAAAAGCAAAAATAAACATGATGAACATAGATCGGGTTTTCCTTTCTTAGTATTTTTTGAATATAGTGTTAGATGTTCTAAAATACAAATAAAAGTGATCATAGGTTTGGTAACAAAATGTATTATACACTAAATACAACAACAATTAAGCTTTGTCTCATACTAGGCAGGGTTGTCTACATGTATTCTTTCTTTCCACGTAGTTGTTTTCACATAGTTCTATCATGTACGATGCTAGTAGTTAACTCAATATAAACTAGATCATTCTTTATAGTTTTTTTCAAAACTTTTGTTGTTGTCCTCTTCCTCTTTTAACATTTTCACAATCTAATTTTTCATATCTTCTCATGGGAGCGTCCCTTGGTCATCTTTCTACATGTCTAAACGATCTTAAACGATTTCCCCTCATTTTATTCTCTATTGGTGCTACTCCCAATTGGTTTCTAATAACGTGATTATGTATACGATCTTTTCTTGTGTGACCGCTCATCCATCTCAATATCTTCATTTCTATATTATACATTAAATAAAGTAGCATAATTAATTAATTTATAATACGTGACAAAAAAGTCGGTCCCAGCTTAGGTTACCAATGATAACCGGTGTTTTTATATTAAATAAAGTTGTCACAAAATCTGGTTTACCCATGTTATTCCTAATCTAGTTGGACTACAGGGTTTGCCAACTACATTTTCCAGCTGTGGATTATTGACCCCTTTAAATCACCCTGATGAAAACGTTGCATGGAACGAATCGATATGACATGGATTGATTTGTCAACCTTTCGACTAATGAAGATCATCCTTCCAAGTCATTAAAATCCAACCTGCCCAAATAACTTTTTTAATATATCATTAGCTAAAGAATTTAGTATTCAAATTTGAATTTATATTACTCCATTAATGTGTTATCTACTAAATCAAAATGTTGAATCCAGCTATATATATATATATATATATATATATATATATATATATATACATACATATATACATATACATATGGCTCTCTTTCTCTTTCTCTTTCTCTCTACATATGTGTGAATATATAATCCATTTATTTATCTATCTATCTATCTAATACACATACCTGCATATATATATATATATATGTATATATGTATATCTATTTATCTATACATATTCTATATCTATATATGTATATATAGAGAGAGAAAAACTAGTATATGCTAGTAGACTTAGGTGCTAACAAATCTAAATAATGAATGGTTCAAATTTTAATTTAAAAAGCAAAAATTCTTATATCAACAAAGTACACCTGCAAAGGTATACATGTACTTTTTGTTTTTTTTTTTAATTTTAAATTTCAACAATCTATCATCAAAGATAAGTGATTGAGACTTGTTCGGTTTTGCCAACAACTAAGTGTGCTAACATATGCCATTTTCTCTCTCTCTCTCTCTTTATACATATATATATATATATATATATATATATATATATATATATATATATATATATATATATATATATAATATATATAATATGTAAAGGGAAGATATAACAAACTTAATTGTAGAGCAGAATACCCTATTCTTTTTTCTTCTCAATACATTGACATCACAAACTGTTTGAATTTGTAACATTGGATGCGGATTGACCAAGATATAACCAAGCTGTTTACATCAAAGTAGGTGAGTGCCATTTGATAAGAAGTTGATGAAAGATGTGATTTGAGTCATCACCTATTTTAGCTTCAATATATTTGGTCCTAAATAACATAGTGACAGAGGAAAGAAAACAAAGCTTTTTATCTTACCCTCAAAGAAAAATAAAAAAGAACATATCTTTTTATCTCACTATGATACTGAATATCAGATGAGGAAATTGTAGCTGGAGGCCTGATGGCGGGAGCGGCTTGTGTGGGTCGGACGGTACAGACCGTTTCAGATTGTAGTTCTTCATGGGTGAATTGAGATGATGTGAAATTTATAAGTGTTCAGGCCTCCTTAATGAGAAGAAACGAAACAGTGTCATCCTAAAGCAAAAACTGAAACAAAACTGTTTCCACGGGAAGAAGGATTTCATGGTCGTATTCTTTGTGTCGGTTGGTTTCGTAGGGCACTGCCAATTTTGTATATTGAGATAGCTTATGAACTTCACCTTGATAGCTTTCAAAACCCCATCATATGTTTCTCAGTTCATGAGGATTGACACATGAAGATATAAGTCTCAACAGTACATAATTTTTTTTTATATACATGATATAGGTAAACTTCTAGAGGTGACTCTATGTTGTATATAGTAGGCATGCTTATATGAAACTCTGCTCCTGTGGTAAGAGTTCAAGTTACCTGTTTTTTGGCTTTGTATAGTTGTAAGGAGCTCTGTCGGGCGCCCTTAAGTAAACACTGGTATACTTTACACTGTAAATTCTTTGTGCTCTGGTAGGAGTCTGCCTAACCCCAGCTTGCTAATCCAAAGAAAATTTTGTATATTGAGCCCAGGTGGGAGGTCTGACGCAGCTAAAGTTTACTTGATTAGTTCGCCCCACCTTGAAACATTCGTCCTTACCCTTGAATCCACAAACGTAATGGTGGGCTATCCATTGCACCGTAATAAATTTTGTGGAGCTACCCACGACTTTGTTTGCGAAAGAGTGTCCAATACCTTCTATGAAACAAAAAGAATGTTCTTAACAAAATAAAAAAGTGCCAACTGAACATTTTATCGTCAAAATCATTGGATCCCGTTATCTCAAAAAATAGCTTAAGCTAGTTTCTTAGCTATCCGAATTAGACATGTCCAGCTCCGGTTAACTTGAAACCTAGAACCGTCTAGAAGCAGTAATTATGTTAAAAATTTAAAATTCTAAGATTTTTTTAAAAAAATTCTAGAACCAATGGTTTGGAACTGTTGGTTCCGGCTCCCGTTTAGAAAAGGTGAAACCGGAATCCAACCTCTGGTTATGGAACGGATTCTGGTTCTCATTTCATTGTTTCTGGGTTCAACCAATTGTCGACCTGGTTCAATTCCGGTTGAAACAGCCGGGCCAGTTAGGAAGAGGCCATGTCTACCCCGGATCATGGTATTAACTATTTGTAGGAGGATATGTAATAGAACGTTGAGAGTCTCAAAAAAGAAAGGGATACCAGGTTCTTGAAGAATTGAGACATTAAACATGTGAAACATATCTTTTATCTCGATCTAATCTCACTGATCGTGGGATCATTTGACATAAAAAGGATGGCATGAACATAGAAGTGGAAAGTTATTGAGGATAACATGTGAAAGTGGTACAATATTTGTTGTTTCTGAAGTCTATAAATAGGCATGAATAATCGAAGACAAAGATCACACAATCAATGGTACAATTACAGTTCTTTCTTCCTTTATGTTTCTTAGGGGTAGCAGTAACGTAGTTCTCTCATTCTTTTGAGCACATAGAGGCTTTGCCTTTCTACATAACCCTTATTAGCAACCAAGATATACACAACCAGATTCTTGTGGGCCCATTTAATCGACTCATACCGTATCCAATCCTTTCTTCTCCCTTCAAAATGAGGGTCAGAGTTCTCTGACATGCCCATACATCTTCTAGCCGTTGAGGTGTGTAACATGCTGCCATTCGTGTGGAACAACCAATTCTGATGGCAACACATCTTTGGCATTCCTAGTAGAACGCATACTCACTTATGAATGACATCTTTCAATATAGATGTTGATCATCATCCACCACCCTAGCAAAGAGATAACATGCTGGTCATGCATGATATTCAATTGAATAAAAATGTTTTGGAAGGCCTTTGACTATCACTTAATGATTGGTTGTAGGGCCAATTTGGAGATCTTTAGACGACATTGTTCTATCAGATGGCGTAAACCATGCTCACAATGACCGCCAATTAATTGGCTAGTCAAGATCAAGATTTGATCGCCGATAAAGATAGTAGGTTGCAGAAGTAATCGCCCAAGCAGTAGGCCAATGTGGGCCAATGTTTGGAACTTATACAAGGAGCCAGAACACCTCAAGTCCCTCTGTGGCTCGAGGACTTAATTTGCAATACGTGCGAGTTATCGCTCGACGATCACCCGATCTTTGGTTCCGATCTCATCCTTTTAAAGTGTAGTCAATGCCTAGTCTTATGTTACCTTGAAAATACTCAATATGTCAGGGAGCACATACCAAATGTTGAGGGCATGTATCAAAAATCTCATCCCAAATTGCCTTCAATTGTTTCAAGCTTCATCGTTTCCCAAGAGGGGATGGGTTTCCTGCCACCTGTACAAGCCACCTAACTTTGGGTCACCGATTCCCAAACCTCATTCATCATATCAACCTCAACTACTCTTGTTTTAACCTCGCTAGGGACTGTTCCGACCAACACACCATTGTTTTGCATCTGACAATCACATGAAAATCAACCCTTAGAGGTAAAAAATGCCTTGATAAATCAAGACTAGGGTATTGACTTGGTTTGAAACACATTTGAAATTAAGCTAGTATGCATCTAGCGTCGGGATACTATCATCTCGAAAGGGGGAATAGTGACCCCACTAGCGATAGCCCAATTGAGTTTATCATTGCGCTTCGAGGGCTTCCAACCTTTCATCAATAGCCATGTTGTTTCCTTCCCATTTAGCACAATGGGCAATCAAGTTCTCGACCCTTTCTTCCAGATTCATTAAGGTTTCGCCCTAATTGTCCTTAAAGATGTTTGTGGCACCATGCATCAACTCAAATTCTTGTGTAACAAAGTTCTTAATGCAGCAGACATCATCTTTCAAGGATTTCAAGCTAGCCTCAGTTTGCTATGTCTACTTCCACTTTACGTAGCCGACTTTTGATCATGGCCTTTTTGGTCGAGCGATCTCTCCTACGTCCCATATCCGTTTTAGGGAGTATATGTTCCAATAATAGGGTGAGGCTTTTTAAATACCTTTGATCCATTGCACCTAAGCTTGAACGACTTTAAGGCAAGATCGAGCTTTCTCTAATACCAATTTTGTCACGGCCAAACTGACGTCGTGCAAGCCGACGGCTTGGGCGGAGACCAGTGCTTGGTCTTTGGGCAAAGCAAGCCTTAGCGGATTTCATCTTAGTATTGTAGTCGACCACTGACAACCCAAAATGGAACGTGAGTGTCCCTCCCCTGAGTGTCAAGTATTTCAAAAATATTGGCACTCGAAGACTCATACACCCCAATCGCAAAGGCAAGATGCAAAGAGAGAAAATGCATGAAACTTGAAGGCAACTTGAGTTCTTTTATAGCAGACAGGAGTTCACTTAGCCAAACCAGATTTAGTTTTATGAAAACAGAATTGGTTATGTTTTACAATGTGGGAGTTTATATTTTTTAGCCACCATATGGGGATAAAAAAATCTCAGAAATTTTACTTGAATAAGAACTAGGTATGAAAGTATGGGAAAAGGCTTAGTTGTTGTTATTGTTGAAGAACTAGGTATGAAGTTTTATTAAAAAAAAATTATTTGTCTTTTGGGTATTTGAGTGATCAAATAAAAAACCTAAGAAAAGCTTTTAACCAAATGTTATTCTGGAAATTTGGACATTATCCGTGACTGAGATATAGAGTTTTAGTAAAACACTTGTATCTCTATACATAGGCTTCTCATTTAAATCCAAATTATCAATTTAGAAATCTATGGATGTCTCCTTTCTCATTAAACTATTTGTTAGGTATTTGGATGCATGTAGACTCAGTTATGTTGGTTTTGCTTAACGTCTATTGAAATATTTTTGTCACACATAGGTTCAATTTTGGGTTGAGTATGATACTTGCTAATTTTTCTTTTATCAATCTCATTCATGTCCAAAATTTGTGATAATTTTATCGGATATTTGCTGGTATGTATACTACTTACGGACAAAATTTTGAAATATTTTGCTTAGATATGGTGGCTGAAAATTTCAGAGATCATACAAGGTCTCTACAGTATGCTGTAATCTTCAAAAATTTCTTTATAAGAAATAATGATGTATTCAGTTAGAATCTTAATGATTTAGTAATCATTCAAAAAATTTGATTGAAAAATTATACTCGTTTGGAGAGAAACTCATCTACATATAGATCCCCAAGGCAACTCTCTCGAGGAGGATTGCTCTCTTAGAAAATATATATGTTCATAGCCTTATGTCCTCCCGTAATACAAACTTATGTGAGATTAATCGACCATAAGAATGATTATATACTCATGTCATCGTATGTAAACGTCGCAACTATATTCCTCTTATGACTTCTTGAATTGAATTGAAAGCACTCAATACACCAAAGAAATAAGAGAAGGGATAATATAACACGTAAGCATAAAAAAAAATGAGAACGTATAAGATATAACATATATTGGGGTAGAAGAAATGAAATCTTATGAAAGTTGTTGATTGCTCTTACCTATACCCTTTTTTTGTGCTTTCGGATTGGGATTACCCTAATTTGCAATGATATTCTATGAAATGGATACTATCCTTGAGCTAACAAAGGATTGAAGACACTAAATCCAAGTTTACAACAAGAACAAATAAGAAAAAGGGGTAGAAGAGGATGACTTGAGGCTATCTCTTTAGGTTTCTCTCTTTAGATGAACTCCTCCTTGGGTTGGGAATGAACTCCCTCATGTCTTCCTTGGTTGGGCGTATCACTCTTTGGCTAGAATCCTCCTTCTTGGTCAGCAAGCATTTTCTTGAATCAGGTCTTTTCGGGTTGTTGGACCCAATCCAGACCCAAATCCAATTCATCCACAGGAGTTCTCACTTAGGAAGGGCAGTTGGGCTCATGTGCTATTTGTTGGGGATAGCTAGGCATAATTTTGGAATGTTTGGGGTTGGTTTGGGCACGTGAGAGTCATTTCTCACAAAAGTCACGCTGGGGCATGCGTGGGAGCGGTCCCCACATGCTAGGGGGTCCCACCAGGTGCCAAGGAGGGGGTCTCGCCAGGCATGTGGTGGTCCCCGCGCTTGTTGCTTGGTGATGCGTGGCAGCTTGCGAGCAGGCATTCTCATGTGGGAAGGGTAGTTGTGCTCATGTACTTTCTACACTGCCTTAACCTTTTGATGGGTGCAGGGTCGCTTGGTATAGGTTCTTCCTTCATGAGGGGTATTTAAAACTTTTTCATTTTTTTATTTTGTATTATCGATTTTGTCCTTTTCCATCTTGTGGGTCGATCTCTTTGACCTTTTTTGAACCGCTTCAACCTTTTAATGAGTCTAGAGTTGCTTGGTGTAGGTTCTTCTTTGGTTACAAATATTTTAGGCTTTTTACTTGATGTTTTGCATGGGCTTGAGCCATCACCAAACTTGAGTCTTTTGAGGTCCCATTCTTTCTCCGCCATGTTTTAAGCACATTTATTCTTTTCTTGTCTTTTTTAATTTGAATATTTCGTACAGGTAAAAAGGTCATTTTACAAATGTTTTGCAGTTAGAACTTATTTTGATTCCAAATACCCTTTCTTAACTTTTGCAACCCTTTCTTTGAAAGAAATACACTTGAAACACCAAAATTTTGCTAGTACAACCTTGACGTTAAAATAATAATTTTTTTATGTTTTGTCATAATTCGATTTTTTTGGTGGGGCTAGAAGTGACCCTTATTTTGAAGTTCCCACGAAATTTTGGGTTGGAAATGAGCTTGTTTAAGGAGTCTTTGTTGGGGAAAACCCCTTAAAAAACCAATGACCACAAATTTTCTTGTAAAGGCGAACTTTTGAAAAAAATGAAAAATTTTAGTTGTTTACAGTTGTTAAACAAGATTGATTGAACTGAACTGAACTATATATTGTGCTTTAAAGAACTATATATCTTCACCTATATAGCAATTACAAACAACTATATATCGTGCTTTAAAGTAAAGCACTATCCTAACCTTCTTCTTCAAGATGTTAAATTAGACCTTGTGGATGCTGGCCATTCAAAAAACAATGTCATTTATAAGAGATTGACACCACCAGAATTGAACCAAGAGGAACCATGGCTCAATTTGTTTACTAGCCCTTTGTTAGAGAGAGAGTTCCTTGTAATCTATAGTACATGCTATCAAAACCTCAATTACTGGAAACGAAGAACGCATGTTTGTAATTGCTATTTTATTATGTTTTGCTAGGTAGTACATACTAGAATTAGGAAAGGATTGATACATATTGTTGTCATGAAATTGACAATTACATACGAATGATAGAGAATGCTACACATAGTTGAAGTTTCATAAAACATAGGGACGTGCCAGAGAACTTTGACCCTCATTCAAAAGAGGAAAGAAAGGACTATATCAAGTGATGAAATGGGTCCTCAAGAATTTGACTATGCATATCTAGGCTGCCAATAGGGATTATATTGAAAGGCAAAGCACTCAATGTGCTCAAAAAGATGAGGAAACTGTGTTATTGCTAATCCTAAGAAAGATACAGAAAGAAAGAACTATCATTGATTGTTTAATCCTTATTTTCGTTTACACATGCCTATTTATAAACTTTCACAAAAATAACAAATATCATACCAAACTTTTTGGACATGATCCTCGATAACTCCCCACTTCTATGTTCATGTCATTTGGGTATGTTAGCTGACCCTATAATCTATAATATCAGCCCAAGGTAATAGGCATGTTTTCTATGTTCAAGTTCTTTATACTTCATGAGTCAGGTATCCCTTTATTTTTTCGAGACTCTTAATCTTCTATCATGTGCCCTCCTATAGTTTTTGGTATCAATACATTCCTCCAATGACTCCATATCCACAGTCATCAAGGGTATGAGTCATACCCAAACTAATTTTAAGCCAGAATGACACATTTGCTTCTTTTGAGTAATTCTTGGGATTTCGTTCATTCATTGTTAGGATCTATAAGTGGAACTTCCTTTCATGTTTTCATTCTTTTGCATACCATTTTTTAGAAGCTCTTGATAGAAGTCTTCATTTTCCTGCTTTTATGGCTTCTTCTTTAGATGTTGTCCTACATGCAATTATAAAATCAACTCTCGATGTTACTGATTTTCACATCGAGAGATTACCTTTATTTCAGAATGGATTTGTGATGCCCCATTGTCCAAACTTTCTCTATCCTTGGCCCATGACTGATCAACTATATATCGACTGACTATATAGGGTTAGAGACCAAAAACACCATATCTGGATACAATGGGGTATCCATGATCTTATCATGTTGTCTTACTTGATCATACATTTGATGGCAAGCTCCTCTATTCTTTCTTATCTTTTTGGATTTCCTCGTACAACTACTTCCAAATCTCTTTCAAAATGACATCTTCCACCATCTTGGATGTTTAGGCGAGTCTTTTGGACAATGGTGTTGCCCTTTAGTTGATCGGGATTTTCATATCCAAAAACTTGCAGTATAACTTTCTTGAGATGACTATATCCGTCGACATTTAGGTATTAGATTAGTGATTGATGACAAACACCATATATTTTTATTATTTTTGTTCTATCGTTACATCACATGTGTTCATGGAACCAAAGTTAACGGGAAATACACATGGTATAATTTTGTTATTATGCCCACTACAAAACTGTCACTCACTCGCTTCTTTTTTATCATTAAGGTACTTCTACTCTCGAAGCCCTTTGGAATGGTAGTCTTACCCCCTTGTATGGGGTTCACTATGGTTTCTTCAATTTCGGATTCATCTAGACTTCTCTGAGTTCGGATTTTCATGCCTCTCTCTTCAGTAAATCGTTGTCGATATACTAAGATCTATCTTAAGCCTCATTTCTCTAACCTTAGTTTCACCTATAGATATCATTACTCGATTATGATCCATCAACCCTATGAAGTAAATTTCTTTCCTTCATATTTTCACTCTTCTGATTCTAATTCTACCACCAAATTCAAAGTAGATCTCTATAGAATTGAACTATCGAGGATCTTCTCTCCTTGATTCTTATTTTGTGATGCTTCCCGATCATCCTATTCAACCTAATCATTGTTCAATGATACTATCCATATTGTTTGGCCCGTCAATTATGTTTTCATCATGAAAATCATGAGTAAGAACCCATCTTCATACTCTTCGATCAATGACCTTGTCTTCGTGTGACCTTAAAATTTTCTTCTTGGTGGATGACCATCTATTCGGAGATGAGCAAGGTCACGATTGACAATTACAGATTGAGACTCATTGATTGCGACATATTTCTATTGGCAATAATCTCAAATCCTCAAGCAGGCATCCTTTTGTACATTTCTTGATCTCTTCAATTGGTCTCTCCAACTTGTCAACTTTTTCTTCTCTATCATGAAAAAGGCTTCAAAATATACTTCCTCTACCAGATTTACTAGCTACAAAACTCAACCAAAAATGTGGAATATGACATATAATTTCATCATAATAGAGGACTTAACTAATGATATTATGAACCCCATGCCAAAAGTTACTAGTGAGGGGCTTACATTCTCTTTTGAAATAGGTAAGAACCCAACTCCTAAGTATCTTGAGCAAGAAGTAGGAGATTCTAGTACATCTTCTGCTATATTGGCTAAGTCTCATTCTCACATTCCTACTCTAAATGCAATTGGTCATGGTATGCACATGATACAGTCCCTTTGGAACATAGACCTTTCTTATGAGCTTGAGAAATTCATTAAAAGAGACTTTGATATCTGCATGCAAATCCATGAACATCTTGATGCCTATTAGAGCCGTCGAGTCATAGCCTAGGCCAAACTTGCTTCTATCATTGATCCTCAAGAGCGTATATGCTTTTTTTCTCACTAAGTTGCTGATGTTCAAGAACTTCACCATATTCAACTATCTAATTGGTAGAAATATCTTCATGTGTTACTGATTTCAAGAGTAAGAAATCAATTCTATTAGCATAGGTTTCATCTCTCGAAGAGTAACTCAAGGTTCTCTATGAGTGTCACCATCAACTATTAATCGAAACTTTTTGGGTATAGTATGATCTTAGTTTTGTGCAATCTCAAGCATCCATTGCTTGCAACATAGAAGTCTTAGCTTCTCAAGAGATTGCTCAAGAATCTTAAGAGCGACAAACTTTGCTTTCCAACCATGAAGCTCTTGAGAGGAATGCTCAATCCACTTTTCCTAATCACAATGGTCTTGAGTAATGTTGGGGAAGTTTGAGGGTTATTATATAGAACATGCTAAGCTAGATTATGTAGGTAGGTTGAGGATGTCATAATGGTCATCTTGTCATCATTTTTGGTCATTAATGGCTAATATAAAATGTCTAATCTTTTCAACATGTGTAAATCCATCATTTTCTCCTTTACACTTTTGTCCTTCACTTTTTGTTTCATCGAGGAACGCATCTAGTCTGGCTAAAATGCCATTTAATGTTGTATATTATCCTAGGGTATTGCCTCATCAAACTCATTGTCACTTCATATTTTGAGCCAAATGCTAGTAATATAACTTGATATTGATAGGACATCACTTCCTTCAACCATAAAATGTGACCAAAGTTCCTATTCTTCTCCATCAACTTCTACAAAAAATTGCAAACTCGCTCTTTGTGTCCTACCTTCCTTGTGAAAAAATGTTCTGAGTCCTTTCTTTAAGTTGTATTCCCATGGCTTCTAGGAATTTGACTCTATCCAGGATCCCGACCTTGGGTTACCATGTGTCCCAACTTGCTAAGTCTAATATTAACTTCTTGATCCTATTGTATCTGCTATAAAAGGCTTTAGAATTGTTGATGAGGTGATTGTCTCAAAAACCGTTATTTTCTATGCAAATTGGTATTGATATGATCGTTTTTTCAAGGACCTTTACACTTGACCAAGACCTTTAAGGGAATACATCTAGTGGTTGGACTGAGTTGGTACCGTGCATGCCAATAATTGGTGCAAGTGAAGAATTTTTGACCTAATACTGTCTAGTCACTTTCCCTACTAACCTCAACTTTCTCATTAGTTTATTAGGTTTCTAGCGATATTAATCATTTCATCCTCAAGCTGGATATGATCAGCACTACCCTCTTAGATGTTCATGCCATCACTAGTCTCCCTTCCAATAGTCCTGAACTTCATTCATTAGGTTCTTCATCTTCTCGTTTCTCCTTTATTTCCAAAAATCCTTCTTACAAAGAAATTTTAGAGGTCAATGTGTGGTATACAATGAGCTAACTTAGAACAAACACACCAATTTTCTTTTGTTTTACATGTGCAAATTCGTCATCTACCCCAATGACATAGCAATCGCCAAACAATATCACATCAATGTTAAGGCTTTATTCTCTGATTATCCTTTCAATTTTTGTTTATTTTTCTTAAGTACTCTCTTATGGGGTATACATACTTTCCTTTCTCAACTTTTCACTTGAAAAAGAATCAACATCGTTTCTAGCCCGTGGTGGCTTCTCTAGTATTGGTTATACCTTGATTTCCTTGACTAAACTCTCTTTTATCTCCCAAGCCATCCACTTAGTGATCTTAATAAATTGGGATGCTATCAATCTAGGTGAAATTTTATTGAAACTCTTATCTCAAATCGGGATGCTATCAAGCTACTTTGAATTTTATAGTAATTCTTTTTTTTGTCAGTTGAGCTATAGAAATTTCATGACTCAGTAGATGTGAGAAAGGCTATCCAATCCTACTCAAATCTATTCTCAAGAGTTGCAACAATTCTTGTGATCTTAGGACTTGCTCAATGGAGTTGGTATCCTGTCATCCTCTACCAATTGAACAATGCTCCAGAAATATTTCCCTCAATGTTTAGCCCATCCTTTGGTGACTAAAGCTAACCTTTAGCTAGCCAAGAATTTTCCTTTCAATGGCTCAATGGCAAACCCAGAAGGCACTACTGAATATGAAGAATGATAGTACTCAGCCATTTATGCCAATGTTTATAAATAAGTAGAGGACTTTAAACATCACATCACTAGTTAGATGCTTATTGAGCCAAGCACCAATATGCCCTGGTCAACCAAAATCTATTACCTTAAAGACATCCTTGTCTTGACAATAATTATCTACTCGACCAGAAGAACCTACTTCTGACTCTCCTACAGAAGACTTTAAGAAAGGTTTCCCATTATCCCGTTGACGTCTAAACAGGGTGAACTTCTTGATGGAAAAATCTATTGTTCACCTTTATCTCCTTTTTTTAACCATATGACTATCGTTTCTAGGTAATTGTTATTGAAGCTCCTCCTTGCCTCACATGTTCAAACAGAGGTCCCCTTTTAACAACCTCTAGTTTGGCTAGGGTAGTTACAGTTCTTCAGGAGAAACCCCAAGCCTCCACCTAGACTAGATTAATTACTATGTCATGTCAAGAGGCGACCTACATCTCCCTCGGTCCGACCACAATCACAACCAGTGGTACATCTTGTCAAGAAGAAACATGAGTTTTTGCTCCACCTCGACTAAAATCCATCGTTCGCTATAGCCCCAATTTTGATTGTATATGAGGCGACTCTAGAAGAGAGATCTTAGGTCATGTCCATCGTAGCTTCTATCTCAGAAGTCCCAATTGAGATGACTCCTAATGAGGAACCTCAGAAAGAGAATCAAGCTAAAGCCCCATGGCTTCAAGATTCAAGGGGACTCTCATATCTATTTCTGCCAATAACCCAAAGCCTCGCTTAGAAAAGTTTTCGGTGATTACTACTTTTGGACCCGAATCTACTCCTATGGAGTGTGTTATTGATGCTCCTCAAAAAGAGGACTCTAGTAGATGCAAATATGCCAAATGATGATGTCGTTGTACTCATAGAAGAAGTCATGCCCCACTGTCTTCAAAAATCAATATTTATATAGAGTTCATCCAAAACATACTTTGTAGGGATTTTGAGGAAGGGATGAATCTTCAAAATACACTTTGTTCTACCTTTAGAGGCCAGATACTGATCTAGACTTACCTCTTTGAGCTCGACAAGTTTTCTTTCATCTTCAAAGGATCATCAACTATCAACTTCCAGAGATCTCTGTGTGTTGTCTTGCATAACAACAAGCTCAATCAAGGATATACCCTCCACATTTTAGTCTCATGCTACCAGTTTATGAGGCAACATAGATCAATGTCGAGAAGCTCACGATCATATTAATCACTTTGAATGTAATTTTTTCTCTCTTAGGAAGTCACATCCCTGACTTCATAACTTGCCTCTCTCAATGATTGTTTAACCCTATGCTACCAATATATGCAATTGGAGCTTACTAAGATTTGGAAGAAACCTATCTAAAAGCTCTCTCAAGGAACCAAACACCAAAAGAATCATTGTCAACGTAGAATGATATAGGTCTCAAACGGAAGTATGAAGAGTGTTGGATAAGATGGCTCTTTCTGGAGTTTCTTCCTTCTTCTATAAGGCATTCCCTTTGAAATAGGCAATTAAGTTTTTTTAATATTCTTTGTAATTCTTTTGATAAATGTATAGTTGCATTCATTGAATTTTTCAAGTAAATTATCCTTCTCAAACCGAAGGATAGTACTTCTTTAGGTATTTGCCATTTATATTCCTCCAATGTTCCTCCTTTCAATTTCTATAAGTCTATAATTCCTTCCTGATAGAACCTTCGACACTATATAAGGTTCATCCTAATTGGAAGACCATTTCTCAAACTATGGATCTTTTAGTTTTACTTGTAAGATAGCCTTTTAGACTAAATCCCCTTCTTGGAATAGTTTCACTCAAATATATTTGTCGTATGCTCGAGCAACATTTCATTTATTGATAAGTAAATTATCTATGCTATCAAGTGATCTTTATCTATCGAATCAAGTTTCATTATCAATGATAGAAAGTATTCACTAGGTTGTAAATTATTATTCTTGTCTACCTGCAAAGATATTACATTAATCTGTATTGGCAATACCACATCCTATCTATATGTAAGCTGGAACATAGTCATGCTAATCATTGAGGCTTTGGAGTTTTGGTATGCCCAAAGGACCTTAGGTAAAATCTCATGTCATTTCTATGGATTGTCCTTGAGAGATTTTTTAATCAAATCGATAATCATCTTGTTGGTGGCCTCAACCTACTTCTACATAATAAGGGATTGAATGTACCAATTTAATATTGAAGCTCTCAAAAAAGGTCGTTACCTTTTCTCCTCTAAACATAATCCCTTGATCGACAGTAATCTATTGTGGAATCCCAAATTAGAAGATAATGTACTCATAGACCTTTCAAATCTAGTCCATGACCCACCCTCGAAATACCCATTTTTTGATGATTGGATATAACTCCATCCCAAGTGCTTTGTGTAAAGGGCAAAAAACATTAACACTAGTGACATCATTTTGCATAACTAATGCAATCTTGATGCATAGTAGTTCAATAATATCCATGTCAATATATTAGTCAAAAGTAAATCCTGATGACTTTGTTTATATTGATTTAAGTACCTTACCAATAAATCTCTCCAATCATTAGATTCTGCTGCCTCTTGAATCATGGCTATCACAATTTGAGACCCATGTATTACCTTATAACCCAAGGCAATCAACACTAAATTATTCGTCACTTGGTTTTCATGTCTAGGAATATAAGATAATTTTACTTAAAGAAGGTTTTTACATATTGATGGGAAGGTTTCCAGTTAGAACTAAAGCATTGGTAATTCCCCATCAATTAGCTTAGCATGACTTGAGAGTCACTGTAAATCTCTATCTATTTTGCATGAATAATAAAAACCAGGCTTAAACCATAGATCAAAGCTTAGTATTCTGCCTTATTATTAGTAAGGCATGGCTCTATAAACATTGAGATCATACCCACTTTCCTAGTTGGGAAAATGATACAAACACTGATTCCACACCTCAATTGCACTTTAAGCCATCAAACACAATTGACAAAGGTTGCTCTACTATGATATTGTGTGCTACGTCTAAAGAGTCAATGGCCTTGAGGCATACAAAATGCACCAGCCACTGCTAGACCCTTAATTATCTTAAGAGGTAATGTTTTAAATTAAAAGGGCATAACTTGTTTACTCATTTGACTAACCTACTCTAAAGATCTGAGTGGCCAAGAAGGTAATACAAAATATCATCAATTTTTCTTCACATGTACTTTGGTTGCAAGAAGAATGTTCTTATTTCAGGCCCGTGTGTTACAAAACCAAACATATCTTTTCAATTAGAGAATATCGATACTCTACATCTGTGAGCAACCGACTCTAATAGAAAATAGCCCACTAAGTATTATCATCGATGTCTTGCACTAGAAGGGTACAAATAGAGTTTTCCATAGTGGTTACGTATAGGTTCAACGGTTTCCTGGCAATCGGGGGCATCAGCATGAGCAGTTTAAATAAATACTCCTTGGTCCTCTCAAATACCAATTATTGCTCTATACCCCAAACGAAGTCATCCACATCCTTCAACTTAAGTAGCACTATCAAATGGATCATCTTTCCTACAATATTAGCAATAAAGCATCATAGATAACTAACATGTCTGATCATGCTTCAAAATTTCTTCTTTGTCTTAAGTGGTCGGGTATCGATGATGGTCATGGCCTTGTTTGGGTTGACTTTGATCTCTCTTTTATGTACCCAAAAACCTAAGAAATGGTCAATGACAACTATAAAACACACTAGTTAGGATTCATCTTTAAATGTTGGCTTCGCATATGTTAGAAAGCTTGTTCAAGATCAAACAAATATTGTTCGAATCTTTCAAACTGACCACAATGGCATCAACTTATATCTCCATGGTTTTCCTAATTAGATCATGAAAAATATAGTTCATTGCTTATTGATACGTGACACTAATATTTTAAGTTCAAATAGTAACACTACCCATTTGTAGATCTCCAATACCTTTAGGCATTGGAATGCCATTTTATATGTATACTCGAGACTTACCTTGATTTGCTTATATCCTTAGGTACCATTCATAAATGATAAAATCTCATAGGCTACTGTTGTATCGATCATCATATCTAACATTGTCATGACGTATTGATCCTTTAGTGTGGCCAAATTAAGATTACACTAATCAATGCACACTCATAATTTTCTAATTTTCTTAACAACATGAATAATATTAGATAACTAGTCTACATGCACAATTGTTCTCATAAAATTGGCCTCCAAAAGATGTACATCCAGTTGATGGGTGAAAGCATTGCAAGTTTGAATATTATTACTGATTGTCTATGGAGTTCATCCTTGCTTTCAATGGAATGGTAAACTCAACCAAATCTCAAGGTAAAGCAAGCATTTCATGATACTCCCAAGCAAGACAATCCTTATATTACTTAAGAAATTTGACTAATCATGATAGATTCTAATTATACATGAGAACACTCACCTTCATTGATCTCACTGTTCTTTTTGAAACCAAATTCACCTTTACCAAAGGATCCGTTGATATGAGACGCAACTCATCTTTCTGTTAGGACAATTGAACATGGCTCACCCTCCAATGGGCTTACCCCCCCAAAAAATTTAGCATATGTCCTACGACTCTCCTCAAAATGAAGCTTCCAATCGTTGGAAGCAATCTCAAATAACTTGAGATTGATTATCCATGGGTAATCTTAGGTAATGATCATAAATTGACCAATCAAAGGTTAACCCCTAGGCGATTAATTGGCATGACTGCATTTCTTCTAGAGCCTTAGGTATAAGAATCGAGCTCACCCAAAGTGAATAAAATAATGTCTCAAATGCCTTAACATCGACTGTAAAAGGATCCTCTCCTACATTGGTGACCTCAACCATTTTGCTAGTCCAAAACATTAACTTTAATGTTGTGCTGAGGGCATGCAATACTTTGAATATATTCAATCTCTTTCGAGTAACAAGGAATAACCTATATTAGTATCAATTGTAAACACCGAAATTTTTTTGAAAAGATTTGGCTTTTTTAGAATTTTGTTATTTTCAAGAAAAATTGTGGTTTTGCGTCTTTTAAGGTTTTCTTTCAAAGATACCTTAAACAAATCGATTTCCTAGCTAAAATTTTGTAGGAAAAAAAATACAATTTTGACAAAAAAAAAAAAAATAACCACTCTGCCCTCATAGCCAAATAAGCAGGATTTTGTTGTTTCAAATGATTACCTTCAAAGAAAGAATGGTTTCAAACGATTTTCCATAAAGAATCAAATGAAAATGAGACATTGGGAACTAAACCCACAAGATGTTTGCAAAATGATACTTTTATAAAATTACAAAAACCTTTGAAATTCAAAAACCAAACAAATCCAAAACAAGACCTCAAAAGCTCGTCGAATAGAGGATAGTTCTACACCAAATGACCCTACACTCATCAAAGGGTTAAAGCGACTCGAGTCCCTACACCCATCAAAGGGTTAAAGCGGTCCAAGACCCTACACTCGTCAAAGGGTTAAAGCGATCCAAGACCCTACATCCATCAAAGGATTAAAGCGGTCAAAAATAGTAAATGAATAACTCACGAAGCGAAAGCAGGTCACTCATGCAAACAACACTCGGATGGGACTCAGTTGTACTCAAAAAAGAATATTTAAATATTTTGTTAAAATTCAATGTTTTCAAATATACCTTAAAAGAAATGTTTTAAAGAAAACATTTAAACCATAAAATGAAATCTTACCTAAAAGGACACCGAATCAAACGGAGCAGAATCTCGGGAGGCTAGAATGAAAGCAAAAGAGGTTCACCTAAAAGAAATGGAGTTTGAAGAAGTGTAACTCCAAATGATTAAATTAAAGATGGGTTACAAATGCAACCAACCCAAAACCAAATAAAATAAAATGGGCTCATGACCAAGCCTAATGCAAGTCAAGTCAAGATGGGCACATGACAAAGCCCAATTCAACTCAAGTTCAAGATGTGCGGCGCATGCAACCAGCCCAAAATCAAATCAAACAAGATGGGTACATGACCAAGCCCAATTCAAGACAGGCTTGAGACAAGCCACGAAGTTAGTCCATTGGATCAATGACCCAAGATGAGTTCAAGACAAGAAAGGAATACATCAAAAAGGCTCAAATCAAACTCAATCCAAAAAGCCAAGGGTTGCATCAAGACTAGCCCAAAAGTTGCACCATGATCAGCTCAGAAGCTGCACCAAACCGGTCGAGAAGCTGCACCAAGACATGCCAAAGCCAAGGTCGAGTCAAGGTTGGCACCCAAAGAGGTCAAAGATTAAGAAGTACCAAAGTCAAGGGTTGCACTCATGCACAAAAATGGCAAAGGGCTATGTTTAAGAATGACCAAGAACCATACCAAAGTCACGGGCTGCTCCTAAGCAAAAACTGCACCAATGACCAAGGCCAAATCAAAGTGTGTGCTTGGCCAAAATATGTTAAAACCAAGACTAGGTCAAGGCTTATGCTCAGCCAAAAATATGTCAAGGTTAAGACCCAGCCAAGGAGCTATGTCAAATTGCTAATGGCGGGCTGCACCTAGCTATAAACCACACCAAGTGGAGGTCACACCTAGACTGCACCATAGCTGAACCAAGACTTGGGTGGGTTGCACCAAAGAGACCCCTTGACTAAGACATGGACCACCATGTGCCCCATGTGACACCCATGTGAGGCCATGTGACCAGCACCCGCCAGTTGAATTGGATCAAACTTGGGCCAAGAAAAAACCTGCCCAACTCATGGAACCCTCTAGGAAGATGCCAAAGGCATATTCCTTCTCTAGAGGATTTCCAAGAAGCCTATAAATTCAGCCCTTGGGGTTGGGTTTGAGGAAGGAAAAATCAAGAAAAGTTCCAGCAAAGTGAGAGAAAGGGGAGGGAGAGAGAGAGAGGACAAGAAGAAAAGGAGTAGCCATCCCCTTCCCAAGGAATCCTCGGCCCAATCCATCCCTTCCAAGCCCTCAAAGTTGTTGGTCAAGGTATATTTCTTCCCCCTTCCTCTTTCATTCTTAAATTTTGTTCCAAAGTGTAATTAAGGAGCAAATGTCTCCAAAACATTATAATATTTGAGGAAAATTGCTGCAAATTTAAATCCAAGGCAACTGGTAAGATCGTCCATAACTTGTTTAATATATGGTTGCATCTACCTCAATATACATTGTACCTTATACTCTCTCATTTCTTTTATGCTTAAGAGATACTATAGTTTCTCTTGATTATTGCACTTCCTGCCTATTAAAATATGAAACTGTAAGATAGACATTAGCACCCAAGTTTTATATGCAATGATATGAGTATATAAATCACTTTATGGTGGAATAATGGTCCACAAGATTTTGTAAGGGTGGGCATTAGGCTATGATCGCATATATCTTTCAAAAGAGCTTTCCTCCTCGAGAGAGATCACCTCAGGAATTTATATGTACATAATTTCCTCCTAAGTGATCACAAGTTCTCAACCTAAATTTCTTTAGATGATCATTAACCTATTAAAGATTAATTGGATGCATTCATTAGCCTCCTAAATAGAAAACTTTGTTTTCAACATTCTTTATTTGTCTGATCATTGAATTTTCAACCTTTGTTTCTGAGCAAAAAATTTCAAAAATTGGTCCAAATCTCATTTACACACTGACTAATAATAAATAACATTTTCAAGAATTTTCGACTTGGAAAAGGTTGGAAATAAAATTGGAGAAAACCAAACTTAAAACGAGATAGAACCTGACTACACTGCACATCCTGCGACAGAGACTCGGTAAAACTCTCTTAACTTTATCTACTGAAATCCAAAAATTCTGAAAATGGTCTTGATGGAAAGATGATTTCTGTAGCTTTCAAATTTAACTAATTTCACAAAAATCCAACATCTACATGTAGATATACATTTATTTTTCTAAGCCCCTATATTTCTATCACAAAGTTTGTCTTGAGTTCCAAGGTTAGAAACTTCCCAGATTTAATTTTGTTCTTCCTTAAAATAAAAAATCAAAACAAAAATACCCCAATAAACTTCATACTTATTCCTAGGCTAGGTAAATGTTTTGGGATTTTTGGATCCCATAAGATACTAAAACAATTCCAATCATCTGTTGTTAGAAACAAAATTGGTTCTGTTTTTCATAACTGAAACTAATTTTGCTAAGGAAATGATAAAACAATTTTTGGAAAATTCATTTTGAGTGAAAACTTGTTTCAAAAATATATTGAATCATTAGTCGCTTTTCTAAGCGTCTATGCTGACCCTTGAGCATCAGTTCAAGAAGGGCTATGACGACAAAAATCCACTTGTCCATAATCATCAAAGAAGTCAGAAAATCATCTTTGCAAGTTTGAATAAACTTGTTGGCACGCTCACGCTTTGTTTTTGTAAATGATATTTTAAGTCAATCAATTGACGAAAAAATTTATTTACATTCAACATCAACCATGAAGAAAGGGATCGAAATTTTTTTAAGTTTGATATCTATAACTATCATAATAAGTGATGGTTCCCCTCAAAATCAGATATTTTGAGATTCATTAGAATTAAATTGAAAGGTGTCCTGATCTACCGTCATGTATTACTCGACTTTACATTCAGTACAACACTACCATCCATGAAAACTCACTTAAAAGAATGAACATTCACCACTATGATGATGTACAATAGTTGCAAATGCCTCAAGTGGCTTCTAATGGTTTCTTAAGTACCGTCAGAACATCAACACTACTAAACAAAGTCACTCAATTGAGTTTATTTGACAAGAAATGATCTTTTGGAATAGTCAAGAATTTCCTCTGAAAGCAATACTCGATCATAGAATAGTAATCATCCCTTTCGAAAGATACAAAAGATCTTCCCGATCATCACCAAAGTCTTTGTCGGATATGTACATCTCATCCAAGAAGTGATCATCTTCAACAACTTCCTCCAATTCTTGATGATTGTTAATTCGCACATGTGACTCTTCAAGAATCTTTGTTGACAATGTGTTGTTTGAATTCACAACAATTCTTTAAAAGCTAGAAAACTCTTATATGTTTGTCCCAATTGCCACAACATGTATCTCAAAATTTATGATAAATAACTCTGGTTCTACCAACTCTTTCTCTTGCTCTTAGGTCCCTTTTTCTAGTTCTTCAACCTCCTTTGCACGATCTGTCACATACACATGAAATCCTTCTCGCCAGAGAGTGGTGAGAGCCTCTACTCTCTGATTCATTCCTTCCAAGTCGAGATTGTGAGCAGCCATCTAATCTTTCTTTCATTCATCGAGAACTATTTTGACTCATTTGTCTATGTTGTTAAGTAGAAAATATAGATGCCTTTAAGATTTAGCATCCTTTGCATCCATTTTTCGCTTGGAAACCCTTGCAGAGTCCTCTATCTAAGAACTAGGTGATTCCAAATATCTCATAACTGCTTGAGGTATATCTAGCTTAAAGCATTGCGGGCTCCATCTTCATCTTTGGGGTTAATCATACTCTAATTCCTTTTTAGAGTCTCTGAGAATTCAAGAATGAGCATTTGAACAATATTTTTTATGACTATCAAAGAGTCCATCATCGTCCAACCTCCTCTTATACTGAGCCCTTTTTCATTGAACCCACAACTTCTAAGTACGAGTAATTGGTCAATGATGGGATGGGGGTCATGTATGAGGTCAAGAATTCTCTCGTCATTGCTCAACTTTCGATGGATCGGTTTGAGGCTTGATTATTCAACCTTGTAATGGAAAATAGTTTATGTCCCTAGAAATGTCCAACTAAGTTAAATTGTTTAGTACTTGAACCTCAACGGTTCGAGGAAACTCTCAAAAATGCTAACAAAACATTGATCTTGGCCTACCCTTCTCTCCTGAGGCTACTCTAGGTTCATGAACAATAGACTGCCATTCTTGTTGACACGAATGTAAACACCCCAATTTTCAAAATTTCAAAAACTTTCAAAAACACAAAAAGCTCGTTTGAGCCAAAACAACAATCTGTTTTAAAATGTGAAAACAGGTACAAAAGGCAAAAGGAGACCCTAGGCCAGAAGAGAATTCAAGACCCAGAGCTTCAAAAGCTACCCCCTGCCCAAAAACAGAAGAAAGGAGAGCTCGTTTAGAGAAAAGCCCGACAAAAGGGTAAAAGCATAATTTGGGTCAAAGAAAAGTAGAAAGCAGCTCCAAAATGCAGAAAGAAGCTGAAAACCTGATGAAGTTGACAAAAGTCCGAGACACATCCCGTCAGAATGAAGAACGGAATCCGTGCGATAATCTGAGTTCGATATCACCAGGAACCGGCCAGAAACCAAAACGGCAGACTAAAATAGACGCCGAAAAAGTCCTGAAAAGCAAAACACCAGTTGGAAGAAAGACTTGGGGAAGACCCAGGCCAAAGTTGGGCCTCCGATGAATCGAAGCCCGCTCAAAACCGACGGTGAAAAGCACCAGAAAAGGACCAGAAACCAAGAAGTAGAAGAAAAGTTTGGATTGGATCTAGACCCAAAAATATCCGAATCTAGATCCAAATAGTGTTTGGATCGGATATGGATCTCAAAATATCCGAGATCTGAGATCCAAACCCAAATAAATATTTGGACTAGATCTGGATCTCAAAATATCCGAGATCCATGATTCAAATCCAAATAGTGTTTGGATTGGATTCGGATACCCAGACCCAAATCCAAGACCCAAGATCCAAGACCCATTTCAAACCTCTATAAATAGAGGTGAGGGGGCTGAAAAATAGGGGGCTGCGTAAACTCCAGGGAAGCCTTTCACGTGGATTTCAAAAGGGGGGGGATGAGAGAGAAAAGGCCTTATTGGCCAAGACGTGTTTTGCTTTGAGTGTTTGGGATTGGCCATTGACGCCCGGGCAGCACCAACAAGGGAATGTCTTCTTCCAGCTGGAGTGGAGTTGCATGGTGGAGCTTGGCGGTTTGGAGGCGGCTGAGAGTGGAGCTGCCACCTAAGGTAAGCACCTAGACCCTAACCTAACCCACCTCTTTCCTAACCACTCTAGACCACCCGACCTAACCCCTTAAACTCCATTAAAGTGACCAAGTTCGGCCAGGTGCTGGCCGAACTTCCCCCTTAAACCACCTAGTTCAGCCACCACCTGGCCGAACTCCCCCTTGAACCCAACCAAGTTCGGCCAACCTTGGCCGAACTCCCCTTTGAAACACCCATAGCTCGAGCCACCTTGGCTCGAGCCTTCCCTAAGACCCACGGCCTGCACTAGCAGGCCGTGTCCCACTTCTTTTACCCAAGGTCTGGCCTGCCTTGAGGTAGGCCACCTACCCTAAAAACAGCCCAGCCGTCGGCTGGGTTTTCCCTCCCCCACCTACCTAAAACAGCCCGGCCACCCTTGCCCTTCTTCCTTGCTTTTTCGCCACAGACCTGGCCTGCCATTCGGCAGGCCACCTAACCCTAAACACACGGCCAAACTAGGCCGTGTGTCCCCTTCCTTTGCCAAGAACCAGGCCTGCCTTTAGGCAGGCCACCTACCTAAGATCCATGGCCTGCAAGGCAGGCCGTGTCACTCCTTTCACCCCAACAAGCCCACAGCCTACTACTGCAGGCCGTGCATCCTTCGCCCAAAACCCGGCCTGCCATAAGGCAGGCCGTGCCCTTCCTTCATCCCCAAGCCCACTACCAGTTGCTGGCCGTGTCTCATACAAGACCAACCTTCCCTTGGCCAGCCCTAGTTAGACGTGACTTGCCTAGGACAGCACCTAACCTAGACCAAAACCCAGCCAACTCTATCCTAAAACCTCCCTACTCGAGCCACCTTTGGCTCGAGTTTCATAAGACTAAATCCAAGGCCAGCCTTTGGCCGAACCCTAAAGCCAAACCATTACCACTCAAGCCACCTTGGCTCGAGTTTCACAAGACTAAACCCAAGGCCAACTGCTGGCCGAATCCTAAACCAAAAACCATACCACTCGAGCCACCTTGGCTCGAGTCTTACCTTGCCCAAACCAGCTCCAAGTGGCCCCAAATCTGGTATAACTTGCAGCTCCCGGATCTCCAAGTGTCTCCAAGCTCTCAAGCTCTTCGGCTTCGCTCCCACGTGACCCGGACTCAATATGAAGAAGGCGTACGCGTCCTAGACATACCCCACATAGCGGGCTAGGTGAGTTGTAAGTCCTTACATTTGGTACTTAATTAAATTTTGATACGGGGTTGTAGTAATGGAGCGTTGTCCCCTCCCGGGTTGTAATAACGTGCATGACACAGAAGCACATACGTGCACTTGAGCCTTTCCGCTCTTAGTTGCACACTTTTGCATACACACGGGCCTTGATAGCCCCTAAGATATAGCTCTACTTATATAAATTCAGCTGCGTGGGTTTATTTTCAAGTTGTGTGCGTTGTCTTTCCATTCCACACTCACACACATTGAGCTTTCGCTGTTACTCCCAAGACTCTAATAAGAGCCGTATTGCAATTCGATTTGGGTTGTTAAATTTAGTCGTGTGTGTTGTCTTTCAATTTATACACATACACACACGCCATATTGAGCCTTTTCGCTCTTATATCTATATCTCCCTTCTGCTGCATTTTACGGTTCAGCTGCGTGAGTTGCATTTCAATTTATACACAACACCCATGCATACAATTGAGCCTTTCCGCTCTTAAGATATAGATATATTTAAATTTCTGCAATTTACATTCAAGTCATATGAGTTGCATTCAATTTGGGTTTTCCCTTTAGCTAAGTCTTTAAATTTCGGGTTTTACATTCAAGTTGTGTGAGTTGCATTGCATACTTGCCAAACTCGAGCTAGAGTGCATACTTGCATTAGATAAACTCCGAACAAATCGTGCAAACATGCCAAGACTTAGGCCATTTGATGCACACACATCGTGCCTAAGTAGATAAAATTGAAAGACTTAGGGTCGCCCAACCCTCGTAAAGTCAAAACTCGCCAAAGTGCATGATTCTCCAAAGAGTTCAAAACACTTATTCAAAAACGATTTTTGAGGTTAACTTGTTTTAAAAACAAAGTCTCTAAGCGTACAAACTGACCCTTGAGGATTGGTTCAAGAAGGTTTGCGACGAAAAGATCCCGCTTGCCCACAATTGCCTTTTAGAAGTCAGATATTTCAAAACATACTTCGCTAGTTTGAGTAAGCTAGCTGGCACGCCCTAAAAGTGAACGTAGATTGCGAAAAGGTTCACTTCAAGCCTAAAGAACCCGGAGTTGAAAATTTTCGGTGTCTACAACGAGACAACTCTTTGATGATGGAAATTGTTGTGGACTTGGATAAAACCCTTAGTTTTGTGAAGGATCCAATGGGCAAAACCAAAGGTTCCTCTAGGCATATCTCTGAGCTTGGTGTGTGAGGTGACTCGACAAGCAAAAAGGTCTAGGAATACCCCCATTCATCCACAACCTCTGATTTTTCACTTGAAGTCAAGCACTTTGGTCTCGTTTGATCAAGAGACATGCATAATGATGATCTACTTTCCTTACATTGAATGAATTGAGTTTGTCTTCTATGTTTCACTATGGCAGTGCATACTAGTAGAACATCAACTTTTCTGCTACAACTGAAATATGTGGGAATGGGTTTTAATCAATCCCAAGTTTCTTATCTATAAACTTAAGATGCCCATCCACAATGGCTTATTGTATAACCAAGACAAACTTAATACAATATCATCATGACATATTTTTTAGCTTGTCTTGGGATGGTAATGAATGCCCTTCCAGCTAATGGATTTATCGATCCTTCAAAAGTAAATCGAAGATCTCATCAACTTTTGAGATATTAAAATGCAATAGTTTTTCTCATCAACTTCTTTCTCCTTCCCTTTTGAGGGCAAATAAGGAGGTCCATGTGTGAACTCTGCAATCTTAACTTCGATCGAGTTCAACTCATCATCAATATCTTCCATCATATCTTCTGAGCAGGAAATCAAAGCTTGTTGTTTATTATGCCTTAGGATTTCTCATTTGTTACTTGATGCATTTGGGGTATTCCAAATGTATTTGACCTTTGTTTCTTGATTAACTAGCTGGATCAGAGTAGGGCAAAAATGCCCTACTAAACCCTTTTAATCTCTGTGTGCTGGCAACTTTGTACCAAAGCTACATATTGAGCCTTGATGAATTGCATCTATGTGCAACCAATTCCTGAAATTTATTGAAAATTCCTCCACAATTTCTCTAGCCTTTTGATGAAGATTCATCAAGTCTATAGGTATTGTTTGAGGACAAATCTTATTGTACCTTTTAAAAATGTCTTTCATCTCTTCCCATGTTTGGATTGACGTGGGTTTTACCAAAGTATACTAAACATATGCTTGACCTATGAGGGAGGACACACAAAAAGCTCGAGTGTTTGTAACTCACTATTGCCAAATTCCCTGTACTCGAGAATGGATTGAGCCAAATGCTTCGCAAGATATTTCTTGTCTTGTCTCAAAAAGCTAGTAAATTTAGCTTTGAAACCTCTTAGGATTAGCGTAAGCCTATTGACTCAGTTAGTGTATGGCTTATGATCAACTTTAATGTTTGTGCTTCCCCTTTGACTTGGAGCCGGTCCACCATCTTGAACCACTTCAAGACACACCCAAGGCACAAGTTGAACCATCTTTAGTTGAACCTACCTTGACAGCCAACCGAACCAATTTGGGCCGACTTGACCCATCTTGGCCGAACCAATCCCAGCAAGAACCGAACCCTTGCTTCACCTTGGCTGACTTGCACTCAGGCTGAATGACCTCTGGACGAACCAAGCTTGGGCAACATCACCTTGACCAACTGCACCTATCGGTTACACCACTTGGCTCGACTTTGGGGCTGAACCACCTTGGGTCGACCTGCACCAGCTGAACCTTGGTTGCACCACTTGGCTGAAATACATCAAAGAAGGTGGACCTAGCTCACGGCTGCGATGAAGTGGACTTGAGCAAATCCAACAAGCTGAATCAAGGGCTAAAATCGAACGAAAACTTGTAAGTACAGTTAGTTTCAGTTTTAAACTACTTGTTTCCTTTAAATTCAATTCGTAACGGGGTTGTATTAATGGAACGAAGTCTCTCCCCAGGTTGTAATATTCGTGCATGAACATGGTCGCACCCACGAGCACTTGAGCCTTTCTGCTCTTATCTGGTGGATGAACACGATCACACCCACGAGCACTTGAGTCTTTCCGCTCTTATGTGGTGGATGAACATGAATACACCCACGAACACTTGAGCCTTTCCGCTCTTTACACTCACATGCACTTGAGCCTTTTTGCTCTTTACACTCACATGCACTTGAGCCTTTCCACTCTCTGCCGTAATATACAATAATAAAAAGTCTATACTTCGAACCCCATCTTTTCTTAAGCAAGTATAGGTACTTACATTCGGGTAAATTTATTTCGTGAAAGTTGTGTGAGTTGCACTTACATTCAGGTAAATTCACTTCATGAAAGTCGTGTGAGTTGCACTTACATTCGGGTGAATTTACTTTCAAGTCTGTGAGTTGCATTTAAATTCGAGTGAGTTTACTTTTGTGAAAGTGGAGTAATTGCACCCATAAGTACTCTAGCCTTTCTGCTCTCTACACTCACATGCACTCGAGCCTTTTCGCTCTTAAGCTAAACATATATATTTAAATTCGCGTGAGTTTACTTTTGTGAAAGTAGAGTCGTATTTCAATTCGTGTGAGTTTACTTTTGTGAAAGTAGAGTTGCACTTAAATTCGTGTGAGTTTACTTTTGTGAAAGTAGAGTTGCACTTAAATTCGTGTGAGTTTACTTCATGAAAGTAGAATTGCAATTTCAATTCGTGTGGGTTTACTTTTGTGAAAGTCGAGTGAGTTGTAATTTCAATTTGGGTGAGTTCGCATCATCACTCTCGAAAACCCAAAAAGGATTTCTAGCATCCCTGCATTCGCTCGTCGCTTTCAAAACCCTCGAACAAATCGCTTAAACCACGCTGAAATTAGGCCACATATTCCACACACACATCAAGCCTAAACAGATAAAACTTGCAAGAAAAGTAGGGACGTCCAACCTCATAATAAAAATTGCAAAGAGTGCACGAACCGAATTCATCAAACACTTATCGTTTGAAGTAAATACTTGTTTGAAAAATTGAAGTTTCTAAGTGCTTAAACTGACCCTTGAGCATCGATTCAAGAAGGTTTAAAACAAAAAGAGTTCGTTTGCCTACAATCGCCAAAAGTCGAAAAATCATTTCAAAAACCTTCGCTAGTTTGAGTAAGCTAGCTGGCATGCTCACACAAGCGTAAGCACGAAAAAGTTCGCTTCGAGTTCCATAAACTAGGAGTGGAAATTTTTCTGTTTACAGGATGTTAATCGGAAACTCTACACCATCGGTACTTTTGATGACTTCAAACGAGAGATACGAAGTAGTTCCTTCCTGATGACCAGGATTACATGGCCCAAACATAACTCTTGTATGAAAGATTTATCCATGAGTACACCAATCGGTTCATCTCGTTGATGTTGAACATCTCGAACATGGTAGAAACAAATTATTTCTTCTTCTTCATGAACGGATATAATGTAAGGCAGAGTGCAAGCTTCGACAAATGCGGGTGAAGGATTTGAATTCAACTCTTAGTGTGCCTGAATGCCTGGCAGATGATGAATCGTGGAAGGAAGATCAATTTTGTCATCCCTAGAGTCAAAGAAGCCTGCAAACAACAATGGTGACACAACACCATTCAATCATGCGCAAAATGACTATGCCCAGAAAGGGGGGATGACCGTAGGCTGCCCTAGAATGAACATGGAGGAGGCTAGCCATATCAAGATAAAGGGATGTCCGTCCTCAAATGCTATCTGGTCAAGGGAACCACTATTCAAGGGACTACCCCACGGGACCATCCACCAAATGGGTGAATGCAATGACTCATGTGGAGACCCCGAATATGGCAAAGGGGTGTGAGAAGCCTTACGTTATTGCGGTGCATTTCAAGTATTTAAGGTACACCACCAGCGTCACTGGGTACCTATGCTTCGAGAACGGGATGGGTTATTCTATGTTAGAGTGTGACTGAAAGAGATGGAAGCCCAAGCCATGATTGACTCGGGAGCTACACACAACTTCTTATCCATAATGGAAGCACGCTAGGTAGGACTCCATATTTCTGGGACTGATGCATATATCAAAGATGCGCTGGGTAAGGTAACTCAAGTAAGTGGTGAGGTAAACAATTTCATCCTTTTGATTGGACGCACAAGGTCCGATTTTTGTTTGGCAAATGTTTATCACCCCATGGTCTTGGGTTCGACATTCCTTCATGTGGAAGATGCTCACCTTAACCTTGTGGAACAATGTCTCTATTTTGAAGATGACAGTGGTCGAAACAACACCACCTCTTCATCATCTGGCGAGTCTAATGAGAAGCAACTCTCTGACTTAAGATGGATCCGGCTCCTCAAGACCTTGAAAAATACTGAAGGGATTTACTGCGGGTTCCCCATCAAACTGCACGAAAGAAACTTCCCAAGGCATGAAGTTGCCCCGAGCCCCACTAAAGGTACAAAGTTACCACGATGCCTTGATGCGGAACACAATTGGTCTCGAAGTGGAAAAGACATGGTCAAACAACCACATGCGAGGGAGATGGCCAATATGTCGTCGAGGATGGCAATGATTCGAGTAGAAAGAATGTGACCCTTCAGCCGTGAATTGTACATAGCCATTTTTGGCCCTTGTAAAACTCTTTTTTAGAGAAGTCTCAAAAATCTTGTTGCGTGTTGGGACCATGTGAACTCCTGTCTTCTATAAAAGAACTCAAGTTGCCTTAAAGTTTCCATGCATTTGTTCTCTTTGCCTCCGCCTTTGTTGTTGGGGTGTGTGCCTTTGAGTGCCAACTTTTTTGGCAAGCTTGATACTCGAGAGAGGGACACTCACGTTCCTTTTTGAGTTGCCGGTGGACGACTACAACACTAAAAGCCACGTTGCCATGTTTCTATTCCTTTATCTTTTTCATCTTCTCAATTTTTCCCCAACCTTTGTTCTTTTCATGAACCTTTGTTAATGCATCTTGTTTAATTTTCTCTTGCTTGATGTTTTCTGGTTGTCCCATCTTTTACCCTTCATTTAGTACACAACTTCCATGATGAACATTTGAACATAGCAGAAGTTTGGCCCATTACACACTCATATATATATATTCCCCCTCCCCCCCCCCCACATACATAGAGGGAGTTGGTTGATTCTAATGTCAGTGAACTTACCAGCTTCCTAACCTTTATGATGGATGTGGTTATCCTCATTTTTGTGTAAATAATGGCCTTTTTATGAGTTTGATGGGTATGTATGTAGAAAAAGCAGTCTATAATTGTTTTCTACTTCTTTGGATATTTCTACACATATTTTTGCCATTGATTAAGCTTGATCCAATGATCTAGAATCCAGATATAGATTGGTATATTCTAGCCAACTTACGTGGTAAAGTATCCAAACAAATATCAACCATCTAACTTAAAAAAAATAGATGGATGACATTTAAATTTAAAAAACAAAATACACTTGTACTTTTTGTAAGTGTTCTAATTCAAAAAGTTATTTTTCATAAGTGTATTTATTCAAAATATAACTTTAATTGCATCATGGATGGTTCGAATTTATTTAGAAAGTATGTTTCTATTTTGTGTAGGTTTGCTATAATCTTATTAGTATATATATCATGCTGATCTCTTTCTTTCTCCCTTTCTCTCTCTCTCTCTCTCTCTCTCTCTCTCTCTATATATATATATATATATATATATATATATATATATATATATATATATTCACACATACATATATCTCGAGCTCCATATTCTTGTTATTTGATGTCATATATATATATAAATGTATATATATATATATATGTGTGTGTGTGTGTAGAGAGAGGGGGGAGAGGCATTTATACTAGAACATCAACGTTTGAATTAGACAACTGACACTGCAAGTGCAAACTAAAAAAACCTTGTTTTGGAGCATAGAAATAAGACATCTTTAGTTGCCCACTAGTTCATTAATGACACAAGCCGGAGATGAACATCATTTCACTTATCTGTTGTTAGAGGTATGTGCCATCAACAACTCATCACTGGCTATCTCCTATGCAACTGATGGGTCAAGTGGTTGATCTTAAAATTCAAACCCCATACATCAACGGGCTGAATTCTTTGCAGTTGACTTAAACACATTATACGTGGTTACTAGCTTTATTGTCACGGTCTATTGAGATTGAGTCTCTTGTTGCATTGATTCTTTTAAAAATATTCACTTAAGAAAAGGATTTATATCGATTTCTCAACCATCGAGATCTTTTCCATTATGAAAAGAACAACTAAACCAATTGAAGTCTGACCTGAATGGTAAAGCATATCATGATTCAATATTCATACCATCCAGTTCAACACAAAATCTTAGAAGATGGTAAAATATTGAAAAGGGGTATCTCCATTAGATCTTATATTAAGGTCTCCCCAAAATCGCTCCCCTATTGCAAAGAGTGAGTTTGTATTAAATTGATTTTGTTGGAAAGAAAATTCAAGTTAGCTAGAGGGGCTTTACCAGAAGAAGATATCTTAAGTATTTAAGATCACGAAGATAGTGAACATGCATAGATTGGGAAGATTCCTTAACTCATCAAGCCAGTGAACATAAAACAATTTGAATCATATAGTGGTCGAGAATGTCTACAATTATAAAGCCTTCTATAAATGATAGTAGCAATTAGATATCTAGGACAATATGGTCTAAAAGGAAGGAAATTGTGCGTAAGTCACTAAGTGGACTCACATATAGTATTGAAACTCATAAAATAGTTGACGTTTTCAACTCCATATTTTCGCATCATGATCTTCTCAAACAGCTTTACTAGACGATAGATGATAAAACAACTGCTTATTAGATAAATCACCAAAATCATACAAGGCAAGTACTACAGAGTCGGTAGGGACACATAAGTGGCTGTGAACACATTCATTGCCTGGCTAGGGCCACATAACTTAGTAGACTCGGACATTTAAGCAATTAAATAGTTATGTATAAAATCCTACATAATAAATGGGAAACAAAAACACTATGATGCAGGTTCCAGTAAAAAGATACAGTTGCAAAGTGAAACAAAAACACAATGATGTATGTCCAACTATCGTTCAAACTAAACATCACCTCCTACAAAAATGCAAATGAACTTAGGCATCAATTGCACTCTCACTCATTCCAACTGTTTCGAAGAACACATTTTGTACTATTGCTCTCTTGAAAAATATATAATTTCTAACTAATAACAGATAAGAGGGATATGCAGATACTATAGATACAAACTCATGAGTGTTTGCAAAGTGAGAAGACAAATGAAAACAAAAAATAACATAGGGATAAAAATTAATACATAAGTTTCAAAAGAAAGGCAACTCTTAAAGAATAGATATTCACAACTCACAACATAGGAATGGAAAAGTGTATGGACTATAAATTTAGTCAATATAGAACAAAAACTACCAGTTTAGTCAATATGGATGAAAACTCTCACAGTGTGTAACAAAATAGAATAAAAAATTAAGAATATCATTTTAGTCAATATAAAAGAGGGTCAAAAGGGTTTGTATCATCAATTGCATTTGAATCTTATACAAAAACTCTTATAAAAACCATTGACTTTAAGAGTAACTGTATTGTTTCATTTTCATCTAAAAATATAAATTATAATTGAATGAACAACAATATACTTAGAAAAATAAAAACAATATTTAGAAATGATAATGAAAATTAAGTTATGATATATAATATCCATGTGAATTGGATCAAAGTCATGCAATAAATTTCTTGTGTAAATAAAAGCTCGAATATACTTAGGAAGGATGAGACTTCTATGCTTAATGATAGCATGTTATCGATTACAAATACTAAATGACAAATTTTAAGCAACTGCAATAGTTGGAATACTTAATACATTACGTACCATCAAAGAAAGATATGAATATCACTTTGAATGATCCTTCCAATAGTTTAGACTTGCCTTCACTAGTATTGCATTCACATTCATACATTTTAAATTCCTATAAAAACATATAATATTATTTAATTTGTAACATAAAAAATAATAAAATCACAAAAGTTATCATTTTAAGAAAGTAAATATTTCTAACTTTGATTCAAAAGTTTTGGTCCTTTAATTTTGTTTCCTCTACTTATGTTTCCCAAAGTTTGTTGAGATTAAGAAGTCAATGTTCTAGAATTGCTTTTATAATGTTCTAAAAGCTTATACATATACCCATCACAGATTGCCTTTCCCAAAGTCAACCTTGTACCATGCATAAATAGGATCCAGCTTTGTATATCAAAACTTCAAGCATTAGTTAAGAAGAACTGCAAATGCAAGGATCATATTATACTCACTCAAGTATTTATGAAACTTTTCTTTCATATCAATAACCATCTCTCTAACAACATCATCTTTACAATTGAAATGATCATCCAACATACACTAAATTTTTCAAACTTGCTAAAAATATAGGTTAGAAGTTGGATAAGAAGAATCAACTATCAAATTAGTAGACACATAAAATGGTTCAAGAAAATCACAGATTTGTTGTGCCTCTTGCCAATCCCAGATGTTGGACAATATTTAAAATTCATATCTACCAATAAGAGATTTTGAAAAGCTTTTTTATATGATCATGCACTATCAAGCATTATGTATGTCGAATTCCATCTAGTTGTTAGATCTAAACATAGCCCAACTCCTGTCAATACTTACTTGTTCTACACAATCTTTAATTTTTTTGACCTTGGATGTTATGCTTTTATATATTTGATACTCTCTATTGTTATGCAAAGCATGTGTAGCCACTTTCAAGCCATCTTAAACTATAAAATTTAAAATGTGAGCATAACAATGTACATGAAAAAATTAATCATTACGTAACAAAGAATTATGTAAGGAAAGTTGACATTTTAACATCCTCACCATACATCATTAGCAGAAGTACTGTATAAGGTAATAGAGAATATCTTGTTACCTATATATCATTCTTCCAAACAATCATAAAAAAAATAGTATTTTACTACTTAACTTCTAATCATCATTCACACAATAAGCAGTTACACACATTTTCGTAATTATATGATATCCAACAATAAAAAATAATGCACACTTTACTAGTTAAACTTTATACATCAAAGACTAGAGTATTCATAGAAGGCATGACCATATCAAGATTTAGATATTTCACCCATGCTATAAGCTTATCATACTCAACAAAGCAAAAGATAAATCATGCTTAATAATTGCTTCTGCTAACATCTCATAGTGAATCATTTCTAATCTATCTTTTTACATATTAGTTTGCCATCTTGATCTATGGCCATTTGACCCACATGATAAAAAAGATTTGTTTACAAAGTAGAATATGATGTCCCATAATTTTTAAGTTTTGTAACAGGTTTGATACCAACTTTATATTGGATGTCATAAGTGTAAACACCCAAAATATTTTTGAAATTTTACCCAGCCTATTTCCAAATTTCCAAAACAATAAGCTTGTTTTTCAAAAGTCTTGGTTCGTAGAACTACTTATAAAATCAAAAAGAAGATTTTAAATGTTTGGAAATTCAAAAGATCTTAAAGTTTTTAAATCAAGATTTGAAAAAGATCAGGTTGAGGGAATGCAGCATGAGCTAAGGAGAGAAAACAATGCTGAAGACTCAGGGCCGAATATAATAGAAGATCGAAGCAAGGAACAAAAAGAGACCAAGTCGAGTGCCCAAAAATCGAGTTGGGTCTCTTGCACTAGAGGATGCACTGTGGTCAATCAGACTACACCAAAGGTTAGATGGAACCAAGCCACACCTAGTTGGGACGACACCTAGCCCATACGCATGGGAGGGCTAGGGATGATGGTGACCCATCTCGTCCAAAGGACACACCTAAATGTGACCCATTGGCTATCCTTGACCCAATGACCTTGATTAAGCATAACTTGAAAAAGCCTTCTCCCATGACATTGGCCAAATTTGCTAAACCTTGACCTAACCTAGCTAGAGCCATCTTCACCCAACATGCCTTAACCAAACCACACTAGCTAAGCCTAAATCACCTAGAGCTTACCTACCTTGGCTGGACAAGGGGGCCATCTTCACCATGACCTGACCCTTAGGGGTTGATTGAATCCCCCAAAGGAGGACCGCTCCTAGCCAATTAGACTCAAACTTGCCTAGCCGATGGGACGAAAACCATGTTGGCTTGAGCCAAGGCCAACCCACTCAAGTCAAGGGTTGCATGGGCTGGACTCCTCTTGACCTAGGGGACCACAAGACCATGTGCAGTTGGACCTATTTGGATTGGAGCCAAGATGGAGCCAATAAGAGATCCATTGACCCACATCATGGAAGGGTCTAGCAGCCCCTTGGGTAAGGAGGGACGAATTCTAGCATTGGAGGGACTTGCCAATGCTTGAGAGAAGTGTAGAAAAGGGTCTAGGAGAGAGAGGAAGTGCTTCAATAAGAGAGAGAGAGTGAAAAAGAGAGAGAAGAGAGAAAAGAGAGTGAGAGAAGAAGAAGAAAGGGAACGCCCCCTCCCTCCTTGGAGCCGTGTGCCTTTGGAGGCTTTGTGAGTAAGTTTCCTTCCTCATTTGCTGGTCTTAACACTCTCTTCTTCACATTCAATTTGAAAAGGGGTTGTATTAATGGAGGTCAAGTCTTCCCCCATGTTGTAATAAAGTAGAAGTGCTGCCCATTTCATTTCGTTTATGTTTATGCTTTCTACTTGTTTGTTTCCATGCTTCTCTACCTCTCTATATTCTATACACTCCTATAACTCCTAACCCCCTCTATGCTTAAGCTAAAATATATATTTATATTCATTTTCCTTCAGTTATGTGCTTTAATTTTGTTGTGGATGACTCTTAAATTCGGATGGATGCATGTATATATATTCTAAAACTAAAACTCTGTTTCTCTACATTCTGCACACGTCTATTGTTTTATTTTTCGTTGTTAAACGACTGCTCCAAATGATCTAAAATTTAAGACACCAAATCTACACACAAGCCCACTAGAAATAAAATTTTCAAGAATTTTAAGACCGTGTAGACTCGTGAATAAAATAGAAAAAGATCGGTCAAAATCAAATTCAGTTTCTACACAGTCTGTTTTCCTGCAACAAGGGTTGAGTAAAATTCCCATAACTCTATTTGTAGTGAATCAAAATTGATAAAATTAGTATTATTGAAAAGCTTATATCCATAGATTTCCAGCAAGACTAAAATCATATAATTTAGAGGTCTATGCACCGAGATACAGAGGTTTCTTTACGCCTCTATGTTGTTGTAACATAATATCCTAAAACACCTGATTAGTGGTCTGTTATGGATTTAATTCTACAAATTCACAACACCAAAGCAGAAAATAAAAATAGGATTAGAATCTCCAAATTCTATTCTATGTTCTGTAAATTTTTTATGAATTTTGGAGATCTTTAAGTCACCAAAAAAAATTCAAAAATAAGTTCGGAAAATAGAACGAGTTTCTATTTTTTAGAACTTAAAAATCATTAATCTCTAGACTAAGTGCACGAATTTGATTTGATTCAAGACCATCTTCCAAAGTAAATTTTAGAAAGATACACCAGCACAAATAAATCATCAAAGTGTCTAGGCTGACCATTGAGCATCGATTCACGAAGGCGTAAGGCAAAAAGATTTCGCTTAGCTACAATCGCCTCACAAAGTCGGATTTACAACTTTGCTAGTTTTAGAAGCTAGATGGCACGCTCGCGCAAAAACGAAGTAGATTGAAGAGATTATTTCAAGTCTCTACATAGGCTTTGGAGTAAAATTTTCACGTCTACAGAATTGGCACGCCTGGTGGGACTCAGGACTTTGAGGATTTCATCAAGCTCGGTGTCGATTTTCTCAAAATTCACTTCTTCAAAATTTTTGGTGTTTAATTCATTTCTTTTGCACAAGTGTAAACACCCTAAATAAATTTTGCAAAAACATGACTAAGCACACTCTCAATTTTGAAAACTAGCTTATTTTAAACCCTTGCTTTAAATTGGGAATTTCAAAAAATCCTTAAAACGGAGATTTTGAAATTAAATGTTTTCAAATCAAAGTTAAGGAATTAAATTAAAACCAAGTCAAACAAGAATCCTCCCCTTCGTAGAATCAATGAGGATCAAGGTTACAGTTAAAGTAGGCCCAAGTAGGAAACGAGCTCAGGTGGACCTAGACAAAGAAAGACTTGAAGACCCAAGGCATATAAGTAGCCATGGCCAAGCCCACATCATCGGACCAAGGGGGCTCATCAAGGCAAAGCTTCACGAAGGCATGGCTCGTGCATGCAAGGTGGATTCAAAATCCTAAGTTTAGACCAAACAATCGAACCCACCTATTTTTCCTTTGTGGATTGAACATAACCTAACCATGACCCATGACTTAGTCTTGATCAAACTACATTGGCTAGAGCGAATTGCCTTGAATCACACTTACCTTGGCTGAACCACATTAACCTAACTCACCTAGTCCACCTTGATTGATTGGACCCATTTTGGCCCGCGCCAACCTAGTCTACCTTGGGGCCACACCTTGCCTTGGTTGCACCAAAGAAAGACAAGAACTACACCCTAGGACTCCTTAGGTTGCTCCAAGAGAGGATGGGATGAACCACAATAGAATTCAACCAATCAAGGCAACACTATATTGAAGTCAAGCCTAGTTTATTGCATTTGGAGGTACCTTGGTCCAATCGGCCTTGTTCAGGTGCGCCTAGCTCGAGCCATGGGCCAACCCACTTCAAAGGCTACATGGAGTTGGTCCATGACATGATGGGACCACAAAATATGCCCACGTGAAGGTCTTCGTCTAGCCAAGAAATGAAGCAAGATATAGGCCAAGAGACTCATATCCAACCCGCTCCATGGAAGGGTCTAGCAAGACCCCTCCCTTAGCCTATAAATAGAGGCCAAGGGGGAGATGTTTCCGGCATCTTGCACATAGAGAGAGACTTCCCAAGACTGGAGTGAAGGGAGAGGGAAAGTCTAGGATAGGTAGGAGTTGCTGCAATTAGATAGAGAGAGAAAAAGAGAAAAGAGAGAGAAAAGAGAAAAATAAGAGAAAGTAGAAGATGAAGGGGACGATCCCTCTTGTGTCCGATTTTCCTTGGAGGCTGGTAAGTAAATACTTTTCTTCCATTGTTAATCTTGATTCTCTTCTTGATATTCAATTTAAGAAAGGGGTTGTAATAATAGAGCTTCGTCTCCTCCCATTTTATAATAACAAGTAGATATGCTGCCAATTTCGTTTAATACTTATGCACTCTACTTATTTGCTTTCTTGATTCTCTACCTCTATATATTCTATAAACTCCTATAATTTCTAACCATCTCTATGCTTAAGCTAATATATATTTACATTCATTTCCCTTCATTAGTTTAGTTTAAGTTTGTTGTGATTATGTCATTTAATTTCGGATGAATGCATCACGTATGTTGTAAACACAGAAAAATTGTTTTCAACATCTCTGCATATGTCTGATATTTTATTTTTCATTTCCACATGTCTGCTCTGATTGACTTAAAACTTGGAACACTTCATCTATGCACACAAGCTCACATAGAATAAAATTTTCAAGAATTTTAGAGTCTTTGTCTGTAATGATCCAATTTTAGTGAAACTTGGTTCATTGAAAATATGACATCCAAATCTTTCCAATAAGACCAAGTTCATAAAAATCAGAGCTCTGTGCACTGAGATACTAACATTTCTTTGAGTCTCTGTACTTCTGTAATAGAACAGTTCCGAGTGTTTGAGAAAAAACATTTCTCAGATTTAATTCTGAGTAATCACAGCACCCAAAAATAAAATAAAAATATTTTCAGAATCTCCAATTTGTGCCTGTTCACTGTAAATTTTTCATGATTTTTAGAGATTCATAAGTCACTGAAAGAAAATAAAAAATCAAGGTCTAAAAGTAGAATCAGTTTCTATTTTTCAGAACTTAGCAAAATTTATCCTCAAAACACCTAGTGCACGAATTTGATCAAGTCTCTCAGATTTTTCTTAAAGTCGATTTGAAATCACACCTGCATAAATGAATCCTCAAAGGGCCTAAGCTGACCCTTGAGCATCGGTTCAATAAGGCCTAAGGCGAAAAGATATCGCTTAACCACAATCACCACAAAGTCAGATTTACAACTTTGCTAGTTTTAGTGAAACTAGTTGGCATGCTCGCGCATAAAACGAAGTAGGTTGAGAAGTTTATTTGAAGTCTCTATATAGGCTTGGAGTGAAATTTTCACATCTACAATAGGTCTATCATTTTCTTCAAATAATGTCAAGTTCAGAGGTTCATATGAGGTGTCAAACCGAGCTTCTTCAAATAAATTTTTCATGAATTTTGGAGATCTCTAAGTTGCCCAAAAAAATTCAGAAATAAGTTTTGAAAATAGAACCAATTTCTGTTTTTCAGAACTTAAAAATCTTTAATCTCTAGACTAAGTACACGAATTTGATTTGATTCAAAACCATCTTTCAAAGTAAATTTTGGAAACATACATCAGCACAAATAAATCTTCAAAGTGTCTAGGTTGACTCTTGAGCATCGGTTCAAGAAGGCCTAAGGCGAAAAGATCCCGCTTAGCTACAATCACCTCACAAAGTCGGATTTACAACTTTGCTAGTTTTAGAAACTAGCTGGCACACTCACACAAAAACGAAGTAGATTGAAGAGATTATTCCAAGTCTCTACATAGGCATTAGAGTAAAATTTTCTTGTCTACAATAAGCATTACAAGCTACTCTTTCTATACCCTCATTATCTTCTTCAAGTTTTGTTAAAAATCTCCATATATCAATTCTTTTAACTTCTTATTTGGAGGAAATTCAGATTTAACATATGTTAAAAGTCTCCACACATCAAACGTCAATTCTTTTAACTTATTATTTAGAGGGAATTCATATTTAACACTAATAGAGGCAGTGCCAACTGAAAGAAGGTCTTTTTTAACTATCACATGAAGATGGTTATCGTCATTTAGATTCAATATCTATAATCTATATTAAAATTACATATAAAACAATCGGAAAATCATATGTCAACATTTTGAAGTAGAAGGGAGATCACAATTACAAACATAAGGTATAAGAACAAAAACTTAAGGGGACTACAACTAGATATTTTACATATCAAGAATGCAACTTCAAAAAGATCACCATAGGAGACCTAACATAGACATATCAAATGAACCTTAGAAAGCATTGAGCGAATGTAGCACAACAGTAAAGAACTACAACATGGCTATTTAGAAAGCATCGACTAAAATCTATTCTGCATATATGTATATAAACCTTAAAATGGTTTAATTTCTCATGATATTATCACAAAATCAAGAGATTTTTTTGACAAAATTCTTCATTTCTTGCAAGATATATTTCTAGTTTCTTCTTAAAATCTTCAAAAGAAACAAATTGGAACTCTTGCAAAGATCAATGACTATGTTATACAGATTTAAGTTAAAAAATGAAGTACCTTATGATATACAAATTTCCAGTGATTTATTGATAACACTTGAATTTAAAAAGCAAAAGTATACTTATACTTTGCAAGTATACTTATTGAAAAAGCAATATTTTGCTTGTTAAATTCAAATCTCAACTATCTATCTTACAAATTAGATGGTTCAAATTTATTTAGGTATGCTACTATATAATATTATTACCATATACTATGCACTATATATATAGAGAGAAAGAGAGTAAGAGTAAATGCGTAATATCTCTCCATAGATAATCTTGCATAAGCATCTCCATCAATTGATTGGCATGGTCATTAGAGATTTGAAGTCAAATGGTGCGATTGTACTTTGTACATTGCATTTGATATAGTGTGTGTATTAAATGGTTTTTGATTTATCACTTCAACCATTGATCTTAAGATCTAATGACAGCAATGTTTATACAAGATTATGCACTGAAATACATTACATATTTATATAGAGAGATGCTTGCATCCGGTCAGTTGAATGAGGCCTTTTAGAATTGGAAAGGGTGCATGTGATTGAAAATTTATATATTCCCATTGGCTTCATCTATCGGACTGGGTCTTGGTTCATGTTCATCCGATGCCCACCATCTATAAATGAATATAGTTGTAAACCATATCTTGCGCCTCAGCCATATCAGATGATCCAGCAAACATACGTCTCAGAAGTCATAAAAGACCCAAAGAATAGTTTCACTTCATGCGTCCTTCGGAAATTGCAATGCATGTGTTCTTATAGGAAAAAGCATCATGGTCATGGTCAATAGGTTTTTATGCATTTCTTCACGTCTTTCGAGTTTGGACAATCACTAATGAGCTAGTGGGCGACTAAAGATGTCTAATTTCTAGACTCCAAAACAAAGTTTTTTAACTTCATTGCAGAGCCAGTTGTCTAATTCAGCGGTTTATGTTCCAGTGGACATGTCTATATATATATATAGAGAGAGAGAGAGAGAGAGGGGTGCACTTTTGACTTATTGAATGCTGGTTTGTTAAGAGACGGTGCAGACAGATTCATCACAATTAGACGGTGCAGACAGATTCATCACAATTAGTTCTGTATAAACCAAGAAGATGCTCCTGTTCCGGTCATCTCTGTGCCTAACTGCTGTTAGAGGTATGTGCCTCCAACAGCCCGTCATTGGCGATCTCATATGCAGCAGATGAGTTGCGTGGTTACTTTTAAAACTCAAATCCTGTCGGTCAGTGAGTGGTAATATGTTGCATTTGTAGAGGGGAATAAACTTCGAGTGGTTTAAAATGAATTTATTCCCTTATTCCATGTGATACTTGACATCAGCAAGCTCCCGTAGAAATTGCAGAGCTTCTAGCTTGTGTGCATTGGTGCATGTGAGTCGCAAGTCAGTGTTCTATTTATTCTGCATGCTCTACGTATAAGTGGGATAGCCTTGGGCTTGATTTGATCAAACCTGAACATATATTTGCAGTTAACAGTTTCCCTAACCCTAGATTCGAATTGAATCTCTAAAGTTAACGATGACCGGGCACCCATTTTATTAAACATATATCTTTTTTTCCTCCTCGTCATCCATCGTATTATCGGCTTTTCTTTTTCTTCCTGCAACCTTTCTCAATCTCCTTCTCTTGAATGATCTTTTTAAATATTTAGTAAATCATGTTCACTTGTTCAACAGAAAAAGAGAAATATATTTAGTAAAAAAGAATATGAATAGTACCACCCGACTTTTATCTCTAAAGCATCTCCAGTTGTTTAAGTATATTATAATGGAGCTGCAACTTCTGCGAATATTTTCTTCAGAAAATGAACTAAAATGCTAGATTTTTCTTGACGGTCAAGGTCTTTTACATTATGAAGTGAACTAACTAAACCAATTGGAGTCCTACCTGAACGGTAAAGCATATTCCGAACGCAAAATTCATACCATCCAATTCAAAACAAATCCTCAGAAGATGGTGAGATATCGGAAAAGGGTGTCGCCATTAGATCTTACATTAAGGTCTCCCCAAAACCTTCCCACAGATGCCATTACAAGGGATAGAATTGCCAGATCCGATCCTTGGCTCGGCCAAGGATTAACTTTTTTCTTAGTTTTGTCAAGGATTAAGCTCTTGCATAAAACCTAATCGGTGAGAGTTTAAGACTGCTGACATGCTCTTTTCCTAAGGTTACCCATTGAAATAGTTCATAGCTAAGGCACAATCTACATGTAACAGGTTGGGCTCTGCAGAACCCAATCTTGGTAATCCAAAAAAAAAAATTATCAACAACTCCTTTTAAATTCTCTTCTAGAATATCTCCTTGCGAGTAGCACCGAGAGTGTTAGCTCAATGGCATGCCGCTCTAACTCCATTGCTGCTGGTTGGGAGTTCGATTCCCAAAGGGTGCATGTGCAGGTGTGTGTTAGGCTTCTGCCTCCTCTTGTAACCAAAAATAAAAAAGGTTATTCCTTGCGAGTAGTAATGCTTTCCGCCATACATGCAGCAAGTTAAGAACGTGCACTTTCCACTGCTGAAGGGGTTAAAACCTCTCGCTGCTATTGTTTGCACCATTCACAAAAATCGAACCCAAGACCTTGCTTAAGTGGAACAAGTGCCAAACCACTTGAGCCAACTAAGAGTTGGTACTTCATATATGGTCTTCTTGGTCATAGTAATCTATCTCGTAAGGGTTACATAACCCTACATGCCTTTCTATAACAATAATAATAATAATAATAATAATTTTCCAGATTTTAAGCACAAGGACCACAGGCACGGCTCCTTCAGTAGCTGTTCCACTCACAAAAACCTTTGAGGAGTTCATGAGTTCAATATGGAGGACAAAAAAATTACGTACTTTTTAGATATTTTATATTTCCGCATTTTATATTTGGCAATTGTTTAGGGTATTTTATCAACATAAAAAGTCTAAGTCCACTTCCAGAATTTTACTTGCATTTTTTACACCGAATTTTGACGTTTCGACAGTCTCATTGAAAGGGTTAGAGAGATTCGAATTAAGTGCATTTAACAAGATGTTCTGTATTCATTGGTTTTGATGATGAAGGTGATGATGGTTGGGCTGGTAAATGAGTGATGAACCAGCTTAACATGTGCTGCTCGTGTTTGTCTCGTATGTTTTAGGAGCTACCTCGTGTTCGCTTACATATGGACAAATTATGTTCGATCATGCTGCCGAGCTGTTTTTAGTTTCATAGTAAGCTGACCTCAGATATGTTTGAGCTTAGTGGTGTCGAATGAACTCATTAAACCTCACGGCGGTGATTTGGTTCAAGTCCTTTCAATTTGGTTTAGTTCGGTTTGCAAAGGGAAAATGTTGTTTGGTTTGCCGTTTGAAGGTTAGAACCAAACCATGAGAATGTGATTCATAGTGTGTGTATATATATATATATATATATAGAAAAGTTGGATCCTCCTTGTTTCAGGTATGTTCATCAATTGCTTTTCGGTAACACCAGTCTAATTTAAAAAAATAAATAAATTTGTAAGAAAAGATGAAGGATAATGTTATTACACTAATAGTCTAAAAGAACAATGATCGAACATGAGTAAACAACATCAATGTGAGATATCATCTATATATATACATATATATGAAAAAATTGGATCCACTTCTAACATACTCACTGACAACTTTTGTATGAGTATAATTTTAAAATTGTTAAAGAGTTTTGAAAAAATATGAAAGATATTGTTATTACATTCTTGTCAACCAAAAGCAATGGATGAGTAGGTATCAATAGTGAGCATGATATATATATATATATATATATATATATATATATATATATATATATATATATATATATATATATATAATACAAAAACTGAGGTGGCCCTATACATACACAGACCAAAACGACCCTTCTTAAACCCACTTTTCAAAATCCCAATAAGTTTTTCCAAACCCAACACATTCTTATTCCTCCCTTTTCTCCTTTACGAGGGCTGGACTGTGAAGATCTTCGAGCTTGTTCCACCTGCTTGAAATCTGAAGGGCTTGTTCCACCTGCTTGAAACGTATAGAACCTTAGTTCATAAACGAAGACGATATAATTTTATGTGGTTCAGCTCTGTATACTACAATAGTTCGGTTTGGATCTCCAGAATTTGAGAACCAAGTTTGATTCAAGGTTGAGGTTAGAACCGAACATAACAGGACCACAAGCACTAATCTTTGAACTCATTTGTGCTCGTTTTGAGCTCGTGTCGTGTTTGTTTGAGCTCACCTTCAAATCAATAACCTGATATTGCCTAAAAGAACATGTACATCTTGCCTATAAATGATCAATTTCAACCATGAAAGAGGAACTAGTAACAGACAAAAACCGAATATTTGACATTCGACAGAAGGGTTTCACAATCGACATGCTTAAAAATCAAAATATGTTTTAAGCCAGTTGAATTTTTTCATTTTCATTTAAAATGAAAGCCAAAAATGCAAAAATTTGAAATGAAAGACTATTTGATATTATTTAATTAGAAGAAAAATTCTAACTACAATTTTTCTTCTATTTATTAATAATGTTCATTGCTGATATTAATGTTTTATTAATATTACAAATTGCTATTCCATTTTAATTGACGAACAGCTCTTTTGTTTTGGTAAGCTTCACGAGCCAAGTTCAGATGAGGCAAACTATTAATTGTTAGCTTAAGCAGAGACGATCTGCGAGCAGCTCGATTGTTTTAGCCCGATGGAGGCTCTGTGAGGTACAATGAAAATTGGAGAGTTTGAAGGGGTCTATTGCAGTAAAACCGTAAGGTGGGCCTGGAGGGAGAGAACCACGAGGCGCTTTCGTTGGCGACAAATGCGGGTCAAACAAGAAACCTCCGCGTGCTTGCTTATTCTTCTTCTCTTGTATAAATTTTACGTTTTTCTGTACTTAGAAGATACGCAAGAGATGATGTTTATTCACTTCGATGTGTACTTATACAAGAGAAAATTTAGAGAATTTACGTGCTTTCTTTTTTAATATTTTTACAATTTAGAAAATTTAGAGAATTTATTAAAGTTTTTTTTCATCATTTTTTTATATGTTCAAACCATCTTAATTGATTTTTTCTTATTTTATATCACTCTCAATTTACTTTTAATAACCTCATTATGTATATGATTTTTTCTTGTATCATCACTCATCCATCTTAACATCTTCATTTCTATCATCGATATGTTGACAATAATACTCAAAACTATAAAACATGTTTAATTATTGCTCTATAATATTTACCTTTAAACTTTATAATATCTTCATGAGCCAAAAGCAAGCTTAGAATAAATGATGCATGTTAACATGGGGCTTGTTACATTGTATTTAACTGAGACAAGCTAAAATGAGCCTTTTACGGTCCAAATCAAGCAAGCAAACAAGCAGCTCATCCATACTTACAGCCGTACCTAGGTCACCTTTCCCGGAGAGAGAGAGAGAGTCTTAGTGACAATGGGATGGAAAAACTGATCACCTCGAGCTTGATGGCGTCTGCTAACCATGCACGCATTAACCACTGTTTTTCCAAAAATAAAACGACAGTGTGATGTGATGCCGAGAATTAGACTATCACGTATATCTTTGCTACATTGTATTCTATATTAAACATCTAGTACCTGGTGAGAGTTCGACTCCCACAGGGTGTACGTATTAGGCTTCGACCTCCTCTTATAACAGAAAAAACAAAAAAGAATGCATAGACAATGTCAAGGATTAATCAGTTATATACGACCCGAAGTAAGTCACAAAGGAGACACAGGATTCGTGTTGGATCCTAACAAATCTGAACCCAACCCGATCGGGTTCTCTATAAGTATTTGTTTGTGGGTGAGAATTTTCTCGGTACCGAGTCCTATCGGAATGACATGATTGTTTTCAAAGGGCTGGTTAACCCGCAAAAAGTTCCCCGACTCCCTTGTTGCTTGGCTTATCTTGTATACGAACGAGCCACTCTACCTGCTAGCCTAGAGATGGTTGGTTAGGAACTGGTTCTCCAGATCAAATCGGAACCAAACGCTCATGGAACCGACATTAATCAGAACCGAAGACCTTGTTTGGTTACCGTTCAAGGTTTTCGGAAATGGGTTCGGAATTAGAAACAGCAATTTTAAACTGTCATTGTGCTTTACAATTTTTTTTCTAAAATCCCTTATCATAAACATACTGTTACCTCAATGGCAGGGTTTTGGCTCTTGTATTTCAAAAAAATATATATATCTTTTTCAAAATTCCTTATCACAAACAGCCGTTAGCTCAAGCGGAGGGTCCTCCCCGATGCAAGCCTGAACCAAGCCGCCGGTTCCATGCTAACCTAATCTTTTTCACACACTGAGTTCAACCCAGTCGAGAGAGAGAATTCCTTAAATATCCTAAGTAATCTCACCTTACATTTACCTAAAGTCTTCATTATGCAAAAAGGAAGGTTAGAACAAAAAGAGTACTTCATGACCTTGAATTCCCTAATACAATTGCCATGGAGATAAGATTTAGCTGGAAACTTAAAAAATGTTATTTAACAAATTTTCACAAGCTGAACCGAGTTGAACAGACCATGTTCATATTAATCTTATATGACTTAACGAGCAGAACTACGAGCAGCTTTTGTACCATTAAAACGGTCTTAGTTACCAAACTTAAAGTTGGGCTGCAAGCTTTTGATAAATCCTTGATATTGTGGAAGAATAGGACTGTTTCGAGCATTCGTGTCTGGTGGTCTTACCATACAAAGGCTAAACAAGGCGTGAGTCAAAAACTAATGAAAAATAAGCTTATTCCAACTGTTGCTTCACCGTATATATTTCGACTGTCATGATTAGACTTTAATTGTTTTAAATAGTCGGAATAATAACGTATATATTTCGACTGTCATGAGTAAGACTTTAATTGTTTTAAATAGTCGGAATAATAGCGTACATATTTCGGCTGTCATGAGTAAGACTTTAATTGTTTTAAATAGTCGGAATAATGTTATTCTCGAAAAAACATTTCCCGCATTTTCTTTCTGACTGTTTGAACAATTGGAATTAGATCTAAGGCTGTCAAAATTATTGTTTTTGGCTACATTCAACGGTCAAAATAATCTCAACAAAATAAGCTCAACAACGGTCGGGATTGTCCGACGAAAGGCCTGCATGGTTTCTAACCTCATGTAAGACAGGGTGAGCTTATCCTTACTAGGTATTTATTATCTCAATTTTTTTTTATAATTATTTATACCAAAGAGTCGAAGAAAGGGAATAGAATAATAATGCTAATGGAAAAGATAACTAGGGAGGGTTTTATCTTCTTCGAATTTTATGTTGAATTTGTTCCAACCCTTATAAAGGCAGTTGCTTCCCGTTATCAATTGGAAGCAAATACATGCTGATACTGAACGGGTAACCTCCAAGTTAGGTCTGCAGCATAAACATCATCACTCTGGGGTTATACATGAAACTCTGAGAGCCCTTTTGAGAAGATTATTTGGTAAGGGTGTATGTGTGTTTATATTCTATATCTATATATCTATCTATCCATATAACATCATTGTGCACACTTTGAGATGGAAGTGCTCAATAACGTATCCAACCAATCTCTCTTTCCCACTCTTTATATATATATATATATATATAGAGAGAGAGAGAGAGAGAGTACAATTCATTTTTTCAACTCAAATCTCCATCGTTGATCACACTTATCGAACCATAGAGATGTTTGAATAGATTTGAGCATGAATGGGATTTGAGTGTGTATATATATATATGTATATATATATGTATTCATGTATGTATATATATGATCTATATTTAGAAAAATCCACATAAATGAAAAATCATAAGAGATTTCTCTCTACTATTTGATTGACATGATGAATGGTAGAGATTTGAATTAAAAGTATCATTACCATGTGAAATTATTATTTAATCACCTCAACCACTCTTCTCAAAGATTGAACAGTTATGATGGGTTCTTTGTGGTTCTCTATTTTGTGGGTTCTCTAAATCTCTCTCTCTCTCTCTCTCTCTCTCTCTCTCTATATATATATATATATATATATATATATATATATATATATACATATATGACTTAATAGATCGGAAGTCACCTCAAAAAAATATACTCCAGCTAGATTTAAGTGTGAGCGTGTCATCAACATTGGAATATAATAACTCGGTAATTCCAAACAAGCTAATATTTATATGGTTTATCATGTGAGGAACATTAATGTTCAAAAGATATAAAATGGAAAAGTGAAACCCAATGCTTCGATGTACAAAAACCACATCTAAATTCAAGTCAAGGGAGCAATGGCCAGGGACGTCGAAAACTATTAAAGAATTCTTGCCTATGGGTGGCTCTAGTTTTTCAATTTTAACAAGTCAATGATCAAAGATGTCTTTTGTAGAAATGCTATGGGCTGGCTAAGAAATTAAGCAGAATTCACTGGTAATTTTAATAAGGTAATTAAGGCAAGGGGTTGGTGAACATGATAATCTAACATTCAATTTAGAAAGTCAACAATTTAAGAGAGTCTACGTGAGCAAACAGTGTGAGAGTTGGCAGTGACAGCACATCATTGTTCTCTCTCACTATCACCATTAATGATCACATCGTCAACATGTTCTAATCATGCGCTATCCAAATGCCCAAAATAGAAGAGAAATTGTGGAAAATGCATTTTTCTTAAGACTGAAGAAAATTGAGGTCATATTAAAAGTTCAAATACCTATAATACGTAAAACATATTTACGGCGTCACGGTATTGAAACAAGTTCAATTATTATGTGTGATTCATGTCTAATATAAAATAATATAGGATGAAAAGTGTAATTTTGAAAATGTTATATATACTTTTATTAAAAATATCTACCACATTTTCAAAATAAACCATATTGCATGCACACTTAAGCATTAACGATCAAGTAATATCTACCATATTTTTAATTAAGCATTAAAAATATGTACCACATTTTCAAAATAAGCCGATATAATTTCGAAAATGGTATTTATAGTTTTATTAAAAATCAAGTGAAACAGGAATGAGGTTTTCTGTTTTTGTTATGGATTGATAACCATCTACGTTGGTTTGGGTTTCGGTTTGAGCAGAAAAAGAGTAAAACATTTTGAAGAGAAAAAACTTATTGAATTGGATGTTTGAAGCGTTAGTTCTGGCTTCGGTTCCATGAGAGTGAAACCCCAGTTCTGGATTTGGAGCTGGCTAAAGTACCACTGTGAGTGATGAACTTAGGTTTTCTTTTTTTTTGTTGAGTCGTACATGTATTTCATATTTTTTTTATTAAAAATAGCTTACTTAATAATTTTTTAAATTATGCTTCACCTTGCCCTAAAATGAGTCTTCCCTTGACCGTTGATTGGGTCGCAAACCGGCCGTCTCTACTCCTATACGCAGCAAAAAGTTTATTTCACTGTTACTAACTATAATATTGCAATATACCAATTGCACTTAATCTTATCTTGGTATCAACGTATATGTCTATTATAGCAAACAGAGAACTTATAGTAGAAATAAGAACATGGTGCTATTAATTATATGCAAATCACAATAACCTCATATGGGAAGAAAGTAGAAGGGTGAGAAGGCTCACTTTTCTTCCTCCTTACCATGAACCTTCCATTTCGAGGAGTTTTCTTCCATCATTTTCACCTGTTAATCCTCCAACCTGCCTCTGAACCATCCTTATTCTTCATCACCCTTTCTCTTCCCAAGCTTTCATCTCCAAGAACCAATTAGCAAAGAGAAGAAAACCCCATAAACAATCAAACCGAACCTATCCTGACTCCAAGTTCTTATCCTCAATCAAGTTTATGGATCATTTCTTGATAAACTAGGAACAATCAAGGTTATCCCACTGAATCCCTTCTCTTCCTGTAAGGTTTCCTTTTTCATGTCTAGAGAGAGGCAGGATGAGATAGGAAAGAAGATCAAGAGAGAAACAGATGCCACCGAGAGGATGGGAAGGAGGCCTTTATTGCTCAATAATTCAGAAACGCTGAACACCATCACACCATGTGCGGCTTGCAAACTCTTAAGGCGCCGGTGCGCACAAGAGTGCCCTTTCTCTCCTTACTTCTCTCCTCATGAACCTCAAAAATTTGCGTCTGTACATAAGGTCTTCGGTGCTAGCAACGTCTCCAAGATGCTCATGGTTAGTAGTTCTCTTCAATTTACTGATACCCATCTGTCTTTTTGTACTATTATTGATTTCCTTGCACCATTCATTTTAAAGAAATTAAAGACGCATCCATCTTTCTAAAAGATTGTGTTGCATCATGTGCTAGTTTTTTGGGGTTTGGGACTTGAGTGTGTGTGTGCTAAACAGTATTGGTGTGTTTTTGATAAATTTAGGAAGTGCCAGAGAGCCAACGGGCCGATGCAGCAAATAGTCTGGTCTACGAAGCAAACGTAAGGCTGAGGGATCCGGTTTATGGGTGCATGGGTGCGATCTCGGCACTGCAACAGCAGGTGCAATCACTGCAGGCGGAGCTCAACGCCGTGAGAGCTGAGATATTGAAGTACAAGTTCCGAGAGACAGCAAGTATCATGAATCGCTCTCATGCTTCCTTGGTCAATTCGACAGCAGCAGCGTCGTCTGTGGTGGTTGCTGCACCGGCGCCTCCGCCTCCAGCATCATCACAGCCCCAACCGACCAATGCCTCTTCTTCCATGTACACGCAATCTTCTTCTGTTAATTTTAGTTCCATTTCGAATGAAAATGCTTCTTACTATGGTTGAGATCCTTGTGAAAATGTTCTAATTTTTGATGATTTTGTGGACAATAATGAAAGGTGGACTATTTATTCATTACTTGCCCTTTTATTTTTCTCATTAGATAAGCTTGAGATAGAAAATAAAGAAGAACAATTGTAACAAGGAGAGGCTGCAATACAAGATGTAGGCTTTTAGTCGCTGCTATATATAGAATGTCAACTTGTGTCACTAGATGAACGAAGTTCAATCTCTTGTATCATTCAACACCCTTTAGGTCACCGTGGTGACAAATACTGCTATGATTCTCTACTTTTTTATCTTTTCTTTTCTGCAAAAAACTTATGCTTCCCCAGCTAAAGTGATTATTTTTATGTTGTAATCATGACTGCAAATTCTGTACCCAGCCAAAATAATCCCATTTGTCTTTGGCAATTGCGTTCTTGCTTATGAGATAAAATCTGCTCAATACGTTTATGTTGAGGTACTCTATACACTATTTAGGCTAACCTTGCTGTTTCAGGCGAAGAATAGTTTAAAGGGAAACCGAAGTGTTCTTTGTTCGACCTTCTTCTTCCTCTTTCATTAGATCATAGGCATCACACATTTCATGGCTCATTTAAAGATTTCAAGTTGACTTTCGACGAATATCTCAAGAACGCTCGGCCAGGCACGGTTCACATGCATCATGAATCGGGAATCGCTTTATAATCATAAATTATACCAAGTGGAATCCTGATAAGATGCCTCTCTCTCTCTCTCTCTAGAGGAAAACCATGTTCAGAACTTTGCCCAGGTGAACTGCACTGGCCGCCTGCTGATTTTGATAAGCAGCCGGTTGATTAATTTCCTGCTGCTCTAGATGTTCAGTCTTCATGGTCTTCATGCACCACAGATGGCTGACAAAAGTCAGATCTCGAGGACGAACTTAATCATGACCAAGCCTGTACGCACTCGGTAAGATCTGCGAGAGTGCAAATGAGGACTTCCTAGGCTGTCACTCATCCCTACCAAGAAATTCAATGATTTTCCGCAACCCAGTGCAGCCTCCCCTATTATCACCCACTGTTTAATAGTGAACCCTCGCCATAAGCATATATATGATGTATGATTTTCAAACTTTCATCATTCAAAATTCATGTTTCTCTTTCTGTTCTTTCATTGGCAATATGGGGTTTGGAAGACCCATATTAAATTATAAGATTTACAATGAGTTCAAAGAGAAGGGGGGCCACTCACGTCGTTTATCCTTCAAAAGAGCACCTTTCGAGATACTGAATTTGGCTAATAGTATTTCTTTCCCTATGTACCCATTTAGTTATACGTACCTCAAGTTCTGGAATATATATTAAGAGACTCATTTGTTCCACATTTATTTGGCTTGTATATCCTCAGATGGACCTTGAAGCTGTTCATGAAGATTCAACAATAATTGTTGTGAGCTCAAAATTAAGCTTTGCCTGCCATCGATCACTCACAGTTCCTCCATTGTGTCAACTACCCTTCATTAATATACACTAATTAATTGTTCGTGATGGTGAAACTAACATGTCATGTGTTTGAGTAATGATAAAATGCATTAATAATCTTTCTGGTTGTGAAATCTATGTTAACATAAATCTACGTCGACTTGATTGAGTATTGCTTAATAAGTACCATTAACCCAATGGGCCTTGTGGAGGTTGGGTTGCTTGAAAGCAAGTGATTACAAGCTTCCCCAATTCAAAGAACTACCAATTGAAAGGATATTTTCCTAGCTTGCATCACTGCTTTAAAGATAATTATCTATCATACCAATTCCTCAATGGTTGAGCTAAACTTTGGTAAGATTTTCACACTATTGAAAGAAGCCATCCTTCTCCAATTCTTTTTAACTAAGCTTCAATGCCAATTAAAAACATGACCTAACTTCTTTGACATTTATTGTTGTTGTCGCATAATGTAACAACTCAAGTCTAGTGGTAAATCTATAACATGATGGAATGAAGTGCAGTATAGGGGTGTGTCAGAGAACTCTAACCCTCATTCTCGTATCAAAGAACTCTAATCCTCATTATCAAAAGGAAGGAATGGATGAGGCTTCAGCTGGTGGAATGGGTTCCTAGGAATCCGATTGTCTATATCCCGATTGCCAATGGAGTTTATAGGATGATGAAGTACTTCGATGTGCTCAAGAAGGCATCAAGCAAAACTAAGTTATTGCTACTACTAGAGAAGTAAAACAAAAGAAAAGTAAAGGAACAAGAACCGTGATTGTATTCTCTTATATTTGATTACAAGTGTTACTTATAGACTTTTATCAAAACAGGAGAGTACATGCTATCTTTTTGGACACGCTTTTTTGTAACTTCTCACTTTTACGTTAATTTCATTTATTTGCCATTACATCAATTGGGACGTATTAGTTGGCCCCACAATCCATTTGTACTTCCAGATGAGAAAGCATGGTGGGATTGATTTTCTCATTTGAGATCCCTTGAGGGTCATGCCAGGTATCTTGTTATCAACAAATGTCTCCTACAACTCTATGTTCACAATCCTCGAGGGTATGTCGTACTCACATTAATTACATGTTGAAAAAGATTCTAACACATTTGCTTCTTTAGTGCGATTCCCAAGATTTTTGTTGATATACATGGGATTTATAAAGGCAACATTTCTTACTTATTATACTTCTTGCCCATTTACACATCTTCTTGAGAATTTTTTGCCTTTCTATTTCCATGGCTTTCTGCTCAAATTATGTCCTCCCTACTACAAGATTGACCATCACCCTTGTAGATTTTTATATTGGCAAGCTGCCATTGACCCGAGAAGATTTCATCATGTCCCGCGACCCAAATTTTATTTGATCGCAGCTCACAACCAATTAGTTGTACATTGATTGGATAGATAGGGTTAGGGATTAGAAACCTCACCTCACCTTTGTATGTAATGAGAGAATCCATGACCTTGTCATGCTATCCTACTTGGCCATACTGTTTGACCACCTTCTTTGTTCTTTTTTGTCCTTCTGGATTTTCCAACATAATCATTTTCATTTCCCTTTTGCAATGATGCAGCCTGCCATTTTGGATGTATTGAGGTTAGTGTTGACCATTTGTCTTTGGTTGATCAAGACTTCAATTCCCTTATGTTAACTTACAACTTTCTTGGGACGACTTAAACCATCAATATTCAAGTACCAAAATGATTACAAATGAAGAACATGATGCCATTTTAGTGTTGTGGTTTTGCTATTTCATTGCCTGTGTTCATAAAACCGAAGTCAAAAGTGAATATGCATGTTATACTTCTGCAATCATGTTTCATACTAAGTTGTCACTTACCCCTTCTCTTTAGCTATGGTTAACCATTTGACCAATTATGCTTTTGAAGCTCTTTAGAGTGGTAGCTCTACACTCTTGATTGGAGGTCTATTATGCTTCCTTCAGTTCTAAATTCATTTATACTTCTCAGAGTTTGGACATGTTTTTAACAAATTATTATTGATATGATAGGACATGCTCTAAGCCTCATTCTTCCAATCTCTATTCTCATGTGGACATCATTGCACAATTGCGTCTATTAATCCTGATGACAAAACTTTTCTTCTTCATATTTCGTTTTTCCTAAGTCTCCTTTTACTACTGTATTTATGGAAGAGCTTTCTAAAATTGAAATGTTGAAGGCCTTATCTCCCTGATACTTGTTCTGTGGTGTTTTTTGATTATCTAGATTTAATCTAATCATTGTCGAACCTATTTCTCTTATTGCATTGTCTATCAAATAGGGCTTTTGTGAGACTTACCAACTATTAGAGAACTGTTGGTTGGTGAGGATGATGAGTAAGGATTTTCTCTTTAATTTTTGGACTTATATCCTTGCTATGGAGAGACGCTAGGTTTCTCTTCTTGGTGAGTTGAACTTCATGAGAATATAACCAAAGCTTCAATTGATAAATATCAATTGAGGTTTACTAATTATGGCCTGAATGCGATCATCAGTAATAATCATAAGTCTCGGTGCAAATCCCTTTTGGACATTCTTAACCAATCCTTTCAATCTACTAACTCCTTTCTTCTACTACAAAAAAAGGCTCCAGAATGCACTTCCTCGATAAGGACTACAAGGAGTCAAACATGACTCATAATAGAAAGTATGCCCTTTAAGCCTATCTTGCGGAGAATTTTACTAAATACATCTAAATTTCAATACCCAAAGATTCTTGCGGAGATGTTTGTAGAGAATCTTTATCTTTCTCTAAACCATACATCGATCAAGTTCTACAACACTCTAAGTAGGAGGTAACAAATCTCAATGCATCTTCTATGCTGAATGGTATTCTTCTATGTATTGTAAGATATCCGATCTTCCATGATCCAACTTCACGTGGAGCTCCCTTCTTCCTTCTCTACTCTAAATGTTGTGGGTCGTGGTTTGCATATGATTTTCACTCTCTAGGAAGCAAACTCCTTTTTGAGCTAGAGAAATCAATAGAAGAAGTTTTATATACTTGTGCTAAGATCTGTGAATACCTGATGCTTGCCAAAGTTTTCGATTAGTCATATAGACACAACTTGCTTCTATAATTGATCATCGGGAACGTATTTGCTCCTACTCTCGATAGATTCTTGATGTTGGAAAAAATCACAACAATACTTCTACCTAATTGGTGGAAATGTCTTAGTGTGTCGTTGATTTTGAAAGCAAGAAGTATGTCCTTTAAACTAAAATTTCATCTCTTAGGGAACAACTCAAGATCCTTTATGGCTATTACCACAAATTGCTCACCAAAGTTTCTCAGGTATAAAATATTCAATCATATCTTCATACGCATACCTATCATTTTATATTTCTTTACACTTTTACCCTTTACTTTTCATTCCTCTGAGGAATCCATGTAAATTGACGTAAAACATCATTTAATGTCAAACAACAAATCTCGTAGCTACATAGTAATTCATAATACCACCTAGTAAATCTCATTACCACCTCAGGTGCCAAACAGAACAACCATGCGATGTAATGCAAATTGATGTCGATAGACTGTCACATTTTCTATCTATAAAACATGGTCCACATTTTACCTTTTTCTTCAAGTTTTTGTGAGAAACTACTAATCTTCTGCTTATGTTTTAGGCTCCTCTTGGTAATCAACTTGAGTATTTTATTTTTTCTAGTCATCTCAACTCCCTTGGCTCCTAGAAATCCAACTCGTTCCAAAATCCTAACCTTGGGTTACCATCTGTCCTAGCTTGTTGATTCAAATTACTTCCTTTTTGGACAAGATGATGGTTCCAAAAATCCTACCACTTTACGCTAGTAGGTCTCAATATGGTCGCTTCTCAAAGTACCTTTACACCTTATCAAAACCATTTAAGGAATACATCCAATAGCTAGATCGAGTTAGTGATTAGCTTAGACGATTTGCATAGATGGAGAATTTTTGACCTCATCCAACTATCAAAAGTCATTTTTGGTACCAACTTAAACCTCCTCTTCAACTTCTTAGATTTATGGTATATGATTTGTCCTACCCTCCTTGATGTCCCTCCCATCATTGATCTTCCATTTAACAGAACTGAACTTCACTCTCTTGGCCCCCTTCTTTTCATTTCTCCTTCCTTTTAAGAATTTTTTCAGTAGATAATTCTTGGAAGCTAATACATGTTACTCATGAGGGGTAACTTTACAAGAACATGTTAGTTTCCTCATATTTTGTTTGTGTAAGTTCATAGTTTAATCCAAACCATAGAAAGTTGAAAAATAATACTCTATATTTTTAATACTCTTGATTTTTGTTCTTTTTTCTTGAACATCTTTTTTCGAGGTATACACATCTCCATCTCCTAGCTTGGAAAAATAAAATCACTCCATTGCTCCTTATTCAGGTGATTTTGCTAGTATTGAAAATATTTGTATTTTTCTTGGTTAAATATTCTCACTAACCTTATTATTGTTTTGTTGACCTCAAACAATAAGAAGTCTTTTCAGGTAGAGTTCAATCAAGACTTCCTTCACATATTGGGGCACTATCAATTTATCTCAATAAATTGTTTCAACTAGAGTTTGATAATAATGATGACTTCAATCTATTAAGTCGTGGTGATTTTGTGACACAACATATGTTGGAAAAACTATCCAATTTTATTCACATCTCTTATGGTGAGTGGCAATGATTCTTGTACTCTTAGGATTTACTAAACGGAATGGTGCACCATCTTCCTCCACTAACCGAATAATGGCCAAGTTGTATTTTTCTCAATACTTGGCTCATCAATTCAGACTCATCAATGGAATCTTGTGCCCAATTTACCCAACCAAGGTACTAGTAAGTGAGGTGGTAACATCAAACTCAATAATAGTTAAAGTAACCAAAACCAACCTATAGCTAGTGGAGAAATTTTCTTTTGGTGGCTTCTTATCCAATTTAAGAGTCACTATCAAGTATGAAGAGTAGTAGTCCTAGATTGTTTATCCTGTTTTTATAAAGAGTTGGAGGATTTTATACAAGGTTTTACTAGTTCAATGCCTTTTAAACCAAGTGCTAAGCACTTGCTGGCTAACTGAGACATGTTACTGCAAAGTCATCCATGTTTCAATGTTCATGTACACTTACTGTGTGTAAAACCTTCCCTACTATCAGCTTAAGTAAGGAGTCGTGATCTTGAGTCTTAACTACCATTGTTATCCTTTGTACGAACCCACTACAAAACTGTATGTCGAAGATCCTAAGGATGATGTTCTATTATCTCGTAGATGCCTTATAAAGGTAAGCTTTCTTATTATCTTAGCCCCTTGTTCTTTCTTTATCAATAGCTTCACCACTTATTGACTTGTGGTAGGTGGTAGTTCCTAATGAGGATCCTTACCAATCCTCGAGTCCAAATGGAGGTCCCTTTTTTATGGTTTACACTTTGACCAAAACAACTTCAACTAAACCAATCCCTTAAGAATTAACCATGACCTCCATTTCAACTATGGCAATTACAACAAGGACAACCCCTCAAAGAAAAATTCAAGCCCCTGTTTCAGCTACAGCTACTGTAACAACCCCATGAGAGAAAAACCAAGCCTGAACCACAACCATGGCTCCTTGGGAGAAAAGCTAGGCCTCCACCTCAACTACAACAATTGCAATAGAAGCAAACCCTCAAGCAAAAACCCAAGTTGATACTCCCATAGTCTCAAGATTTAAGGGGAATCTTGTGCCAATCTTAGTCATTGTACCATAGTTTCAATTGGATTCATCTCGACCATCAACCATTGCTCCAGAATAAAAAAACAACTATAGTAACAGATATTGGATATTGCCGATGTGGTTATTTTAGATGATGATGTCATTATAATTGTAGAAGAAACTATACCTTGACTACCCTAAAGAATTGATATTTATATAGAATTCATTATAACTAAATTCGGTAAGGGTTATGAGGAAGGAATGGATCTTCATGATATACTTTCCTCTACTCTTCATAAGTTAACCATCAACCTAGACATGCCTCTCTAAGCTCAACAAGTTTGTTTCAATCTTCAAAGGATCATTAACTCTCATCTGTCAAGAATTTGTGCAAACTATCAACACTTTTTAGAACTTCATTCTAGGTTAAATTGCCTCGCACAATAGTAGCCTCAATCGAGGGTGTATCTCGGTAAATTTTAGTTCTATATTTCTAACTTACATGAAAGCATGGACTGATACCTAGAAGCTTGCGAGTGAATTGACCTATTTGGATATGACTTTCTCTCTTTCAGAAGTTGCTTCAAAAGCTACACAACTTGCCTCCCTCAATGACCACACTCTGCACTATCAAGAGCTAATAGCAACCACTTACAAAGAGAAACGACATCGATTACAAAATTTAAAAGAGGCCAGAAGTCCTCTCAAGCAGCCAAATGATATAAGAACCATTAATGATGGATGATGATCGAGCAACTCTCCAATGAGAGTACAAGCAGTGTCAAATGACCATAATCTAGGATGAATTGGCTTGGTCAGGAGATTCTTTGTCCTTTAACAATTCTTCAAGCGATGTGATCAACTTGTATTCATTTGTAATTATTTGACAAATTTTCATTTTGGACACTCATCAAAGTTATCAAATAAGTTATCATTCCCAATTTGAAGGGTAGTATTTCTCCAAATATTTTTCATCTATGCACTTGGAGTATTCTTCAATTTCTACTAGCTTGTAAGCTCCTCCTGGTAGGACCTTCGATACTATGTAAGGTTCATCCAATTGGAAGACCACTTTCCTAATCTTGGATCTTTTATGGCTACTAGCAAGATTGTCCTCCATACTAAATCTCCTCCTTAGAATTGTTTTGGTCGGACATGTTTATTATATGTCTGAGCAATGTTTCGTTTGTTGGCGAGTAAATTAGCCAGGGTCATCAAATAATCCCCATCCACCAAATCGAGTTACATTACAATCATCGACTATAGGTACTCGTCAGGTGGCAAATCATTTTATTTAGCTACCTATAATGACTTGACATTGATCTCTGTGTAAGTTGGACAAATTCTTTATATCAAGCATTGATGGTAATCTATAGAAGTGAAGTGTAAACACCCAAAAAAATTCTCAAAAAAATGTAAAATTTTACATCTACATGAAGTTATCAGGGCTTATTATTAAAATCCCTCAATACCACATAGGCTCAAACATTGATCACCGAGGTTCATGAAGGGATTTGTACAGCTTATCATGTAGATATTGATGACCACAATGCTCCAAGATTATACTAATTGTTTTGTGGGCATACCGAAATTTCAAGACATCGGCAACTTGAATGATCTTGTCATTTGTGGCCCCGATTGATGGGCTGCACAAATCCCTTCATGGACCTCATTCATCAATGTTTGAGGTTATGTTGTATTGAGGGGTTTCTATAATAAGCCCTGATAGCTTCACTTCTATAGATCACCATCCAATAAAGTGTAATTTTGGAGTCTATGTCAGGTTTGAAAATTTGGGCATTGTGTTGGTTGATTTAAATATTGTATTGACAAGTCCTCCAATCACAAGGTTCATTCAATCCTTGTTCCCTTTTAATGATTGATGCTATTGATGAATGTGGCCCACATGATGCCTTATAATGTGGGGCAAATATAGCTAAGTTGTTCACCATTTGATTCTCGTCTCTTGGGATATATAACATCTTCACTTTGATGAAAGTTTATAATAAACCTTTCACTCTTTGGTGTAAAGTTGTAGATTATAACTAAAACATTGATAATCCCCAAAATATTAATCGAGCACAACCTAAGAGTCACTATAGACTTCTATTTTCTCCACACCAAAACCAATATGAGGCTTAAGCCATAGTTTTCAAATCTTAATATTCTACTTCATTGTTGGTGAAAACTGACTCTAGAGACATAGTGAGCATTCTCACTTCTCTTTAGGGAAAATGGTACATACATCAATTCTCACCCCTTTACGGCATTTTGAACCGTCAAACATAATTGACCAAGGTTATTCGACAATGATGTTTTGTACAATATCTAAAGGATCAATGATGTCAATACATACGAAATGTGCTTGGAACTCGACCACAACCTATCATTTTACAACTTTAAGAAGGAGATTTTTCAAATCAAATGGAAACAGCTTGATTGCCCATTTTACTAGCTCACCTTGGATAGATGGGTGTTTAAAAATAAAATGCAAAATATCAACTTTGCTTACTACTTATACCTCAGCCTAGAAGGTAATATTCTATCTTCACACACACATGGTACAAGGTCAAATACAACTTTTCTATTAAAGAATATCAGGTATCTATATCGATGAGCAACTGACTCAAACAAAAAATAGTCCACTATGTATTATCATCGATATCCTATGCCAGGAGGGTATCGATGAACTTTTCCATCATGACTATATAGTTCATTTTCAAATGGTGTCCCACATCTATTGGAAAGTCTTTTGAGATCAAACAAATATTGTTAGAAATCCCATGACTTGACCACAATATCATCCATACAATACTTTTTCTGATTAAATCATAAAAGTATAATTGATTACCCACCGACATTCTTGAGTTCAAACAGCATACTACCCATTCATAAATCCCCAATGTCCCACGGTATTGGAATGCCATTTTATGTTGATCCTCAAGATTTAATTTTATGTGATAATATCCCCAGACATCATCCATGAATAATAAGACCCTATTAGCGGTGGCTGCATTGATCAATATATTAGTCATCGGCATAATATATTGACTCTTAGGTGTGGCCAAATTAAGGTTGTGATAGTCGATGCACATGCACAACTTCTCTAGAAGAACAATATTAGATAACCAATCTACATAGTGAGTTTTTCTCATGAACTTAGTTTTCAAAAGATGTTGAATCTCTTTTTTTATCATGAGGAGCATTTCACATTTGAATCTCCTCATAAGTTGTTTATAAGGTTTCATCCTTGCCTTCAACAGGATAGTGAACTCAACCAAATCTCGAGGTAACTACTACATCTCATGATATTCTCCAAGCAAAACAATCCTTGTACTCCTTGAGCAACTCAATCAATTATGACTATTTTTCTTTGGTTACAATGGCACTCATCTTCATCGGCTTCATCATTCCTTCCGAACTCAAATTTACCTTTATAAAGGAATCTACTAGAATAAAATATGAATCAACTTTTCGATTGGGACAATTAAATTCTACTCCTCCCCAATAGATGGTGCAATTGTGAGAATGGGACATGGAAGTAGGTTGTAATAACTTAAGGTTGATTATCCATGAGTAACTCTAGGCAATGGTCGTATGTCAGCATGATCAAAAGTGAATCCCCAAGCAGTCAACTGACATGATCTAACATCATCCAAAGCTTCAAAAATTAATATTGAGATAACCTAAGGTGAATAGAATAACACCTCGGATTCTTGGATATTGGTTGTGAAAGGATCCTCTTCTACATCAATGACTTTAACTCATTTGTTGGTCTAGAACATTAATTTATGGTGTAATATTGACAACACATAGTAATTGGAATGTATCCAATCTCTCCCAAGGAGTAGAGAATACCCTAGGTTAGTATCAACCACAAAGAAGGGAGTAGTGGAGGTCCTTAAACCTACTGTAAGTTCGACAGTTATAACTCCTATTGCGACCGACAATTCCTCGTAGAAGTGAGATATCTTGAGATTCATTGGAATTAAATCGGAAATAGTTCTTCTATTTTGCCACAAGGTATATTATGCAGCATCAAATTCAATACTCCACTACCATAAATGAATGCATGTCTAAAATGGCAAACATTAATTACTACAGTGGTGTACAATGGCCAAACATGCATTATAGCAGCTTCAAGTGATTTCTCATATACTATTGGCAAGTTAATGTTATTAACCAAAGCCACCCAATCTGGTTTGTCTACAAGGAAATCATCATCTATGATAGGTCAAGAGTCCCCTACTATGACAAAACTTTTTGGTAGGACAATGATTAATCCTTTTGGTAGATAGAATGCATTATCACCGAAGTCTTCAATGGATATATGTCTTATTTGAGAAATTATAATCTTCGATAGTTTCCTAACCCTTGTCGGCTAACAACTCGAGTTTGTGGACTATTTGGAATTCTACAAGGATCAACCATGATTATTACAAAATGAGAGAACTCACATGTATTGGACCCCTCATCAAGCACGATTTCTGAGAACTCAAATGCATTGGCCTCACTTGCAAGAACACTTTGAATATCTTCATCAAAGGCACATGAACTTTACGTCTAGGCTTCCTTTGTACTATCAACCATGTATGGTCAGAGTGTCTCTCTAAAGGACGATGAGTGTTTCAATTCATTCACTCACTCGCTCTTGAATTGTTAGTTGATTGTCAATCCTTCTTCTATTCATGAAGGACTACTTTGACCTATTCTTCAATATTTTTACGTAAAAAGTATAAACACCCTTTCGGTCTAGTAACATGTTCATTTGCTTATTTTTCTTCTAATAATTTGCCACTCTCTTTTGGTAAACTTCAAGGTTCAAATGAAAATTCATCCCTTTGGTCCTAGCCGAAAGAAGATGGACCCGACTTACATTGCTTACTTTTCCTCTGCCTCTAATGGTAGTTATGCTATGATTCCTCATCAGATTTTGGTAGGATCTAAGATTTCTTATTCAAGATATGACTTCAGACTATCTAGTACTCCAACAAACTCTAGCTTTCTTCTATATTGTGCCTTTCTTCTCTAAGTTTGTTATTTATGAGTTCAAGTGGGTTGCTAATGGTGGAATTAGGGTCGCACATTCAACCAAGAGGTTTCTAGCCATTGATCGATTTTCAATGAGTTCATATGAGTTTTAATCGCTCAACCCAAAAATAGAGAATTGTTTCATTTTATCAAGATATCTAGTAAGTTAAACCATCATGTACTTCAATGGCCCAAGGCAAGCATCAATGATGCTTGTGATATTCGACTAGGCTTGGCTATGCCTCCTGAGCTTGAATTAAGGTTGAACGATGGGACACCATACTAATTGAGATTTTACATTGCCTCGATGATGAGATTGTTTCATCCCTTGTGACCATGGATGAGACTTTCGTTTGAGTCAAGTCTCTCGTAGATGGGGCGCTTAACTGAATTGAGGAGCTTCTGAATCCATCAATCAGTAGGATAATCCAACAACTGAGTGGATCTTGACACCTCCCATTCATTATTAGCCCACCATTCTTTGCTTGTCCTCGAGAGCTTTGGGTCACTTTGATGTGGATCGGAGTGGTATGATTGCTTATCCTTTCCACTTCACCCAATTTGCTTGGCAGTAACCCTCCTATTGTGATAACACAAAATAGTAACATGATCTCATTTTCAGTTATAGCAAGCTTGAGACTGTCGTCCTTGATAGCATGTTGTATGACCAAGCAAAATTTAATGCATTGATTTATGTTATGCAAGATCATGTTGTGCCATTTACAATATTGTGGCATCTTCTTGGGTTCATTTCTAGAGGGTATTGATTGCCCTTTAAGGAGATAGATTTGTAAATCATTCAGAAGTAAATCGAAGATTTGATTGGTCTATGATATGTCAAATAGCCATGGTTCTCTCTTATCAGCTTCTTTCTTGTTTCCTTTTGGGAGCCAAAGAGCATTACAAGCATAATGGAGGCCCTGTGTCAATTCGATGGCTATGACTTTGGCCGAGTCAAACTCATCACCAGTCTACTACATCATTTCTTCTAAGTAGGAAACCAAAGCTTGACATAGATTTTGTCATGGGCCTTCATGCATATAGAATGATGCATATGGAGTATTCAATATATACTCAACCTCCATGCACACTCAATAATATGCATCCTTCCTACTTAATGTGCACTCTGAGTGCTTGATTAGCCAACTAGACCAAAGTTAGACAAAATTGACCTATCAAACCCTTCTTCATCTTGGTACATTGATAATTACGCGTCAAGGCCACATATTGGAACTCGATAAACTAATCTAACAACATGTGACTAATTTCTAAAGCTTCTTCAAGAAGACTTCAATAGTTTCAATAGTTTTTTGACAAAGGTTCATCAAGTTAGTAGGGGTTGGATGAGGACAAATGTTATTGTAATACTTGAAGAACACCTTTTGCATCTTATTCAAAGTTTTTATTGATCCAAACTTTAGCGACATACACCAGGCATATGCTTGGTCTATGAGAGACGATACAAAATGATTGAGTTTATGGAACTCGATGTCTTTCAATTTCTCACACAAGAGGGTGAATCAAGCCAAATGTTTACCCAAATATTTAACATCTTGTATAGAAAAGGTGGTAAATTTTATTTTTAAATCTCTTGGAATAAGGGCAAGCTTGTCAACCCACTCAAGGTACAACTTACGATGAACCTCTATATAGAGTGCCTGAAGCTCAATTCCAAACGAGTTCCAAACCAAGTCAATGACTGTCTCTCTTCATCAGTATATCACAAAACTCTGGATGTTGATTTGGAATCTAATTATGTCATTAAGCAAGTGGTAACGGTATTGGATGCCATTGAAAGAGATGCACATCTAGTTGATAGACTAGTTGTTGTTACAAAACTGGTGTCCAAATTCTGTAGGTTGTATAGGTGGTGGGAAACCCACCCCTATTTGTTCAATCATAAATTTTGGTATGACTGGTGGTACTTGTAGAAGTGAATTTTTATTTCAAAATCTTTTAGGATTTGAAATCAAACTCTCGAACTACATCGTGTGCACGAGCGTGCTAGTTAGTTTGCTAAAATTAACAAAGTTCGATTTTCTGACTTTTGTAGATGATTGTGGACAAGTGAGATCTTTCCGACGTAGGCCTTCTTGAATCGGCGCTCAAGGGTCAGCCTAGACGCTTGAAAAAAGTTTGGAATCTATTAAATTCGAAAAAGCAAAACCAGATTTTACTAGTTTCAAAATTTGTGCCTAAGTTCCTGATTTTTGAAAATTGCAGATTCTGAAAATTGCAAAAACTGTTATGTTTCATAGACTTGTTCTCTGATTTTTAAAAAAAAAATTTAGAGTCTGCAAAAATTCTAAAATTTTTATAGAAGCAAGATATAATGTGCAGAGTCAGGATATATTTTTATTTTTTTATTTTGCTTTTATAAATCCTGAGAATTAAATCGAGAATCAGTGACTGTTCAAAAACTCGGAACAGTTCTATGTCTGTGATTTAGAGGCTCAGAAAAATAGTCATATCTCTGCACCTAGACTCCAAATTTAGAACAATGTATTTTGTTGGAAAGCCCCGGATGTTATCTTTCCAAAGAATCAATTTTCATGCAATTTCATTCAGTATTCACAGAGATATGGATAAAAGAACAGACATCTATTTCTAAACATTTTATTTCTGCAGAATAGAATCTTTGTCAATGTTCACGGATTTAATTGACTAGGCAATCGACCATATAAAATATTCAAAATTTTACCTAGTAATCCTTGATATGTCTAAATTGGACGTGAAAAAAATCGATTTGATTGGATCAGTCGTTTGTTCCAAACAAATCTGTGTTCAGGTATATGCAGTCATGCAATTTCAAAAGTTCAGAATTGCAGAAAATTCAAAGTGTTCCCTTGATTGTTTGGAACGATCTTCAACCTGTAACCAATCCTAAAATTCATGCAGGTCATAGAAGTGTGTTGTTTTTATCTTGTTCATAAAGATTAAAGGATAAATATTCATGTTTTGCATCGACATGGATCATGAACACGATCTTTAGTTCAGTCTTCGTACAATTTTCTACAAAACCTGCAAATTTTGAGTTTTTCATTGATCACATTCATACAACGAGTAATTCAAACCTGTGGAATTGAGGAAGAAGAAGATGCGAAGCTCCTAACGTGGCTGAGGAACTCCCACGAGTGGATGTCAGACGGCGGAGTAGGGCGAACCTGTTTTTCTTCTCCCCTTTCTCCTTTCTTCTCTCTCTTTCCTCTCTTTTCTACTACTCACGGATTGGTGTTTTGCAGTGGATGGTTGATTCTTTTGAAGCCTTCTTGAGCCCCTTTTTATAGGCCACGAGTTGCCCATTGGCTGTAGCCATTCATAAGGCAACTTCCCTTACTGTAAGAAGGCAAGAAGGTGTTGCTCAAGGCCTTCCAAACCGGGCCAAATGTTGCTGCACACACATGCCAAACTCGGCTCAAGCTTAAGAAGGAAGGTGGGCTACCGTACTGCTGATCTTGTCCAACTTGGAAGGTTGAAATTCGGCTAATCTTCGAGCTGCTCACTACTGGTCTTAGCCCAACTTGGAAGGTTGCCAAGCTAAGCACTCAGCTGGAGCTGCTCACTTGTTAAGCCAATAGTAAATGAGACCTCTAAATATCGTCATACCTGATATTCTCAAATAGACATCCCTCCTTGGTAGATTCTCGATTAATTCCCTCAGCACATTAGTGGGACGTATACTAGATTCATGATCTGCAAACACCCTGACTATTTCGGAATTCATCTCACGATTGCACAAAACATGTTTGGCCATTGCAAAGGTTTCCCTTGTTGCTGCCTACTTGCTGAAGTCGACTCAAACTAGATTTGGGAAAGTGCCTTGCTATTGAATTCGACCGACTAACCTTCCATTTTGATGTTGTCTATTGAGCATCGGTTTGGTAAGTAGATGCTGTCTAAAAATCTACCAAAAACAAGCGCACCATGTAGTTTTCTGCACTTGCTACTGGCTGGGATCGGTTGGGGCTGAAAAGGGCAAGTGACTTTACTGGCCTTCACTTGCTAAAATCGACTTCATTTGCCATATTTCTGTCCACTTGATAAGGTTGACTCAACTTTGCAAGTGGCTGGCTCTCTTGAGGCTATTCACTTGCTGAATTTAGTTGTTAAATTCAACCACCATTATGGAATCGAGTGAGGCTTGGCGTGGTCAGAATTGATATGGTAAGTTGCTGGATTAATTCGGCATCTCAGCATCCACCTTTCTGCATAAGTTGGCCTTCCCTTTCGTCCCTTCTTTTTCTATTTTCTTCTTTCAGCTCCAGCTTGTTTGGCGTTCTCGTTAAGAGACTTATTAAACAAATTGATAAAGCTTACCAAAGTTGTTGTCACTAGCTCAAAAGGGCAACGAGCTTGGTCTTCTCCAAAGTACTTGGCAAGAGAATCCGTATTCCTTCCCATACACAGATATTAGGGCCCTCATGTCAGCCTCAAATATTTCGGCATGCCTCGATGAGGTCTTCCGTGTTTGCAGTCTTAACATCAACTATGTTAAATTCTGATTGCTCATTTCAACCTTCCATAAATTAATTCCTCTGCATCTTGCCACAAGGCTGGTTTCACGGCTAGACACCACAGGCAAGTGTAGAGATGGGATTCCTCGTTTGAAAACTTCCAAGCCATTAGATTGCGGACTAGGACTACTTATGGCAAGTCACATAATCCACCCACGTTAAGTTGGCAAGTTTCTTCTTAATGGCTTTCCAAATCGAGCGTCATTTTCCTTTTCTGGGGATGATACCAACTTTCCCCTCCGGAAATTAATTTCTTTCCAAATATGAGCTTTTCTTTCTAGGAAGCTTACTTTCCCTTTTTAACGTCAACTTTCCTTTCTTGAGTATCGATTTTCCTTTCTGGAGCGTCAACTTTCCTTTTTAAGAACCTGAAACTAAAATGACCAGTTACCTTGCCCAACAACGCCGAAATTGACATGTTTCAAACATTTTATAAAAAAATATTTATATTTGAAAACATCAAATTTAATGAAATTCTCAAATATTGCTTTGGAAAAACACTGGGTTTTATTCCTAGTTTTTGTTTGCAAGGGTGACCTACTTTTTCTCCGTGAGTCACTATATAACTACCTTGACCATTTAACCCTTCTCATGGGTGTGGGGTATCGAATCACTTTAACTTCTTCAACGGGTGTAAGGTGTCATACCACTTTAACCCTGGGTATCAGGTCTTGGAATAAGACCCTTCTCAATCAGATGAATTTCTGAGGTCTGGTTTGAATTTAACTTGTTTTTTGAATATCAAGGGTTTTGAAATTTCATAAATTTATAATTTGCAAACATTTTTGGGTTTGATTTCCAATGTTACCTTTTTCATTTGTTTATAAAAGGAATTGTTTGAAATCATACTTTCTTTGAAGGCAATTGCTTAAAAAGGCAAAATTTTGCCAATCTAGTCCTGAGGGCAAAATTGTAATTTTTATCCAATTTTTTCCAAATTCAAAATTTTCAGAAAGGGAAGCAATATTTCATCATTTTAAAGCTTCCATAAAATTTTGATACCGAAATAAGCTCGTTTGGTGTCTTTCTTATTCGAAAACCCAAAATTGCCAAAAATAGCTACTTTCCTAAAAGGTAAAATTTATAAAAAAAAATTGGGTGTTTACAGTACTGTAGGGTAAGGTGCTTGATATATGCTTCTTCAATATACTGGTTCGGGATGTGCTCTCATCGAGATAACATATGACTAACTCATGCTAGTACTTTAAAAAGATGAAACCGGAATCGAAGAATCGGGTGATCTCCTAGCGATATTAACTTTTTCATACTACAAATTAGGTCCTCGAGTCATAAACGGCCTTAGGATATTATGACTTCCCATATATGTACCAAAAGCAGCTGCCTCCATAGCATACGTCCTTTTGTCAGCTAGCAAGTCTTGATCTCAAATGGTAGCTAACTAATTTGTGATCATAGTGGTTATGGATTCCAACATTTTATGAAATAATGTCATTGGGAGATCTCTTAACTATCCTTAGAACCAATCAATAATTGATGGTCACAAACATTGAAGAAGAACATCATCATTTGAGTTGAGCGTGAGGTGCAGATGACACATTTTTTTTTTTTTATGATGCATTTGATGATAGGATGGAGCTTGACCCTATGAATCGTCTAGACTAAGAATTCATGAGCTATGAAGAGGTGAATATGAAGAGTGACAATCAACATTCATACTAGATGATATCATCAGGTATACTCAACCAAATCAAGTCTGTATAAACTGTGTAACCTCAGAGCAAGCATGTTGTTCCATCGGGTATACCAAAGAATGTGTTGTCGCCCAACATAATGACTCAACTCTATTGGTAAATTTGTAACCCACTAGAATGAAGTGCAGTGTAGAGGCATTTCAAAGAACTCTAACCCTCATTATCGAGGAAGAGGAATGGAGAAGGCTTCAAGTTGTGGAATGGGTACATAGGAATCCAAGTGTGCATATCTCGATTATGTAGGATGATGGAGTACTTTAATGTGCTCGAGAAAGCATCGAGCAAAACTAAGTTACTGATACTCTTACAAAAGTGAAACAACTAAGAACTATTATTGCATTCTAATAACTTCTCTTTGATTACAAATGCTCTTTATAGACTTTTATTAAAATAGTAGAGCATGTGCTACTCTTTTTGGAACGATTTTTTATAACTCCACCTCTTCCTTAATGCCATTCATTTGCAGTCACAGCAATTAAAATGTGCTAACTAACCCCACGATCCATATGTACTTTCAGATGAATGAGCGTAGTGGGCTTGATTTTCTCATTTGGGATCCCTCAAGGGTTGGCATCAACAATTGCAAAACATACACAATCCATCTTGCCCAATTTCAATCGCTTGGGTTCGATCCTAATTTGGGAAAACTCGATCTCCTCTCGAGACAAAGTTAAATTTGCTCTTCAAATGTACTTTGGTGGCTAGCAACCTACTGCACTTCAAGCTGGTGCAAGGGATTATCAGCCATGAAATGGCAGTGGGAGAGTATGCCATCTCAAAGGACGAGATGTTCAGCGTTTTCATAGCTATGAGCGCAAAGGTGTCCTATTTTTTCTTTGATGGGTTTGAATATAACATGAGCACTGCATGTGGATTCTAGCAGTGGTGGATCATGGTATAAGGAGCCAAAAGAATTTATACAGCTCTTTACAATCATAACCACTTTTGAGGCAGCAAAGACATGAACAAATTCGTGAGTCATGTCTGCTTTTTCTTCTATCAAGACTGCTCCTAAATGTCCAAAGAGAGTAGTTAACATCGATGGGGCAAGGTGTCATCCTTGGTAATGTATTTTTGCACCGAGTTTAGTTTCACTATATTCGTGCCATCATTCTTTTTTCATTTTTTTGCTATTCCCTTCTTTATTTTACAAGACAGTTGTTGGGGATAACAAGGTTCCTTTAATACAGCTACATCATGTGAGGAGCTAGGTCAAGTCCTTGGCTTATTCTTTTATGACAAACTCATGAGCTCCTTATATTAAATTGGGGAATTATTCTTGTCGGTGTAGCATTTTTCTTCCTAGGTCGACCATTCTCAAGTCCATCGACCTCCAGTGGAGACCCCGGATGCTTCCGAGGTCAGGATCAGTAAGAGTCAGGGCGGAGAGGTGCCCAAGATTGGCCTCGCGACAATCTCTCACTATGGAGAGACTTCAAAGGCTTTATGAGAGAGACTCGGGAGGCTGGACTGACCCGAGTAGGATAGGAACCTCAATTGATCGATGAGAAGTCCTTTTTGAGAAGCAAGGGAGTTTAATTTCACTCCGGAAGGTACCTCCAGAATTGCTCGAGTGTAAAGTCTATCTTTGGAGGGGCCAGCCTTGAAGTAACTATGGCGGCTCTTGGAGGCACTTGTTACAATAAAGTGGCCATTCTCGGCTCAGGTAATGGACTGGATGGCAGCTGGACTGGCCATCCAGTCCATTACCTGAGGATAGGGCCAGATCAGGTAACGGACGACCGTTACAGCTCCCAGACGAGGGAAGTTACAGGCGAATAAGCATGACGAAGGGGGAGCACCTGCCTATAAAATGCAAGCACATACAGAACACAAAGATAGAGAGAAAACAGTATACAGAATATACAAACAGCAAGTGTTTCTTCGTTTGTGTGAGACCCTGTGTGGGAACCTCATGTCCATCACCCGCATTCTATTATCCACTACATCTGTGTCTCTGTAGGTCTCTATATTAGCAACTGAGGCTTCACCGCATCCGACGACTCAAGGAAGGACATCATCAGAATCTTGCTAATAGAAAGAAGGTATGCATTCGCCAACATTGGTATCAGATCCTGGATCCCTACAAAAGAGAGCGAGAGGTTCAGCAAAAAAAAAGAGGGAGAAAAAAGAAAAAAAATTGAAATCAGCGGTTTTAGAAAACCACGACAGGAAAACCAGCGATTTTCAAAACTGCTCATGATTTTCCAAAAAACGCTAGTGGTTTTTGAAAACCGCCTCCGGGTTTGTGGCCAAAAGACAAAACTGCCCCTATCTAATTTCGGATATTATGCAGTTGCCACTAGGCAAAATTACTCTTTTGTCTAGATTTTTTTGGATAAAAAGACTGATTTGCCCTTATTGAGCAAAAAGATAATTTTACCCTTTAGCTGTTTATGAAATTTACTAAAAAATAGGGGCTGCCATTTTACTGTTTTATCCATCCTGGTTTGAATAATTTCAGTTCTGTCACTCAGTCAAAAGACGAGTTTACCCCTGTTCTTTTAAAAAATTACAAATTCACCCTAAGGGTTAAAATTATGATTTCAACCCCGATCAGTTGCGAATTTTACTAGAATACCAAATAATAATTTTACAAGTTTGTCCTCATAGTTTTTTAAAATTACAAAAGAGAACAAATAAATAAAATTATAGTTTTATCCCTTGGTATCCTTTTAGGGGTTCAAAAGCAAAAAACCCCTTAGAAATTTTTTCAAGAGATTATTTGTTATATATCATGCATCACTTTAACATGTCTCTTGCTATGTGTGCCTTTATCTTTATGATGGTTTTCTTTTTAGACTACTTGATTGTTATTTTTGTCAAATACTTAAAAATGAGTTTTAGGATATGTGTGTTCGAACTGACAAAAACAGAAAAGTTAAACGATCTGAACTTTCATACATGGAAGAGAAGAATTTCGTTGGCTCTAACACTAGAAGGTGTACAATATATTTTAAAGAAAACAGTGCGTCCTCCACCACCAGATGCAAGTCAGCAATAATTAGAAATGTATAAAATATTTCTAAAGGATGATACTATAGCAAGAACGATCATGTTAACTTACATAGAGGATGATCTGATTAGGGTCTTTGAGGAATTTGAGACCGCAAAAGAGTTATTTGACTCACTAACAACTAAGTATGAAACAATTACAAAATTACATGTGCAGTTGCTACTACAGAAATACAACTCCTTCAGAATGAAAGAAGTAGAAAATATAGTAGAGCATGTAAATCACATGCTAGTGATGACTAGAGACTTGGTTGTAGTAAAATCAGTCATTCTCGAACCGATGCGGATATCAACCATACTGAACAGTCTACCTCCATCATGGAACATGGTCACCACTGCCTTAAGATTAGGGCCAGAAATCAACCTTTTTGAGTTGCCCCTTAAACTAGCAATAGAGCAAGAACATATGCTCAAGAACAAGAAAGAAAAATTGTTAGTAGTTCAGGACGAGTTAGCGTCTAGCTCTAAGTCCAACCAGAAAAAGAAATCAAACAAAAAGTTTGGCAAGAATAACAAGAAAGGCGGTCAAAGTTTTAAGAAATCGTAGGAAGCCACTTCTCGGGTTAAGTGTTTCAACTGTGGAAAGATGGGACACTACAAAAGGGACTACCGTAACAAGAAAGGTGGAGGAAAAAACCCATAACGCGGATAGTCGGAGAAGCAAGATATAATCTGCGTGATTTCAGAATGCCTATACTTAGACTGCCTAGTGACAGGTTGGTGGATAGACTCGAGAGCTACAAGACACATCTCGAAGACCAAAGAAGGAGCAATGGACCTGAAGGAATATCAACCCGAAGAACATCATGTATATATGAGAAATAATACCTTCTCAGATGTTTTGGGTATTGGATCCTTTAGGATATTTGTACATGGCAAACCAATTGTACTGACCGATGTGTTAATTGTCCCATCTATAAGGTGTAATCTTATCTCGATCCCTGCCTTAGTTAAGAAGGGTTTTGAAGTTAGGTTTATACCTAACAAGGTGACTGTGGGCAAACATGGGAGAATCTTGTTCTCAGGAGAATTTGATATAGAACAAGGATTGTTCAAATTATCAGATAATGAAAGTTATCCATCTTCTACTTATATTGAGAGTGCTTTTCTGTTGATGTGAATATGTGGCATAAACGCCTAGGGCATATAAGTCTAGAAAAGTTGAGAAAATTATCCGAAAAAATGACAAGAAAAGTCTTTCTCAAGGAAATAACAAGGGCAACAACCTTGTTAAAAATTATTCACACAGATTTATATGGACCGTTTAGAGTAAAGACACATCGAGGAAAGGGTTATTTTATAACCTCACCATATGAGATATGGACCGGGAGACGGCCCAAGATGTCTTTCATGAAGATTGGGGTTGCGGAAGCGACGTGAAACGTCAAGTTTCTCGATAAGCTTGGCCCTAAATCGATAAATGCTTTTTGTGGGTATCCAAAGGAAACCAAGGGATACTTTTCTATAATCCTACCGAGGGCAAAGTGTTTGTCGCACGGACACTGTGTTTCTAGAAAGTGGAGTTTATCTCCAAAGGAACCAAAGGGAGAGAAAAGTAGAACTTGAAGAAGTTCAAGTTTCACAAAGCAAAGAATGAACCAATGGTGGAAATAGAGAGTTGTACCTCCACAAAATGTTGTGGAACAAAGAACCTCGGCTTCTAGTAGCACAAGACCGCGTGAGGTCTAACAGATACGTCATCAACCAGAGATATGGATTTCTCATGACCCAACAAGGTGACGTATTGCTCATGGATCAAGATGAGCCCGTGACTTACCAGAAGCCATTATTGGCCCAGACCGAGAAATGGCTTCTGAGGCCATGAGATCCGAAATGGATTCCATGTATGCCAATCCAGGTATGGACCTTGGTTGACCCACCGAAGGGGTAAACCCATTGGTGCAAGTGGGTTTTCAAGAAGAAAACCGACATGGATGGTAATGTCATACCTTTAAGGCGCGATTGGTGCCAAAGGTTTCAAACAAATTCATGGTGTAGACTATGATGAAACTTTTCCCCCTATGGGCGATGCTTAAATCCGTTCGGATCTTGCTTGTCGTTGCAAAGATACCATGATTATGAAATTCGGCAAATGGATGTCAAACCGGCTTTCCTTAATGGAAATCTTCTCGAAGATGTGTACATGACACAACCCGAGGGTTTTGCCACTCCAGAGATGCTAGAAAAGTATGCAAGTTGCAACGATCTATTTATGGATTAAAGCAAGCTTCCGTAAGTTGGAATCTTCGCTTTGATGATACAATCAAATGCTTTGGTTTCATCAAGAATGAAGAAGAATCTTGTGTCTACAAGAAGGTTAGTGGGAGCACACGCTTGTCTTTCTAGCATTGTATGTAGATGACATACTACTAATTGGAAATGACATCCCTACCCTACAAATACCAGTAAAGACTTGTTAGGGAAGTGCTTTCTATGAAGGACTTGGGCGAAGCCACCTATGTATTAGGTATAATGATCTATGAGATAGATCACCGAGACCGTCTTGGCCTAAGTCGAGTACATACATAGACAAAGTGTTAAGACGATTTAACATGCATGAATCCAAGAAAGGACTCTTGCCTATGTCACATGGTGTAAGTTTATCTAAGGCTCAATCCCTTCCACCCAGATGAGAGGGATCGCATGAGCAAGATTCCATATGCATCCGCAATTGATCTATCATGTATGCCATGTTATGTACTCGACTGCACATCTCGTATGCTTTGAGCATGACGAGTAGGTACTCGCCCGATCCCTATGGAAAGTCATCGGATCGTTTATCAAGAACATCCTTAAGTACTTAAGAAGGACTAAGGATTCGTTTTGGTATATGGAGGCGAGGAAGAGCTAGTTGTAAAAGGTTACACCGATGCTAGCTTCCAAACCGATAAGGACGACTCCAGATCGCAATCGTTATGTTTTTTGCCTAAATGGTGGGCCGTGAGTCGGGAAGAGTAAGAGTTCAAAGCAGCATGAGACAGCCGATTCTACCACAGTAGGCCGAGTATATGTGCTCTCCAATGCAGCAAAGGAGGCCGTTTTGACTGTGTAGTTCATTACCGAACTTGGCACTATTCCTAGCATTGTGGACCCAAAGTGGACCTCTATTGTGATAACAATTGAGTTGAAATTGTGTAAACTCTATTTTTTGAATCAAACTAGAGCAATATTATGTGTATCATCTTGTATCGTATGATATGGGACGTATCATATAGAATACACTACTTGTATCGTATCTCATGATACAGGCATGTATTTTTCATATCGTATGATACGAGTGATACAATTCATTTTATAAAAATCTTGCTTGAAATGGAATCTGGTGTTGTCCCTTTTGGCAAGAAAGGCTTCTTGCCTTGAAGGGTGACCTCTCCAAAATAGAAATAAGTAATTTTCAAATTTCTCATGAACGAGAAAGACAATGGCTTAAAAATAGAGGTCAAGGAGGGACGATTTTCAACATGGAGGAACTTGCCAAGGCTTGAGAAAAGTGTAGGAAAGGGTCTAAGAGAGAGAGGAAGTGTTGCAACAAGAGAGAGAGAGTGAGACAAGAAGAAAGGGAATGTCCCCTCCCTCCTTAGAGCCGTGTATCTTTGGAGGCTTTGTGAGTAAGTTTTTTTTCTCATTTGCTGGTCTTAACACTCTCTTCCTCCATTCAATTTGAAAAGGGGTTGTATTAATGGAGCTCAAGTATCCCCCATGTTGTAATAAAGTAAAAGTATTGTCCATTTCATTTCGTTTATGCTTATGCCTTCTACTTGCTTGTTTTCATACTTCTCTACCTCTCTATACTCTATACAATCAAATAACTCCTAACCCCCTCTATGCTTAAGCTAAAATATATATTTATATTCATTTCCCTTGAGTCATGTGTTCTCGTATAGAAAAATGATATACAATATAATATAATATGGTACAAACAACACTGAATTTGAGCACCAAATAGTAATGATATAATTAAACCAAATTTACACAAAAAAATCACCTGATGATTTGGCCTATTGTGCTGTAAATCACCCATTATGTAAGGCTTACGATAGGCCAGATCATCATGTACTAATGCGCTTAGTTTCATGCCAAAGTAAGTGATCATCATATCAGCATGAGCATTTGGATCAATTGTTGTTGCAGCCTCTCGTTCGGGAAACATCAGGTAGTTTGTCTGCAAGACGCCTACTGGGTGGATGGGCCTAAATCTTCCGTTGTTGCCATATCACTCACAGGGATAAACAGCAACATGAGGAGAGGCCCGAACAACATGAAGTACATTTTTCCCATTTCTCGACGTCACAAACGATATGCGGAGAGGCCTGACCAACATGAAGTGCATTTCTCTCATTTCTCGATGTCATAAACGATCCCAAAGGCAGGAATATCGAAGGGTTGGCCAAAGTTTCAGGCACTCCCACGGGATGAGCTGCCTGAAAGTCAGACCCACGGAGCAATTTGATAAGCTATATTGGGTGGGGGGGGGGGGGGGGCGGGTGCGGAAGAAGGAAAAGCACTGGGATTGTGTTACAGTTGTGGAGAAAATTTCCTGCCACAAATGCAATTGTCCTCACCATGCCCCGTACCGAAGGATGAGGTAGGTCCCCCAGCAAATCGAACTTGAGGTTGGCTCATTACCGCACTGTTCTGAACACTCGATGCAAGGATGTGGATTCTAGACATACTTTCTCCACTTAGATCAGTTCCAAGAACCATGGGGTTTGAAGATGCCATACTGGTATTCTTCACCATCAACAGTGGCCTCTTCAACTTGGTACGGTGTTTCTCTATCCACAAAAAGAGAGTTTCGTCCCACAACGGTGAGTCAGAAACCAAAGTAGATATCTACCCCAAGAAATCCGAAGCAGACAGGAATCTTGAAATGCAGTTTTGTATCAGGAAGCGCTGTAAGATCGATATTTCTAGTAACCTTCACCTCAATGGTCGAGTTATGCCAAGAGGCACATTTCTCGATCCAGTAAAGCTGAATCGAAACTTTTCATGGATCAAGCAACTAAGGATTCCCAAAGTCTCTTTGGGCGTACCTGGGTTAGAGAAGAAAAATTTGCATAGAAAACTTACTAAAATCTGATATTAAGACAGGAATTGAGAATCAGACAAACGAAAGAAAAAGTACGTAAAGAAAGTTCAGTTTTTGTTTCTCTATAGGTGTGTTTTTTTCTTTTGTTCTCATAATATTTATAATCCGTTTTCATAACAGGGCATTAACCGCCCTTCCCTCTATGTTCATGGTTGGTTGTTATTGACGATTTCTTTATCCACCGCTACTATCTCGAAATAGTTACACTTTGAAAGTTTAACCATTCCTAGTTTACGAATGTGCACCGACCATACCCCTACCATTTGTCAATTTGCCGCCAAAATTTCCATGGTTAACAGATTGATAGATAGATACACTGGCAGTCGCTGGAAAAAGAAAGGAAACAAAGTTTTCAATAGTAGTTGTCTGGGAGTCGAAATGATTCTTTTACAATATAGCAGCTACATATCCATAATTAAAGGCCTCTTTAATAATTTATGGAGATCCTCACCTTCATGAAATACAGCATATCGAAAGGTCCTATTTGACCACACCCACGACAAACCTGTGACCTGTGATGAAAATCAAGAGAATAACTGCGTGTTAGTAAAATTAAACATAACAGTAATAATACTAACGTTGAATTCCATGTTTCTTAAAATTTCCCAAAACATAAATGCAGGAAAGTTGGCTGAATGTTCATTTCTTTTTTTATAAAGCAAAACAGTGAGCTAGTTCCAACTGCATGTTATCATAAAACGAAGTAATCTTTGCACCGAAAGGGTTCATCAGTTTAAGCTGATGCATGTGACAAACAACACAATAGAAAGGCCTCGAAGGAGTTTGAAGTCAACAACAAACACATGATCTTATAAAAGAAATGCATCACACATAGCAAAAGTGAAAGTATTCAAAAGCTATGTCACATGGGTGCATACAAGGACGAGGATGAAGATGCGGTGTGCAATGGCAATTTCAAATAATCATGAGTCTAACCATGAAGATACAATACCACTGCATATATGTATAAATTGTATATTTGTTTAACTGAAATATCTCATAAATTAGAAAAGGAATTTGCTCTCAGAAGAGTTTTCACAAGTTTTATTCACTAACAACATTAGAAAATAAGTCTTTCGACTTGGTAGAACAAAGACAAAATATATGGAATGTAAATTTGATTATTTGGTTACTTCAGAGGATATAGAAATTAAAATTGGCACATCGTATCCCTTAAAAAGAAAGTTTTAAATACTTAAGGTCAATTTTTCAGAGTGATGGAAGAATTGATGGAGATGTTACGCACAAAATTAATCCAAGTTGGTTAAAATAGAGAGGAGCATCAGGTATTCTTTGTGATAAGAAGATACTATTAAAGTTAAAAGGTAAATATTATAGCGCAACAATTAGACCTATCATGTTTTATGGTTCCAAGTGTTGGGCAGTTAATCATCAACATGTACAAAAGATGTCTGTGACAGAAATGAAGATGTTGAGATGGATGAGTGGTTACACAAGGACCGAATACATAATGAGGTTATTAGAAACAAATTACGAGTGGTACCAATAGAAGATAAAACAAGAAAATATCATTTAAGATGGTTTACACATATAGAAAGAACATTAAAAGAAGCACCTCTAAGAAGGTACGAAAAACTAGATTTTGAAAGTATTAAAAGAGGTAGAGGACGACCATAAAAGTGTTGGAAAGAAAAAATAAAGAATGATCTAGCTTATTGTGAGTTAAGCCCTAACATGGCACATGATAGGACTATGTGGAAATAAGGAATCCATGTAGTCGACCCTGTCTAGCATGGCAAAATGCTTAGTTGTTGTTATTATGAGCGTTGTTTGACGTGTATCATATCGTGTATCGTTTTGGTCCACGAAACGATACGTATCATATCGTATCATTGTATATCATAATTTAATACTAAAAAATTGGTAAAAATATAAAAAAAATTAAAAAAAAAACAGAAAAAAATCTCATAATTGCAAAGAATTCATATAATACAAAAGTTTAGTACATATTTATCTTTCACCATTCAACAATTGAAAAAGAATTACATATTTTAAAGCAAAAAAGGAAATGCATTTACACATTGTAATGAGGATCATCAACTAAATAATCTTCATTTTCTCCTAGATGAAGATCCTCACCACCTTCTGCTTTAAATCAAAATTTTCATCCCCTTAATGATGTTGTTACACTCCTTCTAAATTAATTCATGCAATGTCTTCTTTGGTTAGAAGTGCATTTGCTTCATTATCTTCCATAATTCACTTCTCTAATATATCAAAATTATCCAAACTTATTGGATCAAATTGGTTTTCTTCTCTATTTAACTTTTTTAATTGCCTGCAAGAAAGAAAGATAAGTAACTAGTAAATAACATTAACAATTGAAGTCAAACAAAATATTGAATTGAATCTTTAAGTAGTAACTAATGCAAGATTACCTATATCGGAGACGCATATTACAATGGATGAAAACTAAGTCATTGAGTTGCTTATGTCCCAACTTGTTGCACTTTTTTGTGTGGATGTATTCAAAGACACTCCAATTCCTTTCACAACCCGTTGTACTATAGGTTTGGCTCAGAGTCTTACTGTAAAATCTCTAAGGTTTGGGCAATCACTTTCATGTCTATTCTACCAAACATATGTAGAAAAAGACAAACATTAGGGACTTAATCCATAATAAATATAAAATTTATGAAACTTAAATACGAAGGTAAATAGTTTACATGAGTGCATATTAGTGCGATTATAAATTGCTATAAGTAAACACATCAAGTGAAGAAGTATTATCATAGAACTTCATCTCTCGATGTAAAACATCTGCTCTACTCTCATCAGGAATTAATCTGTCTATACAATCAATGATGTCTCGATTAACCTCATCGTCCCTTTTAAAACTTGTTGAGTACTTAATATTGGGTTTAGGTAATAAGTTGTTGCATGAATAGGCTAATGCAATTATTTGTTCCATATATTATCTATAACGTTCCACACGTTTACATAATCCCTCTTTCCTCCATTGAAATTACTTCTAATGGCTTCTTTTGTCTTGTACATGGCTTCATAAAGATATCCCACAGATAGTTTCTCCTTGCTATCAGTCAATCTCAAAACCTTAACTAAAGGATATGTAATACTCAATAGTTTAACACATGCATTCCAAAATGTACTCCTCAAAATTGTCTCTGAAATCTTATTTAATTTTTTGTTTCTTCTATCTTCAGGCAACTTTGCAAATTGTTATCACTTATATGAGGAGAACATTCTCTTTAAGGCTTGTTTTGTTTCACAATGCTCTGTACATATAAGAAATTAGTTGCAAACCGAGTTGCAACTGTACGAAAGAGTTCTGCACCATCTGTATATCTTATCTTCATACATAATACAAAGACATGGTTGTAGATAAATTTAGTGATATCTTGGCAATACTCGGTTTTGCATTTATCTCATCTATCTCACCAATATCCTCAAGGATGAGATCTAACCAATAGGTTGCACATGGTGTTCAACAGAAAGCCCCATAAGTATCGGCTAACTCATTCCCAACTGCTTTATAGTTAGTTAAATTATCTGTACAGAATTGAACTACATTCTCTAACCCAACCTTAGATATCACCTTATCAAACTCTTGCCTTAGGATCTTTGTAGTATGCCTCTCCTCTGACATGTCTAGAGATCTCAAAAATATAAGTCCTTGAGGACAAAAAAAAAAAAGTTTAATAAAGTCCTTCCTCGCCTATCTGTCCATCCGTCTGTCATTATAGTGCATCCCATCTCCTTCCATGACTCTCTCAAAGTTGAACAATATTCTTCCACTTCAAGGCCAGCATATCTAATAGTTTTCCTCTCAACTTTTTATAAGAGAGCATCTTATACCCTGGACCAATATTAATTGCATTTACCAATTGCTATTGCTTGAAAATGAAAATGAAAATTGTTTGCTGCATTAAATGAAATGCATGCATCATAAAACCATTTGCCCACTATAAGGTATACATGCTCATGCAGTTCTGAAGTTATAGCAACACGAATTCCAATTTCAACACCATGTGTAGTAATAGAAGAGAAAAATGATTATATGCGAGAAGAAGCTCTTCTCTCTTCTACCACTTTCACTTACAAAATCTTCAACAACTCTCTTTCTTCTGGTTGATGGTCGAGAACTACTACTACCAACATCTATTCTACCATCAGAAAGAATACTATCACCCAATCTAATAGCATCATCATCTTCTTCGTCAAACATCTCTAAATCATCCTTTTGTTATCTCCTCTCATGTATGCTCTCAATCATCTGTAAACATTGTTATTTAATGGCTTCTGGCAATTTTCTAACTCTGCCCATGCAATAAGCAAATTTTTTCCTAGTCCCTACTAGGTAATGTTTCAATCGTGAAATTCAACCACTAACCACCTCACAAACAGACATTTTATCTTCAATTTGTTTCCCTAACTGTTGTACCCAATTGTCATGCCGGATCATCAGACTGAGATTGGGAGTCCCTAACACTCCTTTCTGTTATCTCAATTGAATACTTCAATCCACTAAAAAACCTCAAAATAAAAATAATTCACAAATCCTCAATCTTTATATAACACTCAAATAGACTATCCCACTGCACGAATGCAATAAAAATCATATCCACACACTTTATAATTTCATATTTTGTCATTAAAAAATACACAAATAACACAAAAACACAACAAATACAAAGAAAAATTATTGAAAAACACAAAAAAATATACCACAATCCGGGTTAGGAGCATGTACGGATGTCGTAGACCACCTTTTTTTAGCTTTGAATACCAAGGAGGGAGTGAGTCACCAGAGGGAGCCTTGAACAGAAGCCAAAAACCCGCATTTTTGTGGGTTTCTATTCTGTCAGGGACCCTTATTGCCTGTATTATACAATACAGGCGATGTGTGTCATATCGTGCGATACGGCATGATACATTGGTCATTACGATATTGTATCATGTATCGTATCATGATATGATACGTATCACACTGTATCATATGATACGGTGCGATACGGATAAGACTGGTTGTTGTTGTTATTCACTAACAAGTAACATGTCATTGATATCCCATGAAGCATCCTTATAACATAACACTAAACTAAGTTAGATTAAAAGGTATCAAAAAGATAGTTTGTGCCGAGTCAAACATGGAAAGCACGAACTTCATAGTGCCGAAACATGGATGCAACCATGTTAGAAATGCTCGTTCACATAGTTCTCAAGTGTTGAAGATGAAATTGTTTGTCTGCAATATGCATAAACAGAAGAATGCCGTCCCCCATACTATCAACCAAGCCTTCTTGCGAAACCTTCTTTGTTGCACACTTGCCCTAGTGTGGGAGAAGGATTGGTTTTGGTTATGCATGTTTCAAGAAACAGGTGATTACTCTGCTTTTTACAAGTCATCTTCACCACTTTCGGCACTTTTACAATGAGAATTATCATTAGAAAGTGAAACCATAGCATTGTTTATTTGTTATTTATCTTCTGTATTATGTTCTGCTTTATTTTGTTTTTAAAGTTAGTTTTAAATAAGCCTCATTAATGGCATTTAGGTAAATTAGACTATCATTGTAAAGCTGTTAAGGGCGTGAAACCCTATCAGCCGATTGTAACTTTCAACGAGAAAGAAAGAGGACAGGAGCGGTGACTGCACAGAAACAGCCCGCTACTTTACCATCTTCTCAGCTAAGTTGAATCTCATGTTTATGTATATCTGATTATTTTCTGTTTGCACATGGTATCCGAGCATTGCACGCGCATTACAGGTATAAACTGTATTGAAGAAAGTTGTTGCTGAAGTGAATCAGCCCATCGTTCGATGGACAGGATAGAATTTGGCATATAAACCCATTGCAGAATTGAATCGACCCGTCGTTGAATGGACAGGGCAGACTTTGGCATAAAACAGGCCAAGTATTTGGTTCCTCTTGTTTGACAAGACAGAATCTGGCATATAATAGGCCAAATATCTGTCTCATCTTCACCAAGAAATTAGTCACGCAGAATTTATTACGTAAAGGTACAAATTGCATTTGGTGTATGTTAAATTGATCTGAACGCAAACTGTCAGATCGACAAAACATACTATAAGAATAACATATATTAAAGGATCAACAAGGCAAGGTATGCATATTTCTTTTGTTTTGTCTAAACAACAGTTGCATATCATATTGTGTGACATCAACTATCGACTGCATCTTATCTATATTGAAGTGAAACAATAATCAGTACACTAGCAGCTGGAATTGCAGAATATTTCCTGTCAGAAACAAATACAGTTATATTAGTTCACATACTCAGTATATAAATAATGGAAAGAATGATGAAAAAGGAACAACAATCAGCTATAGGTGGTAACGAACAGAAACTAGAGCCATTCCAAATCACAAATATTCGTTTGGAAGGAATAAATTACAGATAATGGGCAAGGTCAATTGAGTTGGTTCTACGTGCTCGCGGGAAACTATCAGTGATTAAACCAAGCCAGCCACAACCAGATGAAGACAATACAGATTTTGAGAGATGGTCCAAAGATGATGCCTTAGTAAGCTCATGGCTTCTTCAATCAATGAATCAGTCTATTAGTAAAACATTTATGTATTTAGAATCATCTACAGAGATTTGGGTAGCGGTTGAAGAAGTGTTTTCAAGACAAAGCAATATTGCCAAAGAATATGAGATTATTGAGAAAATAAGGAGATGTCGACAAGGTACTAGATCAGCTAGTGAGTATTACGGAGAATTAAAGGAATTATGGAATGAACAAAGATACTTTATGGAAAACAAATGTAGTCACTATGTGAAAGAAATAACAACAGAAAGTGACATTCGAAAAGTATTTGATTTACTCTGGGGAATCTCACTAGAATATGACTCAATCAAATTAAATATTCTCAACAAAGAAGATTTGTCATCACTGGGAACAATATATTCACTCTTATTGAGAGAGAAAGATCGAAAAAACCTAGAGAAAGGAGAACATACTCAAACCAAAAAATATACATTTGCGTATAGAGGTAATATGAATTACCAGAGGTAGAGATTTAGGCAGAGGCCGTGGAAGAGGAAGATTTCAGAATTATGAAGATAAAAACAAGCTTCAATGTACGCATTGTGGAAAAAGAAGACACACAAGATAACATTGTTGGGAAATTATTGGAAAACCTACTGAGTACAAAAACTATGGTAGTTATGTTGCTGCCACATCTAAAAAAGAAAAGGCAGAACCAAATCCTATAGATGAAATGGCTGAATTGAAAAGACAACTTGTAGAAATAGAAAATCGACTTCGTGATCAACCTTCGACTTCATCACCAAAGATTGAAATGAACCAGCCTACTTGCTATAGTATCAGTGGTAACTTCTCTGAAAAAAATTCTATATACTCAAATTATTGGGTGATTGACTTAGGGGTTACAGATCATATGGTAGGAGATAAATCTAATTTTAAAGAATATAAAGTTGCTCCTACACCTCAATATGTAAAGATGGCAAATGGTTCCTTAATTCCAATGGAAGGAACAGGAGAAATTGAAGGGAAGAATTTTAAACTTAATTCAGTGATATACATTCCCAAATTTCCAGTAAATTTACTTTTTGTAAGCTCTTTGGTTAGATATATGAATTGCTCAATCACTTTTTCTCCTTCTAGCTGTGTGTTTCAGGATTTGAGGACGAGAATAACCTTTTGACATAGTAAATTGAAGAATGAGTTGTATCTACTTCCTGATACCCCAGCTGAAGAAGAAATAAGACTTTGGTATAGTAGATTAGGACATTTACTTGTATCTAAGATTCGTGAGTTTGTTCCTTTTGTAATCCCAAAAGACCTTGTTATTCAATGTGATGTATGTTAGAGAGCTAAACATCATAGAGCCTCATTTCCTAGTAGTAATTCTAAGTCGTCAGTTCCATTTGAGTTAATACATTCTGATATATGGGGTCCATGTTTGATACCTTTTTTGGAAAATTTTAAATACTTTGTTACGTTCATTGATGACTATTCCAAGCTCACATTTGTTTATCTTATGAAATCGAAGTCAAAAATATCATCTATTTTCCCTATGGTTCACAGTCTAATTAAGACTCAGTTTGGGTACACAATTAAAATCCTTAGATCTGATAATGGTGGTGAATTTTGTAATTCTACTTTGGAATCATATCTTCAAAGTTATGGGATTCTTCATCAAACTTCCTGTGTGTACACCCCACAACAAAATGAAGTTGCTGAAAGGAAAAACAAACACATTTTGAAAATTGCTCGAGCTCTCTTGTTTGAACACAATGTTCCAAAATATTTTTGGCTAGAGGCGATACTTACAGCTAGCTATCTCATGAACAGACTTCTCTCAATGATCCTTGGTGGAAAATCTCTATTTCACATGCTCAAACCTGATGTTAATCCATTTCACCTTATCCCTAGAGTGTTTGGATTTGTATGCTATGTTCATGTTCACAATCAATTTAGGAATAAATTTGATCAAGAGTTGTCAAATGTGTCTTTATTGGATATTCCTGTGAAAAAAAGGGATATGTTTGTTATGACACCAATTCACATAGGAAGTACATCTCCATGGATGTAACATTCTTTGAAACTTCTTCCTTCTTCAACAATTCTACTGACTTGTCAAACTCTACCATCGAAGATATTGTTCTCCCAATCAACATTACTAGTGATGAGGCTGATGAAGATCACTCTGTTACAGAAGATGATCAACAACACGAAGAAAAGGAGACTCAAGTGTATAAAAAAGAGAAGAGGAATATAATTATGTTCAATTCTACAGACACCATGAACCAAGGGGGAGTACCTACCTCAGATTCAATTGAACCATTTGAAGAAGATGATTTGAATGTTCCCATAGCTCACAGAAAAGGGAAAAGACTATGTGGTAAGTATCCAATTTCAAAATTTATTTCTTATGATCAACTATCTCCCAATTATCAGAATTATGTTAAAGGCTGAATTATATCAAATCCCAAAGAATTTTTATGAAACCTCTCGATAGAAACACTGGGTCAAAGCTATGAAATCTAAGCTTCAGGCACTTAAAAAGAATCAGACATGAGAAGTCAGTGATCTGCCACCAGAAAGAAAAGCAATAAGTTGTAAATGGGTGTATACTGTGAAATTAAAAGTTGATGGGACATTAGAGAGATATAAAGCATGATTAGTGGCTCGTGGTTACAGTCAGTCATATGGGATTGATTATGAGAAACATTTGCACCTATAGCAAAACTCACATCTATACGAGTCATTATCAGCATTGCAGCCCAAAAGAATTGGCCTATGTGGCAGCTAGATGTGAAAAATGTGTTTTTACAAGGAGAACTCAAAGAAAAAGTCTATATGGAATTATCACCAGGTATGCAAATTCAGAGAATAAAGTCTGTAGGCTAAAGAAGGCAATCTATGGACTAAAACACTCTTAGAGCATGATTTGAAAAGTTTAGTAGAAGCATCATCAATCTTGGATATCATAAGAGTGTGAGTGATCACACATTATTTTTTAAAAAGGGGGAGAGGCTGACAGTATTATTAGTATATGTTGATGATATTATTGTGACAGGAGATAACGTTAAAGAAATTCAAAAATTAAAACAAGATCTATATAGATTGTTTGATATCAAGGATTTAGGAATATTACATTATTTTCTGGGTATTAAAGTGGCTTACTCAAGCACTAATATCTTCTTAAATCAAAGAAAGTATACGTTGGACTTACTGCAAGAGGTTAAATTGGAAAATTGCAAACCAATATATACTCCTATGGATGTTAATCAGAAACTCTGAATGGATGATGAAGCTGATAAGGTGGATATAACTAGATATCAACAACTTGTTGGAAAACTTATATATTTGACCATCACACGTCGAGACATTGCATATGCAGTCAGCATCATCAGCAGATTCATGCAATCACCATCAAAGTCCCATATGGATGTTGTCGTTCATATACTAAGATATTTAAAGGCTACACCTGGATAAGGAATTCTATATAAAGACAATGATCATACAAATATTGAAGTTTATACTGATGCTGATTGGACAGGTTTTACAGATGATAGAAAATCAACTACAAGATATATAACCCTTGTTGGAGGCAATATAGTATCATGGAAAAGCAAGAAACAATCACAGTTGTGGCAAGGTCAACAGCAGAAGCTGAATATAGAGCAATTGCATCTGGCATATGTGAAGGAAAGTGGTTGTGTTCTCTACTAATGGAGATAGGTCTACATTCAGGTAACTCTATTCCTATATTTTGTGACAGTAAAGCAGCAATACAGATAGCCTCTAACCCAGTCTATCATGAGAGGACAAAACATATTGAAATTGATTACCACTTTATATGAGACAACATACACACTAAGGAATTTCAGCTAGAACATGTGAGGTCAGGAATTTATTGTGTTGATATCCTTATGAAGGCACTTAACAGAAACATCTTGATGAAATTATATAGCAAGTTAGGTGTAACATCCATCTTTCACCCAACTTGAGGGGGAGTGTTGAAGCATTCAAACAGATAAAAGAAATATCAAGAGACGGCAACTTCACCTGTGTTTATTTGTTATTTATCTTTTGTATTATGTTCTGCTTTATTTTGTTTTTAAAGTTAGTTTTAAATAAGCCTCATTAATGGCATTTAGGTAAATTAGACTATTATTGTAAAGCTGATATTTAAGGGCATGAAACCCTATCAGCCGATTATAACTTTCAACGAGAAAGAAAGAGAACAAGAGCGGCGACTGCACAGAAGCAGCTCACTACTTTGCCATCTTCTCAGCTAAGTTGAATCTCATATTTATGTATATATGATTATTCTTCTGTTTGCACAAGTCAGTCATTCAAGAAGAGCATGTTATTTCATCTCTAGTAACAGTTGTACCATTATCACCTTATATTGCATAGGTCAACCTACATATGATTGGCGAAATTGGGTTTGACATACCATAATACACCAACACCTTGCTTCAGATTCAGAGTAGTGTATTATCAAGAAGATCAAGTTTTACACGCTGAACACTAGTTGCATGGATACTCATGAAACTCTTAACACTACCAGGAAAGAAGAATTTCTCCCACTGCAGAAGCCTGGAAAAAGGATGGTTGCATTAGCTAGCAACAGCATGTGTTTTACTTCTTTGGATCTTTTATGAGGGGTGCAATCTTTCCAGCATCAATGCATCAGAATCAATCACAACTCCAAAAATAAGCACTTGCAGAGGGCATAGTAGTAGGATGGTTAGCCTCTTGGGAATCCTTGTTTTGCAGCCTCTACCTGACTTTGCTAGTATGGGGAATTGAAATGCTTGGTTATAGATCCCCCTGTTCACCGTATGTTAAAATGTACTCTAAAGTCTAACCACTTCCAAAGAATCTTTCTAGTTTCTCCTGTTGACAAAATATTATCATGGGTCTGATTGGCATCTAAGTTATGTATCTGCTAGGATCTTTTCTTTTCCTTGTATGTCCACCTTCTTAGAAATTCAACAGGAACGCATCTTAATGAGTCTGGAAATTTATGGGCTTACTCCTTAGTTTATGTCATTGAATAGGCCTTCTCCTTGAATCGCCTAGCTACAATGTCTTGATCTCATATTTGAATGCACAAGTTGAACTACTTATCTGATTTTACTTCAATGTTCTATTCTGTGAGAATGCAAAAGAGGCATATCAGCAAGGATGTCCAGTCATCAGAAAATTGAGAAGTTGTAACCAACTAAAATTTGTTGGGTTCCTGTCATTATCCAAGATGACTGACCTTACTGTATTTTGAATAAATGCTTCATCGTTCCTAAAAAATTCTCAAGGCTAGAGAACAGCCTTTCAGCTTTCAAACATTCAAATACCCCGTGAAACTTTCATGTCCTGACACTGAAGTCTGAATGAGCCATATGTGTCATGGCCGTGCAGCCCTCTAGAATATCTATCAACACTTACTGTCATGATGTTCATGTGATACAAGTAACTAATGTTTCATATACTTTCGTCCATGCTAGAGAAGTAAGATTGTTCATCACTGGCTATCTAGCCAACATTATTTTTTTGGTCCATCTACCGGCAAGATCCTTGGTCTAGTTTCATCCAAGATCTACATACTGGATTATTTGCCAGGAATGATGGAGGCATAAGCACAATTTCGACTTCTCATTGCAGAACATACCTTGTTTTGTACCTCCAGAAAGGCCTCCTAAATATTTCATCTTTTATAAATAAGTGATCTGATATTGCCGAGAGAAAAAAATCTGCATGACTATGCAAAATGAAGAAGAAGAATTTGGACTGGTGGAGAGCGCCAAATAATCCACATGACAGACATATTCTTTCTTCTTTTAAACATAGCATAAGTTAATTATGAACATAATTCAGTCAAAAGATGTACGACAAGTACCAATAGAAAAAAAGAAACAGATGGAGAAAGTCTATATAAGTTTGCCATCAGATCTATTAGGGATGCCAGATCTGATTAGCATGACAGAAACGTCCATCACTTCACCATATTAATTCATGAAGGTGTTTTCAGTGTACTCCATATTGAGTGAAGCTTGATTTTCTCCATATTTATAAAATAATAGAAGCTCAAATCAAAAGTCAGAACTTGAGTTAGAGAAGCCAAAACCTGAACATTTAAGAAGCTGAAACTTATTGTAAACATTGGAACAACAGTGGATGAGATTTTCCGCTTTCATAGTTCAGAAAAAGGTTAAAGGTTAACACGTGACAAATTGAAGCAGACAGTGCACAGTTTCCAAGATAAAAGCCATGTGTCCGTATCTGTTATACTAAACAAACTTAAATAGACCGAGGATGACATCACATTGAAACAGACTGAAAGTTTAGAGCAGTACCACTCAGAAGATGCAATAGACATGCATTTAACACACTTAACAAAGACAGAAGAATGGCACATGATGACCAAACTGATGATACTGCTAGTCCTTTCATGAATTATAAGATATACCACCCAAATTTAGAAATAATACCTCAGCATATCATGAATTATAAGATAAGCTGTCTAATTTAAACAACTTTATTTGATTACGACTACACCCACTTAGTATCTGGTTTCAATCTAAACTTGAAGTGACATACACAACATAAGAAAAGATTGATGATTTAAAGCAGCACCACACTGAGGAAGCATTAAGTGTGCTTTTGTTATACATCTTGAGATTCTTATAGGAGTAGGTCCCAGGCGCATGACGATCACTCGTGGTAGTATCATACGAGTTATATAGCATGCCATACAATTCAGAAATACCACAATTAAAATCATTCATGAGGAAATATGAACAACAAAAAACTAGACTAGCTATGACTAGAAATAAGAAAGCTAAGGATCTTATTTTTGTTAGATGCATCAAATACGAGGATGATAAGATTCTAGTGGCAAGTGATATATGAAATAGGATTGAAAATTTTATTTGGATTACCAACTTATAAGAGCATATAAGGCATAATTTCTACTAACCTGTTCAAAAAAAGGAAGTCAAAGAGGTTCTTAAACTTACAAAGGTTGGTAGTTGGTTAGATCATACAGAATTCCTATAGAAGTATGGAAAATTATAAGAGATACAGGTATCACTGGCTTACAAGATTATTTAATAAAATAATGAGAAACCAAAAGATATCTAATCAGTAGAGAAAGAGTACAGTTATACTCATACATAATAATAGGAGAGATTCAAAATTATGCAACTTATCAAGGTATCAAGTTGGTGAGCTATACTATGAAATTATGAAAAAGAACCATTTAATACTGGTTGAAGACAATATCAAGTACAATAGAGAACCAATTTGAAATCATGTCAGGTCCACTATTAAAGTTATTCACCTACTAAAACATCTTACTCAATATTTTAGAGCAAAAAAGAAGAATTTTCATGATATTTAATGATCTAGAAAAAGCTTACTTTGCCAAGAGATATTCTTTGGAGAACCTTGGAGAAGGGAGGTATCCTGTTAGCATATTTCATTTTTATAACAAACATGTATGATGATGAACAAACATGTGAGAACCAACGAAGGAATCACAGATTTTTTGAAGTTAATATTGGATTACATCAAACATCAACTTTGAAGTCAAAATTTATTTATATTGATTATTGAAAAGTTAACAAAACATATTCAAGATGAACTATCTTGGTATATGGTATTTGTCATCATCTTAGTGGATGAGTCTAAAGAAAAGTTAATAGAAAATTGGAACTACGAAGAAAAATATTAGAAAGTAAATGCTTCCGACTTAGTAAAATAAAGACAAAATATATGAAATGCAAGTTTGATTATTTGGTTACTTTAAGAATATATGACTTAAAAGAAAGTTTTAAATAAGTAAAGTTAGTTTTTTAGAGTGGTAGAAAAATTGATGGAGATGTTATAAATAAAACTAATGCATATTGGTTAAAATGAAGAGGTGCAAAGAAGATACTTTAAAGTTGGAAGGTAAATATTATAGAGCAGCAATTAAACCCACTATGTTTTATGAAAAAAATGATTGAGTTCTATTGAAAAAAGAATCCATGTACCTGACCCCATCAACTATGGGAAAAGGCTTAGTTGTTGTATTTACTTTACAATGCAAAGATTCTCACTCAAAAAAGATGAAGGAAAATCAAAATTTTGATAGAAAATTTTGAACACCCACCTTCCGCAAGAAACTCAGCATGTTTTAGATCAAGACCACACTACTTATTCAGTAAGCAAGAACTAAATAATTCTTTTCACACCAATATCAAATTGGATAGATGCCAAAGGTTGCTGCTCGACTTGTTTGGAAGGGAGTCCATCATGTGTTTAATTTAAACCAAAAGGTTCATCATAGAGTTCGCAAAGATACTTAGGAAGCAACCATGGAGAACGCAAAAGGTTCAATAAGTCTTGTCATTGCTCATATGGTTCGCTCAATTGACATCGGAGAAGAGAACATAACATTGAACGAACAAAAAGTGGAAGTTTGATTATCAAACATATCAAATGGATCCCAGAAAGAGAAAAAGGAAACAAGACTAAGTTTCATAGCTCACAGTAAATTCATCTGGATCAATCAACGGATTGCTTCATCGCCTTCCTCGCGATCCTAACATTGTCATACTCGAACTTAAGCACATTCTGAATATGCGACGTATCTTTGATATACAAGAACCTCCCAACCGCGCTCTCTTCAATCGCCGGGAAGTACCCTACAAGCACGGAATTCACTATCCAGAACCAGATTGCCCCGAGACCGCTCCCGAGGGCGGCTCCGGCGAAGACCTGGCCCACGGTGTGGTACCCCAAATATACTCTAGAGTACATGGTGAGGACGGCGAGCGGCCACGGGAGGACGACGATCGCGAGACCGAAGGCATGGCGAATCCGGCCGATTCGGAGAAGGGTGAAGTAAATGGCGAAGAAGAACATGTACGCAGAATGGCTGGAGGGCCAACCGTGGGAGTCGCAGGCCTCGAGGACGAAGCAAGTTTCCGGGCGGGATTGCTGGACGAATGCCTTGATGTATTCGTTGATGAATTGGGAAATGATGAGGCCGACGGCGAAGAAAATGGGGTGAAGCTCTCGCCGGAAGATGAAGTGTGGAACGAATCCGCCGAGGCCAATGAAGACGGGGAGGAGAGAGATCCACGCCAGAAAATGGCCGAGTTTGTCGCCCTTGTGATACCGGACGTGCGTTAGCGTCACTGCCTTCAAGGCCATCCTCTCTCTCTCTCTCTCTCTCTCTCTCTCTAGACATCCATTTGTTCTTGGTGTTTATTTATAGGAGTGCAGAGAGGTTGAGAAAGAGTTGAGAGGGAACGGACTACTCTGGTTGTTGTCGTTGTGGTTGATGGTGGTGGTGGCGGCTACGACGCCGGAAGACTTGCAGACCCACGTACGCTATTCATCGCACAGACACTTTAACGTGACTCGTGATCCCTCTTTTGCAATCTTGTGAACAAATAACGTATCCCGTGTCACTGCGCGTGTCATGGTTTTGCATGTGGCACTTGTGGACGCATCTCTTTTCGTGTTGTGACGAGCTCATTCACGTTTAGTTCGTGATTGAACTGAACACGAGCTTGCTCATCAAGTTATAAAAGCCGAACACGAGTAATTGGAGGTACAGTTGACCTCGAATACAGATAATTAAGCTCGACTTGACTCCTTACGAAAATGCTTTGCTTAGAGCTTTAACTTGTCAGGCTCATTCAAGCTCGATGCAACCAAGATTAACTTGATCAAGCTTTTGCTAAGATCGAGGTTAGTGAGCTTCCATACGATTGAGCTTGACTGAGTTTGAAAATGCTTTGTTTCAACGGATACCCAAGGAATCTTTAGGATACTTAGCACAATAATCTCAAGTATCCACAACTTGCACCATCCTTAATGAACAATCTCGTCGGCCCAAGCAGCGGCTCTGTTGCTGGTACAAAATTGACTTTTTGCAACAAATGACAGAATAATTTTGCAGGTCTAAACTGCCAGAATATATCGGAAAGCAATTTCAGAGGATCTAACAATTGGAAATGTAAAAACAACTGCCAAATATACTTTATCGACGGTTGTCCTGTAATTTCTGATGATTTGACAAACCGTTGGCAATGGTCATGCAAGATTTTTCAACAGTTTTAAATATATGAAACTACCAAAAATGTAATAAGTATTTACAGCGGTTTCTGATAAGTATTTGCAGGACACACCATGGAGTCCCTGGATGCAATGGACTGATGAAACTGCTTGCCATAGATGTCTTCAGACACTCTTCATTTAATGTGTTTATATCAAGTTGGTCCCTTCAGCCGGCTTGTAGATCATTTTGTTGACCTCTGAAAACAACGGGATGAGCTATGGCTACAGATTTTTGGATGATTTGTTTGTTGGTTAGGGAGGCCTAAGAGTTGCTTTACTATTCAGCTTTTGAAATATTTTTACAGCAACTAATTTTGTCAAGTTGGTCCCTTCATAGTGTTGTCTCTTCCTTCTTCATATGCCTAGACTGCTTGATTCATCAACAACTTATTTTATCTTTTAAAATTGCAGCACATTATTTTCATGCATTGGCTTGGGCATGGATTCAATTATGGTTGTGGACTTATGAGAATATTTGTTACTCCTTTGGTGTAGATCGATTGTAAGTGGTTGAAGTTGTGTCTCTTGAAGTGTGATTCTCTTATTTTCTCTTTTTTATTGATGGTTTTACAAAAAATTTACAATAGGGTACCAAGGGAGGTTCTTTAGAGAACGAAAAAAGAGGTGTCTCATTGACATACATAAACCTTATAAGAGACATGTATGATGGTACAAAAACATGTGTGAGGACTCATGAAAGAATGACAGACTTCTTTGAAGTTAATATTGGGTTACATCAAGGATCAACTTTAAGTCCATACTTATTTATAATGGTGATTGATGAGTTAACAAAACATATTCAAAATGAAGTACCTTGGTGTATGTTATTTGCAGATGACATTGTTTTAGTGGAGTAGTCTAAGAAAAAAATTAATAGAAAATTAGAACTATGGAGAGAAACATTAGAAAGTAAAGGCTTCCGACTTAGTAGAACAAAGGCAAAATATATGGAATATAAGTTTGAACATTTAGTTACTTAAGAGGACATAGAAATTAAAGTTGGTACACATTGCATCTCCCAAAAAGAAAGTTTTAAATACCTAGGATCAATTTTTCAGAGTGATGAAAGAATTAATGAAGATGTTATGCATAGAATTAATGTTGGTTGGTTAAAATGAAGAGGAGTATAAGGTATTCTTTGTGATAAGAAGATGCTATTAAAGTTAAAAGGTAAATATTATAGAGCAACAATTAGACCTGACATGTTTTATGGTTCTGAGTGTTGGGCAGTTAATCATCAACATGTACAAAAGATGTGTGTGACAGAAATGAAGATGTTGAGATGGATGAGTGGTCATATAAGAAAAGACTGTATATATAATGGGGTTATTAGAAACAAATTAGGAGTGACACCAATAGAGGATAGAATGAGAGAATATCATTTAAGATGGTTTGAACATATAGAAAGAAGATCAAAAGAAGAATCTGTAAGAAGGTATGAAAAACTAGATTTTGAAAGTATTAAAAGAGATAGATGAAGACCACAAAAGTATTGGAAAGAAACAATAAAGAATGATCTAGCTTATTGTTTGTTGATGGCATTGGTAAACTCTGTTCATGTAAGGGTCACCCTTGCATGGTGGATCCCAAGCTTGAATAAAGGAGGAGGGTTGCGTTAGGCTTCTAATAGCCAACATAAAATTTTGTCGAATTTTTATACCATAGATTATACAAATTATAAGCATTACCTTGGGTGTCTCCTCTTACCGATATACTGCAAAGCTCGAATACAATAAAAAGTAAGGGTCTCTATATTTTCACACGGATATAGTGAATCAATTGAAGATAGGGTTCTCACATCTTGGATGGGTATGGATAAAGAAGTTAGTTCCCCTACATTGTCACCAAGATGTAGTGAACAAATTGCAAAGAGGGTCTCTGCATTTTCAGTATGAACGAATACGGGGGTAAGGAAGCTAGTCTTCGATAGTAAGATTTGTATTAGTTCTTGAATATCAAACTATGATTCGGAGAAAGATTCATATCCTATGTTTACAAGAGACAAAATGGGTTGGAGAAAAAGCAAAGAAAATTGAGGTATAAGTTTTAAATTATAGTACCAAAAAAAGAAAAAGGCTTGAAACAAATTTAGTATTATCATAAATTAAGATTTAACGGATAGTTTATTAGACATACAACGATATGGTGACCGAATCATAACGTTTAAATTAGTGATAGGAGCACTTGAATATAGTTTGTGCTTAGACACCCCAAGTAGGATTACAAGATAGTATAAAGATAATTTTTTTAAAGGAGTTAGATAAGGTGATTCAAAGAAATCCACAAAGGGAGATGATTTGCTTAGGAGGAGACTTAAATGGACATGTGAGTAAAGAGACATTAGGATATCAAGGTATTCATGGAAACTTTGATTTTTGGGATACAAATGAGGAAGGTAGGAAGATTTTAAATTTTGCTATGGCATTTGATCCATTTATAGTTAATACAATCTTAAAAAAAACGAGATGAACATTTAATTACTTATAAGGGTGGCTTATCACAAACACAAATTGATTATTTTGTTTGTAAGAAAAAAGATAAATCGTGTTGTAAAGATTATAAGGTAATTTCAGAGAAAGTTTAACCACCCAACATCCACTTTTAATTATGGATTATAAAAAAAAAAAGTGGACAAAGAAAAGAGTGCATCAAGCTATTCATACTAAATTATGGAACCTCAAAAGCGATAAAGAAAGTATATTTAAACATAAAGTCCTTAAAGGAGATGCTTGGAATTATGTTAGTACACCTTGTGATATATGGAACAATATGACTATATATATTAGAAAAGTGGCGAAAGATGTATTAGGTGAATCTACGGGAGGTATACCGATACAAGAAGAAGCTTGGTTGTGGAGTGAAGTAGTACAAAATAAAATCAAGGCAAAGAGGGCATGTTACAAATTACATTATGTTAAGAAGACTAGTAAAAGTTTAGAGGCCTATAAGAAAGTGAAAAAGAAGTGAAAAAGGTCATCAGTGAAGCAAAAGGTAAAATTTGAGAAGATTTATATAAAAAAACTCAACTCAAAAGAGGGTGAAAAAAATATTTTTAGAATATCTAGGGCTAGAGATAAGAAAACTAAGGATCTTAATTTTGTTAGATGCATCAAAGACGAGGATAAAAAAATTATAGTGGCAAATGATGATATAAAAAATAGATGAAAAAACTATTTTTATAAGATTTTAATTAAAATAAAGATGTTAGTCTTAACTTAGGGGAGTTAGCCAAATCAGAAAAATATATAAACACCAATTTCTACTCACGTATTTAAAAGAATGATTTGTTTAGGAGGAGACTTAAATGAACATGTTAATAAAGAGGCATTAGGATATCAAGGTATTAATGAAAACTATGGTTTTGAGGATATAAATGAGGAAGGTAGGGAGATTTTAAATTTTGCTATGGCATTGTATCTCTTTATAGTCAATACATTCTTTAAAAAATGAGATGAACATTTAATTACTTAAAAGAGTGGCTTATCACAAACACAAATTGATTATTTTGTTTGTAGGAGAAAAGATAGATTGTGTCGTAAAGATTACAACTTAATTTCAAGAGAAACCTTAATCACCCAACATTGACTTCTAGTTATGGATTTATAAGTAAAACGTGGAAAAAAAAATTAGTGCATCAAGCTATTTAGACAAAATGGTTGAACCTCAAAAGCAAGAAAAAAGGTATATTTAAACAAAAAGTCCTTCAACAAGATGCTTGGAACTATATTGGTACACATTGTGATATGTGAAACAACATGATTATACATATTAGGAAAGTGGCGAAAGATGTATTAGGTGAATCTAATGGAGGTGTACTGGCACAAAAACAAGTTTGGTGGTAGAGTGAAGTGGTTCAAGATAAAATTAAGGCAAAAAGGGCATGTTACAAATTACATTATACTAAGAAGAATAGTAAAACTTTAGAGGATTTTAAGAAAGTAAAGAAAAAAGCAAAAAATGTGAGTAAAGCAAAAGCTAAAATTTAAGAGGATTTATATAAAAAGCTAAACTCAAAAGAGGGTGAAAGAGATATTTTTAGGTTAGGAGGTAGAAATAAGAAAAATAAGGATCTTAATTTTGTTAGATGAATCAAAGACGAGGATGAAAAAGTTATAGTAGCAAATGATGATATAAAAAATAGATGAAAAAATTATTTTTATAAGTCTTTTAATGAAAATAAAGATGTTAGTATTAGCTTAGGAGAGTTAACCAAATCAGAAAAGTATATAAACCCCAATTTCTACTCACGTATTTAAAAGAATGAAATCAAAGAGGTTCTTAAACATATGAAGGTTGGTAAATTTATAGGACGAGATAATATTTTTATAGAAGTTTGGAAAATCCTAAGAGAGACAAGAATCACTTGGCTTAAAAGACTATTTAATAAAATATGAAGAAACCAAAAGCTACCCGAGGAATGGAGAGGGAGTACACTTATACCCATATACATGAACAAGGGAGACATTTAAAATTATGTGAATTATCAGGGTATCAAGTTAGTATTCTAGTGGCAAATGATGATATAAGAAATAGATGGAAAAACTATTTTTATAATCTTTTTAATGAAAATAAAGATGTTAGTATTAGTTTAGGAGATTTAGCCAAGTCAGAAAAGTATATAAACCACAATTTCTACCGACGTATTCAAAAGAATGAAGTCAAAGAGGCTCTTAAATATATGAAGAGTGGTAAATCGGTAGGACCAGATAATATTCCTATAGAAGTTTGGAAAATACTAGGAGAAATAGGAATCACTTGGCTCACAAGACTATTTAATGAAATATGGAAAAACTAAAAGATGCCCGAGGAATGGAGAGCAAGTACACTTATACCCGTATATAAGAACAAGGGAGACATTCAAAATTGTGTGAATTATCGAGGTATCAAGTTAATGAGTCATACTATGAAATTATGGGAAAGAATTATCGAACGTAGGTTAATACAAGTATCAAGTACAACACAGAACCAATTTGGATTTATGCCAGGTAGATCTACTATTGAAGCGATTCACCTTCTGAGACGTCTTATGGAATATTTTAGAGTAAAAAAGAAAGACCTTCACATAATATTTATTGATCTAGAAAAAGCTTATGATAGGGTACCGAGGGAGGTTCTTTGGAGAACTTTGGAAAAAAGAGGTATCCCATTGACATATATTAACCTTATAAGAGACATGTATGATGGTGCAAAAACATGTGTGAGGACTCATGAAGGAACGACAGACTTCTTTGAAGTTAATATTGGGTTACATCAAGGATCAACTTTAAGTCCAAACTTATTTATAATGGTGATGGATGAGTTAACAAAACATATTCAAGATGAAGTACCTTGGTGTATGTTATTTGCAGATGACATTGTATTAGTGGAGGAGTCTAAGGAAAAAGTTAATAGAAAATTGGAACTATGGAGAGAAACATTAGAAAACAAAGGCCTCCAACTTAGTAGAACAAAGACAGAATATATGGAATGTAAGTTTGATCATTTGGCTACTTCAGAGGACATAGAAATTAAAATTGGCACACATTGCATTCCCCAAAAGGAAAGTTTTAAATACCTAGGGTCAATTTTTCAAAGTGATGGAAGAATTGATGGAGATGTTACACATAGAATTAATGCTGGTTGGTTAAAATGGAGAGGAGCATCAGGTATTCTTTGTGATAAGAAGATACCATTAAAATTAAAAGGTAAATATTATAGAGCAGCAATTAGGCCTGCCATGTTTTATGGTTCTGAGTGTTGGGCAGTTAATCATCATGTACAAAAGATGTCTGTGACAGAAATGAAGATGTTGAGATGGATGAGTGGTCATACAAGAAAAGACCGTATACATAATGAGGTTATTAGAAACAAATTAGGAGTGGCACCAATAGGGGATAAAATGAGAGAACATCATTTAAGATGGTTTGGACATATAGAAAGAAGATCAAAAGAAGAACCTGTAAGAAGGTTAGAAAAACTAAATTTGGAAAGTATTAAAAGAGGTAGAGGACGACCACAAAAGTATTGGAAAGAAACAATAAAGAATGATCTAGTTTATTGGGAGTTAACTGCTAACATGGCACACGATAGGGATCTGTGGAAACAAAGAATCCATGTAGCCGACCCCGTCTAGTATGGGAAAAGGCGTAGTTGTTGTTGTTGTTGTTGTTGTATCAGGGTATCAAGTTAATTAGTCATACTATGAAATTGTGAGAAAGAATTATCGAACGTAGGTTAAAATAAGTATCGAATACAATAGAGAACCAATTTTGATTCATGCAAGGAAGATCTATTAATCAAAAGAAGTACATGTAAGAAGGCATGAAAAACTAGATTTTGAAAGTATTAAAAGAGGTAGAGGATGACTACAAAAGTATTGAAAAGAAAGAATAAAGAATGATCTAGTGTATGTTGAATTAACTGCTAACATGATACATGATAGGGCTATATAGAAACAAAGAATCCATGTAGCCGACCCCGTGTAGTATGAGAAAAGGCTTAATTGTTGTTGTTGTTTGTTGTTGATGGTGTTGGTGGTAGGATAGCTCTTAGCTGCACATAATTTTTATCTTCTTAGTTCAAAAATTCTACAGTTAAATGTTAGCATGGCACATGATCAAGCTCTATGAAAATAAAGAATGTTATACCTCACCTTATATAATATGGGAAAAGGCTTAGTTGTTATCGTTGTTCAAAAATCTAACAACTTAGTTTATATCTTTCTTCTTTCTCTCATAGATGTGTCACCTCATTATTGAATAGTTACCAATTACCTTAATCCATATATTTCCTTAAACATACTCTTAGATTTTGATTGATATGCCAGTATTGGTTTGTATTGATGTGTAGATTTGCAATTAAAAATAGTTTTGAGAGATTTGCCTGATTCTTGCTTCATGTATTTTCTAATGAACATTTCTATGTTTTGATGGAGAATTTTGAGAGATGTGTAACTTTAGTAAAGTTAGTCACATAGATCAATGCTTAATTATAAATATGTTTCATTGGGCACTACATGTATTACTATGTTTGTCAAATAGACAAAGTAGATTTAGTTCTTTTACCCTTGAATACTAACAATTTCTTAAGTGTGGTTCTATGTATTTATTGTCCTTTAAATCTTATAATTCTACGCTCAATCCCATATTTGTGTTTATATACTTTGACTATATACCACATATTTAAAAAAAATATGGACCACATATGTGGGGAAGCATCATATGCCTACAAAAGAGGAATGAAATTTGGAGCACCTAGCAGGACAAGGAGAGAGAATTTAGAGCATGTTAGAGATTTACTTACTCTAATTTCATCCATATAAAATCGAATAACATTGTTAGAGGATGCCTTTAGAGATCTTTTTGAATCATTTGTCACTCTACAATAAAGAATGAATGCTTAAGTAAATCTTTTATATTGTGATGAAAGTATATATGTATGTATGTTGCTTTTGATTATAACTTCAAATATACATACAAAATCATGACAAACTTATCTTTTAGTTCATAGAGATGCGCCACATGATGCCTGACTTAGTAGGATCTCTCAGTTGTGTGCAATAATGATCATTGTAGATAATTATTTATACTTATAGTAATCCTTCATTCTCCCACCTTTTTGAAACTCTATGTAATCATCTATGTATGTGACATTTGAGACAATGTTCTATATGAGAAGAGTTCTTTGTTATATTGCTTCTTATACTAGTGACTATTTTGAGAATATTGTTTCACATAAAGCTTTTACCATTGAATTCTAAGATTGTTAGAGAATATAAGAAATCTGAATTTCTAGTTATATATTATTTTGATAATGGTGGTCATTTATATCTCTTAATACTTACCATGTTTTAATGTGCTATTACAGGAACCGCAGAATACAAGAAATGTTAGAGATGATCTACCACGACCTCTCAAACATTAGAATTTTCTTCAAGATAAACATTAGATATTGGTCTTACTTATATTCGGCCCATATGGCATTTATATACTCATTTTCACATTGGCCCAACTATTTGGCTATGTTAAACTTGATATATTTCATATTTAGTCCATATGACATTTGTGTATCCTTAACTTTAGTATATGTCATATGGTGGTCATTTGTACTCATTTTCATATTGGTCTTACTTATATTCTGCTCGTATAAGTTTTTGGTGTTGCCTTTTTAGCTAATCAATGCGCCTACTACCTTTTGTCAACATATGAATGAGGTGTTGCATGGGTATATCAACGATTTTGTGGTGGTATATCTCGATGACAATCATCTACAACTGGGACTTAGAGGAGCATGTCTGACATCTCTCTCGAGGTTGCGAGCACGTATACTATGTGTGAAGAGAGAGAAGTGCGAGTTTGTAAATAACTTGAATTACTTTCTTGGACTATATTATTGGTGGGGGTTAGATTCGTATGGACCCCTAAAAAGTAAATGCTATCAAAACTTTGGAAGCACTACACACTATGAGTAAGTTTAGGAGTTTCATTTTCTTAGCCTTTAACTATGTATCCTTCGAGTTATTGCATATATATGATTTTATATAAATCTCCATTTAGAAGAGCAGTCTTTACATCTAATTGATGTAAATCCAAATCATAATATGCTGATATTGCAAAGATTATCTTTATGAATGCAAATTTCGCAGTTGAAAAATATGTCTCAACATAATTTATCCCTTCTTTTTGTGAAAATCCCTTTGCAACCAACCTCACTTTAAACTTTTTGATAGACCCATCGACTTTATATTTATTTTCAGAACCTATTTATAGCCTATAACTTTCCTTTCTTTTGGTAAATCAGTCAATTCTCATACTTGATTTTTCTCAATGTATTAAATTTTTTCATCCATGACTTTTTTTTATTCTATTGATTTAGATGAGTCAATAGCCTCCTGATATGTGAAGTTATCAATCAATTCATCTAAATCCACTGAATTACATATTTTATGTGCAATGTAAGTGTGATAATCCTTTAAGTAGGATGGTATGACCCTAGGTCTTTTATGTTCACTTAAAGTTTCTATTTAATCAGGAAGATCATCTATGGGTTCAAATGATGGATCTAGATCGATTAGGTCATCAACACATTTATCATCATTCTCAAGGATGTCATTCTTACTATCCTCTAAGAATTCAATATCCTTGTTTTCTATTACTATATGGTCCTTATCATAAAACTGATATCCTTTAATCTTTTAGGATATCGAGCTACTATCGAATTTTCAAAAACTTTTCAAAAATGGTAGTTTAACTCATTGAATTATTGAAGAAAGGTTCTACTTAAGAATGGACTTGAAAGTGCATGGAGGAGGCCTTTGAAGATAAGGTCATGGTGTGCCAAGAACGGGTGCTTCACTTATTGGATTTCGCATGACCATTCATAGTGCATACAAATGCAAGCGATCGAATTCTAGGAGACATCTTTTCACAACATGGCCATCCTATTACTTTTGAGAGTCAAAAACTCAAAGAGTTTGAAACTCGATATCTCACACATGAGAGAGAATTACTAGCCGTGGTTTATTGTCTTCATCTTTGGAGAGTATATCTTTTGGGATCTTATTTTACGGTTGTCACGAACAATGTGGCAAACACTTTTCTCAAAACGCAAAAGAAATTAACTCCAAGAAAAACCCGATGGCTAGTTAATTGAAGAATATGACTTTTATTGGGTATATCGAATGGGGAAGGAGAATTTTGTAGTTGATGCCCTCGACCAGAAGTGAACCAAGGAGGTCTTGGTACCATGCCTCAACTCAAAAGTGATATGGTGCAGAAAATCAAGCAACTTATCGAAGAAGATCTCTCATACAAGCAAATTCATGAGGAAGTCACTAGTTCCACTAGAATACATGAGATCTAAAATGATGTGGTATAGACTAAGAGTAGGTAGCTCTTAGTTCCTCAGGATGTGTGAAATTCACGACTTAGCATATGCAAGACATCCCACGATTGAGAGAACCATCACTCTCTTGGTGTACACGTACTATTGGTTTCAAATGGCATACAAGGTAGCTGACTACATATGTGCTTGTCCTATATGTGAGGAAGACAAGGTGAAGCACATGCGACCAACCGGGTTGTTTGAGCCCCTTCCGATTCTATATAGGGCATAGAGAATTATTTCCATGGATTTTATTTCAAGGTTTCTTAGGGTAGATGGTCTTGAAACGATCCTTGTGGTATTCTCCAAATATGGCATCTTCATATCATTATCTCGAGAGTGAAGCATTAGGGAGACAACGTACTTTTTCTTACGCCATATAGTGAAGTATTTTGACATTCCAAAAGAGATCATACGTGACCATGATACATGTTTCACAAACAAGTTTTGGACAAAACTATTCTGTATGATGGGCACCTAATAGCTCTTCTCTTCTGCTCATTATTCCCAAATGGATGGTCAAACTGAGAGATTGAACTCTATGTTTGAGGAGTACTTGCACCATTTAAATGATAACCAGCCAGAAAAACTGGGTATCATTGTTTGGGGTAACATAGTATAGCTACAACTCATATTGAAGCTCTTCCACAAAGATAAGTCCCTTTGATCTAGCGATGGGTAGGCAACCGCTTGATCCATTAACCAAAGCTCTTTGAACTAAGGTTCATGAGCTACCATATATATAAAAAGGCATGTGGGATTATTCCACTCATCAATATGGTATTAAACTTTTTCTCTTGATCTCCTCATGCTCACTTATATGTGACTCATATTTTGGACTTTTATATTAATCAAGGATATATCAAATGAATATATAGGGATACTTAACATGAACTAAATGAAATTAAAAATTGTATCATATGTATTTAAAACTTTTCTTGTGAGGGATGCAATGTGTGCTAGTTATAATTTCTAGGTCCTCTAAAGTACCCAAATGATCAAACTTACATTCCATATATTTTGTCTTTGTTTTACTAAGTCGTAACTCTTTACTTTCTAACTTTTTTCTTAGACTCATCTACTAACACAATATCATTTGCAAATAACATACACCAAGGTACTTCATCTTAAATATGTTTTGTTAACTCATCAATGACCAATATAAATAAATATGGACTTATCCTTGATGTAACCCAATTCAAAAGAACCTATCATTCATTCATGAGTCCTCACACATGTTTTTGCACCTTTGTATATGTCTCTTATAAGATTTATGTATGTAAATGGGATACATCTCTTTTCTAAGGTTTTCTAAAGAACATTTTTTGACACACTATCATAAGCTTTTTCTGGATCAATAAATATCATGTGAAGGGTTTTTTTTTGCTCTAAAATGTTTCATAAGACGTCTAAATAGGTAGATCGCTTTAATAGTAGATATACTAGGCATTAATCTAAATTGGTTATCTATTATAGTTGACACTTGTCTTAACCTACGTTCGATAATTCTTTCCCATAATTTCATAGTATGACTCATTATCTTGATACCTCAATAATTCACACAATTATGAATGTCTCCCTTGTTCTTATATATGGGCATTACTCGCTCTCTATTCCTCAAGCATCTTTTAGGTTGTTTATATTCCATTAAATAGTCTTGTGAGCCAAGTGAGTCCAATCTCTCCTAGGATTTTTCATACTTCTATAGTGTCAGATCCTATAGATTTAGCAACCTTCATATATTTAAGAGCTTCTTTAATTTCATTTTTTAAATACACCAATAGAAATTATGGTTTATATACTTTTCTGATTTGGCTAACTCTCCTAATCTAATACTATTATTTATATTTTTATTAAAAAACTTATAAAAGTAATTTTTTCATCTATTTTTCATATCATCATTCGCCACTAGAATCTTTTCATCCTCATCTTTGTTGCATCTAACAAAAGTATGATCCTTAGTTTTTTTATCTCTAGCCTTAACTATCATAAAAATATCTTTCACTTTCTTTTGAGTTAAGATTTTTATATAAATCCTCTCAAATTTTGGCTTTTACTTCACTAATAGTCTTTTTCGCTTCTTTCTTTGCTTTTTTATACGCCTCTCAAATTTCATTAGTCTTCTTGGCATAATGCAATTTGTAACATACAACAACATTTAGAGAAAATGTTTTATAAAGCAAAAAGTGGGAAAGAAGGGTAAGATGGCAAGATAACAACTTCAAGCGATACATGGTCTATAGACAAAATGAAGGCATTAGGAAACTTACCACCCAAAGAAGGGCACGAGGATTTCTAGTAGTGATGTTATCTGTCACCAACTTGAACCCTTGAGGTGCATCAACTATTTCAACGATGGTCATTGCACCAAGTAAGAAAAACACTATTTAACTGATGGCAACAGATGCATGGGACAGTTCTCCCACAACACTATTTAACTCACCAACTTCTAATGTAGAAGGAGACTATAAAGAAAAGTAAAGCGAGTTCCACTAAGGTACACATGATAACAATCTCTGTTGAAACAGAAAGGTCTATAAATCACAGCATTATCTAGCAGATGTCCTAGAGTAACTTATATGATATAGAGTGAATAAAACCAGTATTGTTCGATCCGTATCATATCGTGTATCGTTTTGATCGATGATACGGGTATATCGTATCGTAGCGTATCATACTTTAATATTAAAAAAATAGTAAAAATTTAAAAAAAAAATTAAGAAAATTTTGATAATTGAAAAGAATTCATATAATGCAAAGTTTAGTACATATTGATCACTCACCATTGAACAATTGAAAAAAATTACATATTTTGAAGTAAAAAATAAAATACATTTACATTTACATATTGTAATGAGGATCATCAACTAAATAATCTTCATCTTCTCCTTGTTGAAGATCTTTACCACATTCTGCTTCAAAATCAAAATCAAAATCTTTATCTCCTTGATCATGTTTTTTCGCTCATTCCAAATTAATCCATGCAATGTTTTCTTCAGTTAGGAGGGTATTTTCTTTGTTATCTTCCATAATCTAGTCTTCTAATATATCAAAATTATCCAAACTTATTGGATCAAATTGGCTTTCTTCTCTATTTACCTTTTTTAATTACCCACAAGAAAGAAAGATAAGTAATTAGTAAATAATATTAACAATTGAAGTCAAACAATATATTGAATTGAATCTTTAAGTACTAACTAATACAAGATTACCTTTCGCGAAGCCACATGTTACAACGGATGAAAATTAAGTCATTCGGTCGCTTATGGTTCAACCTGTTGCGCTTTTTTATATGAATGTGTTCAAAGACACTCTAATTCCTTTAACAACATATTGCACTATAGGTTTGGCTCAAAACTCTTACTACAAAATCTCTAAGGTTTGGGCAATCACTTGCAAACCTATTTCACCAAACATTTGTAGAAAAAGGTAAATATTAGAGACTTAATCTAGAATAATATAAGATTTAAGAAACTTAAATATGAAGATAAACAATTTACCTGAGAGCATATTAGTGCAGTTGTGAATTGCTACAAGCAAACCTATTAAGTGAAGAGCATTATCATAGACATCTCTCGATGTATAGCATGTGCTCTACTCTCATCAAGGACTAATCTATCTATACAATCATTGATGCCTCGATTAACCTCACAATCCCTTTTGAAGCTTGCTGAATACCTGAATGTTGGGTTTAGATAATATGTTGCTGCATGAATAGGCTGATGTAATTGTTTATTCCATCTATTATCTATAATTTTTCACATGGGCACATAATCTCTCTTTTTTCCATTAAAATTATTTCTAATAGCTTCTTTTGCCCTATTCATGGCTTCATAAAGGTAGCCCATAGATGGTTTCTCCTCGCTATTAGCCAATCTCAAAATCTTCACTAAAGGACATGTAATCCTTAATAATCTAACACATGCATTCCAAAATGTACTCTTTAATACTGTCTCTCAAATCTCATTCAACTTTTTATTTCTTCTATTTTGGGGCAACTCTACAAATTGTTGTCGCTCATTTGAGAAGAACATTCTCTTCAAGGCTTGCTTCTGTCTCACAATAATCTATACAGATAAGAAATTAGTTGCAAACCTTGTTGCAGTTGTACGAAAAAACTCTGCACCATCTGTATATCTCCTCATCATACACAATACAAAAGTATGGTTGTAAATAAATTTGGTGATATCTTGGCAACACTAAGTTGTTGCCTTTATCTCATCCATCTCACCAATATCCTCAAGAATAAGATCTAAATAATGGGTTGTTTATGGTGTCCAATAGAAAGTTTCATAAGTATTTGCTAACTCCTTCCTAGAGTCTTTATAGTTAACTACATTATTTGTAATCAATTGAACTAGATTGTTTAGCCTAATCTCACATATCACCTTATCAAACTCTTGTCTTAAGATCTTTGTAGTGTGTCTCTCCTCTGACATGTCTAGAGATATCAAAAACATAAGTCTTTTAGGATAGTAAAAAAAAAGTTTAATAAGGTCCTTCATCGCCTATCTGTCCATCCGTATGTCATGATAGTACATCCTGTCTCCTTCCATGACTCTGTCAAAGTCAAACAATATTCTTGCACTTCAATGACAGTTTTATCTAATATCTTTTCTCTCAACTTTTGATAAGACGATATCTTGTATCTTGGACCAATATTAGCAATTGCATCTACCATTACTTGAAAATGAAAACAGTTTGCTGCATTAAATGAAATGCATGCATTATAAAATCTTTTGTTCACTACAAGGTCTGCCTGATTATATAGTTGTTCTGAATCCATAGTAGCACGAATTCTAGGTTGAGCATCAGGTGTAGTGGTAGGAAAAAAAAATGAATGTATGCTAGAACTAGCTCTTCCTCTATTCCTTTATGAGCTTCTTCTTCTATAACTTCCACTTACAAAATCTTCAACAACCATCTTTTCCCTGTTTGGTGGTCGAGAACTACTACTACCAATCTCTGTTCTACTAGGAATATTATCAGTGAATCCAATAACATCATCATCATCTTCTTCAAACATCCTTAAATCATCTTTTTGTTGTCTCCTCTCTTATATGCTCTTAATCATATGAAGACATTGACATTTAATGCCTTCTAGCAAACTTCTAACTATGTCCGTGTAAGGAGCAACTTCTTTACTAGTCCCTGCTAAGTGGTGCTTCAATCATGAAATTCTACCACTAACCACCTTTTCATAAAACTAACATATGATATTTAATTTGAAACCCTCAATTGTTGTATCCCACTACCATATTGAATCATGAGACCAAGATTGGGAGTCTCTAACACCTCTTCCCGCTATCTCAATTCAGTACTTCAATTTAATAAAAAATCTGAAAATAAAAACACTTTATAAATCCTTAATCTTCACATATAACACTCAAATAAAGTGTCTCCTACTTCATGAATATAATAAAAACCACATCCACACACTTAATAACTTCATATTTTATCATTCAAAAAAAGAAAAACACAAATAACACCAAAAAATAATAACTAAAAAGAAAAAATTTAGAAAAATACTCAAAATATACCACAATATGAGTTAGGATGTTTGCACGGACACTATAGAGCACTTTTTTGGAGCCTTACACCAAGGAGGGGAATAACCACCAGAACATGACTTGAAATGCTCTGAAAAAACCACAGAAACCTGCAAAAATATGGGTTTCTGTTTGGTACGATACAAGCAATACGTGCCGTATCGTTGTTACCCACGATACGATATGTATCGCACTGTATCGTATATCGTACAATATGGTACGATACAGGTAACACTTACTAAAACCATTGGTAAATGTTTATATTTCTAAAAGATGATCAACTAAGCAAACTTTCAAATCATACTCTAGGAACAAAACTACTTTTCAGTGATAAAACTAACACGAAGCAGACTACTTGATGCTGCAAAAATTTAGAAGTTCATGCGGTAACATAGCTTGTATAAACCAATATGAGAAGATGAACATACCCCTATGCTCCGTATAACCCATAAGCATACTGCCATTATGAGCCCCACACCACTTTTATTAAATGCTAGAAACTGTTCGAAAATTATGCCGGCATATCCTAGAGCAAATACGAATGCCATAGAAAGATCCTGCAGCAAAGATAACCTGCAGTTAATAACTTTCCAGATAATGTTGCAGAGAACTATAAGAAAGCACAAATCAAGGCATCATGCCATCCAACTATCTCTCTGAACCTTCAAAAGCGAACAGAAAGTTGCAATAGGTCAATCACCTGGTGTGCAGCTACCCATGAATGGTTAATTGCAACTGCCCCAGCAGCAGATAATGAAAGAATTGAAAGAGCTTTGAACAAGTCAGTTTTTGGCTGGTAGTTGGCTTCAAAATCTAGAGAGCTCATTTCATCAATAGAGCATAAAGGATCACATGTTACAGGTCTTGAGAGGAGTTCCTGTTAAAATGGCAGAAGATTCCATAAGTGCGTACCAAAAATCATCACATAAAATGTAATGGTGGTTTTTAACTATATTGATTTAGAAACTGACAAAGTCAGGAACTCTCAATAAGAAGCACCTAGCTCAAGCGGTTCAAGGTTGAAACCCGTCTATGTTATTATCATGTTAGTCCCATTGCGAAAACAGACAACAAAAATTGTATCAGCCATCTATTATTCTATTGCCGGCTTGTAATGGAATACATGATATGACAGTTTCATATAATAGTATCCAGAGATTTGCCACTCAGACATAAGGTAATCTTTTCTTTTGTCCTTTCCTGAGGGAAGGAGACGAACCGACCTCAATGGAAATCCATGTACAATGAAAGAACCACGGTTCACATACTCGAATTCTACAGTTATTTCTTACATAAATTTCACATAAACCAAGTAGACCTTTGCTTTCATTTCGCTAAATCCGCATCAATTTAAGATACAAAATCAGAACAAACAATGAAGAAAAAGATAGTTACCCCTGCAGTTGAACAATAGTGATTAGTCAATATGGAAGACAGCAACACCCTATTCATCTCCATTAGATAGATAGGACACTCTAGTGACCGCTCTACAAGATCCACAATCTCAAAGAAGGAAAGATTAAGTGAAAGATAGTAACTATGAGCAGGAATCGACTCACCCATACTCCCCATCAACGTTAGAAGGTGGTTTAGTGGAACTCTTCGCTTTCTCCTCAGCCCGACCGATGAAACCGTTCTTCCATCTTCCATGAATAGAGGAAGTACACAATCGATACTTGGAAGGCAGTTTCGGCACCACAGACGAGGGCTGCGAAAACCCACTTGGAGGTTCATGCCATGGTAGAAGTGATCGAGAGCAAGGCGGGCTCCCAAGGAGAAGGGACGCCATGAGAGAGAGAGAGAGAGAGAGAGAGAGAGAGAGAGAGACTAATTCACATTCAGAGTGACAAAATAAAATAACCCCAAGAACAAGTAGCAGTACGAAATTCAAAAAGCTTGTTGAGGATATCCCATCCTCTTTGTCATCAAATTGGCGAACTGTTCTCTTTATTTTTCTTCTTTAATATTATCGGGAAAATTGGATTTTATATGAAGTTTATTTTCTTCCTTAAGAAAATCTGAAAACTCAATTTATTGTTTTTTTCACTTATTCTGTGTGATGATGTTAAACAATGTCAATAGAGTTGGTCTGCAACTCAAATAGCACAAAGCCTGCAGGATTGCCAACTCCGATCTAATATAAAATTTATGGATTCTGCTACATAGATAAATGTTTGTCTTGGGCTTAATATTATATTATTGTTTTCCTTCACAAACAGGATTGCACAGGGTGTCGAACTGAGCATCTTACAAGTTGAAGTCACTCTTCTGCGTCCAACTGGGCACCAATTTAATGTTGTTGGCTGAAATAAATGGATAATGAGATATAGTTTTGCAACGTCCTCAGAGGGTGGAGAAATATATACCTCGCCCCCGACTTGAATATTTGCATATCCATCTCATAGCGATCTTATTGCAAGCATAGTGTTGTACAATAAACTATCAGGATGTCAGTGACAGAATTGTTGAAGTGGATCTGTTACAACTGACGAAAAGATCAATTTCATACTACTAGAAAAAACTTGGTGGGGGCATTAATTAGTGATAAAATGATAGAGACGCGCTTAAAGTGTTGTGCTTCAAGCATTTGAAGAAGGTGCTACGATGCTTCAATGAAAAGGAAACTTTTAAAAGGAAAGAGGACTCCAAAAATTGTTGGAAGAAAACGATAGAACATGACCTTGTTTTAGGAGAGTTAAATGGTAATAAGATACGAGATTGAGCTAAACTTAGAATCAATGCAAAGTGGAATACGTTGGACAATGGGTTATCACTCCCCAGGAAGAATCCTAAGGTAGTTCATTTGAATTTTGGGTTTGGGTTGGATAGTTTGATGTTTGGGTTGTGGAGTTGAGGAGTTGGGTTGTTGGAGAGGTGTGCGGGTTCCCGGATTGATGTGTTTGGTGGGTTTGGGTTTTTGGGGAGTTTGGGTTGTGTTGTCGGGTGTATCTGATGAAAATCTCGACAAGTTCACTTTGGTTTTAACTAGGTCAAGTTCGACAGGTCTCCTTAACGAGAGTGGGCTAAGAAGGACCAAGTCCGACACATTAATTGAGTAGGATGGCGGTTTAGCAATCTTCCTTTTTTGTTACAAGAGAAGGCTGAAGCCTAACACACACATGCACCCTTTGGGAGTCAAACTGCCCACCAACAGCAATGGCGCTAGAGCGCCCTGCCATTGAGCTAATGCTACCAGTGCGGTTTAACGACCTATTTGATACAGGACCCAGTGCACAGCCTTGCTTAGACCTAACTCAAATTTAACAAAACCCATCTCAAAGCAATGTTGGTTCTCATCTTACCGCACCTCACCGCACCCCAGTGGGTGGTTTTAGGTCCAGCCGGGGTTCAATGCTGCCACGATGTTGCCTATACCATGAAGAAGATGCAACTATTATTACGACCGTAATTGTATTAAGCTGGACATCATTAGTGGTTAAACAGACTTAACTAGTAGTCTAGTCTATAGTATTCCCTGATCTTTATTATCTTTAGGGTGTGCCAATTTTGATGATCGAAAATCTCAACGTTTAATTAGGCTTTTAGTTTGGTGCATAAGTCTGATATACCAATAATGGTGGCACATACTTACGAGACAAAACACTTCATATGGCTGCTCAGCAAGCAATGGCTCACCTGTTTAGGGGTTGAGTGACAAGCCAGTCACGGATTTAGAAAATAGTATTAGGGGCGAAGTATATATTTCATGGTGTTAAGGGGAGCGAAGCATGTATCTTAATCATGTATTTGATTGTAAAATGTAACTTTTAGAGTAAAATATCAAATTTTCAGGATGACAGCCGCTCCCACTTAAATTTCTGTAATCCACCCTTATTCACAATATGTCCTCATCTCTCTTGAACTCGAGTGGGCTTTCTCGATGTTCTCTGTAACGTTCCAATAGCGCAACTCTTTTTGAACTTATAAGAAGAATAGAAAAGAGGTACGTATAATCTTTTTTGAGGTTTTCTCGCAATAGGTTTTCTTGCAAGAGGTTTCGCCAAAGAGGGTTTCAGTGTTTTTAAGTTTATTGTGTTTCTCTTCTATGTTTGTCACTGTACGCTGCTTTGTATTTATAGATCAACGCCTGCTCTACCCCTCTCAGATTCCCTACTGGGCTTTCTTTTTTAGAGTCCTTATTCGATCGATTCCGATACTCATCAGTAACTGACCGGCTGTTATGGCCTATTTCCGTAATGGCTACAACAGATAATAGTTGGATGACCGTTCCAACCGTTTCTGTGATAAGGTTGTCGAGAATGGTCACCTTGGCTTTACATCTCCCACATGACTATTCGAGCCAAATGATCTGACATACTCGTTTTTCTCCTACTTTTACAGTGTTTTCCTAGTAATATCATTTCATGATTGTTATTATAATCATTACCTATTGTGTAGTTTTTTACCTACACAACAATCAAACATATCTCAAACCCATGTTTGTAACATATTTTGAGAAAATATCTTCTATTATACCTTTAGTCAAGGGGTCTATTAGCATATCATGAGTTGGCATGTATGAGATGGATATTTCTTTTCTCATAACTATGAACATAGTGGTATTTCACCATTATATGCTTGCTTTTACAGTTGTCAACTTCACTCTTGATTAGAGTAATTGCTGCATTGTTGTCTCAATAAATGACAATTGGTTCGTTTGCTATTTTAGCTTAAAATCTCGTATGAAACAGCTTATCCAAATGACACTTATTGCAACCATACAACACGCCACATACTCAGCTTCTTGTGTATGCAATGCTACACAACTCTATTTCTTACAAGCTCAACAAACAACTCCACCTCTAAATAATAATATTTGACTCGAGGTTGATTTGTTGTTCATATGCTTGAAAACATAATTTTAAGTCTTTTGTTCTTTTGAAATATCTTAAAATCCTTTTCACGACTATCCAATAATGTCATCTAGGATTACTTTGATATCTGCCTAAAAGAACAATAGCAAAGCTAATATTAGGTCTTGTACACAACATAACATATATCAAACTACCCACAGCTTGTGCATAAGAAACATTTGGCTTATCATCTCCTTCACCGAGACAATCAACCTTCCTCAATTTGACCCATTTCGCAATGGGTGTAGAAGCATACTTGCATTCACTCATTTTAAACTTCTTGAGGATATAATTAATATCTCTTTCTTGACTTAGGCATAAGAGTTTAGATTATCTATCTCGAGAAATCTTTATACCTAGATATAGGATGCTTCCCCCATATCCTTCATTTCGAACCTTGAGTTTCACCATGACTTTGTTTTGACAATCATCTCATTGTCATTCTCAATCAACAATATGTCATTTACATATAAATATAAGATAACAAACTGTCTCCTACTATTTCAAACATATACAAAGTAATCAAGCTTATTAGCCACACACCCAAGTTTAATAATGGCATTATAAAAAGTCAAATGCCATTGGTGAGGTGACTGTTTCAGGCCATATAGGGATTTTCTCAACCTATATACTTTGTCTTCTTAGCCTTCAACTATATATCCTTCAAGCTGCTACATATATATGATTTCATCTAAATCTCTGTTTAGGAAAGCAGTCTTTACATTTAACTGATGTAAATTAAAATCATAATATACATATATTGCAAGGATTATTCTAATGGATGCAAATTTTACAACAGAAGAATATGTCTCAACATAATTTATCCCTTCCTTTGTGAAAAACCCTTTGCAACCAATCTCGCTTTAAACTTTTCGATTGAACTATTGACCTTATATTTCTTTTTAAGAACCCATTTACAACCTATGACTTTTCTTTCTTTTGCAAATCAACTAGTTCCCAGACTTGGTTTTCTCAATGAATTCAATTTCTTTATCCATGACTTTCTTATGTAAGATAAGTGTAATAATCCTTTAAGAAAGATAAAACTGATATTCCTTTAACCCTTTAAGATATCTGATAAATGTACATCTCAAGTACCTACTGTCTAGCTTATCTCTAGACTAATTAAGGATCTTCACATGAGTAATAGATCTCCACCTCTTGAGATGACCTAGGTTGGGTTTTTATTCTAAATCAAATCTCATATGGTATAATGAATACAACCTTACATGGTACTTTATTGAGTATGTATATTGTTGTACTTACTGCTTCTCCCCAAAATATCCTTGGTAAAAAGGCATCTATTAACATTGACTTTGTTATATTTAATAAGGTCTTGTTATATCTTTCAGCTACACTATTTTGTTGAGGTATACTAGGCATTGTATTGTACTTTGAAATACTAAAGTCTTTACAGAATTCCATAAATCGTGAAGTGGTGTATTCACCACCTCTATTTAATCTTAATACTTTAATTGAATGTCCTAATTGATTTTCAACTTCCTACTTATATTTTGTAAATACTTCAAGTGCCTTAGATTTATGTCGTAGAAGATATATATGTATATCTTGAGTAATCATCGATAAAAGTTATGAAATAAATATTTTCTTAATGCGACCTTACTCTGAAGGGTCCACATAAATCATTGTGAATGACTTTCAATAGGGTTATTGCCTTTGTTGTCTCTTTGAAAAAACTTTTCTTGTCATTTTTTCTTATATACAAGCATCACACTTTTTGAAAGTGTTTTCCTTAAATTTACCAATAAGTCAAAGTTGGATAATTTCCTCAACTTTTACAGACTTATATGTCATAGGCGTTTATGTCATATATTCATATCAACATTAAAGGCAAAATCAATATAAGTAGAAGAACTTTCAATTTCATTGACTTTCAAATTGAACAATCCATATTCGACATCAAATTTCCCAAAGAAAAACACTCTCTCATGTTTCCCCACAATCACTTTGCTAAGAACAAACCTAACCTAAAAGCCTTTCTTCACTAAGACTTTGATTGAATGCCCTAATTGATTTTCAATTTCCTGATTATATTTTTTAAATGTTTAAGTGTCTTAGATTTATGTGATAGGATACTATATATATATATATATATATATATATATATATATATCGAGTAATCATCGAAAAAGGTTATGAAATAAATCTTTCCTTGAGGTAACCTTACTCTAAAGGGTCCACATAAATTAGTGTGAATGACTTCTAAAAGGGTTGTTACCTTTGTTGTCTCTTTGGAGAAAACTTTTCTTGTCATTTTTTCTTTTATACAAGCTTCACACTTAAAGTTTTTTTCTCAAATTTGATAGTAAGTCAAAGTTAGAAAATTTTCTCAACTTTTTCTAACTTATATGCCCTAGGTATTTATGCCATACATTCACATCAATATTAAATGCACAATCAATATAAGTAGAAGAACTTTCAATTTCATTAGCTTTCAACTTAAACAATCATATTCTACATTAAATTCCTTGAAGAAAAATACTCTTATGTTTCCACATAGTAACTTTGCTAGGAACAAACCTTATCTCAAAATCTTTCTTCATTAAGGTAGGGACCGAAACCAGATTGCGTCTTATAGATGACATGATCAATACATTAGTTAATACAATTAGTATTTTTTATACAAAAATTCTAAAGCACCTAGTTATCAGAACATTTGAGAAAGTATTATTTTCCATGTATACCTAATGTTCTCTTGGTTTATATTCCTTTAGATCCATTGCTCCTTCCTTATTCTTTGAGATGTGTCTTATCGATCCTCAGTCAATCCACAAACCAGTCACCGAGCGATCCATATATAGACATTCTCATATCACGTAAATTATGTCTTACTTCTCTAATTGTCTGTATTATGAGTTTTTTCCACCACTCTTCTTGTTACACCAACCCCTCTTATAGTGTCTCATTTTTCCACAACTGAAACATTTGACTCGAGAAGCGGTTTCCTGCATTTTCTTAAAAGATTGATCATCCTTTTTTGTTATTTTTGTCAAACCTTTTGTTTGATTTATTTCTTCTTTAGTTGAGTTTGGAGCTTAACCCTATCTCATCTTGTACTACTAGTAATTTCTCTTTCCTATTTTTATTCATGTATTCTTGTTCAATTGCTAGTTTTAGAAACAATTATTAAAGGTTTATTTTAGGCCTTGGTCTAAGGGCAGTAGTGACCATGTTCTATGATGGGAAATAGTGTTCAATATGGTGGATATCTGTATCGATTTTGGGATCACAAATTTTGTTACAACTAAATCTCTTGTCATTACCAGCATATGATTCACATATTTCACTACATTATCTCCTTTCATTTTATAGGAGTTATATTTTTACAATAATAAGTGAACATGTAGTTTAGTTGTAGTGTCATATTTGGTTGTTATTGAGTCAAACAACTCTTTTGCAATCTCAAATTCTTGACCCTTATCAAATCATCACCCATGTATATTAACATGTCCGTTCTTATTATCGTTTCATCTTTTAGAAATGTTTTATATATTTCTCTTTGTTTCTCTATGGCATCAGGAGGTGGTGGACGCACTGTTTCCTTCAGTATATACTCTATACCTTCAATTGTTACAACCAATGGAATTCGTCTTTTCCACGTTTGAAAGTTTAGACCGTTTAACTTTTCTATCTTTGTCAGTTCAGATACACATTTTACAATAAATTTTTATGTGTTTAGCAAAATTAACAAACAGATGGTCTAGAAGGAAAACATTTACCAAGCAATAAACAACATATAGCAGAATTTTAATTAACATAATGCAAAATATCCAAATACTCAACTATAAATAACTCATGGTACTTAAAACTAGTTTTATACAAGTTTTAAGCATCATTTTGAGTTTTAATAACCTGATTCTATCAAAATTGGGAATGAATCTATAATTTTCAAAAAAACATTCTAACTCCGATAATTTTTAAAAACATCAGGGGTAAAGTAGTAATTTTATCTATTTGTTTGATTTTACAATTTTTAAGGACCAAGGACAAAACAATAAAATTGGTGTTTGGTTTTTTCGAAAAATTTGTCACTCATGAAGAGAAATTCATAATTTTGTCCCTTGTGGTAATTTACAGTATTGATATTTCATCAGGACGAAGGACAAAACAATAAAATTGGTGTTTGGGACATCAAAGTAATTTATTGTATTGGTATTTTATAATTTTAAAAAACAACTAGTGGGCAACTTAGTCTTTTTACCCATTTAAGGGTTAAACTATATTTTTACCTGAAAATATCTGGATATTTTCGTAATTTGACCTTGTGGCAAAATGCAATTTCAAAAACCGGAAAGGAGCAAAATGAACTTTTTAGTTTGATGCCTGAGGCGATTTTCTGAAAACTTGCCGATGGTTTTTCAAAACCGTGGGTGGTATCAGAAAACTACTGGTTTTCGCTCACAGTTTTTTTAAACCGGTGGACGGTTTCACAACTAGTATAAAGAGAGAAGAGAGAGAACGAATGAGGGAGAGAGAGACCGAAAGAGAGAGAGAGACCGGGGAGGGGGCACTCCGTCTCTCCTCCGCCTACGGCTAGCCTTCTTGTTACTTGGCTCTTCTTTTTCGATTGGGTTTTCCTAATATTGTTTGCAACATTCCAATAACACAACTCCTTTTGATATGGTAAGAAGATGAATAAAAAAAAGTAAGTACGACATTCTTTTGAGGTTTCATCGCAGTAGGTTTCGCTTAAGAGGGTTTTAGTATTTTTTTATTTCATTGTGTTTCTCTTCTATGTTTGTCATTGTGCAATGCTCAGTATTTACAGTATGTTGCACCTCCTCGTATTTTTTGTTGGGTTTTTCTCTATTGGAGCCCTTATCGGTCCGTTACGGAACTCATCCATAACCGCCAGTCCATTTTCGTAACCGTCACCACAGATAACGATTGGACAATCGAGGTCTTTTGTATGATAAGGTTGCCGACAATGGCCAAGTGGGCTTTACAATCTCTTCTCCGCCAAACAAAGCTGACAATCTCCTCACTTCGTTGTTTATTTCGTTTTTAATCCAGACCACTTTATTTCGTGAACTCCTAATGGATAACCCTGCCGTCAATGGGTGTAATCGATCCAATTTAGAGCTTATAAAGCACCCACAACGTCCACGTTTGTGCAAATAACCAATGGACTAAAAGCAGCCAGCACGGAGCGGTGCTACCCGTACAGCAACCAGTCGTGCTAGCAACATACATATCCTCTCACGATAGAAGGAGAAAGATCAGAAGAAGAAGAGAATGGCTTATGTTCAAGCATCTCAATCTATCTGCTGCCTTCCACCTCGAGGTGAAAAGGCCTCTCCTCTCTCTCTCTCTCTCACACACACACACGTGCGCTTAAACTCTTGAAACTTACTTATAGGTGCAATCTCGCACGGTGGTAGATCTTCAGGCGCACTCCTTTACCTTCCGTCTCGGAAAGTATCGGGGATTGCTACTTCATTTGCAAGAGGCTCCCCAATCCGTAAGCTCTTGGTTGCGTTCTTTCTGCTCGATGTTGTGTTTTTCTATTGTATAGGGTGATTTTGTTTGTGCGATTTCTCCATCTTTCTTTTTCCTGTTGAAGTTTGTTTGATGTTATCGTGGTCCTGATTATAGTTTACTTTGAGAAATGGGGACAACTTATTGGCGAAGAAAATGCACCTGTGTGCAAAATCAAAATATAGTGTTCGTCAATTCCAAGAGATAAAATGCAGTTGCTCCAAATGTGTCATTAATCGACAGTTTGGTTCCATTTACATGCAAGTACAATTTCTTTGTGTCTGAGTTTGTGTACTCTGTGGACGCTTAAGTCTGCATCTTGCATGGATGCTAATTGTTTTCTTGTACAAGGATCTAACGGAACCAGGACCTATGTTTCTGAAGGTTTCTCTACAACTTATCATGTATGTAGTAACTTATTTCTTGAATTGAAGATTGGGTTGCAATATTTTGAAACCACTTGTCTGGGACATGAATTCTGCTGCATCCTTTCCTTACGCTTTATCTTCACGATCATAAATTGACTGATGCTGAAACTATTGGTCGTAGTATCAACTTGATCTGGTTCATCCAGTAGATACAATTGTGATTTTACCTTAGCTCAAATTGTTCATTCATTACCTATTAATGTTTGGTACATATTCACACGACATGCTTATGTATAGTGATTAGAAGGTTTACTGTTGAAACTCATATATAGGTGATGTTCTCATTTTACTGATCACATTTTATTGATCATGACTATTTGACACGATTGTCTTTGCATGTTGACTTTGATATAACATTAGGATTCATCTATAACTTGGTAAAAGGTCAAAGTTGACCATCCACTAATAGTGATATTGGAGAAGACTGTTTATGATTTCACCTAATGCTTCAAAACCCATTTGACTGACAAATAATTCATGGGGATAGATCTGAGAAGGAAATTGTTTAAGAATGGCATGGATGCTAATTGTTTTCTTGTACAAGGAACCTATGTTTCTGAAGGTTTCTCTACAACTTATCATGTATGTAGTAACTTATTTCTTAAATTGAAGATTGGGTTGCAATAACTTGAAACCACTTGTCTGGGACATGAATTCTGCTGCATCCTTTCCTTACGCTTTATCTTCACAATCATAAATTGACTGATTTTGAAACTATTGGTCGTAGTATCAACTTGATCTGGTTCATCCAGTAGACACAATTGTGATTTTACCTTAGCTCAAATTGTTCATTCATTACCTATTAATGTTTGGTACATATTCACACGACATGCTTATGTATAGTGATTAGAAGGTTTACTGTTGAAACTCATATATAGGTGATGTTCTCATTTTACTGATCACATTTTATTGATCATGCCTATTTGACAAGATCGTCTTTGCATGTTGACTTTGATATAACATTAGGATTCATCTATTGCTAAAAGGTCAAAGCTCAAGCCAATTTCACCATCCACTAATAGTGATATTGGAGAAGACTGTTTATGATTTCACCTAATGCTTCAAAACCCATCTTGACTGACAAATAATTAATGGGGATAGATCTGAGAAGGAAATTGTTTAAGAATGATTTATTTTGCTATAAGGCATTGCTGGGTGAGGAACTGCTTAATTGTGCTCAACGTGCAAGTTAATCATGCTTCCAGTAAGGCCTTTACCTGTGTGTTGTCAAACAATTATACGTGGGATGTCAGCATGGGCTTGAACTCGCTAGCAGATCTCTTTTATCCATTGGAGGAACCGCTTAATTATGGAACAAGTTGTCCTACCAGGCCAGTTCACAAGTCCATTGAGCGTACAAAGCCTAGCACAAATGAGGGGATTGTTTGTGTATTCTTGTGCAATGTGATCGAGTGTATTAATCAGGAATATTGCAAGGGATGATCAGTAAGGACTATAATCAGGAATACTACAAGGGATCACATAGAGTTGATTAAGTACAAGCATCAGTAGAGCGTTCTGATAGCAGATTCTTCATAGTTTTTGGAATGGTGAGATTGGTCAGCTTATACTTACCAAATGGAAAAGCTCCATTTAGAATCTTCACACCTTTGATCCATTGTTTCAATTAGAAAAGAAAAACTTTACTCTGTATGACAGTGTAGAGCTTTTACAATAATGGAAAGGTTTTAGCCAGAATTAAAAGTGTATTGTATTTCCTGTGGCTTGTTCAGGCAACCAATGTTATTCATGAAGCATATATCATTCTTTCAAGTTTGATGATAGTGTCTGAGAATATCTCAAGTCCTCAACAAGGATTCTTAACTTTCATGTGGCAACCACAGCAACATGTATTGAGTTACACTTACTATACAAGTATGCCATTGTCGAACTGAAGGCAGGTTATAATCGAATCCTGAAAACATTGGTCCAAGTCATGAAAGGTGATATAGATTCATCTACTTTAAATGAAGCAGCCTGTGAAAATGGTGAGTGATAAATTGTCATGGACAAAATATTTCAATGCAAACATAACTAAATACTACAAAAAATGTGATAAGCGAGGAGCTTATGAAGCAAGGGAATGAACAAAGATTGCAACACGTATTAAGAACATGATTTCAATAGATGAGGAATTATGACATTCTTTGTGAAGAATTTACATGTTCTTATTTTGAGTCATCTTATCAAGCTCCGTCCTTGCATTTGATTTCTTTGTCATCAATGTATTAATTCAATGTTGTTTTGCTTTTTGTGTTAGTTTGGAGAACTTGTCAGAAAAGAAGGAGAACGTATTCAGTTTCCATTAGATGTGAGCAAAGTACGAAAGGCGGTAACAGTTTAGACATATGGCTGGGGCGTCTGGCGATGGTGGGGTTTGCAGCAGCTCTTTCAGTTGAGGTGGCTACAGGGAAGGGACTCTTGGAGGTTTGTTTTCCTTTTCACTGTAGAACTGAATTGTCCTTTTTGTGAAGCGGACCTCGTTACATTAGGACTCGACTGTTACAAGCATCAACGTGACCATGTTTTGGTATGCCAATCTAATGTGATACATAGATCTACGACTGAAGGGGCCTTCTTGTGGAAGTGGAGCTCCGCTACATCAGGAGTCGTAGAGGCTAGCATTTCTCCATGCTCCATTGTATTGCTATCCTTATCCGAGAATCTGAGACCTTGTGAAACAAGCCTCCACTGCTACCACTTTGCTTATAAAGACAAATTACTTATGGTGCAGCCTGTAGTCGATGATGAGGAGCTTTCTTATTACAATATGGTTTCACTCACATAAGTTCATCTGCAGGGAACTGCTTGCTGGCTGAGAATGCTACCCTTGTATTAGAATTTCAGTTAGGCCATATTATAATCTGCCTATCCACTTTGTTATTTTCCCCTCTTTCTCAACTGAGGCAACGGGATAACCCACGAGTTCTTGAGTACCTGTCTGTCGATTTCAAGTCTGCAATTTCCAGATACCCAGTTCAAAACCTTTAAGATGTTATCCTGCTGAATGAGTTGCCACTTTTACTATTTGGATGATTTGGGATGGAATTTGTGCTTTAGTTTCAACTTTTAATCATTACTTGTGGCAGAATTTTGTATTTCAGCGCATAAATCATCCTTCAGCAGCAGAGCACTAATCATTCAGGTTTATCCTTCCCTTATGCAGAATTTTGGCCTCGTAACTCCCGTGCCGACGGTGGCTTTGGCGCTTACAGCATTGGTTGGAGTCCTGACTGCAGTCTTCATTTTCCAATCTGCATCTAGAAGTTCATAAACATGATCTATGTGCCTATGTTAATTAGAGAGCCATCCAGACTCTTTCCCTTTTTCCTGTCTTATCTGGATATGCTGGGACAGCTAATATGTGGATATCTTCTCAAGCAGTTGTCTTACAGTGAAAGGACAAATTGTTTGAAGAATTGCACGAATGCATAGATAATGTTTTGTGTATCTTGGAGGTTTGTGGGGAATTTATATTCTACCCTTCATGTTTAGCTGTTTCAAAATGCTTATAGGTTGAGGGAGGCCGATCAATTTTTTCTCCTTTACAGATGAATGTCCTGTCCTGTCTATTGAACTCGTAACCTTAATTCGAAGGTCTTTTATGGGCTGAACCTCTTGCGAGGAGCGCAACAGCTCCTGCGTCAAAAGTGAATTATAATATAATACATAATACTACTATTAAATCGAATTGAATCTTCTCTCTCTCCGTATCCACAATTTGCAAGGATAAGACAAAGTATATACATATGTCTGTGTGTTCACAATGTGATAATAGAATAATTTAATTCAATGTAAATTCTACGACTCTTTAAAGAGGTATATCAAGGAGTCAAAACCACAGGAAGGAAGCGATACAATATGATATTTGTTCTTTTGAGTTTAAATGCTAATATACACATGATAGAGCACAATCGTAGATAAGAATCAATGTAGTTGACACCATAGTGTGGGCTAAAACTTGGTTTTTTGGTGGACAAAAATTAGAATGTGACCAAGAAGCTGACTTGGTCCAAAGGCTTTTTAGTTTTTGTTTTCACTTCATGAATCATGAGCGGCAAATTTTAGTGGCTTTGCCTAGTGCAACTTGTTTTATAAATTTAACCAAGTGGTTTGAGACCCTGCACCCATCAAAGGGTTAAAGTGGTTTCGAAGGTAGAGGACTAATTCACGGATCGAAAGCTGAAAAGTCTCACATGCAAATAACATTGGGGATGGGACTCAGTGCATACCAAAGATGTTTGATATCAAGACCGGATCAAGTGGAGCACAATATCAAGAGGCTATCCTTGCTACAATGAGAAAGCACAAGAAGATTCTCAATGTATGAAGAAAAACTCAAGGAGTTCAAAGCAGCCACATATGACATTTTATCTCCCTATTTAAGGATTAAACCAAATCGAATCAAGATGAGTTGTACATGAGGCAAGCCCAAATCAAATCAAGATGGGCTGCACATAAGGCAAGCCCATATCAAATCAAGACGGGGTGCACATGAGGTGAGCCCACACCAAATTCAAAATGGGTTGTGTATGAGGTGAGCCCAAACCAAAATTAAGATGGGTTGCACATGAGGAGAGCCCGAACCAAACTCAAGATGGGTTGCACGTGATCAAGCCCAAATCAAGTCAAGATGGGTTACACATGAGGCGAGCTCAAATCAAATCAAGATGGGTAGTGCATGAGGCGAGCCCAAATCAAATCAAGAATTGGTTGCACATAATCAAGCCCAAGTCAAGTCAAGATGGGTTGTACATGTTCAAGCCCAAATCAGAATCAAGATAAGCTAGCCATGTATTCAATTCAATTAAAAACCAAAGTGAGCTCGACTAAAGTATAATCCAAGCTTGATCGAGCCAAGGTGGGTGGACCGACATAAGACCAAGCTAGGAACCAAGCTTTGATCAAGCCAAAGTAGGCTAAGTTATGACACATGACCAGCCTTGACCGAACCAGAGTAGGTTGCACCAAGGGAGGTCGAGTTCCACCAAGGAAGGTCGACTGCACCTAGACCGCACCAAACCAAAGCCAGTTGCAAGGTGCCTAGGATGGGCTGCAAGAGAGGCCATGTTCATGACATTACGTAGACCACCCCATGTGACCACATCGACCACCTATATGACTAGCAAAATGGAGTTGAATTGGAGCTAATTTGGACCATCTATAAACCAACCCAACTCATGGAAAGCTCTAGAGAGATGCTAAGAATATTCTTGGTTTAGAGACTTTTAAAAAACTCTATAAATATCAGCCTTGGGTTGGGTTTCAAAAGAGGCAAATTAGAGAGAAAAATTAACAAGAGAGAAGAGAGGAAAAAGAGGGTGAAGAAGGAGGCGTACAAGGGAGGGTGCAATCCAAGATCACCGGCCAAGAGAGGCTCGCCCAAGAAGAAATCTAGCCAAGTTTTCCCCTTTTCTCTATTTTATGAATTCAATTCATTGTAATCCTTTATAGCCCTCTTCTCCAATCTCTTGTAAATCCTAAGGAAGTGTATGTATGCAAAAGGCCATCGGTAAGAAGACCTATTTCTTGTTCGATATTCAGTTCTTCCTACCTCAATATAAGTTGTATCTTATACTTCTTTATTTTTTCTATGTTTAAGAATATTATAATCTCTTCTCTCCTTTCTTAATTGTTGTGATTGCATCATGTTTTACATGTAATGATATAAGTATGTAAATCACTCTATGGTAGATTAAATATCTATAAGTTTGTGTAAGGACAGGCACTAGGATATGATCGCATATATTTTCTAAGAGAGTTATCTTTTTCGAGAAAGATTGTCCTAGGGATTTATATGTAGATGAGTTTCTTCCCAAATGAACATAAGTCCTCAATTAAATTTATTTGGATGATCATTAAAGTATTAAGGATCAAATCGGATGCATCATTGGCCTTTACAAAGAACTCTTCGGATTTCAGCATCTTGCATAACTCATGTTTGATCCTTAAATTTTCTAGTCTATATATCTTAGTAAAACATTTTGAAATTTGGTTCAGAAGTTGTATATACACTGGTTAACATCCAATAAAAGTTTTGAAAATTTTGGACATAGGTGAGGTTGAGTAAAAAATCATTAAAATTTGTTTGTGCTAAAATTTCTGTGATAGACCTTTGTTAAAACATTCGTAACTCTATCTGTAGACATCCAAAAATCACGAAAATAATTTTATTGAAAGGATAACATCTATAGTTTTCCAACTTGACTAATTTCATAAAATATGAATTCTACGTACTGAGATACGGGGATAGCCATTGTATTTTAGTCAAAGAGACTATTCTGAATTTTAGGATAGCATTGAGTTAGGAATTTTCTCGTATTTAATTATGATCATCCAATAAACCAAAAATACAAATAAAAATTATCAATAAAGCTTCATACCTAGATCTTACTTAGGTAAAATTTTTGGGATTTTTGGATCCTTGTAAAATAACAAAAAAATTAAAAAACTCTTCTATTGGAAAATATAACTGATTCTATTTTATAAGCCATCAATTGGTTTTTGCAAAGTGAAAGACATACTCGTTTTTGAAAAAGTTGTTTTAGTTGAAAATTGTTTTAAAAAATCTGGGATCATAAATCACTCTTCCTAAGCATCTAGGCTGACTTTGAGCACTAGTTTAAGACCTATGATGATAAGAATTTACTTGTCCACAATCACCTACTAATTATAAAATCACTTTGCAAGTTTGAGTAAACTTGCTGTTATGCTCGTGCACAATTTTTGCAAACAAAATTTTAAGTCGATCTATAACAAAAAAATTTTGTTTACAAAGATGTACCACGAGGATTTAGAGAGATTGAAGCATCAACCTTTACCCTTAGTTAGAGAGGATATTGCTATAGTCATGACAATGCTAGCACACACGATTGATGGTGCAAGATCTTGATAACATATGCTGTACCTTGTGCGGTGGACAAACAGAGGCCCTGACGATGACGTGTGGGTTCCTAGTGTGTAATTGTGGTGGTGCAAGCATTTGCTATGTGCCTACCATAAGGCCTCAAGGCGAGTCTTGATTCAGCCATAAGAGAATTGTCACGGACCTTACTCGTATAGTGCACATGCTTTGGAGTTCTCCTATCAGCAAACCACCATTATAACCACTTGTAAACCCCCCTAACCACTTGTAACCGGGTAACCTCCTTGAGCCCACATAAGTGTGTAACTGAATCTAACACCATTGGCCTAAGCAAGCCTCCCATGCTTAAGAAGGGAGCTAGTCCCTTGAGTCATTGTAGTATCTTCTTGATATCAATGAAGAGTTTAGGTTCTTTTAGGTTGTTACGCCTGTGAGTCCCTCCACCCATATGTGTGAGTGACTCCCGTGCCTAGAGAGAGAGTGTGCGAGAAAGGGAGTGTAGCCTCAAGAGTGAGTGCTTGACCCGATGCTAGGGAGAGCCGCCTGCCTCTTTCCTTCACCCGCACCCAAAGTTGCGCTCTATTGCCCTCACCTAGGCGTAAACCTCTTTTGAGCGGGAGCGGAGTGTGCTAGGTGACACAGTCCATTAGCGTACTCTTTGATGCCCACAAACTTGATCTTCGTTCGTGCCAAGATGGTGAAAAGTTTTATATACATAATACATATATGACACGCGCGCACAGATCAATTATCACTAACACTAGACTAGATAAACCTTTTCAAATTACGGAACTACCGTGAAATTGGATGTCACTTTGGAAAATACATGGCTTTTTGTAGAAAAGCTTTATTGTTTGCCGAAACGACAACTCTAATACTTGCATAATATTTCTTATCGATATTTGAAACATTTTAATGAAGGCATTCGCTATTGACATGATTATATTTATTCAATGAGCTTCAATTTAAAATTTAACCTCATAAACATTAAGTGTTGTCTTTTGTAGGTTTCTCATTGGGGTGATGCCATGGATCAGTTAGCCATTGCTTTTGATGGTGACCCATCTTCCTTCCTACCATAGAAGAAGCCCAGTGGACTTCATGAGCATCCCCTGTCATCATTCCTCGCTCGGAGAAAACCAATGAACTGGTGGTGGGAGCACCAATGAACTGGTGGTTGACACATCTTGTCGTTTCTTCTTGTATTTGGCAAGTTTAATAAAATGAACCGAGTTATATGTGCTTTCTTGCAAGGTCTCTTGCAAATTCTCTGTTATTTAAATGTTATTTTATGTACCTCTTGGTTTTTAGTAATTATCATGTTATTGTGAATCGATTTGTGGTGGAAGCACCAATGAACTGGTGGTCGACACCCTAGCCCAGTAAGCTATTTTCATGCATCTTTTAAGTAAGAAGACAGATTTATTGTGATTCCATTTGAAGGTCTAGCGGGTCAGCCCCTAATCAGCAGAGCCCGGGCTCTTTTTTCTCTTGGAAAAAGAAATTAACACCTCGAGTTAAAGTTCAAGATGTTGTAATCTTAGAAGGAAGACAGCAGGGGCTCAGCTTAACAAGGAGCTCCCGGTTCCTTTTCCACCCTTATTAAACAGGCTCGAGGGGATAAGAACGGAAGCATGCAGTTCTCAAGGGTGAGAGAAATACAATCAATCTATACCAAAGGAGTAGAATTATAAGATTTCAAGGACAAATAAACAGGGTGTCGAATTCACCATGCCTCTTTGCCATTCTGAAGTTGAGAATCCTACATCAGAAGATCTGCATGAACTGTCAGAATTTGAGAGAAAAAATCCTGGGCAGGTTTCATCTAGACTTCTAAAATTCAGTCACATTAGTTTGCTTTCTCAAGGACAATTTCAGCTACTGATTGGTTAAAATTTTGAAGGCATTATTTCAGTTGTTATCCTATTAGGTGTGAATTTCTTTTCTGCGACAGAAGGTGGCAATGGGTTAAGACAACTGCAAAATTAAGACATTCATATCTTCCTTGATGCAATATTGCTAGCTTATGTTTTTTCCCCTATACTTTTCCAGACATGTCATCAGGATTACATGAATAACATACACAACAACTGTCAGTCACTGCTTGCATTTGTTGGAAACGAAAATGTCCATGGGTTATATGACTTGTTGAATTACAGGTATTTCAAGATGACTTAAATTTTCTTTGAGTTTTGTTACTTTGTTTTGTTCAATCATGGTCATTCACATTTCTATATTATCAATCCATACACAGTGTTCGTTGATATAATTCGTTAAATGTTGTGAGTAAACACATTGACTTCTTATAGGAATGGCGTCTTATAAGAATGGGCCAAACCTACTTCCTAGATGCATCTTGATTATATTTATAATTTTCTTATGTGGATTATGTGTCTATTGTCTTACCAGGTCGTTTTTGAATTCTCTGACCTCCGTTGATGTGCCCATACTCTATTCACCTGTGGCATTCCAGAATGCATCTGTCCACTCTCCACAGGTTGGCAAGTTTGCTACTTTGTTGCAAAGATATTGTGAGAATTGAAACCTGGAAATGTGTTTATATGGTCATGTTTCTTCTCTGTAAGATGCTTATTTTATGTGAATCTGTTTAAAGATTACTAGAAGCAGTTTCATTAGCATTGTCACAGGGCATGAACCTTAGAACCTGGAAATGTTTTACTGGCATTGGAATCTTGAAGGAAATTAGAACACATAATTTCTGTGGTTTTATGGCAATATGGGAAAAAGTATCGGTCTTTTTTATCCTTTCCCCTCCCTTATGTTTTGCATTTTGCTGTCATTTACATGTAAGATGCAAGCAAATGAAGAGGGCTGACTCTGTTCTTTTGGGAGGTTCTTACCATGCAGAGTGTGAAAGAGATGCTTCATGTAGCATTTGTTACAGCATTGAGATCAGAGATACCATTCTTTTAAGAACCTGTGGCCTTCTTGTAAATTAATGGGCTTTCAGATAAGAGCGCCTGCTTTACTTTTGTCAGCTATCCTTCGGAGGAACAAAGGCTTGCCTCAAGTCATGAAAGCTATAATTTATGTGGTTCTGAGTTTCTAAACAAGATTCCAAATTTGCAACCTTGTTTAGCGATCTCACGAAGCAATCTGTTGGCATTATTTGGAACTTGCTTTTGGTAGAATGCTGGGAGTAAGGGAGAGTTCTACCAGATGCAGACCTGGATATCTAACTCCTGCCCTGTTAGAGAGCTGACCCTGACCAATTTGGTATTGAACTCTGATATTGAGGCTTGAGCTTGGTTGTAAACTTTCACAATGTAACCTATCTCATATTGAATGCTCTGATCATTTTATATTGCATAGTGTTTCATCTGTTTTTTGTCCATGGGAACTAAATATTTTGGGTCGGTTCACAAGTTAGAGACTGCCTGATTGCTATTTGACCGGACCTGTTAACATGACAGTTCGAAATTTCTCCTGTTTGACTGAGCATTGATGAGTTTAAATATTTTCTAACTAAATAACTTGGAAAAGATTTAGCATTTGTTACTTGTATTAGTGAGTAATGATTTTCAACAGGGAGGCTGAAGCCAGGTGCATGCCCTGGGTATTAGCCTCAGGACCTTCAACTTGTGAGTCAACCCCCTACCTACGTGAGCTATCACTCATGTGCATCTGTCTTGGCGTGGCATTTTAATTGTTAGGCTCTTCACACTTGGCTAGGTTAAGCTTGGTGGTTCGTCTACATTGTAGCACTGAAGGTCCGAGTACTTTGGTGTGCAGCCTTTACAACAAGCCTGAGGATTTAAGTGCTAATCAACAAAATTTGGTGCGTGGTAGCTGCCATTGGTCCCCTTTGAAGGTTTTCGACTCCGCACTTTTCTGCATTCAACTCTATCTGCCCTAAGTGTTCATATCACCTTAAACGCTTCCCTTATTTTATATGGGATTGGTCTCATTTTGACAACAACAGGACCTTTGAAGTAAATACAAATATAATCTAGAAGGATAGAAAACATTTGTCGCTACCACGGCTATTAGATAGGATTGTGAAGAATGATCTAAGAGAGCAGCGACCATTTTTACATCCTGGAGCTTCGCTTAGAACTACCTGCTATGAATTCCTTCATCTGCTCAAATTACTGCTTTGACATCCCATCATAAAATTTATGTGCCGTGATCTACATATAAAACGAAATGGATGAGAAAGAATCAATCGATCCTTGCAATCAAGTAACTGCAACAATCCCCTTCACAAGGGGAGTAGTTTTCTGATTCTTGCAAAAGATGGCATGGACTTTACAGGATGACAGGATACATACAATTAAGAAGCACTGCAGCATAGAGCAGTTTTCATCCTCTTCACAAGGGGAGTTGGAAAAGGCTGGCTAGAGAGAGCAGAGTTTCAGTGCGAAACCAATTTTTCTTAGGAAAAATGTCTTGAAATTTTTACACTTTCTTAAGTACAGTTTCACGAATTATTCGATTCAAGGGCTCAACAAGTTTTTCTTAGTGAAATTTGTTATAAATTTACACATTTTAGGAAGTACCAGGATTTATTAGAAAATACGAGGATTTTATGGATTAGTTAATGTAACATTATAAGATCAATATATCTCCAACATATCAGCAACATTTTCCTATTTACTTGGCAATGTTAACATTACCCCGGACCAGCCCGTTTGAACATTTGGTCAAGGTCCAAAGGCCAAGTACAAACTTCTGATCTTGATCAGGTTGAATCCTAAACAAGGTCAACTACTTTTAGTTTACTCTCGCTGAGAAGAATGAGCTTGATGGGTTTTTGCTGCAGCACAAAACAATGGATGCCCAAACCAGGAGTTGGTGTGGGATGGTTCAACTACTAGGTCACAGGTCACTGGAATGACTGAGTCTGTGTTTTCTCAAAGAAAACATCAAATACAAGATATAGTATTTTTTAGTAATACATATAGACATTCATATCGATAAGTAAAAGGTATTCGACACCTATATATCTATAAAACTTAAATTTTGATTAAAATCACATCACGTATAAGAAACAAAAAAAAAACCTGGTGGACAAGATGAAATTAGATACAAGGTAGTGTTTCAACAGCAAACCAGACCATCCAATGCTTGGTGGACATCTTGAATGAGGTCAGGCAACTGCATATTGCCGATATTAAGAAACAATCAATCTCCCATTACTCGGAGATGGATCAATGGTCATAAATGGGAGCCGCTGCCAGAGAGCTGAAATTATCAGTATATAGCCGGGAAGTAGAGGGTTGGTTACATGCTACATGATTGTAAAAGTACGTATGTGAAAGTGGTTGCCTTAACAATATATGTTTAAGGAAGATTTAATGTATGACATTGTTGGTTAAAGATGTATGACATTGTTGGTTAAAGATTCTGTAAGATGCACCAAAGACCAATGTCATGGTCGAATCATCGAGACAAGATGTAATTGCAGTAATGCGAAGAGCATTACAAGGAAGAACAGCAGACTTAGTCGTAGAACAGGAAAGCTCTCAGATCTTCAGAAGTTTTCCTTGCTTTCTATGTATATAGATGCACAAAGATAGCAACAATATGGTTATTTTCTTTGCCAAGTTACTTTGAATATAAGTCAAAATATGTGTTGGGAGGATTAACCACCAGAATGGTGGCCTTAGACAACGGAGTTTCCAAACTGGCTCGGCAGTTTTAATCAGAACTGAACTAAGCCAGGAATCGGACAGAATCGGAACCAGTGAAAACAGACCCAAAACTAGGTGCCACCTGGTTCGGTTTTGATTCCACCTTTTATGAAACTGAAACCAGCCTGAAACTGGAACAGGCGGTTGGAAAATTTTTCTTTACATTTAAAGTTTCAATGTTTTTGCCGGTTCCAAGTGGTTTAGGAGTCAAAACCGGAACCGCTCCAGAACCAACGGTTCTAGAAATGTAACTCAACTGGCCCAGGTTACTGCATAACTGGAACCGGACATGTCTAGGTGGCCATCTTTTTGAGATTACTTCTGTACAGGCAGTATTGTGTCTGGGTCTTCCTAACCCCAACTTGCCAATCCAAACGAAAAACTGTTAAAACTTGTTCAACCAAAAGTTACTTGCCGAGTCCATTGATTTAACAATGACCCGCTCGCAATCCTAGATTAAACAGGAGATGGTGGGCTGGCTGACTCGTTGTATGGTTGTCTGGTTCCACTTGAGTCATTCCTGAGCTAGATCGCTGGATATCTCAACCATGGTAAGGCACAAATAAGCAAGTGAACAGCAAAACTAACAATAGATCACCTGGCTAGATGGTTGACCCGCAAGTTCAACGGTCTTGAGTTCCATACTGCGGCAAGAATCTGGCACAGGCATGCCCATAGTATACCAAAAAAAAAAGAGCAAATGAATGGGGTCGTTAATGGCTTAGATCCAAGATAACATGTTGGATCTTATTTCATACCCAATCCCTCATCTCTTTCTTTTCTTTTGCTTCCTTTCTAAAGATCAATTCAAGCCAATTACAGGTATCAATTTTCAAACAGGTTGATGCAACTTTTGGATATGGATTCCTAGTACGATTTCTCCATTCAATCTCTCTTCTCCTTCCTCTAGCTATCAATTTTCAATCCTCCCTAGATTTCTCTCGACCGATTAACTGAAATCATATCAATTTAAGCAAGCAATTCTCCATCAATCAGCTAAGGTTCACTACAATTTTCAGTCATAGAGAGTTTTCCATGAGGAACATACCACCTTATTTTTGTTAGCCTGATTGTGATCTTGCATTTTCTTCCTAGCTTCTAGGTCTCTTTATCACTCCATCAGTGAGCTCCTCAACCGCTTCTTTGGATTGCGATCAGCTATAGTACATAGTGTTTTCTTTTATATGAGACATAGCTTCCTTGTTCAAATAGGATCATGAGTTCCCACCCTTTCTATCTCCCTAGGTACCCTTATTCAAAAGGAAAGCATTGACCATTGGATGTGGAGTTTCTTATTCTCCCTAAAGTATGTGAAGTATTGTATAAGGTATATGCGGGAGAACTAGGGGAGCTGGCCTTCGCAACTAATCAAGATTGAATGTAGTTCCTTTATATACGAGACCTGCTTACAGGAATTAAGTTAGGTTCAAAGGACATGGTGAGGATTAAATAATTCAATCCTCAATGTTTGGCTGGTAAGGTTGGTCGAGTACAAGGGACTCCAACCCCAGTCTACGTTGATTCAACTTTCAACGAGTTGCACTCAGGGTATGCTTATTGAAGAATATGCTTATTTAGTATTTTTAGTAATTTTGTAGATTTTATATATTATTGTAATAGTCCTTATAACTAAGGGTAGTATGATAATTTTATGTTTAATAGTCCACTATATAAGAACTCGATGGTTTGTATTAGGTTTAAGGGTTTCAAATTAAGAGAGAGAGAAAGAAAGAGGGAGGGCGACCTCTATTGGAGGGCCTGCCCAACCCTCCTATCTCACCTTCTTTCCTTTATTGTTTCTCTTCATTTTTTAATATATGATTGCTCACTATATTTTCCTGTAATTCTCAACATGATATCAGAGTAGTTTGAATGATGGGAACAGTGGATAGTGACTGCGGTGTGTTCGTAAGAGGCAGGAGGTGGTGGGTTGGATCCTGAGCAGTGGAGATGTTGACGTCATCATCTTCAAGAAAGAGAATAGAAGAAGGACCAATCTCAAGGTGAATAGGTAGGTTAGTTATGATCGGCATCTGCCATAGGGTTATGTCAGACATCGACCTACATGTGGTGCTGAAATGGGTGGTTTGAATCTAAACAAACTTCTAGAAGAAGGCGTGCAGGATGTGGCCTCAATCACCCAACGTGTGATACTATGGAAAGACAAGAAACAAATATTGCAGGTGGTACGCTACAATTTGGTAGTAAAGGCGCCCAACCATTGTACCATATTGAGCATTTCTATTTTGAGAAAGAGGAACACAAACGTGCATGTCAACTGTTCGATGAAATGAACCACTGTGTAATGGAAATTGTATTTGATTGAAGTAAACGACACTAGAGCCATGGTCTAGTTGGAAGAGATGGTTTGCAGCCATCCTATGTATTATATTATAGATATAGTAATTATATTAAAGTTAAGTACATGCTTAGACATGAAACCATCTAGTAGAACTCCTTGACATCTAGTGTTTGAGAAACATGTGCAAAGGATTCCATGGCACATTAAAGGTGGTAAGCTTTTGTTGGAGCTAAACCATGTTTTGCGACCGGGTGGTTATTTTATATGGTTTGCTACACAAGTTTATCAATATCATACGGATCCAAAAGATGCAGAAATGTGAGAAGCCATGACTGAGTTGACAAGGCTATGCTTTTTTGACATTTAGAACTAAAGAATTGGCTAAGAAAGCCATTGAGGATCTCAACAACACAGAGTTAAAAGGGAAAAGATTGAAGTTCTCGTCATCTCAAGCAATGCATCGATTGTTTATTGGTAATGTTCCAAAGAGTTGGATCGAAAGTGGTCGTCACATCAGAAGTCGATAACCACTGCTAGTGATTTCATTCTCTTTTTTTTGAAAAAGTAATTTCATTTTTTAAATATCAAATACTGAAAAAAGAAATAGCAGATATGATTTTGTGCGAAAGCAAACTAGAAAATAAGGAGAAAGTTAAGATAACTTTCTTAATTTTATAGAAAAGATAATCAGAAAAGAAATTTCAAAGAAAAGAAAGGATGATTCCCACGATGTTAGGAAAGAGAGTTGTTAATTGCTTGCCTAACATGTGCATAAAGAAAGTGACTGTAGAAAAAGAAAAGATTCTAAAACTGAATCATCAAGTTACGTGAAGAAGAAATTACTATTTTCTGCCTACCCTTTGAATGGTAATACAACTACTTTTCACTTTGGAGTTACAAAAATCAGCTAGAGGTCGACAAATGATGAAGTTGAAGTGGATGCCAATTGAAAAATACATTGCACAACCATATGTAATACAACAAGAGTCAATGAGGAAGGTTACCCATTTTGGAGTAGCTAGGGTCCAGTTTCATATTGGAGTTATGTCCACAGAGACTCAAACTTATCGTTGGAAGGTTATCGAACATTAGCCTTATGTTCACAAGGCAAATGTTTTTAAGTTTTTTGGAATTGTGTTGTGGGAATTTTTGACCAGGAGAAGCAGGGGTAGGAAAAGGAAAGATCCATCAAAAAGAGGCAAGGCCAACCTAAAATTTCAGAAACATGATATTGACGCTAGACCTATAAAATGATGATTTATTCTATGTGGATTGAGTTGATGAAATGTTATAACCAAGGGGACTGCTGAAAGATTAACAACCATGTAAGCTAGTGAAAAAGTTTGCAATCATGAATGCTGCTGAAGTGAACAATTATGTAAGCTAAGTGAAAGAGTATTACAGCTAAAAAGGTTGCTGAAAAAGTATTGCAGCAAGGAAGGTGACTAAAAAGTGAGATCAAGAAAAATAAGCTTACCGAAGTCCTCTTTTATCAAGTTTATTATTGCAGTGGTGCAAGAAGAGGATAATAGTGTTGTTGCCTAATCACAGCATGAAGAGAAGAAACCAATAACCTTAAAGAGTCCATGTTCATATGTGAGGTGGAGCAAGATCGTTTGTTGGAAGTAACTCGTGTTTTCATTCACAATGAGAGTTCGAGTATACTCTTGAGGTGATAAAACAATTTATGTATTATTGCTTTTACATAGTTAGTTTTACAAGTTTGAAGTTTGAAGTTCGAAGTTTCTCACTCTCAACTTTGTGGGTGTTGACAAATATACTTATTTAGTGTTTTTAATAATTTTATATATTTTAAATATTATTGTAATAGTTCTTATGACTAAGGGTAGTTTGATCATTTTATGTGTACTAGGTTTAAGGGTTTCATATTAATAGGGAGAAAGATGGGGGACTAACTTCATTGGAGGGATTGCCCACACCTCTTATCTCGCCTTCTTCCTTTCCCTGTTTCTCTTATTCATATATGATTGCTCGCTGTGTTTCCCTTCAATTCTCAACACTTTACGAAGGTATCTCTTTTTTTACGTCTGCCGCATTCAGTATGATAAGAGTTAAGTACAATCCTGTCACCACTAAGGAACTTGAGGAGTGGTGGATGCTTGTGGCGTTGGCTTCTTTCAACATAGTGCCAGAGGAATTTCTTCAACTATTCACTATCCCTTCTGCATTGTAGGGCCGTTTCAAGCTCGCTGGGGGAATTATCTCTCGACTGGCAGAGTTACCTTTTTCCGTGCAAGGAGATGATGGACTCAAGGGAGTGATTCAGGTAAGTGTTCTTATAGGAATCTCTGAACCTGCTTTAGTCTGATTCTTTTAGTGGCTTATATACTTCACAACTCTTATAGCCTTGTGTTTTGATTAGAATTCTGTCTGAATAAACGAGGAAGATGAAGATAAAATCCCTCTGCTGGGTTGCATTCTGCAAGGAAGCTCATGATGTTTGCTCAATTTATAAAATATTCCCAAGGAATGAAGTAGGCTGCTAGCTTAGGATGCACACCAATTTCTAAGATAACCATGGATTCAGATCGGTTGGGCTGGAATTCTCAGTTCCGGATCACCAAGCGGATGTTGCAATCAGCCTCGTGCTTGAAGAGCAGTAAGTAAAAGGGGTTCCTAAGGCTGCTGTTTTGAAAGGACTTTTGGCCAAAGCTTGGAGGTTGTTTTCGAGGTCAACTGTTTCTTTGCTTCTGTTCCTGAATAGAGTGGGATGGGGGTCAACATTGCGACCATCCTTTGATGTTTCAGGCTAGAATGGGTGGTTGAGTTCTCGAGACATATCGGGGGACCTGCAACCTAGGGGATGGAGGTGTTAGATGTAGCCGAGACCCCGCAACATAGGGGAAACGTGGAGCGAACAAGTTGCCCCATGATGGGATTCCTTTAAAGGTTGGAAAAGCTTCTGTTTTAAATAGTTCCTTATCAAGGTAGAGAGGTGCACCGAGGCACAAATCTACCTTCATTAGGAAGCAGCTGCTGTCGATCCTCTATGTAAGAAGATGAATTCTTGGTGGTCATCTCGGATGAAGAAGAGGGAGCCGACAGGATTTCCAAATCAATGAAGGTCTTACGAAGCACAATCCCCACTATCCCGATGCCTTTGGGCACCCATTTTCACTTTGTTGAGAGCGCTCTACGAAAAGACCTTTTTGAAGAAGTGAACATCCTAGCAGCTTTGGTTAGTTCAATGGACTTTCTGACAGATTACTCCATTCTACCTCTGACAATCCGTCATACTTGCGAGGATTTCATCACGATAATCCAATATTTGCTTGCAGCTATTTTTTGAAGAAGAAATTGAAGGCAGCTCTAGGCAAGCTGAAATGTCTCTGTAAAGAAGATGAGGATGCAAGTATCTAAGGAAATCCAGGACCTCAAGTCCCACCTTGTGGTTTTAAGAAAGAGGAAAATGTTTTTATCTCGACGACTAGTGGAAACAGAGGGGGTTGCTATGATAAGTTCTTTTCAGAGCGACTTTGCGAGGATGCCTACTGAAAATTCACAATCAATGGGGCAGCTCTTAGAGACGAACTATTGCTTTCGACTAAAGATTGAGAGTCGCTCGAGAACGAGGTGTAACAGAGTCTGCAATGCGTGTTCCACTGTTGAGCTACATAGTTTGGGTTAGTTGAAGCTATTCAGGACAAGTTTAAAAGATGAGAGAGGGAGAGCAATGGAAGCTAAGCGCCCGGCTTGTGGCTGACATCTTTTTAAGAATTATAAACGACCATGAAGTATTTACGAATTAGGTCACTATTTCAAGTAAGATACGGCACTTCATTTAAAATACAAAAGACTGCCCGTTCATTTGAAATGAAAAAGAAACGACTATTTCTTTGAAACAGTAAGTTCTTTGTTTCTTTTTCGGGTTACAACAGGAGGCAAAAGCCAGGTACCAGCCCACTCAAAATCGAACTCATGGCCTTCATTACGAGAGTAGATAGGCCTGCCAGGTGACAAGGTTCACTTTTATAGATCCTCAATGTGAGTTACACATAAAGCACATCATATCTTCCTTATTAAAGTTCCCTAGGTAGTGATGGCACTATATTTGACAATTTGGACCGAAACCAGGGCCACCAAAAAACAAGTGATAATCCCAGTCGTTGCCCGTATCATGGCAATCCAGCATATCATAGCAGTTGGGCTTAGTTACAAGGTGATTGTAATACTTCGGAGCAAACTGTCTGTAGTCTTGATCGATCACTTGAATATTGCACAACAGAGACGCCCGGCGCCAACCTTCGTGGGAAAAGTGACCGCTCCCCATTTGGGTGGTTGTGTGATGCCCCGCGGGGTTGGAATTTATGATTTCACCACCCCATTCAATTGTGTTTGCAGAGTTCTTCATGGTGTTGAAGAGCCCGCTCGGCCAATACCCAATATTCTCATCTTGGAACCGGAACCACCAATCACCCGTTTTATTATCCTGCCAATTAAGAATCAGATCATTATATTAGATGATATTTTTTTAAAATATTTTTTTGGATGATAGATGATGATTTAGTTATTATCCAAAGAAATTAAACATTATATATGCAAACACGACACAAGCAACAAAAGTCATGTTAAAGCTGCTTCTAGTTAGTGGGATAAGATCGTGGACAATAAACCAAAATTCGTCCACAAGGATTTTCGTATAAGTAGACAGATATAACCCACTTTTCTCCTCCATTTGCGGTCCACATAATGGGACTAACACATGAATACTCGGTGCAAATGAGAACCAATTAGTAGGCTTTGACATTCTGATTTGTTTTCACGATGGAAGTTATTTTCTTAATTTGAACATTTTCCAGCTGGTTCTTGGATTCTATTGTTTGGTCCTGTTTTGATTCATTATTTTCCTTCTTAGGTCATCTCCGTAAAGTAAGTAATTCCTTTCTTTGGACGTGCAAATAAGCTCTTATGTTTGTTTCTCGTTGAAACATATGTTCTATGTATGAGAACATGGAAACAATTGACAAGAGTTTTCAATCGTTTAGGATAAGCTTGTCATAATGTTGTGCATGTGTCCCCGTGTGTGTATATGTGTGCGTTGTATGCGTGTGTCCATGTCTGTGTGTGTGAGGGTGAGAGAGTGCAGCCCGAGGTCCTACATCTACTTGCATTCGATTTGAGAAAATAGAACCCAAGTTGATTTTAAGTATTTCATGAGAAAGTATTGAAATCCACGAGTAACTCCCCAACTCTTCTCACGCACTATATACATAAAAAAAAATCGATGAAGAGATAATGGGAAGATAGAGGAAAACATATCAAGCCATCCAAGCCTTTTAGTCAAGATTACCTTGAACACATGATAGTTGGAAGCATATTGGTCTCCACCATATTGAGAAATACTGATGGTGTAAGCGCCTAATGGGTATTTGGTGGTTATTTGCACGAAACCAGGGCACTGTAGGTTGTAGCATCCCTTGCCATCAGCGCCCTACACGGAGGAGGAGAAGATGAATGTTAGCAATGACAATACTTGAGCATAATGTATTATTTGAAATAGGGAATGTATGCATGTTTGGCTCTTGTAAACAAACCCAGAATGATCACAAAGTTTATTTTTTGAACAAGAAAGCCGTCTCCGGGTACGTAATAGAACTATTTTTATTGTAAAAGTGCTAGTAAAAAAGTCGAAGTTATAAATTAATGTCAAAGTGATCTCCGTCTTTCTTTTTATTTCGGTACAATGGGGAGGCTGATGTAAGTCGACCCGACTAACCAGGTGAGCCATTACTCTTTGTGCAAAGTTGTCTCCTCTTTCGTCGTGGCAAACTATGTAAAGCTAGCTGCAGATCCCTACGTTTAACGTTAAGATAGTGGTGGGGAGAATCATTTTAGATGCCTAGAAGTGAAAGGCTTCAGCACTCAGATAAAACTCTAATGAGATAGATGTGCTTAGACACTAATACCTTGTAACTTTAACACACGTAGTCATATTCATTGAGAAATAGATGTGCTTACCGCCCAATAAAGAAAGAGCCTGGTCTTGGTATCTTTGAGAAGTTGTTGGTTTATCTGAAAATATATAATTTAGCAGAACAAGAATGACACATAAGATAACATCTGATAGTTAAATAATAAGTAGTAGCATATATTGGGGACGGATGAGAGAGAGAGAGGGTACCATATATCCTACATGAATGGATTCCGCGTCCTTCTTAAGCATTATCTTACTGCTGCTAAATTCATTAGGTTCGACATGTTGATTCCAGATGTTGATAGTCCCAATCGCTCCAAGATAAATAACCTCATAGTCTGTCCTTAACAGAGCAAACTGCATACAGGTATACTTTGCTCATTTCAATCTCGCAACGAAACAAGCGTTAAAGAAGCGAATCAACAAAATCCCGAACACGCATGCATGCATGAATTCAGCAGGTTAATATAAGGTAATATACAGATAATTTACTTCGTGAGTAGGATCATTTTTTGACGGGTCGGATGGAAACACAATTGTGTGCTCGTCCTGTGTTTGAGTCCTAAGGACAGGAATGGTCCCTTCTGGACAATCCCCGCTCTCGAACAATGCTTGTCGAGGCGTTTCCCGGAACGAGCTCGTTCTCTTTATCACATTCTGTGGATACCAAGAAGGTCTCATTTGAATGGTGTGGTTCCGTAACAAAGGATTCTCAAAGGCTGGTTGCTTGTATATGTCTACGCAGTCAATCAAATCCCCACCTTTAGTCTGCAGAACAAGAACCAAAAGTTAACAATATATCTTCAGCAATCAGCACCCTCATATGTGGAGAGAGAGAGAGAGAGAGAGAGAGAGAGAGATGTTAACCTTGACTGTCTTTCTTGTGAATTTGTTGGGGGCGATGGACTTTGCCGCAGCTGGTGGAGTGCCACTAGGTGCAATCATCTCTACATAGAAAGATAGAATGACAAGAAGAAGGATGAATGGCCTGAATCCTGTGATGTTAGCCATGAGGCTGGTGCTCTACAGCGTTGCGTGGTATGGAAGGGGCATACTACATATATTTATAGCACGGTATCGAATGGAGCGAATCTCCATTTGGTCGAACCGTTTAAAATGAGGGACGTGGATTTCTTCCCGCTAGGTGCATTCTTTTGAGTGAAGTCATTGTGTGTTAGGTGAGACAAGTGCCAACAAAGGAGATCTCCCCTGCCGCATGTCCATTATGGGTTTGCTGAGACAACCGTTTAAATGGTGAAATCAAGGGTTTGTTTAAGTTAAAAGGCTTTTTGCCAGCTTTTTCGCCCCACATTTGTCGTATATATTTTTTTTGGTTGCAACAGGAGGCCGAAGTCTAATACACATCCAGACACATGCACCATCTGAGAGTTGAACTCTCCACCCGCAACAAGGGCGTTAGAGCACCTGTCGTTGAGCTAACACAGTGCATTTGTAGTATTTGTCATATTAGCATCACGTTCAGTGAAATTAAGGCAGCATTACTGGACGCATGGTCTGCTTTCCGGTGGGCTGCAGGTGGCACTATTAAAAGACAGAGAATTGGAGATGTTATACAGCACATTATCGTTCGTATCTATTGAGAACAATAGAACTTTAACGGAATTGGGAGGGCTGTTATTAAAAACCGTCGCCAGTGCCCTTTCTTTCTCCTAATGTGCATATGACATGTTCCTGGCGTTCAAGAGCTTGCACCGAGGCGCACAAGTATGGATAGCAATCATGCCCCGCTCAGCAGCGGGGTTTTCAGATTTGATTTCCCAAGACCCGAGGGGCGAGCCGTAGAGCGTAGGTTGTGGTGCGAGACGAGTACAGTTTGACTGAAAACCTGCATCACCCCGCCCCGTTGCCATCACTATGGACATGGAGCTACAACTCTCTTAAGCATAGGATTAACTGAAGAATGCTTTCAAGTAATAAAAATCAATAGACTGGTGTTGTTGCTCGGAGTGAACACCTTAGATGACAGAGTGATTATGCTGTTATGAGTTGTTGGGGAGTGATCCCATTACCACGAGGGAACACCTTAAAGAGTGCTGACTTCTAACCTAAAAATGAAACGACGAGATAGTTCAGGATGAGGTGAGCGGCGAGTCCTTGAGCCAAATAGCTTAGAGAAAATTGTCATGATAGATGCCCTAGTGGTTTTCTGAGTCATTTTATGAGTTTTGGGTCGAGTAAAAAATTTAGAACCTTCCCAATTTCACGGTACCGCACAATGGAAATCAAGTTCATATCAAGAGCTTGATATGGTTATAGTATTTTAATATCGCCCTCCACACAACTTAAATGAATGTGATTCTTGCTTCATTAAAAAATAGAAAATAGACATATAGAACTATCTAATAAACCAAGAATTCTATAGTTTCCATAATAATGGATTTTCGATGATTTTTCAATCTTGTTGACATCCAATTGGGAGCATGGTTTCATACCTCTTGCAGGTATGCTCGTTTTCACTCTAACTCCCTTGTTTGAACTTTGATCTGCATGATTCTTAATTTTTCAGAATGGATACCTTTCTAGAAAATAAAAGATTGGTTGATTCGGACTAGAATTGGCAGAACTATAGCCTTCTCTTGTGAAGTTGTACTCAATTAAGTAAGATATTAGATGGCTAAGATAGTGTTAGATTGTTTCCTCCACATCTCTGTTGTCAGCATTGAGATTTGAGTGATTATTGATCCTTTAGAAAGTAAATGAGATGATAGGCTTTCTTGACATTCAAAAATAACAAATTTGCCTAGCAGTGAGTTCTGAAAAACTTTTAAACTCGGGTGAGATTTAAGTAAGTGGATAATCGTGAGTTTGATTGTGCCACTAAATGCAGGAATGTCAAACCCATAACAAATAGAGAATAAAGTTGACTATGGGCTTGATTGTGCAACTTGATGTAGGAAGATTAAACTCATAAGAGAAACAAAAAGGAATAAAGAGGAAAACTTTATTAACTACAAAGGAAAGCTTCTAAGTATTACGAGTAGAAAAGAAAATTACACGAAACTAAATAGATGATAGGTTGATGATTGATCAATCAATATTCTTATGTTCTTAAAAGGTGAATAACTATCGATTTTTATAGTTGAGGATGGATTGGTTGAAAGATTATTCTTTCTACTCCACTCTTTTATATGATTAATTGGCTTCAACAATTTATTCTTACTCGACTTTTACATATGATGTATCAGTTTCTATAATGACTTAATAATACTCTTCTCATTAAATATTCTCTAAGAGTACCCACAGCTTCCCTACAAGTGCCTATATTAGGAAGGGGGTAATTATATCTTATGAGTGACTCCTTAAGTCTTATACAAATTTTGGCATTGATATTTTACACCTTTAAAACCTTTAGTTCAAGCACTTATGTTGAGGGTGAAGTGTTTATGCTTTATAATACAACTTCCAAAACTTAAAAAAAGTCCTCCATTAAAAGCTAAAGTACTCGTATTGCAGTTAACAATTTTCTTTTAACTCAACCAGGTCCAAAGTTGACTAACTTAGAAAATCTTAAATTCCCATAAGATTTTATCTAACCCAAAGAGTAGGCTGTGAGTTGGTGTCGGTATCAAGAAGGTAAGATCCATTAGATCTTCCTTTTTTCATGATAGTGGCTCTGTGCTAATGACCTTTCATGGTTTTGAAGCTGAGTATCTAGCTGATTCTTTATCAATCGATTCCATTTCTAAGAAAGTAATTTAGATATGTAGAGGTTTCAAAGTTTGAGTTGGTTTCTCTTATGGCCTCTTGAGTAGTCAAACCAAAGCAAGTAATTATTGATTTATTGTACTGATCATCGACACTTATAGGGTTGTTGTCCAATCAGGCATCATCATTATTGTAGCTGTGTTAAGATGTAGAATCATTGACAGGATACTCGTTAACTTGCCTTCGGGATAATTCATATACACACACACACACACACATATATATATATATATATATATATATATATATATATATATATATATATATATATATATATATATATATATATATAGAGAGAGAGAGAGAGAGAGAGAGAGAGAGAGAGAGAGAAAGATAGAGGGAGAAATTAGTACATGTGTACATGGATATATGCTTAAACATTCTCAAATATCTCAATCGTCCAATCTTAAAGATCAATGGTTGAGATATTTAAGTTAAAAAATAACTTATACTAGGTGCATTTATTGTACCTAGTATAAGTATCAATATATTTTTTATTTTTAATATTTGAATTTCAGTTGCTTATCTTACCGAATATATAATTGAGATTTAAAAGCATGTTTAAGCATAGATCGATGTGCACATGGACTATGCTCTCTCTCTATATATATATATGTAGAGAAATTAGTACTTGGGTACATGGATATATGCTTAAATATTCTTAAAGATCCTAACCATTAATCTTCAAGACCAATTGTTAAGCTTTTTAAGTCAAAAGGTAACTTGTACCTAGTATAAGTACCAATGTACTTTGTCGTTAGATTTAACTTTTAGCTTTTGATCTCATTGAAAAGATGGTTGAGATTTAAAAGTATGTTGGTCATGGATAGATGTGGACATGTACTATGCTTTCTCTTTCCCCCCCCTCTCTCTATATGTATGTGTATGTATTTGTATATGTATACATGTGTATGTGAGTGTTTGTATGGTACTATGTCTGTAATATATATCACAGATGCATACTTTTCTTCCAACAATAGGTGGCTATTTCGTAACAATGATGGTTCCTCAAATTGACGATGTCTCCATGTCTCTGGTTCTTCTTTCTAAGAAGCATAACAAGATATTCAGTAGTGAATCAATTAATGAGCGACATCTGCATACTTAGTGTATAATTATTACATTTCATACGTATATAGTTGGACACAAACATAACGAAAAATTCACACATATTCTACATAGATAAATACATATAGCATATATATATAATGTATATGTTTGGTATATTTTATACATATGGGGTCAACTAGGAGTTAATCTGAACCCAACTCCTGTTGGATCCATGTTCAAAGAATGTGACCCAAAGAACAATCAGGTCGGATCTGGGTTGCCTTCTTACCATAACACGAAATGACCCGACCCAGTGACCTGATTTGCCACCCCTAGTTTGAAGTGAGGTGGAGAAGGGTCAGCTCTCTGGCACATGCATTGGAGGCTTTGAAGTAAGATGAGCTTTTCTGATAAACTAGTGAAGAAAACCTGGGCAGTGGTGTTTCAAATAATGAGGAATCCGGGAAAGAGAAATCAACATATGTTTCAGGATTGATCCTCTCAGACAAAACTATGAAGGCTGCAATTCTGAACCAAGCTCAGTCACATATCCTCTCCATATTAGCTCTTTTTTTAGTAGTCATTCTAAGTTAGGTGAGACAAGTGCCGAGAAAGGAAATATCTGTTGCCGCATCTCCATTATGGGTTTGCTGAATGATAGTTTAAATGATGAAATCAATGGATTGTTTAAGATAAAGGCTTTTCGCTAGCTCTTTTAACCCCGCACTTGTGTTATTTGTCATATTAACATAATGAAATTAATTAGGAACTTATTCACAAACTTACAATGAGATAAGCATCAAACGCATGCTTTGCTTTTCGGTGGGCTGCAGGTGCCACTAGTAAAAGGCAGGGAATTCGAAATGTCTCTTTATATATATATATATATATATATATATATAGAGAGAGAGAGAGAGAGAGAGAGAGAGAGAGAGAGAACACATTACATGTTTTTGATAGATCACATTACTGTTTTCAGTTGAAAACAGAGAACTTAAACGGAATTGAGGAGGGCATAATTGGAGAGAGCTTTTGTATGCCACATTTGTTTGTTATTAAAAACTGTCGCCAAGGCCCTGTTTTCTCTAATGTGCATATGTTCACATATTCTTGACTCTTAAAAGCCTGCACCCAGGTGCACAAGGAGCGACAACTCTTTTAATTAAGGGATGATTCAAGAAAGCTTGAGGTACAAAGAATCAATATACTGGAATGCCGTTCATATCAGGTTAAGCTCTGCATGCCTAGCCCCGCTTGTGTAAAGAAACAAGCTTTAAACTACATTACGTGATATTTTAAAAAGATAACATTAAAGCACTGAAACTTTCTTAAAAGAATATCAAAAATACTTTTCCATGTAGGTTACGTGAAAAGTTTCTTGTGTTTCAATTTGAGAAAGGAAATCTTCTATTTTGTCAGACCATGTTAGTAAGTGGTGGTGCTTACTTATTCGTGAATATTTTGGCATGGATAAATCTCTAGCCACGTATGTTTCGTTGTTTTTCCCCTGGTAGAACGAGAGGGTGAAACCAGGTATGCAGGCCTTAGAAATCAAGGACATGACTTGCATCATGTGAGTCAGAACTATAACAAGTGATAATGCTTTATGTGGTACAACAAGCACAAAAGTCACCCACGCTACCTAACATCATACTCCATAAGAACCATCAGCCATTTACCAAGCCTAGAAATGAACATAGTTTTCTCAAAAAGATACCCAATTCTAAGTTTGAGAGAACACGAACCTTAGTAGAGACTATGTAGTGGCAAAACTTCTCAGTCGCCTACACTCGATAAGTATTTTTTAACTAGTTGTACTTCTAATACCTAGCTAGGGTTTTCATAATATAGTATATAAAAAACTTAGTCTCACCGTCATCCTCATACTATGTAAGGAGGACTCCAAAGGATGACTCATTAACAAACAAGTATAGGAGTAGTGGACGATAAAACATAGGAGGTATAAGGGCAGAAAGACTCAAGATATACTCTTTTAGTCGGTCAAATCTTCTTTAACGCTCATGATCCCACTCAAAGTGAGTATTTTTTCGGAGTAATTGGTTGAATGGTTTATATCTGTGCATAAGTTAAAGATAAACCTTTGTATGATGTGTATATGACTTTCGAGACTTCTATGTTGGGACATGTAGGAGGGTGGTGGCATGTCGATAATGACTCAAACCTTATAGAGGTCGACCTTTATGCATGTTTGGCTGATTAAGAACCCTAAGAGCTAAACTAAATAGAAAAGACATACTTAAGAGGATTCAACTTTAGGTTGTATTATAGTAGACGATCAAATACATGAGACAAGGACTCTAAGTGTGAGGATCTCTCTAGATTTCACTAAGATATCATCCACATAGATCTCCATGAACTTATAATCTAATCATGAAAGATCGTAATCATATCTCCTTCATATGTTGACAAAGCATTTTTGAGTTCGAAGGGCATTACTTTATAACAATAGGCACCGTAAAGAGTTGTAACCATGGTCATATACTAAGTACGAGGTCAATGTTTGGCAAAGAAAAATCATCCTTAAGAGTAGTTTTTAAGTTCCTAAAGTTAATGCATATAACAGTGTTGGACAACCAATAAAAAAAAACTATGGTTCAGATAAACCCAACCTTAAGCATTTCTTCTAAGACTCTCTTTGACTTTAGGCTTAACTTTAAGATGAATCTTTCTAATAGGGTCTAGGATGAGATGATGTTTAATTATTTTTGGGTCTAAGCAAGTATATCTCAACATGTCCAAGCAAATACATCTTTGTTCCTTTGTAGGAACTCAATAAATGCCTCCTTTTTAGAGTTAAGCACACAATACTCTATGGCTACCATCTTGGGGTTGGACTCAAACTCTAGGTTTACTTTTATGAAGTTTCCTATTACTAGGCTAGATGACTTATCTTGACTGTCTAAGCCTTGACAAAATTCAAGAAGATCAATAATATAATCATTATCATCTTCAAACTTAGACATTGTATCATCTTTTCTCAGGTTTTCTCCTATACTATAGTCAAGGATAATGAGTGAAGGCTAGAAAGTAATGTTTGGGATAAAAAAGGGTTGTAGAAGATAAGGGAAGGTGATTTGGATATAGGAAAATGAATAAACATCATGTAGACAAATAAAGAAGAGTTAGACCAGGAACTAAGAAAGATGACTCTAAGAGGGTCTTATATGAATTAGAAACCCTAACAAGAAAAAGAGACTAATATATTTTTGGATTTTTGAGATTTTTTATTTTATTAGAGTTTTTGGTTTTTCAGATTTTTAGAATAACTATATACTAGACCATGTAAGATCATGGTACACACCTAAGGGCCCCTAGAAGATGAATCTGTTTCAATTCAGAAAAGGTTCTCTCTGACCTAAAAGAAAGAAGAAGGACGAGGGTCAAAGTAAGGCCTAAAAATAGTAACTCAAGACCAAGACTATCCGAGTCAAGATCATCAAAAACCCTATCAAGAGTGAGAATGAGTTTAGAGGAATATGGTTAAGAAGGACCTGACCTCTAACCTAGTCAATGGGACCTTTGGACTCATAATCGGTGAAAGAGTCATAACCCAAGTTATATATCAATTTGAACATGATCTCCTCGACCCTAGAATGGAGTATATCTCATGGATAATATCATTTTCCAAGCATTGCCAAAATGGGCAAAGGATACTTTAGATGAGTATGTAGGATTGTATTATCTATACACTCTTCTAATCAATAAATCCTAGTACGATCAAAATGATCAATGAATGTAACTTGAGGAGAGGTACTAGCAATAGGTTCAATGTGATCAAAATTAGGATATAGACTAGGACAACTGGTGTACTAGATTCTGTGGGAAGATATATTGAGAAGAGAAAGTTAGAATTTGGACCATATGTCCTAATCAAATGGATAGTAGTGTCCTCTCCTACAATTATAATAGAAGACACACCTTTAAGTCTTGTATCCATAGACGAACTAATAGGAACTTATAGGATGTGTGTAAGTTCATGACATGAAACTGGACTTGGTAGTGTACAAGACCGACCTCTATGGTGAGGGTGATGGTAACCTCTATGATATAAGTGTGGCCATCATATTCAACTATATGTAAGATAGTCTCTCGTGATCCCAATCCGAAGGAAAACCCTAAGAGAAAGATGTCAGCCTTCACCTCCATCTACTAGATGCTTAGACATAGGTCTACCATTAACCTTTGATCCTATATATAGAGCTATTTCATGAATAAGGATATGTCTAAATAAATCTTCTTTAACTAATATGATGGGCTAGAGGTAAAAAAATAGACAAAGAAAAGAGTACATTTAGCTATTCAGACTAAATGGTAGAACCTCAAAAGTGAGAAAGAAAGTATATTTAAACATAAAGTAATTAAAGGAGTGGTTTGAATTATGTTGGTATACCTTGTGAAATGTGGAACAATATGGCTATACATATTAGAAAGAAGCTTGGTCGTGGAGTGAAGTGGTGCAAAATAAAACAAAGGCAAAGAAGTTATGTTACAAATTACATTATATTAAGAAGTCTAGTGAAACTTTAGAGCCTTATAAGAAAGCAAAAAAAGAAGCGAAAAAAGTCGTCAATGAAGCACAAGCTAAAATTTGATAGGATTTATATAAAAAAACTCAACTCAAAAGAGGGTGAAATAGATATTTTTTTGGATATCTAGGGTTAGAGATAAGAAAACTAAGGATCTTAATTTTGTTAAATACATCAAAGATGAGGATGAAAAAATTCTAATGGCAAAAGATGATATAAAAAATAAATGGAAAAATATTTATATAAGTTTTTTAATTAAAATAAATATATTAGTCTTAGCTTAGAAGAGTTAGCCAAATTAGAAAAGTATATAAATCATAATTTCTACTGACGTATTCAAAAGAATGAAGTCAAAGATACTCTTAAACATATTAAGGATGGTAAATCGGTAAGGACCAAATAATATTCCTATAGAAGTTTAAAAAATCCTAGATAGAAATGAATCACTTGGCTCACAAGACTATTTAATGAAATATGGAGAAACTAAAAGATGTCCAAGGAATAGAGAGCAAGTACACTTATACTCATATACAAAAATAAGGGAGACACTTAGAATTGTGCGAATTATAGAGGTATCAAGTTAATGAGTCTTACTTCCATGCAAAAGGAAAGTAATGCTCGAGTTGGCAAGTTGTAATGCTCGATTCGGCAAGTAGTGTTGTTTAATTGGGTAAGCCCTTAAGAGGAAACTTACTAGTTTCGAAGTTCAACATCAAATGGTTAGGCAACTTACCTTTCCTCGACCTCATTTGGTAAGTCCTCAAAACAACATCTTGGCCATGAAATCAACATGTTGACAGGAATTGCCATAAGGGAGAAACTTACTAAGTCAAGTCTCACGCGATTCAAATATGGAAGGAAGAGGTGACAACAAAGTTTAGTTAATGTCAATCCCTTTATCTTTCCAAGTCTAGCAAGGTGGGTGCAACCACCTTAACTTGATATGGTCTCTTGATCATCTGTGTTGTCCAACGAAGAATCAATTTCAACATAAATCAAGAAAACAAACTGAGTAATTATTACAGCAATAATGATGACACAGCACTCCGAACACATACGATATGGTGATCGTTGATGGGAACAACTCACCAGATTATTTTCCAATTGATGCTCATGTTGATCTATATGGAAGGAGCAAGTCATTGGCCGAACAATTGGTTTTGAAGAGTAGTAAATACACTTACCAACTCAAACCTTACTCGACTCCAACATGGAAAGTTGCCCTGGCCGGCTGTAGCAAGAGGACAACTCCACCTTCAGCTACTTACCATTTAATTGCATCTGACGTCAACCTTGAAGAAACAAATGAACAACAAGCTTCCCAATTGGAGTTGCCTTCAGCATCATCTCAAAATTTCAATCGAATTCCCAACCTTCCTAAACTAGGCCATGTACTATAGCAGGTGCTGGACAATTTCAGTAAGAGAAGAGGACAACAATGTCCTTTCAAATCCAGCTAGCCAAGCTTTAGCAAGAGGTACAACAACTTTCCAAACCTTAGTCAGCAGAATTTAACAACAAGAAAAATGGACGAAATCCTATAATTCATCGGCAATCCTTTCGGTGGTTGGTTCATTAAATTCAATGCAGCAGCATCCACTTGCTTGGATAAACACAACAACTCTTCTAGTTCCAACCGAATTGAGTAATTAAGTTCAGGAAAGGGATAGCGTCACCCAATCTTGGATGAACGTTGCAAGCTTTCCAAGACTTGGTCAGTTTCAACCAGGCTTGGTAACTTGCCATATCACGTATTGAATAGTTTGGTAAGTGAGTGTAGCATGCCTTGGCTCTATTTGGAAGGCCATGGACAACATTCTCTTAACCCATTTCAACAACTTGCAATAGGGTAAGTTGCCTTACAAATGGTTGTAGCCAATAGGCAACCCTTGGCTAATAAAAGGGGCCTCAAGGGGGTTGCAATGCATTGACTATCAACCAATACCAATCAATCCGAGTTTAGCAAACCATTCAGCAAGAGGGAGAGAAAGAGAGAAAGAAAGAGAGGGAGAGAAAGAAAGAAGGGTGTTGCCCATCGCCAACCACCAGTGGCAGACCGTCCTTTACCTTCTATCACAGGTTCTTTCTTGCTTCAATCATCTCCTTTTTTAGTAAATATTATGGGCTTGTAATTAGGGAGCTTAAGTCTCCATGTAGATGTATTGATTCAGATTGACAGGGTGCACCATCTTTCTTTCATGCGATCTTCATTATATACTTTGATATTGATTCTTTCGACTCCATAACACAACATATGATCATGAACCTCTTAATCTCCCTATGCTTGCATGACAATTAGGATTTACTTTGTTATTTTATGGCTGTAGATTCGATGTTAATTCAGATTAAAATACAAGCACAATTTTGAAAATCTAAAATCTGTTTTTCTACACTCTGCACATGTTTGGTAAAAGATTTCTCTTTAATTATTCCTTGGTTCAAATATGTCGAAATTTTACATGTCTAATTTAGACATATAGATACACTTTTTATAACATTTTCAAGAATTTTGGGCTTGTTAAACATCATTAATCAAATCTGAAAATGTTTATAAAATTCAGAATAGATTCTAGAAAACCAGAAGTTCCTTTGACATAGGTTGAGTTATTCTTGAATATCTTTGTGCACAGTGAACCAAATTTATTGAAAATGGTTTCATTGGAAATCTAAAATCTATAGCTTTCCAGCAAGACTAATTTCATAGAAATCAGAGGTCTGAGCATAAAAATATATTAGTTTTTCTAAATCTCTAATTTTTTGGCAAAGGTTTGTCCTGAATGACTGAGTGAGGTCTATTTCCAGATTTAATTACAAGAATTTATAGCATATAAAATAAAAATAGTTTTTGAATATATACATGAAAGTCTATCCTCTGTAAAAAATTTAGAATTTTTGGAAACTCGAAAGTATTTCAAAAAAATCAGAAACAAGCCTTTGAAAACATAACCAATTTATGTTTTTCAAGACTTGAAATATTTCTAAGTAAAGAACCAAAATCACGATTTTATCAAGCTTTTGAAGTTGGAATCTTGTTTTTGAAAACTTACCGGATCTTGAATAATTTTCAAGGCATCTAGGCTGACCCTTGAGTATCGGTTGAAGAAGGCCTATGTTGACAAAAGTTCACTTGTCCACAATCGATATACGAAGTCAAAAAACCAATCTTTACTAGTTTGAGCAAACTAGCTGGCACGCTCGCACACACGATGTAGTTGAGGAATCTCTTTTCAAATCTTCACATAGGTTTTCAAATAAAAATTCATGTCTACAGATTTGGCATGCCCGGTGGGACTTGAATCTTAGGAAATTATTTGAATCTAGTACAATTTTACAAAACAATTCACTTTTCAAAATCATGATTCTTAGAATAAAATTTTTGTATACAGGTTGATCATGTCTAGTTCAGAGGGATCTTGTGAGGTGTCAAGCCAAGCCTCATACTCTACAAGTATGTTTTCAAGAAAATTGTCAAAAGAAATTTCAAAAAACCAAGGGGATATGCTTGCCTCCCTAAAAAGAGAACTAAAAGAAATGGAGGAAAGAATTGCTGCATTAAACTAAGAGATTGATGTGGTGGAATCTTGCTCCTATCATGGCAAGAAACCCAGGACTCACAGAAAACCTTATCATTCAAGAAAACCCAAAATAACCTTCAAGTTCGAAGAAGAACCAGAACCTGAGTCCTTCACTGTTAGGGACAGAAAGGCCCTACAACAATTGTTAAAGAGCCAAATAAGAGAAAAGAAATCATACTCACTATCTGACTTTTTACCTTCTGATTACCAAACAGATAGTGACGATAAAATACCAAGTTTCCACCGGTATGATAGAAATGGAGATCCTTGGTCCCATCTCCAACTGTTTTCTCGAAGAGCCTATAAAAAAAAGAGAGACTCTTCAAAATGTGTTTACTGGTTCCCCCATTCTATAAAGGAGAACGCATCTAAGTGGTTGTTTTCCTACGATCTAATCCAATCAGTCAGTTTCGAGGACGTGGTGAATTGCTTCATGCAAAGATTCTCACACAACGTAGAAGTCATGCCTACTCTCAATACTTTGATATGCACTAAACAAACCCCTAACAAGGATGCACACACATTCATCGTCAAGTGGAGGTCACTCCTAGGCTAGGTCAAGGAACCCATTTTTGATGGATGTATAGTAATGCACATCCTTGAAAATTTTAGAACTAATTTGAAAGCTCTCCGCTCTCTGCATGAAATCTGTAATTTTCAAAAATTAATCAAAAAAGCTTTCCTCTTTGAAACAAACTTGAAAAAGGGAGCTTATGAAGATTTGTGGAAAGGGTAAAATTTTTTGAAAACCAAGTTTGAAAAACCCGAGGCATATGGGCCACATGCATCGGAAGGAGGAGCAAAAATTCAAAAGGTGGCCAATGTCCGAGTAGAGTCAAGTTTGTCCGCGCCCTCTAAGCCTTTTGGACAAAAGTCTTTTAAGAAAAATAAAAAAAATCTAAAAAATTTTGAAAAAAGGGAATACACTAACCTAGGACAATCACTTACGGAAGTCCTAGACATTTTGTTAGCAAAAGGTCTTACAAGTCTCCCTGAAATCCTCGGAGAGGCACTTCCCCAAGAAAGTTTTTTAAACAGTTTTGTAAATATCATAGGCTCAAAGGCCATGATAGAGAACATTGTTGTTCCTTGAAAAATAAAATTGAGGACTTGATAGAGCAGTGTAGGCTCCACGTCTCTTTGGAATAAGACCCCCCTCAAGCCATCTTCAAAGAACCCTTCCTGAATCACACAAGTACGAGCGAAAAGGACAAAGAGGTATGCCTTCACTCAAACCAAATTCATGAGCATATACTGCATACGATTCACACTACCTGCCACACACCACACCCTCTCGTAATAAAAAAAGGAAAAAAAAAAATAGTAATCCGGGGAGTGCTTAGAGTCCCGCCCCCGGTTAGAGCTTTAGTAGAGATTCGAGGTGCCCCAAGGCATCAGATTATAGCCAAGATAGGATCGAGCCCTAGGGAGAGTGTAGGGGAGGTGACTAGATCGGGAAGAATCTATTGACCCCCGCACTTAGCTAAACAAGCTAGCAAGGGGGTGGTCGTTTTGCCCGCCCCCCCAAAAGCATGCATCTCTAACTCATTTCATGGCATCGATAAGGGCAAAAGTATTGTGCTAACCCCATATGACTTAGAATTATACCTTTTGAAACTCCCCATAAATATGTCTATCATGGAGTTAATAAGAACCTCTCTTAAACATAGACAAGTCTTAGAGAGAATTTTACAAATGGCCAGGGTTAACACCACATAACTCCCGAATCCCTATCCACCTTGGTCTCTCCCATCTTTGCCAAGGCTCCAATTGTGTTTACTGAGGATAATTTAGACAGACCTGATACGACTCATAACCAAGCTCTACACATAGAGGTGGTATTGAATAACCACCCTCTCAACAAGTGCCTGGTTAATGGGGATAAGGTGTAAATATTCATTCTCTCCATGTGGCCTTTCAAATAGGAGTGATCGCCTCTATGCTAAAATCAAGCCCAATCGTCATCATAGGATACGATAGAAATCCATCCCATCCCTTAGGCACCATAGAGTTACCCATGGAGTTTGGCCAAATACCACATGTAGGGTTGTTCCATGTCTTAGACAAAAACCCTCTCTATAACTTGTTGTTAGGAAGGTCGTGGATACATTTCCTTTGAGCCGTCCCTTTAACTTTCCATAAATGCCTTAAAATCCCATAGAATAACAGGGTTGTGGTAGTCTTTGGAAAAAACAATTCACAACAAAGGGAATATAAAATTTTCTTTGTCTGTCAAGTGAACCACTAAGTGAAGTAGAGAGAATCATGGAGATGTCTAACTTGCCCGAGCCATCTGCACCCCCTCTCCTTAATGCAAAAACCATTTTCCTCATAAAAGAACCCAAGTCGCACCTTTCCAAGGTCGTCCATCTCTTAGGGGCACCCCAACCACCTAAGTCTAAAAATCCTAGAGTCGTATACATCCTAGGGAAGTCAAGCCCCTCCACTCCCAAACCCTTACATCTCCAAGGTATATCCAAAAAAACTTGGGTGTATAACCATACTATAGATGATACACTATTCCAAGGACATCCCCTTTATCAAGATATTTTGAAACCCAAAAAGCCTTAGAATATGTTACTAAACATGGGGTACACACCATACGAAGGCCTAGGAACCAAGAGGCAAGGGAGACTGGAACCTATCATACCTCTAGCAAACCTGGATCGATATGGTTTGGGGTATGACCCATCCATATCCCCTAAGACACCACCTAAGACCCATCCACACCATCCATCATGCCTTTTGGTTTGAAAAATACCGAGGCCACATACCAAAGAGCCATGACTACTATTTTCCATGATCAAATTCATGAGCTCTTAGAAGTATATGTGGATGATCTTTTGGTAAAATCTAAAGCCCGATGCACACACTTAGAATCTTTGCAAAAGGTTTTTGAAAGACTTAGGCTTTATCAAGTGAATTAAACCCTAAAAAATGTGTTTTTGGAGTAGAGTCGGAAAAACTTTTAGAGTTCATGGTTAGCCAAAGGTGCATAGAGGTCGACCCTCTAAATGTCGAGCCATCATAGACATGCCTCCACCCTCTAGCCTGACCCAAATCCGAAGTCTCCAAGGTTAACTCCAAGCAATCAAGAGATTCATCTCCAATTTAGCAACGAGATGTGAACCTTTCAATAGGCTTTTGAGAAAAGAGGTTAAATTTGATTGGGATTTTGATTGTCAAAAAGCTTTTGAGAGATTGAAAACTTATTCGGTAAATCCTCGTTGAATTTACTATGGAAAGGATTTACCAAGTCTATTACCAAGTCTTAATACTATCATCCTCATATTGAGCAAGTAAAGCACCCAATGCATTCTGATTGGAATATGCTATTTACTATATTTTGAAAACTCTATTGGCATATAAAAAAAATTACCAAGCCATGGAGAAAATGTGTTTATCCTTGGTATGGGCTTGCCAAAAGTTTAGACATTATTTCCCAGATCATGAAATTTGGATAGTGTCTAAACTTGACCCTATCAAGCACCTCTTTGAGAAACCTATCCTAACGGGTAGGCTCGGTAAATGGCAGCTCCTATTAATGGAATATGACTTAAAATTCTATCATTAAATTCCATTAAGGGATAAGCCCTAGCTGAACATGTGGCTGAGTTAATCTTGGAAGATACATATACCATACTTGATGAAATGCCTGATGAAGGCATCTTTGTAAATAAATTACAAAGCCATATTTTATCAAATTGTTTTAAAGAAGACTAAGTATGAAAAATGTATTTTGATGGGGCAAAAAATCAACAAGGAACAAGTGTGAGAATCATTCTCATATCCCCTGAGAAGGGAGAAATCCCAATGGCATTCCGACTAGATTTTTCATGTTCAAATAATGTGGTTGAGTATGAGTCACTCATACAAGGCCTAAAAGTTTTGAAAAATCTAGGGGCATTATGTATTGAAGTCTTTGGAGATTCTATGCTTGTTGTAAACCAAGTTTCGAAAATTTGGCAAGTCAAAAATGAAAAACTCATTCCATATCATGAATTAGCTACCCAGTTGGTTAATTCTTTCCAATCATGCACACTCACTCACGTAGGTAGAGAGGACAATACCATAGCTAACGCCTTCTCCTCTTTAGGGTCATGTCTAAGAATCGACTCCATCATGGTCACTCGATCCCTAGAGATCCTACATCTACCCACTCCATCCATACATGATTTAGAGATTTGCCAAAATGACCAAAATTCAAATGAAAACCTTGGTTTCAAGATATTAAAAACTTTTTATAAAGTGGAGGATTTCTTGAATTTACTTCCTTTAAAGATAAGGCTTTTATTTGGAAAATTTCAACACAATATATGATTTTGAGAGGGGTCCTTTACAAAAAGAGTTTTACCGGCATCTTGTTGAGGTGTGTCGACTATGAAGAGGCTAGGACCATTATGCATGAGTTCCACAATGGAGAATGTGGAGGCCATGTCAATGCAAACATGATGGCCATGAAAATACTTAGGGCAGGTTATTTTTGGTCCACCTTGAAACAAGATTGTCATAATCATGTTAGGAAGTATCACCAATGTCAAGTGCATGGAAATGCCATTCACATTCCATCATCCGCATTGCATTCTGTTGTGAGTCCATGACCCTTCACCATGTGGGCATTTGATGTTATAGGACCCATTTCACCTACTGCATCAAATGGGCATATGTTTATTTTAGGAGCCATTGAATATTTTTCTAAATAGATTGAAGCTACCTCCTTGACTAATGTTCAAGGACAACATATAGTGGCATTCATTAAGAAAAATATATTGGCTCAATTTGGAGTTCCAAGAGACCTAGTGTCAAATAATGACACTCCATTCAAAAATGAGAAGGTGAAAAAGTTATGTAAGACCTATGACATTACTCAACACTTCTCTTCACCCTACTACCCTCAGGACAACAGCCAAGCCGAAGCCACAAACAAAACCCTCATAGGCATTATTGAGAAGACTTTAGAGGAAGGTAGGACATAGCATGAGAAGCTAGATGAAGACTTATGGGCTTATAGGACTTCCATCCGCACACCCACAAATGTCACACCATTTGAGTTGGTTTATGGTACAAATGTCATACTTCCCATTCGTACTAAAGTACATTCATTTCATACATCTCTTATACTCGATTTGCCCATAGAGACTATACAATAGGCTAGAATGGCCGAGCTTGACATACTTGATGAGAGAAGGCTCCTTGTCATGGATCATGCACATGCATACTGGCAAAGGGTAGCCCGACATTATGAAAAGCACATGAAAGCTTGTCACTTCAAAGTGGGATATCTTGTTTTAAAGACTATTCACCATCATGACCCACATCCACTTAGTAAATGGCGGCCCAAGTGGGATGGTCCCTATGTTGTAAGAGGAACAACCTCAAACAATACATATTGGTTGATTGATGTTGAGGGAAGAAATTTGGCAGATCCTATAAATGCCCAATACTTGAAAAAGTATTACGTATAGGATCTACTTTAAATTCTTTTGAAAAGATTTTAAAATAGTTCTCCTTGAATTTCTTGAAAAAAAGGATCAGAATGGATTATGTGACCCTGAATTAGGGGATTGATGCTTTATGAAAAGCAGAGTTTCCAAAATCATTTGGTAACATTTCAAAAATCTTTGGCTTACCAAATAAGGCCTAGTTCAAAATAGCAAAATATTTTCAAATGGTAGGTGCTATTAGGAAATAGGATATTCTTGGCCGAATCGATTATCTAAAGGGATGAGTTGTATTCCCCACTTCATTTGTCCCCAAAAAGGAAAATTGGCAAAATCAAAAGAAAATAAAGAAAATAAAACCTCCAATATAGAGGTCTTTCAAAAAGAAAAAGAAGAGAAAAGGGAAAACAAAGACCTCTAATATACAGGTTCCCTTTGAAAGAAAAGAAAAAGAAAAGCCAAAGCTCAAAAGAGCAATTTTTTATCAAAAATTTCTTTGCCTTATACCCCGAGACGCTTCAGAAGGGGCCATGGGTAACTCTTACCTACTTATTTGGATTTCATTTTGTTTGAGAATTAAACTTTGTTGTGTAAAAAATTGAGTTTTAAAATGTTATTTTCTATAAAACATCTGCTAATTAATGGGTATTAAAACCCGAGTGAAGGGAAATGTAAGAAATTGGAAGTCCTTTTGATAGAAACCAAAATGAGTTCTCCTTTTGAAAAGAAGTTTTGAAAATCCTAGACATTAAAAGAAACAATATAGGGACCATCTTGCTTGGGCCTGCCGGCCTTCATAGGTTCCTTCTCAAGCTCACCAATTACAGGTATGGGTCTCTAAACATCCACTTCATTCACTTCATATTCCATATGCATTCATAAATGAGTCATCCATGCATGATTACCCTAGGACTAGGTGTTCATGTCAAGTTCCCTTTGGCTGAAATCTCCTCCTACATAAAAATAAATCCAAGGAAATAAATGATATGGAATAAGGAAAACCTCATTTTCTCAAGATAAATCTAGGAAGAAAATCAAATGGGTGTTTTCTTTTTTGCCATTATCCAAATAAATTTGGATTAATGCCAAAGAGGGGCATCTGTAGACACTCATTTTTTTTTATGAAAATTTTCATCTTTTAGGAAATTGACTATTTTTGACAGCTTTAGATTTTCAAATAAAAATACATCAAATGAACCCATTTTGGCATCGAAATTTTCTAGCACTCAAAATGATGATATATTGTATCTCTTTCAGAAAAATTCAAATTTTGACAAAATTTTATGAAAATAACTATTTTGCCCTCAAGACCAAATTGGTAGAATTCTACCCTTTTAATGATTGCCTTTTAAAGAAAATTGATTTCAAACAAATTTTCTTTAAAGAAACAAATGAAAAGAAAAGTATTGGGAATAAAGCCTAGTGCTTTCTAAAAATAGTATTACTTTCTAAAAATAATATTTAAAGACTTTGTCAAATTTGATGTTTCCAAATATAAAAATGTTTTCTCAAAAAAAATGTTTTGAACCTGCCATATATGAAATTTGGACTGGAAAGAGGCAAATTTCCCAAAAAGAGGAGATGGCATGAACGAAAAAGGCAACAATTGAGCACTTGCCAATTTTGGCGTTGTTGGGCAAGGTAACCTTTATTTTTAGTTTTAGGTATTAAAAAGGAACATCAACATTCAAAAAAGGAAGGTCAGCATCAAAGACGGAAAGCCGATGTCTGAGAAAGAAAGTCAACATTCAAAAAGAAAAGTCGGTGCCCAGAACGGAAGGTCAGCATCAACAAAGAAAAGTCAGCATTATCCATGCAAAAGGAAAGTAATGCTCGAGTTGGCAAGTTGTAATGCTCGATTCAGCAAGTAGTGTTGTTTAATTGGGTAAGCCCTTAAGAGCAAACTTACTAGTTTCAGAGTTCAACATCAAATGATTAGGTAACTTACCTTTCCTCGACCTCATTTGGTAAGTCCTCAAAACAACATCTTGGCCATGAAATCAACACCTTGACAAGAATTGCCATAAGGGAGAAACTTACTAAGTCAAGTCTCACACGATTCAAATATGGAAGAAAGAGGTGACAACAAAGTTTAGTTAATGTCAATCCCTTTATCTTTCCAAGTCTAGCAAGGTGGGTGCAACCACCTTAACTCTATATGGTCTTGTTGATCATCCATGTTGTCCAACGAAGAATCAATTTCAGCAAAAATGAGGAAAACAAACTGAGCAATTATTATAGCAACAATGATGACACAACAATCCGAACACATACGATATGGTGATCGTCAATGGGAACAACTCACCATATTATTTCCCAATTGATGCTCATGTTGATCTATATGGAAGGGGCAAGTCATTGGCCGAAGAGTTGGTTTTGAAGAGAAGTAATTACACTTACCAACTCACGCCTTACTCGACTCCAACATGGAAAGTTACACTGGCCAGGCTGCAGGAGGAGGACAACTCCACCTTCAGCTACTTACCATTTAATTGCAGCTGATGTCAACCTTGAAAAAACAAATGAACAAAAGCTTCCCAATTGGAGCTGCCTTCAACATCATCTCAAAATTTCTGTTGAATTACCAACCTTCCTAAACTGGGCCATGTACTATAACAGGTGCTGGACAATTTCAGTAAGAGAAGAGGATAGCAACGTCCTTCCAAATCTAGCTGGCCAAGCTTTAGCAAGAGGGACAACAACTTTCCAAACCTTAGTAGAATTCAACAACAAGAAAAACGGATGAAATCCTGTAATTCAGTGGCAATCCTTTCGGTGGTTGGTTCGTCAAATTCAATGCAGCAGCATCCACTTACTTGGCTGAACACAACAACTCTTCTAGTTCCAGCCGAATTCATTAATTAAGTTCAGCAAAGGGACAACCTCACCCTAGTCCTAGACGAACATCACAAGCTTTCCAAGACTTGGTCAATTTTAGCTAGGCTTGGTAACTTGCCATATCACGTATTGAATAGTTTGGTAAGTGAGTGCACCATGCCTTGGACAACATTCTCTTACCCCATTTCAGCAACTTGCAATAGGGCAAGTTGCCTTACAAATGGTTGCAGCCCATAGGCAACTCTTTGCATATAAAAGGGGCCTCAAGGGGGCTGCAATGCATCGGCTATCAAACAACACCAATCAATCCGAGATTAGCAAACCAATCAGCAAGAGGGAGAGAAAGAGAGGGAGAGAAAGTGAGGAAAAGAAAGAGAGGGAGAGAAAGAGAGGGAGGGTGAGAAAGAAAGAAAAAAGGTTGCTACCCGCTGCCAACCACCAGTTGCAAACCATCCTCCAATCATCTCCTTTTTCAGTAAATATTATGGGCTTGTAATTAATGAGCTTAAGTCTCCATGAAGATGTATTGATTCATATTCACAGGCTACCCCATCTTTCTTTCATGCAGTCTTCATTATATACTTTAGTTTTGATTCTTTCGACTCCATAACACAACTTAAGATCATGAACCTTTTAATCTCCCTATGCTCGTAGATTCGATTTTAATTCGGATTAAAACACAAGCACAATTTTGAAAATCTAAAATCTGTTTTTTTGTACTCTGCACATGTTCAGTAAAAGATTTATCTTTGATTATTCCTTGCTCCAAATATGTCAAAATTTTGCCTATCTGATCTATACATATAGATGCAATTTTTATAAAAATCAAAACAAATTCTGGAAAACCAAAAGTTCCTGTGACATAGGTTGGGTTATTCCTGAATATCTTTGTGCACAGTGAACAAAATTTATTGAAAATGGTCTCATTGGAAATCTGAAATCTATAGCTTTCTAGCAGACCAATTTCATAAAAAGCGGAGGTTTGAGCACAAAAATATATCAGTTTTTTTAAACTTCTGATTTTCTAGCATAGGTCTGTTCTGAATACCTGAGTGAGGTATGTTTCTATATTTAATTACAATAATATATAGTATATAAAATAAAAATAAAAATATTTTCTGAATCTATACATGAAAGTCTATCTTGTGTAAAAGTTTTTGGAAACTCGTAAATATTTTAAAAAAATCAGAAACAAGCCTCTGAAAAGAGAACTAGTTTCTTTATTTCAAGACTTGAAATATTTCTAAGTCAAGAACCAAAATCATGATTTTATCAAGCTTTTGAAGTTGGAATTTTGTTTTTGAAAACTTATCGAATCTCGAATAATTTTCAAAGTGTCTAGGCTGACCCCTTGAGCATCGGTTCAAGAAGGCCTATGTCAACAAAAGTTCACTTGTCCACAATCGCTATACGAAGTTAGAAAATCAATCTTTGCTAGTTTGAGCAAACTAGGTGTCACGATCGCACACATGACGTAGTTGAGGAATTTCTTTTCAAATCTTGACATAGGTTTTGAAATAAAAATTCACGTCTACAAATATCTCCATCAATTCTTCCATCATTATGAAGAATTCACCCTAAGTATTTAAAACTTTTGTTTTGAGGGATGCAATGTGTCTAATTTTAATTTCTATGTTCTTTGAAGTAACCAAATGATCAAACTTAAATTCCATAGATTCTGTCTTTATTCTACTAAGTCGAAAGCCTTTCTTTCTAATGTTTCTCTCCATAGTTCCAATTTTCTATTTTTCTTACACTCCTCTACTAACATAATGTCATCTATAAATAATATACATCAAGGTACTTCATCTTGAATATGTTTTGTTAACTTATTAATCACTATTATAAATAAGTATCGACTTAAAGTTGATCCTTGATGTAACCTAATATTAACTTCAAAGAAGTCTTTCATTCCTTCATGAATCCTCACACATGCTTTTGCACCATCGTACATGTCTCTTATAAGGTTTATGTATGCCAATGGGATACCTCTTTTTTCTAAGGTTCTCCAAACAACCACCCTCTTTCCCATGTCTTTTATAAGGTTTATGTACTACTCCACAATTTTAATGTAACTAAACCAAATCCGAGTCATTGCGAATCCAGCCTGACCCTCTTTCCCCTTTATTCATGTTTCATACCAAAACCAAACCGATTCATTCCTTTGATCCACAATATGATCAGAACCCAAATCAGATCCTTCTTCACCTTACACTAAACCTCAACCTGGTCAAGCCTGCACAAATCCATTCTTCTACTCTCGAACCCTTATCCAACTTCATCCATTTTGTCTCAACAAGTTACCCATGCTCCATCCATCTAAAACCAAAACCCATTTTCTAACCAAAACCTAATTCATTTCACATAAACCAAATCTTACTTGCCTACCAACACCAACACCAACACCAAGGAACATAAGTGGTAACTATCACTATGCAAGGCTCACTAAACTTATGATTTAAGAAATTCATATTTCTTAAAAAAAAGCATTTTGATAGTGTGAAAGATCGACCCTTCCTAGGCAAAATAAGAACTCCAGCGAAAAGAACTTTTACGGGCCCATATCACACAAGGAGTATGCGGAGGTAATCTCTTTTTGAGTTTTATTTTCTATTTTTTTTTTTTAATTGTATCGCAAGTGAAGTTCCTCGAGACCGACATTTTGCATACAATCCCTTCTTAGGAAGGGATGGAGAAGTTCCCAAGTATTACAAATGGCATAATATAGATACACATCCCAATGGTCAATGCATTAAATTTGGTACAACGATACAAAAAGTAACGAAAGATGGCCGACTCAAGTTGGCCGTTATTCATGGAGGCCTGTCTTGTCCTGTCCATCTACAGGATCTCAGCCACTACCTCCAAATGTCAACAGACAGGCCTACAAAGGTCCTAAGAAGTTGTAGGAGCTACATTATCTCAGAATTAACCACATGATCCTCTCTTAAGGGAAATGCTGGGACCCAAGGACAATTTCAGCTACTGATTGGTTAAAATTTTCAAGGCATTATTTCAGTTGTTATCGTATTAGGTGTGAATTTCTTTTCTGCGACAGAAGGTAGCAATGGGTTAAGACAACTGCAAAATTAGGACATTCATATCTTCCTTGATGCAATATTGCTAACTTATGTTTTTTCCCCTATACTTTTCCAGACATGTCATCAGGAATACATGAATAACATAGACAACAACTGTCAGTCGCTGCTTGCATTTGTTGGAAACGAAAATGTCCATGGGTTAGATGACTTAAATTTTCTTGGAGTTTTGTTACTTTGTTTTGTTTAGTTCAATCATGGTCATTCACATTTCTATATTATCAATCCATACACAGTGTTCGTTGATATAATTCCTTAAATGTTGTGAGTAAACACATTGACTTCTTGTAGGAATGGCGTCTTATACGAATGGGCCAAACCTACTTCCTAGATGCATCTTAATTATATTTATAACTTTTCTCATGTGGATTATGTGTCTATTGTTTTACCAGGTCGTTTTTTAATTCTCTGACCTCCGTTGATGTGCCCATACTCTATTCACCTGTGGCATTCCAGAATGCATCTGTCCACTCTCCACAGGTTGGCAAGTTTGCTACTTTGTTGCAAAGATATTGTGAGAATTGAAACCTGGAAATTTGTTTATGTGGTCTTGTTTCTTCTCTGTAAGATGCTTATTTTATGTTAATCTGTTTAAAGATTACCAGAAGCAGTTTCAATGTTTTTGCCAGTTCCAAGTGGTTTAGGACTCAAAACCGGAACCGCTCCAGAACCAACGGTTCTAGAAATGTAACTCAACCGGCCCAGGTTACTGCAAAACTGGAACCGGCCATGTCTAGGTGGCCATCTTTTTGAGATTACTTCTATACGAAAAACTGTTAAAACTTGTTTTACCAAAAGTTACTTGCCGAGACCATTGAGTTAACAATGACCCGCTCTCAATCATAGCTTAAACAGGAGATGGTGGGCTGGCTGACTCGTTGTATGGTTTGTCTGGTTCCACTTGAGTCATTCCTGAGATAGATCGCCGGATATCTCAACCATGGTAAGGCACAAATAAGCAAGTGAACAGCAAAACCAGCAATAGACCACCAAGTTCAACGGTCATGAGTTCGATACTGCGGCAAGAATCTGGCACAGGCCTGCCCGTAGTATACCAAAAACAAAGCAAATTAATGGGGCCGTTAATGGCTCAGATCCAAGTTAACATGTTGGATCTTATTTCATACCCAATCCCTCATCTCTTTCTTTTCTTTTGCTTCCTTTCTAAAGATCAATTCAAGCCAATTACAGGTATCAATTTTCAAAGGGGCATACAAGAGAGGTTGATGCAACTTTTGGATATGGATTCCTAGTAGGATTTCTCCATTCAATCTCTCCTCCCCTTCCTCTAGCTATCAATTTTCAATCCTCCCTAGATTTCTCTCGATCCATTAACTGAAACCGTGTCGATTAAGCAAGAAATTTCCCATCAATCAGCTAAGGTTCACTACAATTTTCAGTCAATGTAAGGCACCATCTCTGTTGATCACTACAATTTTCAGTCAATGTAAGGCACCATCTCTGTTGAGCTCTAGAGTTGACTTACACATTCTGAAGGTCTGTTTTTAGTCCTTGAAATTTTTCGATTCTTCATCATTTCATACTGCATCAAGCTGAAATTTTCAAACCAGTTTTGATTGGATATGAACCATCGAAAGTCAGGTTTTTCATCGTATTTTGAGTATGAGTACATCGGTAAGGTACCTATTTACAATAGAACTGATGTAAGTTACAAGTTTCTTCACGAGGCACATAGAACCTTGGTTGTTTTCTAGGAGATTGACTCAACACAACCTTTTAAGTTGATGGTCACACATCTTTAAGTTAAATACCAAACACTATCTAGTTAATCAAAGAAAATAAATTGTTCATGAATCTGGCATCTTTCATGTATTAAATTTTATTTGATTTTACTGAATTTTTTGTTCATATTTTCTCTATGATCATTGTGATTTTGTTTAAGATGTATTCCCTCATCCAGCTAACTCGCGAGAAGATAGCTAAGCAAACAATATTTTCTCACATAATCTAAAACAAAATATGAACAATTCTCACCATATTCATCACCTTTTCACGTTCCATGAATAGCCAAGACATTGAGGAATATCCAAAAGGGTATTTTAGAAAGGACGATCTAGATAGAAATCAAAAACATATTGCATGTTCTAGTATTAGGGTGTTTGTTAGGGATTTTTGCCATTCACCTATCAGTTGTGAGAATTCTTCTTCTTGGTATAAAAAATGTGGGATGGTTACTGAGGTTGAGAATCTATTTCCCTTTTTCTCCTCATGATCTTGGAGATTTGCATTGCTTTTTCTCAAGCTGTTTGTTTATGCAGTGCTGACATTCTTTGTTTTCCTCTTCATCTTTGGATTCTTATCTAATGACCAAGGACATAATCATAAGGAATAAAGAATAATGCAGTTTTCCTTTCCTTTTTTGGTTTCCCAATCCTTCTTAACTTAGGATTTGTTATATTGGATAGATTTATCTAATGAAGCCATCAATTGAACCAAGCCAATAAGGATTTCTAGAAATAGATGAAAATCTCATGTACAGTTATAAATGAGAGAAATAAGTGAGGAATCCTCTTCTCGACTATGACCTACCATTCTAGTAATTACTTTTCTTTTTGTTACTTCCAAAATATCTACTTCACCTTTAACCACTCAAATTTTTTCTATTCATTTTTATTTCTCATCAAAAGAATTGCATCTTTTTTTAGAAATCCTTGCTATTCTTAGCAATGATATTGAGGAATCTCATAGCAATTACTACTGAAAAAGCATGAAACATATGGTTTCATAAATTTCATGTGGTTATTAGAATAACTTGGGGAGACTAAAATAATAGATTTGAAAGAAAATGTTTGAGCCCTTTCAGAGTGGTGAGGTCACAAACTTGAAACCAAGACGATACATAGAGCAGCTCGAATTGTGTGTGAACAAAGTTGACATCCTTCACGTTGATGAGGATGCCATAGGTGAGATAGATATCAAATCTGATGGTAAACACAAAGCCCATACTTATTGTTTCATCTTTGAGTTAAGGATGGTTGGGCAGACGTTACTTCTCTATGTTCATGCCATTTCAAGGTTATTGGTCCATAATCCAGATATCTAGAGACTTACCTTAGGGTCTCCTTTCTCCTTCCTTTTGGACAACAAAATCACGGGCTACAATGCTTATAATCTCGAAGAGGGAGTTTTAGGAACATACCACATTATTCTTTTAGCCTGATTGTGATTTTGCATTTTCTTCTTAGCTTCTAGGTCTCTTTATCACTCCATCAATGAGTTCCTCAATCGCATTGTTGGATTGCGATCACCTATCGTCTGCAGTGTTTTCTTTTATATGAGACATAGCTTCCTTTTTCAAATAAGATCATGAGCTCCCACCCTTTCTATCTCCCTAGGTACTTTTATTTAGAAGGAAAGTATTGACCATTGGACGTGGAGTTTCTTATTCTCCCTAAATATGTGAACTTTTGTATACGGTATGTGCTGGAGAACTAGGGGAGTTCGCCTTCACAACTGATCAAGATTGAATTTGGTTCCTTTTGCATACGAGACCTCCTTATAAGAATTAAGTTAGGCTCAAAGGACATGGTGAGGACTGAATAATACAATCCTCAATGTTTGGTTGGTTAGGTTAGGGACTCCTACCGGAGTCTACGCTCATTCAACTTTCAATGAGTTGCACTCAACTTGTTGAAGAATATGCTTATTTAGTTTTTTTTAGTAATTTTGTAGATTTTAGGTATTATCATAATAGTCCTTATGACTAAGGATAGTTTGGTCATTTTATGTTTAATAGTTCACTATATAAGAACTGGACGCTTTGTATTAGGTTTAAGGATTTCAAATTAAGAGAGAGAGAGAGAAAGAGGGGGCGGCCTCCATTAGAGGGCCTGTCCAACCCTCCTATCCCACCTTCTTCCCTTTCTTGTTTCTCTTTATTTTTCAGTGTATGATTGCTCGCATACTAACACTAAAGCACCGAATCCCATCAGAACTCCAAAATTAAGCATGCCTGGGCGAGAGTAGTACTGGGATGGGTGACCTCCTGGGATGTCCTCATGTTGCACTCCTTTAAACTCCACCCATGTAAGGGATCATCCTTGCATTATCGGTCCCAAGCTTGGATAAAGGAGGAGGGTTGTGTTAGGCTTTTGACAACCAATGTAAAACTTCGTTAGATTTTTATAACACGGATTACAAAAATTATGAGCATTGCTTTGGAGCATCTCCACCTGCAACATGTTGTAGAGCTCGAATATAGTGATAAGATAAGTAAGCAAGGGCCACTACATTTTCGCTCGAATGTAGTGAATCAATTGCAGATAGGGTTCCCACATAATGAATGGGTGTGGGTAAAGAAGTTAGTCCCGCTACATTACCGCCCGAATATAGTAAATAATTTTTAGAGAGGGTCTTCGCATTTTGAATATAGACGGATGCGGGGGGTAAGGAAGCTAGTCCTCAATAATAAGATTCGTATTGGTTATTGGAATATCGGAATATTATCCAGTAAGCTAATAGAGGTGGTAGATACTATGATTCGTAGAAAGATTCATATTCTATGTTTGCAAGAAACAAAATGGGTTGGAGAAAAAGCAAAGGAGATAGAGGATATAGGTTTTAAATTATGGTACTCACGTAAAGAAAAGGCTTGAAACGGAGTTGGTATTATCATAAATAAAGATTTAAAGGATACTATAGTAGACATACAACGATACGGTGGTTGAATCATGACGTTGAAATTAGTGTTAGGAGTAGAGGTTTTGAATATAGTTTATGCTTACGCACCCCAAATAGGACTACAAGGTAGTATAAAGACAACTTTTTGGGAAGAGTTAGATAAGTTGATTCAAAAGATTCCACAAAGGGAGATGATTTGTTTAGGAGGAGACTTAAATAGACATGTCGGTAAAGAGGCATTAGGATGTCAAGGTATTCATGGAAACTTTGGTATTGGGGATATAAATGAGGAACGTAGGGAGTGAAGCCATCGAATATTCTCGATCAAATAGTGTTCGCATGCACTACATAGTTTCAAGTAATTGGGTCTCACTGCTAAAGAATATGTTGTTATTAGAACAACTCAATTCAAATGGTATAGGCATTATCCGATTGGCTGGTGACCTTAAAGTATAGGGCATGCTAGAGAATGTTGACCTCTATTCTCTAAGGTTTTGGTTTGTGATTCCGTGAGAGTCTGTTTGAGCATATTCTAGTATCTTTACTGCTCTGAGCTCAAGTAGATTGTGATACAATTGTGAAGGAGAGCAACAAGATAGGAGTCCACGCAACCAATATCTCATTCACAACGAGGAATCTGTTACACATTACACTACTATAAAAGGAAGGAAACTAAAATAAGAGATATCTTGATTGATTGATCGATGGATCGATGTTCCAATTGATCTCTTCCATTCCCATTTATAGAATTCTTGAGGCGACAACAGGTAAGTTGCCCTGCATTTTCATCGACTTGTTCCCTAACTTCAGGTGTCCATCATCTTTCTCCAACCCTCCCCCTCACTGCGGGCCTGATCCCCTTCTTAGTACCAGACGTTAGTAACCACCCATTATACCTTGGTATTCCTTCAGGTTTTCATCCATTCATGTTGCATCCAATGTCTGGTACTTCTGATGTTGCCCATGTTGCCTAGATCTTTGCATCAACAATTAAGAATCATATTATATAGAATTGTTAAGTTTTAATTCACTCATCGGTGCCAACGGAGAATGTGAATGAGTTATTTGTACATATCAAAGAATCATTTGTTTGCCAATGTTGGGAAAGTGAGACAACCATTTACTCTTGACTAGTCGGAGAAGTTGGACAAGCTTAAAATTGATGTAGTTCATGGGTAATAATTCTTTTCTTATAGATGCAACATAATCGATGAGGAAGTAACCCTTCATACAAATTTCACTTGGATTGACCCCATCAGTAAGTGTTGCACATATGACATTTCATTCTCATGACCGCGCACAACATAATCCTAGGTTCTACAATTTGCATTGAAACCAGGACCACCAAAAAAGAAGTAATACGCCCATACGGTTCCCTGGTCATGGTAGTCGATGAGGTGATAGCAGTAGCGCTTATTTACGAGATAATTGTAGAACCTAGGATCCATCATTCTGTACTGCTCATCGACTACTTGAATATTCGACAGCACACTGGCTCGCCGGTAACCTTCATCTGGAAAGTGTCCGCTTCCCATTTGGGTGGTGGTATGAGGCCCTGCAGGATTGGCATTTATGATTTCACCTCCCCATTCGATGGTGTCCGCAAAGTTCCTCATGCTGTCGAAGAGATCGCTTGGCCAATATCCAATGTTATCACCTTGGAAGGAAAACCACCAGTTGCTGGTATTAGAGTCCTGTCAATTGAGATTAAGATCATTAGATCAGGTGATATTCTATTTATGCCATTCGATATAGGTTTCAAAGAAACCGTTACATTCTTTCTGAAATTTGTTTCCATTTGAAATCAGATAATTGGACATAATACGAAATGCGCCCATGTGAAAAATGGATCTGGATGACCAAGTAAAACCTAGTTATCTTATAGAAGAATGAATACATAGAAAATGGTATGCTTTCATTTTCGTTTCGGAAGCTAAGCATCTTCTTGGTGTGAGAACACGCCAAAGATGGAAACAGCCCTTTCGGCTACACTAAAATAACATAAGCTTCTCTTGCAAACAAGCAACGCATCCTGCAAATACTAGAATTCTGGCTTCGTTATTCTTCATACAAAAAAGTTCTTAGGAGTGATATACTTGGCTCATAACCATTGATTGTGTGTGTGTCTGTGTGCACGGTCGAGAGAGAGAGAGAGGAGCAGCCAAGGGTTGAAGGAAAATTTGCGGAACTCTAACATCTACTTGTTCTTTGATTTAGAAAGGTAGACCAACGCACAGTGTCACATGCCTTCTAGTTCAGATTACCTTGAACACATGAATCATGGAGCCGTACTGGGGGCCATCAACTTGGGAAATGTTGAGGGCGTGACCACCCATCAAGTACTGGGTGCTTACTTGCACGAATCCTGGGCAGAGTAGGTTGTAGCAACCACCATTGGCGCCCTGCAAAAGATCAAAGAGCAGAGAACAATTAAATACTTGGTGGCCGTTGTTACATAGAATTGCTCCTGATTCACCAAAAGTTTCCGTCTAACTTTTCCGGTAACTCCTCCAGTGAGTCATTTGAAACTGGCCGGAAGCGATCTACGTCATAGATTGTTGAAGGGCGTGCATCATGTGGCAGTGGTCGTCTTCGGCAGCAAAGATGTCAGCAGTTCATTATGTTAACAATACAATATAATTTATTCTTATAAGTAAATAATAAAACTTTAATTAATAAATACATTATTAATCAATAATAATTTATTGTAAATGTTACTTCCGTAATTAGTACTTTCTTAATTAATGATAATTTAATGTTGAAATTACTAATATAATATTAATTTCAGGAAAATTTGATTAATATTTAAATTAAATTCGATTCAGTTAGTAAGATAATCTGAATTTGAATAATATTAAATATGGCATTAGCATCATATTAATATTAACATAAAATAATAATATACATTATACAATAATAAACTATTATAATTTAAAATTTTCATTATATTAAATTAAAATAATCGTAGTTCAAATAGTGACATTTCAATAATATCAATTTAATTAATTTGACATGAATCCAAGCCAAACACAGACCTCAACCCGAACTCGATCCCAGATGTGAAATTGGGTCAACATGGACTGAACCCGAAAATTTTATATATATTGCGATCACTTTGACAGGGACCCAAACCGGGCCATGTTTTACTTGAACCTCAAGTGGCCTGACCTGTTGACACAATCTTGTAATTTACACTGTTATATAATTATAACATGGTACACAATTTATATTATATATAATACTTTGTTATATATTATATTTTATAATATAAATCTTATATTATACTTTAGTTTCTTATGTTTTATTATTTATAACATAATATATAATTCGGACTATGATATAGTATTAGTTTGTTGTTAATTTGTATTATATTACCTCATATTATAAATTATTTAGCTAAGTTAATATGAAATATTAATTAGTATAATTTATTTTAACATTATAAAATGATGTAGAAATTTTAGCTAATAAAAGAATAGTTGATTAGTATTATATTTAATCGAGTTAGATTCAATAATCCGATAATGTTCACTCTTATGTCGATACCCGATTCAAACTACTAACACGTTTGATGATACAAAAAACCATAGCCACATCAGACAGCCGCAGGATTCACGTCGACACATACGTAACGCCGTCAGTGAAATGCACGAAACCGTAAACTTTTTCTCCATAACACAGGTCTCTACATTATCGATCCAAAAACAGTGGACACTAAAGTGCAAATTTCCATATATGAAATAAACTGAGGTTTTCCATAATTATATAATTATAAATATCACGATTGTCTCAACTGCAATGATCAAGCCTCTTTTCTTATCTTAGCTAACAATGGTCATAAGATTCACATATTGAGATGAAGTCTTGTATGAACTACAAGGCCAAACAAAGTGATGGAGCCATCTATATATGTTTCCTTTTGGGTAGTTAAGATATGTGGCACAAGAAATCTCACTTATAATATATGATAAAGCATGAATGGTGCTCACCTTCCAATAAGAAAAGAGCCTGGTGCGGTCATCCCCGAAGAGGATTGGGTTAACCTGAAAATATTATTCAGCAGTTAAATGAATGATAGAATATCAATAATTGGATAATCGATCTGCATCAAATGAAACTTTTTTTAGTTGACGAATTAGATTACAATTCAGATCCAGAGCTACAGTTTACCAGACTAAAGTCTTTAATACCTGTAAACAATGCATAGACACAACTTATGTCACATTTAACAGAACATATAAAATCGTGTTATTCTCTGCAACTTACACAGGTTGTTTCATGACCAGATTCCCATATTCATGGACTAGAATTTATGTGCATAACCAGATCTGAGCCTGAATGATACGATTCAGATTCTAATACTTCATTGCGAGGAACTAACATTGAGGGTTAAATTCTAGGCTGGATTACGATTGTGAACATACACACACACACACACACACAGAGAAAGAGAGAGAGAGTACCATAAATCCTACATGAATGGATTCCGAGCCCCTCTTAAGCATCAACTTGCTGCTGCTGAATTCATTAGGTTCGACATGTGGATTCCAAACATTGATAGCCCCAGTTGCTCCACGAAAGTGACCATCATAATCGGTTCTCAGCAAAGCAAACTGCATCAAGAATATAATTCATAAACATTCTAACTTACAAGAAACAAGCATTGAAGAGGCAATCAATCCTCAAAATCACAGGCACGCATGAATGCAAGAGTTCAGCAGATTAACAAATGTTGATCAAAAGATGGCTGTTTGTACATATGATGAACAGCTGGCAATTAATCCCCAAAATCACAGGAAATGGAATAATTACTTCATGAGTGATATCACCATTTGATGAATCAGACGGATGTACAATGTGTTCGTCCGTTGTTTGAGTTCTAAGAATAGGAATAGTCCCCTCCGGACACTCCCTATTGTTGAACAACACACGCCGAGGCTGTTCCCTCAATGCACTTGTTGTCTTTGCCACACCTTGTGGATGCCAAGAAGGTTTCCTCTTAATGGTGTGATTTTGTAACAAAGGATGAGCAAAAGCTGGCTGTTTGTACATGTGAATACAGTCGATCAAATCCTCATCATCACTCTGCATTAAAAAATAGTAAACAGTCAAAAATATAACTGTGTGTCTGTGCATAAAGAGAGAGACGGAGAGACGGAGACAGAGACAGACAAAGAGAGAGAGAGAGACCTTGACTGTTTTCTTGATGTATTTTTTGGTAATGGTGGATTGTGTTGCAGCTGAATGGACGCCACTAACTGTTATCATTCGTATACAGAGAGTGGCAATGCCAAGGCAGAAGATGATAGGCGTGAAGCCTATTACTTTACCCATGAAGGCGATCGTGGTTTAATTCGATGGCGCTTCTGATGACTTCGTTGTTGCACGGAAGCGAAGTGTTACCGATATTTAAAGTACTATTTTGGAATATACTCTCGTGCAAGGAATATGATTTGTTTCAAGAAAGGAAGATAATGTGCACTTCTAGAAATACGTTTAAATCGCGTTGGAGAAAAATGCACGAAAAGAAATGCATTAAACTCTGCTTCGTTGGGGTTTACGAACGGCAAATGCAACGAACTATCTATTTGGTCCTAGAGCAAATTAGGACAGTGGAGTGACTGTGTAAAATACTTTCCCCCAAAATAGTTTCTTGTTCTTCGCTTATTCGTTAGCCTGAAACATACTAGTTTCCCCACCTAACAGTTAGATTTAGAACCACAATTGAATTATGGACTCCAATTTCTTAGTGCTAAGTGTAACTTTTGGAGCGAATCCATTGTGCATTTGCTGAAATAAGTGTAAATAAAAGCTGATACATATGGTGCATTTGAAACATTCAAATTTGAATTTGATAGAGATTTTCATCTTTAAATGAAAAGGTTTTGATGGAATTGGACGTTGTCCCAAGGCTCGTTGCCACAACCCACATATACGGCATGTGCATATGATATTAACCAAATTGTTTTGCGTATTTAAAGTCCATTGCCTAGTATTCCTAACTTACATGTACAAGGGTCAAACCAGGTCCTGTGCTGACAGCAAGGATGCCAATCACTATCCGGTCGACTCCCCCCTACATTGTGGACGGCTTCATGATGTGCCATGCAGGGCATGTTACATGGTGTTAATGGAAAAAAACGCAAGGACCGAAGAGCCACCTGAGGCTATTTTCCCCACTTAACAGTTAGATTTAGAACCACAATTGAATTGTGGACTCCAATTTCTTAATGCTAAGTGTAACTTTTGCAGCGAAGCCATTGTGCATTTGCTGAAATAAGTGTAAATAAAAGCTGATACATATGGTGGATTTGAAACATTGAAATTTTAAATTGATTTTCATCTTTAAATGAAAAGTTTTTTATGGAATTGGCCGGTTTCCCAAGGTTCTTTGCCACAATCCACATATATGGCATCTGCATATGATATTAACCAAATTGTTTTGCGTATTTAAAGTCCATTGCCTAGTATTCATAACTTACATGTACAAGGGTCAAACCAGGTCCTGTGCTGACAGAAAGGATGCCAATCACTATCCGGCCCTCCATTGCGGACGGCTTCATGATGTGCCATGCAGGGCATGTTACATGGTGTTAATGGAAAAAAACGCAAGGACCGAAGAGCCACCTGAGGCTATTTTCCCCACTTAACAGTTAGATTTAGAACCACAATTGAATTGTGGACTCCAATTTCTTAATGCTAAGTGTAACTTTTGCAGCGAAGCCATTGTGCATTCGCTGAAATAAGTGTAAATAAAAGCTGATACATATGGTGGATTTGAAACATTGAAATTTTAAATTGATAGAGATTTTCATCTTTAAATGAAAAGGTTTTGATGGAATTGGCCGGTTTCCGAAGGTTCTTTGTCACAATCCACATATATGGCATCTGCATATGATATTAACCAAATTGTTTTGCGTATTTAAAGTCCAGTGCCTAGTATTCATAACTTACATGTACAAGGGTCAAACCAGGTCCTGTGCTGACAGAAAGGATGCCAATCACTATCCGGCCCTCCATTGCGGACAGCTTCATGATGTGCCATGCAGGGCATGTTACATGGTGTTAATGGAAAAAAACGCAAGGACCGAAGAGCCACCTGAGGCTATTTTCCCCACTTAACAGTTAGATTTAGAACCACAATTGAATTGTGGACTCCAATTTCTTAATGCTAAGTGTAACTTTTGCAGCGAAGCCATTGTGCATTTGCTGAAATAAGTGTAAATAAAAGCTGATACATATGGTGGATTTGAAACATTGAAATTTTAAATTGATTTTCATCTTTAAATGAAAAGGTTTTGATGGAATTGGCCGGTTTCCCAAGGTTCTTTGCCACAATCCACATATATGGCATCTGCATATGATATTAACCAAATTGTTTTGCGTATTTAAAGTCCATTGCCTAGTATTCATAACTTACATGTACAAGGGTCAAACCAGGTCCTGTGCTGACAGAAAGGATGCCAATCACTATCCGGCCCTCCATTGCGGACGGCTTCATGATGTGCCATGCAGGGCATGTTACATGGTGTTAATGGAAAAAAACGCAAGGACCGAAGAGCCACCTGAGGCTATTTTCCCCACTTAACAGTTAGATTTAGAACCACAATTGAATTGTGGACTCCAATTTCTTAATGCTAAGTGTAACTTTTGCAGCGAAGCCATTGTGCATTTGCTGAAATAAGTGTAAATAAAAGCTGATACATATGGTGGATTTGAAACATTGAAATTTTAAATTGATAGAGATTTTCATCTTTAAATGAAAAGGTTTTGATGGAATTGGACGTTGTCCCAAGGCTCGTTGCCACAACCCACATATACGGCATGTGCATATGATATTAACCAAATTGTTTTGCGTATTTAAAGTCCATTGCCTAGTATTCCTAACTTACATGTACAAGGGTCAAACCAGGTCCTGTGCTGACAGCAAGGATGCCAATCACTATCCGGTCGACTCCCCCCTACATTGTGGACGGCTTCATGATGTGCCATGCAGGGCATGTTACATGGTGTTAATGGAAAAAAACGCAAGGACCGAAGAGCCACCTGAGGCTATTTTCCCCACTTAACAGTTAGATTTAGAACCACAATTGAATTGTGGACTCCAATTTCTTAATGCTAAGTGTTACTTTTGCAGCGAAGCCATTGTGCATTTGCTGAAATAAGTGTAAATAAAAGCTGATACATATGGTGGATTTGAAACATTGAAATTTTAAATTGATTTTCATCTTTAAATGAAAAGGTTTTGATGGAATTGGCCGGTTTCCCAAGGTTCTTTGCCACAATCCACATATATGGCATCTGCATATGATATTAACCAAATTGTTTTGCGTATTTAAAGTCCATTGCCTAGTATTCATAACTTACATGTACAAGGGTCAAACCAGGTCCTGTACTGACAGAAAGGATGCCAATCACTATCCGGCCCTCCATTGCGGACGGCTTCATGATGTGCCATGCAGGGATGTTACATGGTGTTAATGGAAAAAAACGCAAGGACCGAAGAGCCACCTGAGGCTATTTTCCCCACTTAACAGTTAGATTTAGAACCACAATTGAATTGTGGACTCCAATTTCTTAATGCTATGTGTAACTTTTGCAGCGAAGCCATTGTGCATTTGCTGAAATAAGTGTAAATAAAAGCTGATACATATGGTGGATTTGAAACATTGAAATTTTAAATTGATAGAGATTTTCATCTTTAAATGAAAAGGTTTTGATGGAATTGGCCGGTTTCCCAAGGTTCTTTGCCACAATCCACATATATGGCATCTGCATATGATATTAACCAAATTGTTTTGCGTATTTAAAGTCCATTGCCTAGTATTCATAACTTACATGTACAAGGGTCAAACCAGGTCCTGTGCTGACAGCAAGGATGCCAATCACTATCCGATCGACTCCCCACTCCATTGTGGACAGCTTCATGATGTGCGATGCAGGGCATGTTACATGGTGTTAATGGAAAAAAACGCAAGGACCGAAGAGCCACCTGAGTCTATTTTCCCCACATAACAGTTGGATTTAGAACCACAATTGAATTATGGACTCCAATTTCTTAATGCTAAGTGTAACTTTTGGAGCGAAGCCATTGTGCATTTGCTGAAATAAGTGTAAATAAAAGCTGATACATATGGTGCATTTGAGACATTGAAATTTTAAATTGATAGAGATTTTCATCTTTAAATGAAAAGGTTTTGATGGAATTGGTCGTTGTCCCAAGGCTCATTGCCACAAACCACATACATGGCATGTGCATATGATATTAACAAAATTGTTTTGCGTATTTAAAGTCCATTGCCTAGTATTCATAACTTACATGTACAAGGGTCAAACCAGGTCCTGTGCTGACAGCAAGGATGCCAATCACTATCCGGTCGACTCCCCCCTCCATTGTGGACGGCTTCATGATGTGCCATGCAGGGCATGTTACATGGTGTTAATGGAAAAAAACGCAAGGACCGAAGAGCCACCTGAGGCTATTTTCCCCACATTACAGTTAGATTTAGAAACACAATTGAATTGTGGACTCCAATTTCTTAATGCTATGTGTAACTTTTGGAGCGAAGCCATTGTGCATTTGCTGAAATAAGTGTAAATAAAAGCTGATACATATGGTGGATTTGAAACATTGAAATTTTAAATTGATAGAGATTTTCATCTTTAAATGAAAAGGTTTTGATGGAATTGGCCGGTTTCCGAAGGTTCTTTGTCACAATCCACATATATGGCATCTGCATATGATATTAACCAAATTGTTTTGCGTATTTAAAGTCCATTGCCTAGTATTCATAACTTACATGTACAAGGGTCAAACCAGGTCCTGTGCTGACAGAAAGGATGCCAATCACTATCCGGCCCTCCATTGCGGACGGCTTCATGATGTGCCATGCAGGGCATGTTACATGGTGTTAATGGAAAAAAAGCAAGGACCGAAGTGCCACCTGAAATTGTCAAGCTGTCAGAGGCCCAAGATTTTTGCCCCAGGGTGACTTAAACACGATACTTTTGAGGTTTGGACCTAAATCGGACACAAACCCCAGAATGAATTTGTTAAAGCTGAAGAAGCCCTACAAAAGGCTGGGGAAGTACTCAAGAAAATCCCCAGTGCCTCAATTGTGATCAATTCTCACTTCGATATGCTCAAACTGATTCACAAGGACCCCAACTTTTTTGATCTCGAAGAATGGAGGTTTGCATTCTCTAGCATGCTATTCGCTTCATCAAAGTATCTACTAGGATGATATTTGTTTGTTTGAGTTGAGTTGTTCCCAATGACAACACATTCTTTTGCATGCTTGGTGAGACCTTAAGTATTGGTTGAAACAAATTTCTACATATCGGCTTGTTGCCCATATGCACATACTTTGGGGTGACCATTTTGAAAATGGTTATAGGTCTAGTAGTTTACCCAACCTCATCTAGAATAACCACCTCTATAAAATATTAAATTGGCTCATTACCCTTGTCTACTAGCTTGGGGCAAACTACCTAGTATAAAAACATACATACGGTCCTAGATCACATAAAAACAAGTTTAAACAAGAGTTACCCATAGTACTACTCTTTGTGTAATAATATGCTATGAAAAACACTGGCTAAAGAATCAACGAGTATAGGATCCATAGCCAATGAAGTCGACAAATTCATTGAGTTTGATAGCACAAAGTCAACTGTAGAATTTACTGTTGACTTGACACCAACTGATTCTATAGAGTCGTTCATATATGTTGAATTTCTAGACGATGAAAAATCTGCCATCACTGATTTTCAATCAGCTTGTGGTTATTTTTCGAAAGCTTATGAGGTAATAGATCCTTTTGTAACAACTGATGATGAATCAATCACCAATGTGTCTAAATATGATTGGCCATGGACAAACAAATCAACAAATAATTATATCATCTCAATTATCTGAGTTAAATGTGTTCGATACAATAGTGATGAGATGGAAAATATGTTAACATATGCGATAAAAAAAGTTTATGACTACTTAATAATGTGCCTGTATTATTGGTTGCACGTTGCTGCCTCACTGCAAAGATGAATGCTCTAATAACTACATGCCAATAACTAATGATGACATTGATGGATTAAAAGAGAAAAAAAGATGAGCATCCTGTCAAAAACTTTATGATGTGTGATGTCTACAACAATGAGTATGGCAGAATAGATAATGCCTTTCAGTTTCGATGATGAAGTATGACAAGAGAACCATTATTCAAAAGGTTACAACTATGACAACAAATTAAACTATGCAACCTCAGAATGTTCAAACTGCTCGTTGAGAAGTGGAATTGGGTGATCATATCAACCTGATACTCAGCTTCGTGACTAAGGAATTTCTTTACCATGAAGCCGGCATTTGAAGAAGTAGAATACCTAGTCGAACTATCGAGAGAATATACAATCCACTCCATGGGTTATAAGACCATTCTATCATATCATGATGCAAGAATGTGAGTAGGAAAATGTTTCAAATATTGTATGTAACTCATAAAAGGTAAATCAATAGAATATTCCTTCCAAACATTCTTTTAGTGAAGAATACAAGCTCTCATGCGTAGAAGGCAAAGAAAAACCTCCACATGAGATCTAATAATTCTAGAGTTACCTTACATTAAGCCTACAATATATAAAGTACAACCCCCTTTCCTTTTCTTCTTTTTCCTTTTGTTTGGCTTAAAATTAAACATGTATTCTAGAAGAATAGAAATGATCTTAGTGTCAAAATTCAAAGAACATAAAGGAAGCCCGACAACAAGTGAGTTCTAAGAATCAAGTTTGACCATTAAAGATAGGAAACTTAAGAAATATGCATTCGAGTGTTTTTTTGTTGTTGAAATGAGTGGCATAATAGGTTTGTCCCTTTAGAATGTAAAGAGGTGTTTGCTGATGTACTTTTATTTGTATGACTAAAAAGTGATTCTGAAAATCTTCTCGAGGAAGGTAACACTTCGAAGCTCCAAAATGGCCACTGTGAGAACCTTCAATATGTCTTATGATAACTCGAGACCTACATCAATCTACCTTTTATGTGGCCAAGTAAAAAAGAAGGAAGGTGGTGAGGACCAAAAGAGCCACTTGTAAGAGTAATTATTCACTTTCTCGTATGGCAACATGCTATCACCAGAAAATAATGACCCATTAACAAACATGAAAATCCTTCTAAAGTTAGTCATAAGAAATATGAGACACTAAGCTAGGAGTTATAGAAGTTGAAGTGGAGAAGAGCCCAACCTAAGCTATAAAAGTTGGTGGTTGGGTTACCTTGAAGCATCCATCAATCATCACATATCATGTTTATTTTCCTTGCCTTTGGATAACCTCGAAAGGCCTATCTATCCTGTTTTAATGCAATTCATAGCCGTAAGAATCAGAGTTTAGATGAGGAAGTTATAGCTAAATCAATATCAATAGAAGCCATAGATATGTAGCAATCCATACACAAATAGAGCATGAAAGAAACATTTAGAGATACTTAACATGAACTTAATGTGATTAATGCACATGAGCTTAATAAGCCTGACCTTTATTAATTAACAATTAAACAGGATGTTCCCAATGCTTTGAGCCGATTTGAGCCAGAACTTGATAGGAACTCGTGAAAGCTCTCAAACCAACAGAAGGCTCAAGAAGTTCTTTAGAGAACCGCTAGAGGCTTGACTTTGACCCGTCCTCATGGGATAAACTCAGATAGCTTCCAAGGGACCCCGGCTTGTTTAATCCCCTTGGAAAATGGTGGTTTAAGTTCGATAACAGATATTGCACTTCATCGAAGTATTTGATGGGATCGTTCATACAATTTGAATTGAGTTGTTCCAAATGGCAAGACATGGTGAATCTTCTCGATCCAGAGGAACCCTAATCTTTGCATTCCCACAATCAGTCTTCGGGGTTGGCATTGTTGGCATTTGAGTGAAGATGCCTATCCTTAGCAATAATGGAAATGTTGACGTTAGGCGAGTATTATGAGTTTCACAGAAAACTCGATGTTGGACGAGTATTGATAGGACGAGTAAGTAACATGGGAGATTAGGATGACGGCAAAGATGAACGCGACAAACAATTTCAACATAGAGCGTATGGCTGCTTGATTCATGCAAGTAGCCATCAAAGTGAAGTGGCGGAATGTTGGACTCAGATGCAAAGGATTTAAAATAATAATCTAAGCATATCCTTATAGATAAGTTGACAAGATTTCAACAGATGTACATGGAGAAGGTAGGCAATAGGAACAAAGGTTTCCAAAAACCCCAACATGCTTATCTCACTGCAACCTAGAAACACCGGTGGTGGTCTCCCACGTGTGAATGCAAGAGATGCAAAGGCATTAAACATTTGGGCCGACTTGATGGTGGCAATAAAAGTAGGTAACAGTTCAACCTCTAGATGTTGAATTCTATTGTAGTGTGTCGGTTCTGTAATATGTCTTGAGAGTTACACCTTGGGAAGAGTTTGTGAAGAGCTTTCTTTCGATATAAACAATGCAAAAACTAGATAATAATTGATAAAGTTATGACCGATCAAAATTGACAGTCACGGTCAATTGCAAGTTGACTGATTGCATGAAATTACAAAGGGCATGAGACTTGGAAAAAATAGCATCAACTGAAGCAATAGAACATCGAAATAGTGTGCGATAGGGAGGCATGATAGCAACCTAAAATATTTGGAAGGAAGGCAAGGGAAAAGAGAGGGTAGTAACCAAGAGGTACAGAGGCAATAGACGCTAAATCAAATTCTATTAGAAAGCAAAATTCCACATTAAATTAAGGTTTACAACCCAAATTTATAGAATGAATTTGAACATGACTCATGTAGGAGTAAATAATCCTAATCCTAAAAAGTTTTACATCAGATTTAATTGAATATAAATTCTGAAAATAACCAAATGTGTTAATAAATGACACTCCTAATGAACATGAATCCTAGTATAGAGGACTCCTACTTTTTACTGTTCAAACTTAACCAAATGTAAATCATCTTAATTAAACTCGATCATCTTTAATCATGCAATTTACAAATAAGGGTTGATATCAAGGAGCTACTTGCCATTTCATCAATCCACCTCATCCACCATGTCATTCGCTCCTTCACCTTTTTCCATGTTTTTATGAATTGCATTGTTTTGCAATGAATTTTTATGTGTGGCTTCAATATGTTGGTTGTCCCCTTGAATTGGCTTTATATTGTAGTCTCATATTCTTTTTCCTGGGATGGATCTAGATTAACATCAGGAAAATTCCTTGTTAGGCAAGTCATAACATCTCCACCACACTTTCGCACGTGTTGGTTCTACAACACTCTCTTTCAACCATGCCGTGAATGACACAAAAACATGCAGTACTACTGGTCTTGTCAATCAAACTAAGAACTTCTTGCTAAAATTGTATGGCATGAGTTCATTTCCTTTTAGTAAACCCATAAGAGTCGATGGATTTGGGTTGGTTACACCAATTCACTCCTACAACCCGATATGCGCATTTTGTGAACAACATTTTTTCATCATTTGATAGGAGTCTTGGACGCAAATTCATGCCTTTTTCCAATTGTATTTATTAGTCCTGTGAAATTGAGTTGGTATGAATCTGATCAAGATTTATAAATCTTTTTGTAGGATTGGGTGAGTCAAAAAATTTACAGAATTGATCTTTATATAGGATAGCTGATAGTGATTTTATTAAAAGAATGTACATGTAATGTTGGCTAAGTCGAAGGATTGAGACTTTTGATCTTGTTTTGCAAACTTGTGCTGGCATATTACTTGACTAATTTACATTAATTTGGCCATATCTTTGCAATGGGAACTCGGATTGAAGTGAATCCTACATCATTAGAAAGCTGATCCAGAGTAATCTGGTAAATTTCAGAAATTTTGACATTTATGGAATATCTAGTGTGTTTTTCCCACATGGCTAAACTTCACAACAAACAAAATATTTCAACCACAAAGAATCCTGCTCCACTTGGATTTGATTAGTTTGTGATTTTTTGATAACACAATATTAATGCCAATTTACGTTCAACCTCATACTTCTTAACATCAAAGTAATTTGAACAAACATGCACTGGTAATGGCTTTAAGTAATTGCAATCATATTCACTCAGGAACTTCACTAGAAAGGGTATACCTGGTTGTGGCTTGTGTGTTTGGAGCACGGTGCCCTTAGGGTCTTTCTTGTGTTTGATTCCTGAGGAGCTTAAGGCTTGTGAGATACATTCCATTGCCATTGCAAGGCAAAGGGTCTTTTATAAGACTAAATACCTTTACCTTGGGATGCTTAGTTCCTAGGTACTTACAATAACTTTAAAGATATACTTTAGCTCATTGAACTCATGACTTAAAATCCAATGCTTTATTTCTGTTCTAGTTGATCCATGTGAGTCAAGGTTTTACAATTAGTGATTTTATAAAGTGGACTTAGATCTATCACGATTGGTATCTTTCGTTATCCCAAGAAACTACACTTAATTCATCTTTTATCCATTTTCTTTATTTTGAGTTCTAGAACGTTGAGAATAGAATTACAACTGCAAACTTTAAGGTAATTTAGGTTAAGCTTTCTTTCATTCCAGAGTTTAGATGGGTAATCCAGTTCATTTATTTTGAATCTTTAAAATAAAATAAGTAGTTAATAATGCTTCACACTAGAAACTATAAGATAAACTAGAGTATGATGGCATTGCATTTACCATTTCTTATAACACTATTTTTACTTTCAACCATACCATTTTATTGTGGTGAATAAGAAATAGTAATTTGATATGTGATTTCTATAGACTTGAAATAGCTTGGGTTATAGCATTCTCCTCTCCAATTGGTTCTCAAACACTTTCAAAGTTTGAATTTGAAGTTTGATTTAAGTTTTAAAAATCTTAAATTTTCTAAAACTTCATCAATTATAAGTATCAAATAAACACAACAAAATCTAGTGCAATAAAAAATGTAAGTTATAAAGTACTTTTTGCCACCTACTATAGGTCAATCATGTATAACAAATATACAAATGAATTAAAACTAAAACTTTGGATCATCATCCAATTCTTTAAAATTGAAATATAACGATTTTAATACACATACAAGTAAAACATGAATATATTTTTTATCAATTTTGAAATAAAATCTAATTTAGATATGTCATATAACTTTTTAAAGTTTATAAGTCCAAAACAAAAATGCCATAAATCACAAGAGACAACAATATAGGTATAAACTGCCTTCTACACTTTTATACCCATACTTGTTAAGGGAATCAATACCAAATTCTTGCTTACATCAAACACATGGAGTACATTTTTAAAAATAAAAACCTCACCAATTTCTTTTGGATTTCACTATTCCATTGCCTTTTACTTGAGCTATGGATGCATTGCCTTTATACAAAACTGATATGTTTTCTTCAATTAAAGTTTGAATAGACTTTGGTTTTCATGCACATGGTGGATATCATTGGAGTCTATCACCCAAGATTCAATGCCTTTTATGATATTCATTTAAGATATGATAGCTAAAATGTTGTTCTTAGGAGAATTTGGATCTTTGTCTTGGTTCAACATTTTAAGTATTGGCATTCGCTTTTATAATGACCAAGATTTCCATAATGATAGCATCTTCCTTGCTTTTTCTTAGGCAGAGCATCCTTGTTAGAATTTTCAATGAGATTTTTTAATATCTTGATTTCTTTTTTTTTAGGCTTTTATAAACTTTACTTTCACTTTAATATTGACTTTTTCTTGAGTAGATTGAGCTTTAAAATCATCTTTCTTTCGGTATTTTTTCTCAAATATAAAATGATTAGCAAAATGCTAAAGAGAAATATATTTTTTCTAATGTTTTAAAATTCTTTTAAAATCTTTTGAAGGAGGAAGTTAGTCTATAATGGAAGACATAATGATGGTTTTATACATTCCTCATCTTATGTTGTTTAAAATTATTTAAGATCTATTTAAACTCACATAATTACAACTTCATTCAATGGCCGAAGAAGATGTAATTTCTTTGCATAACTTTGAACATCATATATGTTCTTAGTACACCAAGGTTGGAGGAGGAGAATGAGACTTTTGAAGAAGCCCACAAGGGACAATTTTTTTATAGTATGTTAGTAGTAGTTGGACATAGTAAGGGTCTTGATATCAAAACTAAAAGTACATTATTGATCAGTGTATTATTGTGTATTGAATGTATACTATGATTTTAATATTTGATTGAAAGTCCCACATAAAGTTCTACATATACATATATATATATATATATATATATATATATATATATATATATATATATATATATATATATATATATATATATATATATATATATATTCCATCTATAATTTCAAACATAAATACATGTCTTTAGTGCGCTTGTTGTTATGGAGATATCAAGTTTAAACATGGAAAACATGTGGTTATTGCTCATCTCCTATTGTTATTCTTGTCTTTACAGGTTATAATAAAGATATACTTCTCGTTTGACTAACATATGGAGATGGAGCTCGGATTGAGTGGTACTAGAACTTAGGGTAACGGTACTTATGTATTAAAATGATCACGATTGTTAGACTTAATAGAGCTCAAGAGCTCAAGGTGATCCTTAAGATAACTAGAAGTGGTGACAAGGTAAAATTGTAAATGAAGTAAAGATGACAACTCTGTTTTGGGATCATCAAAGCTAAAATATCTCTGTCAGAGTTAAAATACCCAATCTAGAGTCAAAATAATTGAAATCGGAGCTTCATTCATTAAGTTTAGAGTTTGAATATCGACTTTTGGATATTGAAGGACAAATTTTTGAGCTCGGGTGCTCAAGCTTAAATTAGAATAACTAAGTTGGCGCTATATTCATAGAGATTATTATGGTAGTGATTAAGGTTAGAGACCAAGGTTTTGAATTTTATTTTTCTAATTTAAGATCTAACAATTTTATAGTCAAGTCAATCTTATGAATAAGGGATTGGTTCTGATTATAGCTGTATTTAATAAAGGTGATTTTATGTGATTTAATTTTATAATTTAATTTTTGGAAAACATTATGGTTATTTTATTTTATAATATTATTATGATTTTTGTTTAAGGTATATTCAGGTATTTGCGTAATTTATAAGTTTTTGCTTAAGTATATATTATACATATTGACGTGCTTAAGACTAACGTAGTATCGTAGACAATGAGTATTGGCATGGCACTGTCATAGCGATATTGATAAGTCGATATCAATATGTTAGTGACCAGAGGATAGCCATGAATAGTGATGGTTATATGTTGCCTAATGAAACAGCATAGTGTGTTCTAGAATGTGTTAGAAAACAAAGAAACAAATCTGTTTAAACATGAATGGGCATGAGTTAAGATGAGGATCTTATTTAACTAAGCAAACAATTTATATGGAATTTCAGGTATGATAGAGATATGACAAAATAATGTTCATACGAGTATGTTATTAGTATGTTTATAGCAAAATGGGGTAGCTATTCTAGGACACTTGCTTCGAGTTAAGATACTTGACTAAGAGTCACAATCCGTGCCACTAAAATAACAATCTTTCAACAATTTTTATCATTGATTTTGAAAATATAGTAGATTTGGGTAACTAAGAGTCTTGTATTTTGAGTATAAGCCAAGACTTTAATTGATTGAAAATATTTTGACTAGTGTTGTATTTGTAATTAATCTCAAATTCACCAATCAGTAGACAAATGCTATGATACACAGTCATGCATTATGATGGGAACTCCCAAGTCTCACGCATAATCTTATGTGATTGTTATGTGTGGAGTAGGTAGTGTGTCCTACATAATACATATTAAGGTGAATCGATATGCATAAACTCTTTTTATTATCCACACACATCTTTTTTATTGATATTCCAACTTTACCCATGTTAAAATTCAAAAATTTTCTCAATACCTCTAATTTATAAAATCTCTCTCCCTCCCTTGGCCAGTTTTTTTCTTACCATCAACTATCACATATAATTTTTTTGGTGACCCATAACTTAAAGCTCAATCCAATACACATATTGAACCATCTACCATCTTATAGTACTTCGAATTCGATCGAAAATGGAAGAAGAAGAAAAAAATGAAAGAAGAAGGAAAATGAGAGAAAGGGGTATGAAAAGAAATGGAAGAGGGTTTTAGTAATTTAGTGGGGTATTTTGTTGATAAAATTGGCAAATGGAAAACTGCAAATTGCAAAGAGAATTTTCTGAATGATAAGGGCAATCAATCATTTTCCCACACAAAAGGGAGTTTTCTTCAAAATATGGCATCCTAAGAGGTTGATACCATGAAAAGGAGATTAGGAAAAGTATTATTCTTCAATAAATAATAAATGGTTATCTTTAAGTTTTCATTATAATCAATATCAAATTAGAAGATACAACCTACTCCATTGAACACCTTTAAGATACAATGAAAACCCTCAGTCTATCTTACACAAATAGAACAAAATTATAGACAAACCGATAAGCTTAATGATAAGTTTAAGTCCTTTTAGCACTATGACAGGATTTGTAGAAGATCTTCAACACTAAGAAAACATGAATGATAAGAGAAAACTTGTTCCTAAGAAACCACTCAATATCTTTTGTTGGATTGTTCATTCCTCGTGGGCACACTTATTTCTAAGCCTAACCGATCAACACCTCACGCCGTTTTTCATGAGCATTGATCAACCCTTGTCATCATGATTGTTTTCTCTTTTTCAATGGCCATTATACATGGCAATTAATTGCCAACTGTAGCTGTAAATCAGTTACATTTTAACGCAACATGGGTTAGTACTGTGCACACTCGTAACCGAATGCATTCAAGGCATCGTTTATGTTCACTCTCATAAGAGAATGGTAAATGAATGCATTTACTTTGAAAATTAAGTCACAATTTGCTAACTCAAACCATTTACTTTGAAGATTATTTCACCCGACACACTACAGCCCTCAGCGACCAAACCACTCTCCACTGTTGCCCAAATCCACCATTTTCTGGCGGTCTTTTGTCCACATAAAGACAGACACCTTCGCCTCTAAATCATCATTTTTTGCCCCTAATATAGCTACCAAGCAATGGTGGTGGAATTTGGAGAGAAAAGAAAAAATAAATAACGGAAAACCAGTGGCGTTACTTGAAAATCCCTTTTTTGACATTGATTTAAGGACCCAATATGTTCATCAGCCATCCATCTCTCATTCTTTGCTCTGGTCCACGGTTGGTTGCTGGTTTGCTAACAGGAAAATACAAAATCATCAAAAGAAATGGTTTTTTACCTTATGTCAAAAAATGTTTTACCCTGTACATGAAGACTTAAGAGTTAGCCAAGTAATGTTTCACTTGCACTTGCATTTAATGCTAGTAACAAAACAGTTCTAATACATCCAATAAACAAAATTATATACTAATTTAGAAGCATTAACAAAGTAATTCATAAGTGCATGCAATGTTGAAAACAAGCAAAAAGTATCTTTAGCATGTATCTAAAAAGGGAATGCATCCGGTTACTTGAACTTCAAATCAAGTTCGATTGCTAAAATGCAAATCTCTAAGTCAATCCAATTTGCTAATAAACAATTGCAATCATGGTTAAACTATAAACTATTCAAACATAAAACTAATGGTTCAATCCCCATGCAAAGTGAGCTTTAAACACCACCTATTTGAACAAAATACACTAATTGGATACTAAATAAAACCTTATATCCAAAACTTCTCATCTAAAATGATTTGATTACTAAATTATACCAAAAGCATTACATTAATAAAGTATATTCAATTAAGAAACCGAATGCTTCAAATCGTGTTGAGAACAAGCTCCGACCAGACCCAAAACAACCTTGAAAACTTCCGAATACACTTCTCTATTTGTTTGAATCCAGCTAACAGATTCGGATCCACATAAATAAACAACGTGGAACAAGATCCAAAGTTAAAACCAGTGTAACTTCCCCAAAACAGTGGTTAGCTAGATGTGCTGATGTCCATCCAACACGTCCAAGTATGTCATAATGAAAACCCGAGGACACCTAAGCCGCAAAACCGCCATCAATCTTGGCCCAAATCCACCGCCATGGATCTTTAGCTCAACGGCAAGCGTTCTAGCATTTTTGTTAGAGAGAACGACTTAACGACTCTTATAAGGTGCATCAGCCTCCTCTTCTAACATAAAAAAAATATGATTGTGACAGAATTTTAATTTTTTTCTTTTTAAAAAAGAAGAGTTATAGAAATCTCTGTTTTGTCATAGATTTGTAACTCATTTGTTCGTGACATGTTCATCTTTCTTTTCTCTCATCCTTCCAAAAAAAAAAACTTTTCTCACAATCCTCCCATAAAACTTCGTTTTCAGGAAAGGACGTGACATGTTCATCTTCCTTTTCACTCGTCCTTTCAAAAAACAATAAACTTCTCTCACAATCCTCTCATAAAACTTCGTCTTCCCATAAATTTTCGTGAAAGGACTTCACATGTTCATCTTCCTTTTTCTCTCATCCTTCAAAAAAAAGAAAAACTTCTCTCACAATCCTCCCGTAAAACTTCGTTCCTTCGTGATGAATCCCATAACCTTCGAGTCCCCTCCCGAGACCCCTCCCTCTCTCTCCGGTTTTCTTGCATGCAGCACGATCCCAGGAGACTCCCAACGGGCCTGCCCTGTGGCATTCGAACAGGAGGGTGGTATCCCTCTGTCATGCAGGGTCCAAGTCTGAGTTGGTCACACCCGGTTCCGGTCGATTAGACATGGGCGCCATAGTTAACAACCTTCGCCTCTAACCACTTCATCCAGTAAAACTCAATCAACAAAGATCAATCAAAAGGGAAACTAAAGAGCCAAGTGATGCGATGGTGGGAGTCCTCACGCAAGACGTGGTGAACATGAAACATGAAATTTCCATCCACAAATGTGACAATAGACTCGTTTTTGTTTACCAGACTCAAAAGTACCGAATATATTTGCAGTATGTACTTGATTATCTCCGGCGCAAAGTTTACTACTCCCTGAGGCACATTTGTAGACTTATCAGAATTCATGAGCATACATACATATGTATGTATATATGTATATACATACCTCTATATGTATACACATGTGTACATACATATGTATATATATATATATATGTATGTATGCATACTTTTGAATATACAACACTATATCGTTGCGTCCAAGTACTTTTGTTACAAGTTGCATGCAATTTTGCAATGAACATTAGTTATAGTGATTCTCACTTTAGTTATAGACAAATTATTGGACGATATTTCATCCAATGATTCTAATGATGCAATAAAGATTTTTCTCATAGCACAACATAATATAAAGCAAAAGATCACCTTTTCGAGTAACGCCATTAAATTCATTTGCTGTTGTTTTTTTTTGTGCCATTAAATTCATTTGCACGATATATATAGGGAAAAACATTCAGTGACGTCTTAGGGATGGGTTAATGTCATCAACTGTTTAAATATATGACTAGTATAAGAGTAGCACCCTATCATTGCTGTACATTAAACAATTGAGTCAATGGAAATGATCTAGTGAGCTAAAGACCACTCAATCTGGTTCCAGTTTCACCTTTCATGCTACCGGAACGATAATCTTTTAATTTTTTTCATAACATTTACCGGTTTTGGACCGTTCCAAACTCAAACTGGAAATGCCCCGGAACCGGCCATAGATAGACATGGCCAGTTCCAAACCGGCCCAACATTTCTAGCCGAAATCGAGCAAAGCTGACAACAGACTGGAACCAGAACTAGAACATGCCCCGAACCCGGGACCATGTGGTTTGGTTCTGGTTCTATCAGAACCAGTCCGAAACTAGAACTAATGGTTTTAAACTGACAGTTCTGGTATTTTTAATTTTTTGTTTAAATTTTGATTTTTTTAATAATATTTACCGGTACCGGATCCCGGACTAGTTCGGTCATGGTTCCTAGTTCTTGGGAAACCGAAATGACGATTCAGTTTACCCAAAACGGCCATGCCAATTCTCACATGAAATTTGGTAAAAAATGCATAGGAAAACTATAGCTCATCCGCCAAACGAGCAGACTAGATGCTCATGAGCTATCAATATCGACTTCAAAGAACTCGAACTTGACTTGATTTTTTCGATCTCGAGCCCTACTCTGAATGACAATATAGGCATTTACGTATTTAGGTTGACCCACATTTATTTGGTTGACCTGATCTGGCTTTTGCAAACAATAAACTCCAACGAAACGGACATAGCATACTAGACGCAAACAACGAGCCTGGTCGAACTCGATCGGATTCGAGTTCACTAAGTTTGGTCTCACTGCCGATAGTAATTGAGTCAACCTTGGTTGCACTAAGCTTGACCTTGCAGGAGCTCAATTCTAATAAGTATCGAAGCTCATTTGAACTCAAGCTTGAATTCGCGAAGAGCTTTTTTTTCAACGAGCTGTGTCGAACTTTTCTGTGATTGAGTTTAACTCAGCTCGATTACACGACTTCCCACACTTTTCTGTGATCGAGTTTAACTCAGCTCGATTACACGACTTCCCACACTTTTCTGTGATCGAGTTTAACTCAGCTCGATTACACGACTTCCCACCAAAGCAGTTTCATGGGCTCTGTCCCACCTTAAAATAATTTGTAGATTGTAACCCTCATTAATCAATCAACTATGTTATTGTTGTTTCCTTGAATGCAGTGGAGCGATTGCCATTAGGTTCTGAATCGCCTGACACGATTTCTTTAAGTTGGTTTTGCAAAAGAGCAGGGAGAAGATCGGAGAGAGCAAAGATTTCAGAAATGCGTATATTCTATATCGTAACTACTCTTCTTCTTTCTTTTTATTCTTATACATCCCTTACAGTTAGGTGAAACGTCCGTCGCTGTAACGTCTCTTTCAATTGAGTTATAAATAAAATTGTTTTTTTATTGAACAAATCGTTTATATTCGAACTATAAAGCAGATCGAAGGGGGATGAAATATGGAAGGGAGAGCTTATATTCCATGACTGTTACTTCAGAGAGGTCTTGTGGCCACTAACTCCAAGAGTTATCACTTATGTTTTGCTTTTCTCAAGGCATGGCTTGTGTTTTAGAAGTGGCAACCGTTGTTTAACATGAAAGAAAGAACGAGCATTCAGGATTGAAGGTATCACCAGCTTTCAATTTCGGTTGCTTTATAATGTGAAGTTTGAATGTAATTTGCAGAGCACTCAGGATTTATGGACATTTCCACGCGTCTTAATGCAATATTAGGGCGTGTCTCTCGTCTTCATGCAATGAGTCGTCCATCGTTCGCAGGGAACTGGAGCAGTACTGTGTGAAGATGAGGGTGGGCACCAAGAGCACCGAGCTAAATTTGAATAATTAAAAAGGCTACGATGGTACTGTAACACTCTTGTGACCTCTCTCCTCAGAGATTCTTTAAGTGAGTCGTCTTGTGAACGCGAGTTCAGGGTTTCCCTTCACGTTCTCAACGCCCCCCGAGAAGACAAACAGGCTACCAGAAATGCCAGTTTCGCCTTGTGAAAATATCTTGAAGGTGATGGGTGATCGTCGAGGCATTAACAGCTCCATCTTTTGCTTGGAGGCAGCACGGAAATCTGCGGAAAAGGACCGATCCGTGAGTGACTCTTGAAAAAGAAATTAATGATGAAAATGTAAGGCAATCAACCGGACGTCGAGAGAGAAAACAAGAGGTGGCGGACTGCCTACCTCAACACCCTGTCAGCTGAAGCATGGACAGTTGGACGTATGCATGTTGGATGTTTTGTTTTAGTGATTTAAGCGCGCTCATGTGAACAAGATGAGATCAGTCCGCGACCACATTCATCCCTTATCCGTGAGTAACGAGAGAGAGGTTTCATGGCGACAGTAAAGCTAGTGTGCTTGAAAACATGGAGCCAGTTGGGCAAACCAACGGTTACATGGGTAGCTTTTGTACATCTCTTTTCTTCAAGGGTGTTTCACTTAGCGGGTTGCTCGACTTCAAAGCCAAGATAGTTCTACACTGAGACAAGGTGGCGAGTTCATCCGAACATAAATATGGAAAATAGTTAAGAGAACGTGACTGAATCTCGATTAGCACCTGTTGTCGCCTAATGTAATGGTTCAACTCGAGTGGCAAATCAGTGAATCGCTGGAATGAAGTGGTGTAAGGAGCGAGTCAAAAACTCTAATCCTTATCGTTTTAAGAGGAAGGGATGGATAAAGCTTGAGGCGGTAGAATGATCCTTAGGGATGTGACGGTGTGTATCCCGGTTGCCGATGAGATTATCTAGTAAAACAAAGTACTTTGCTGTACTCGAACCTATCAAAAAAAGCTAAGTTACCCTACTCTTAGGAAAGTAAAACAAAAAAAAATAAGAAAAAAAATAATGATTATTGATGCCTTCTCTATGATTACAAGTGTTATTTATAGACTTTCATGGAAATAACATAATACATGTCACTCTTTTCAAGTGTGATTTCCTATAGCATTCCACTTCTATGTTAATCCCAGCCATTTGCCGCCACATCGATTGGAATATGCAAAGTAACCCCATGATCTATTTGTACTTCTAGATCGGCAAGCACAATTGCTCGATTGTGCTATGCTAGTCCACATGATGCAACTTTTTCCTTTGGGCATTTGTTTTCCTAAGCCCCTTTCTATGTATTTACGAAAGACCTTTCTAAATTGAAATATCGACGGTCTTCTCTCCCCGATACTTGTCCTGCAGTATCTCCCAATCATTTAGATTCAATCTAATTATTGTAACCATATTTCTTTCTTGCTCATCAATTAGGGTTTTAGTAGGGCTTGCCACTACTACAACTACAACTACAATTAAGCCTTTTCCCATACTAGACGGGGTTGTCTACATGAACATGTGCCATGTTAGCAGTTAACTCATAATAAGCTAGATCATTCTTTATTGTTTCTTTCCAACACTTTTATGGCCATCCTCTACCTATTTTAATACTTTCTAAATTTAGTTTTTCATACCTTCTTATAGGTTCTTCTTTTGATCTTCTTTCTATATGTCCAAACTATCTTAAACGATATTATCTCATTTTATCCTCTATTGATGTCACTCCCAATTTGTTTCTAATAACTTCATCATGTAGACGGTCTTTCCTTGTATGACCACTCATCCATCTCAACATCTTCATTTCTATCACAGACATCTTTTGTACATGTTGATGATTAATTGCCCAACACTCAAAACCATAAAACATGATAGGTCTAATTGTTGCTCTATAATATTTACCTTTTAACTATAATAGTATCTTCTTGTCACAAAAAATGCATGATGCTCCTCTTCATTTTAACCAACTTGCATTAATTCTATGTGTAGCCTCTCCATCAATTCTTCTATCATTCTGAAAAATTAACTCTAAGTATTTAAAACTTTCCTTTTGGGGATGCAATATATGCCAATTTTAGTTTCTATGTCCTCTGAAGTAACCAAATGATCAAACTTACATTCCACATATTATGTTTTTGTTCTACTAAGTCATAAGCCTTTACTTTTTCATGTTTCTCTCCATAGTTTCAATTTTCTATTAACTTTTTCCTTAGACAATTCCACTAACACAATGTCATCTGCAAATAACATACACCAAGGTACTTCATCTTGAATATGTTTTGTTAACTCATCAATTACCATTATAAATAAGTATGGACTTAAAGTTGATCCTTGATGTAACCCAATATTAACTTCAAAGAAGTTTGTCATTGCTTCATGAGTCCTAACACTTGTTTTTGCACCGTCGTACATGTCTCTTATAAGGTTTAGGTAAGTCAATGGGATACCTCTTTTCTCTAAGGTTCTCCAAAGAATATCCTTTGGTACCATATTGTAAGTTTTTTCTAGATTAATAAATATTATGTGAAGGTCTTTTTTTTTCTCTAAAATGTTTCATAAGATGTCTCAAAAGGTAAATCGCTTCAATAGTAGATCTGTGTAACATGAATACAAATTAGTTCTCTGTTGTAATCGATACTTGTCTAACCTACATTCGATAATTCTTTCCTTTCATAGTATGACTCATTAACTTGATACTTCGATTATTCGCACAATTCTGAATGTCTTCCTCGTTCTTGTATATGGGCATAAGTGTACTCGCTCTCCATTGGTCGAGCATCTTTTGGTTTCTCCATATTTCGTTAAATAGTCTTGTGAGCCAAGTGATTCTTGTTTCTCCTAAGACTTTCCAAACTTCTATTGGAATATTGTTTGGTCCAACATATTTACTATCCTTCATATATTTAAGAGCCTTTTTGACTTCATTCTTTTGAATATGTCAGCATAAATTGTGTTTTATGTACCTTTTTCATTTGGCTAACTCTTCTAAGCTAATACTAACATCTTTATTTTCATTAAAAAACTTATAAAAATCTTTTTTACATCTTTTTTTATATCATCATTTGTCACTAGAATTTTCTCATCCTAGTCTTTGATGCATCTAACAAAATTACGATCCTTAGTTTTCTTATCTTTAACTTTAGTTATCCTAAAAATATCTCTTTCACCCTCTTTTCAGTTAAGATTTTTATATAAATCCTCCCAAATTTTAGCTTTTGCTTCACTGACAGGCTTTTTCGATTATTTCTTTGCTTTCTTATAAGCCTATAAAGTTTCACCAGTCTTCTTAGTATAATGTAATTTGTAACATGCCATGTTTGCCTTGATTTTATCTTGCACCACTTCACTCCACCACCAAGCTTCTTTTTATGCCGGTACACATCCCTTAGATTCACCTAATACATCTTTTGCCACTTTCCCAAAATATATAGCTATATTGCTCCACATATCACAAGGTGTACTAATATAATTTCAAGCATCTCCTTAAAGGACTTTTTGTTTAAATATACCTTCTTTCTCGCTTTTGAGGTTCCCCGTTTAGTTTGAATAGCTTGATGCGCTCTTTTCTTCTTTGTCCACTTTTTTACCTTTAAATCCATTACTAAAAGTCGATGTTGGGTGGTTAACCTTTCTCCTAAAATTATCTTACAATCTTTACCTTTTTTCCTACAAATAAAATAATTAATTTGTGTTTGTGATAAGCCACTTTTATAAGTAATTAAATGTTCATCTCATTCTCTAAAGGTTGTATTGACTTTTTTTAAACTTAAATCTATGAAAATTAATTGAAATCATATATCAACGACTGATATTCTCAAGTATAGGAAACTCCTAAATTCAAATGAAATATCTCATTAGATCGCTTTTGTGCTTTGTTAAATCATGTTGAAACTTTCGAGATATTAGTTTGCAGGCACTTCCTCATTAACTCCCTCATCAAGGATAGCTGGATATCATTGCAAAAACAAGCACCCATTGGGCCATAATATCCACCATCAAATGTGATAGATAAGAATTAGATACATAAGGGGCCCTTGTCGTTGGTGTTACTGGGATAGGTGGTATTCAAATGGATTAATGATGGTTCTCCTTCAGGAACTAGCATAAGTGCAACTTCGGCTAGTTTAATCTAAGGTTTGGCAAATGGATGCTAGGTGCAAACTAGTGAGAGGGGAAGAGAGAGACCTCCAATCCTGAATTTTGAAAAAGAGGCCACTGGCTTGATTTGTTTGGTTGTGGCCAGCGTAAAGTCTGATCATCATATTGTAAATGTCGTTCCTGGCCCAATATTTTTCTCAATATTTAATAGAGTAGCAACGATTATTGTGCTCTTAAATTTATTTAAGGGATCACCCTTGCATTGCCGGTCCAAAGCCCGGATAAAGGAAGAGGGTTGTGTTAGGCTTCCGACAGCCAGCGTAAAACTTCGTCGGATTTTTATAATATTAATTATAAAAATTATGAGCATTGCTTTGGGGCGTCCCTGCCTAGCTTAATACTGTAGAGCCCGAATGCAGTAATAAGTAAGCAAGACCACTACATTTTCGCCCGAATATAGTAAATCAATTGCAGAGAGGGTTCCCACATCATGGACGGGTGTGGGTAAAGAAGTTAGTCCCACTACATTGCCACCCAAATGTAGTGAATAATTTTCAGAGACTATGTGGAAACAAAGAATCCATGTAGCCGACCCCGTCTAGTATGGGAAAAGGTTTAGTTGTTGTTGTTATTGTTTGTATAATCTTTGGGGTAGGTTTCATACTTTTTCTTTTCCTCAACAATTCCTTATTCTATAGGAGGAATTTGGTTTCTTTGAGGACATGATCCACACCCTCTAATGTTAAGGCCAAAGGAATTCTTCTCCATTATGTTTGAAAGTTCAGGCATTAAGTTTTTTTGTTCTTACGAATTCAAATACATAGACTCTAGTCATTATTTTAATAAATTTGGTAAAAATTACAAATTGAAGGTCTACTAATTTTAAGTAAAAAACCATAAACAAGCAACATGTAATGAAATTTAGAATAAATCCAAAGAATAAGCACAACTAATTATTTAGACACCTATTTATAACATTATAAAAAATGTATATTATCATGCAAATAGATACGAGCACCTATTTATAATTTTGTAATCATTACAGGTACTAAATAATGAATATGGCAAAACTATGAACTAAAATTTGAACTTTGAAATTTATTGAGAAGGTAGGGTAATAGAATAAATTTTCAACTTGGCAGGTTTCTATAATAAGCTAGAAAACAAAAGGACAAAATAGTAATCTTGTCTTCGCCCCTGATTTCAAGAGAAAGAGAGAGTATAGCACATAGCAAAGGGAGGAAGAAAAGAATGACAACCTTGGTGGCTCTTAGAAATAGCTTACCAAAGAGAAGCTTCTTCATATTGGCTACTCTTTGTCGGCCGGTAGTTTTGGCCAAGTGTCATAAGAACCTTTCAATAGGCCCTTAACTGTACCTTCGCAACATAAGACAATAAATTTGTTGCTGAAAATGCATGCTTAATATGTTGGGGACATTCATCACATCATGATAAGCCTCATCATATCTTAAAGTTTCAATAAAACACTTATAAAATTGTATTAAAAAACATGTTTGTTTGGTCCGTATGTTTCCAATAGAACAGTTTGACCCTACTTTTGCTTCTTCGATCTACCTTTTAAAAATATAATGCTTTGGCAATCGATGAACTTTTTAACTTCCAATACTTTTAACATGTGACAACAAATAATCTTTAAAAAAGATCATAAATAACTAGGACAATTGGATACTTCATGTTTGCTCTTCATATGCATAAGCATTTATTCTTTTTCTTTATCAAATTATTGGTAATGAATCACTTTATATCTTTCATGCCTTCAACACTAGATTCAAGTACAAGATGAGAATCCATGTGTTTTCTGATTCATCTTCCAATTTTCTAAATACAATAGGCATAAATTTATCGCTATTATGAAGGATCAATGGATTTTAAAACGAACATAATGTTACCCTAATTTTCATGTGAGAATCATATTTATTTTCCTTATAGCATTATCTAATAAGTATTTACTTATTCTTTTTGTACGAACAAGTGCATTGGAGTGCTTGTATTAACCCACTCATTAAACATTTCATTTTTCCATTCGTTGCACTGAGTTGTGGACATCCCTTCTATAAAAGTTTCAAGTGAACGATAAGAAGCCCAATTTGTGTAAGGATCAATCAACCATTTATTTTGAAGCATTTCAAGAAATATTGCAGTCATCTCTAGTTATCTTACTTCTCTCTTTCTGAATTTTTTAACAAAATAAACCATGCATAGAATTTTTCAACTGTAGTTTGCTTGCAATTTATATAAGTTGTTTTCATACTTTAGAACATTCTGTTATTTATCATCAACAACAACGATATATTGTATTTGGAAATACTTCTTAAATTATCGCTTCCATAGTTGGATCTTGATAGGAGATTATTGCAATAGGAGGGTTGTTATCCATTACTTTCAACCATTCACTAAACAAAAAAAATGAATCTCTTGTTCAATTAGCAAGAAAAGCACATCTAATTATACTAGATTTACTATTATGATTAACACCAATAAGTGAGGCAATTGATATTAAGTATCTATTTTTCTTATAGGTAGTACCAGAAGAAGCAACATCAATAAAGTAGTATTATCTTCACATGCTATAGAATCTACCCAAAAACAATTAACCATTCACTCTTCTCATTTATTTGCATTGCATAATACAATTTTATATTATTATAAGTTCTTTTTGAAAAAACTACAATGCAAATTGAGAATCCTTCTCAAAATAAGATTCCCTCTCTTTTTGAAGATAAGAATAAGCATCCTCCTCATTCAATTGTCATTTGCTTCATAGGACATGACATCGACCTTTAGTTCATACACCTACCAACTGTTTGTGTAGATTACGTAACCCTTTTATTGATATGTACAAGTGTATTTTGGACTGCTTTGTAATCATATTCGACAACCACTTTACCTTTTTAATCCTTTGCTACATAAACATAACCCCAACATGTTTGTATTCTTTTGAAATATGCTTTCTTATACTAAAGCCTCAAAACTTAGCATATAGATGGTAGGAAGCATACGCATCATCATACCTGTAATACTCCATACCAACACTGGGAATATAATTTGTAGGAGCTATAATAGTAAGCCTTAATTCTGACTCCCTTTCCTTTCCCAAAAAGTGTTTGTCCTTTATCACTAAGCTCATCATCCTCTTCTTCACTACTCATTTCTAAATCATTCATTTCTTCATCAAATTTACATTTATCATAATTTACATTCTTTTCCAACGAAACAATATTATCAAAGTCCATATCTAACCTCCTTGAAACATTATTACTCGTATAACATTGACTTGCATACAGAATTGACTTTATGCTAGTTTAAAGGTGTAAGTAAAAGAGGCTAACCAATTAAATAAAAACACAAATCTAGTCTACAAGAAGACAAAGAAAAGAGTGAAAATGATATCACAAGTAGGTACGTGATTAAATATACAAGATTTGCCTTGTCTTAATTTGAATGGCTGGTACAATTTGGTTTTTGGTTATAATCACATAAACTCTTGTAATGGTCCAATACAAATCTTATTTTAAGCCGTAGAATCCAAATCGATGAATGATATCAATGCTAGTAACGCTACTTTTTCAACTAATAACATGAAAACTAGTTTGAGATATTGTGATGTATAGTATAATGCACAAACTCAAGCATAGTGGCTGAGCCTAAACAAACCAAAAACTGAGTTCGAAGCGAAATGATAAGTATAATGTACTATTTTATATCCGGAAAGTGAATGATTCTATCTGTTCTGTGATTTGTCAGTTTTGAGCTTTTGAAACTGAACCAAGCCAAAATGAAAAAATCGAAAACCAAATCGAATAAAAAAATTTGATCGGTTTCATTTTATTTCTCGGTTATAACTGATTTTTGCTCGCCTCTAAATTTCATGATTGCCCAACTTTTGGCTGATTTGTTTTTGGTATTGAATTGGGATAAAAAAGAGAGCGTAAAAAGAGTGAGAGTTAGAGCAGAGAGAGAAAAAGAGCAATCAAGAGTGTGATAGAGTAAGGGTACACGAAGTTTAGAAAGATAGAAGAGATAATAGGGATTTAAGAGAGTAAGATATTATTCCCAACCATTTCCGACGGTTATGACGGTCGGCAAAGTGTGGAGAGATTATCGTTTTTCTATTTCCGATGGTTAAATCCTCGATATTGTTTCATTGTTGGTCACAGAAAATCAAATTTAAGCCGGTAATAGCAGGAAATCTACATCATCAGCAATAACATGATTACTAAAGACACAAGTTTCGAACGGTGTTCAGATTTCAGCTCAGTTAAATTCCAATTCCGTTCACGCAGGTCACGATTCTGATTGTTATACATTCAGAATCAAAATCGTGGCACCGGGTCCAAACCAGCCATGTCAAATCAGACAATGTAGAACTATTCTCGTTATACGATATGTCTATAGCTTATTTAAAAGGTTCACTCCAAAATATGCATGATATTATATTCCATTTACATGATAAAAGGGTGCCATTTTTCTGAAATTCTTTAATCCCAGCAAGTTTGTGTCAATTGTTCTTACGTCTCATACTTACTGCACTTGTTTAGGCTCGTCAGAAGCATTGAGCAAGCGCAGCCATGCGCTTTTGTAGGGGCAGAAAAATAAATGCGTTCAGGTATATAACAGAGGGAGGTAAGGAGAGAAAATGAAGTGTACCGGGAATATAACAAGCTGCTCAAAAGATCGCGGTGTGTGCGTGTGTGGGAAGAGAGAGAGAGAGAGAGAGAGAGAGAGAGAGAGAGAGAGAGAGAGAGAGAGAGAAAATAGCAGTGGCTTTATGAGCTGGAGGAAAGGCATGCAGGCGGGCGAAGACAAAAGTCACAAGGCGAGCTCCCGTGAGGGGTTTGGCTCATCCAACGCTGCTACCGAGGGTACCTGGTCACGCGCAGTTCCTCTCAAAATCATCTCCTTTCTGTCTCTTACCCCATCTCCTCTCTTCACCTTGCAGTTATGACATGCGCTTCTTTATATATACAAAGAGAGATTGATATATCTATCTATAGAGAGTGTGTGGGACCGGATCTTGTCTAACAATATAATAACATTCTTCGTTTCTTCTTAAACTTAAAATTTTTAAAATTACGCTTATATTGCATAAAAGTAATGAGTTGTCATGAATGAACATACCAAAAGCAGTTAGAATCCAGTTTTCACACATATACTATATATATTTTATATATATATATATATATATATATATATATATATATATAGAGAGAGAGAGAGAGAGAAAAGATAATGTTTTATACGCTTAAGAAAGACTTTTCATCATGACTGGCATTTCCTTGTCTGTTACATGGAATAACATGCGCATTTGATCTTAATTCAATTCACAAATACTTGGAGACATGGGGTCAGCAAACTTATTCATCGTTTAGTTCAGTATGCACCTTCAGCCTTGGGTACATGTTAAGTGCATGTCTTGTGTATATATCAAGATTTACAGATGTGCTTTGTTAACAATGCCTATAGGGTTGGAGAGTTCTTTTATGTGCTCTTTCTTCATCCGCCTTAGCAGGTTGTTATTTGGCACACCACAAATCAAACGTGTATGCCCTGGGTATCGACCTCTTCACCTTCAAATTATTGGCTTACGCTTAGTTGAGCCGTGGTGACTTGCTCTTTTACGTTGCCTCTTAAGGAGCTTAAACACCAGTAGTTGATATAAGCCGAAGTTTTGCAGTGTAAAAAACTTCCCTGATAATACTCAATTAGTTAAATGTGTTTCCAGTAACCAAGCATTAAGAAGACACCATCGGACTGAATTCAGCAGAAAATAATTCGAAGCCCAATAATTCAAACTGTTGTTATTGTAACAATTTCGACTGTTCACAACATCCAGAATAATCAGAAAACAGTTCGAATACTAATGATAGAATAAAAAAAATCGGAATAGGTCTATTCCACTATCGGAACACAGACTAACTGCATCTTAGATTCAACACTATAATATAACCTAAGCTACTAATGCTGCCAACAGGGACAAATGAATATCTCTCTCTCTCTCGATATATATATATGTGTGTGTGTGTGTGTGTGTGTGTGTGTGTGTGTGTGTGTGTGTGTGTGTCTGTGTGTCACATGGTTATAGCTCGTAGAAAATTTGTAGTTAATGGCGCTTACTGCAACTCTGGCCAATTCCAAGGCCCAATTGGTAGTTTCGAATTAGAGGATATTATATTGGTGATACACAAATATAGCCCCATAGAAACCAGGTGAACAATATAGATCCGGGCGATCAACCACCAAATTCACCAGAGATAAAGGAATTTCAGGAACGGTGTGACAGAAAAATCTGAGCCTCCATGGTTCCTAGAGACAGAAAGAAGGCAACCTTGCATGAGAAACTTCAGCTCCTTCGTTCCATCACCAACTCCCATGCAGTATGGATCATGCTATTCTGTCCTTTCAGTCATCAGTGAGATATATTACGGGCTGCAAACTTTATGCATCTCTTTCTCTTTCTCTTTCCTTTCTTTTGCATACAACTTCAGACTCATATAAGCTAAACTCGGCTTTGAAATGGCTTCATTCCATGAAAAATAGGATAATAGCATTCATATATCTCACGGATATGCAGCATGGATATATATAAACTATACCTACTTACAGAAGACAGGAGATATAACCTATCATTTGTTCATTTTCTGATGCCGAGATGTAACAGTTCATTATCATGCTTTGATGCCATATTCACTTTCTATGCCGTTGTCTCTTCAAATCCCAAATCCACCAAAACTACATATTAAAGGATGCATGCTTTCTATACCATAGTTGGATATGTAATCACAGAAATTGAAGTTTTAGCTAGTGTTGTCCTAAGATATTCTGGATGGCAATTCCTCTTGATTCTGTTTGTAGTCTTCGATTATAGTATAAATTTTGCAGATAGATTACGTTAGTGCTTCATTGTTTGTGAAGTTGCTAAAAGATGACTTCGTATTCTTTTTTATGTATATGTTATGTCATTTGCTATCAGGTAAGTAAAACCTCAATTATAGTAGACGCATCCAAGTATATCGAAGAACTGAAAGAGAAAGTCGACAGATTGAATCAAGATATCATCAACGACCAACAAGCGGACTCCGTGGATTCCTTGCCGTTTGTAATAGTCAATTTCTTTTAATCAATCTTACAGCTTTAATTGGTAGCTTTTTATGTTCCTGAGGAGAACTAAACCCAGTTACCCTAATTATTTCCTCTCATTTCAGGAGGTGCAGGTACAAACCCTTGAAAAAGGCTTCCTGATCACTGTTTTTAAAAAGAAAAGTTACGCCGTATTGCTGGCCTCCATACTCGAAACCTTCGAGGAATTAGGCCTCAACATTTTGCAGGCGAGAGTTTCTTGTGCCGACACCTTCAGATTGGAAGCGGTGGATGGAGAAGTGAGTTGATTCTCTCTCTTTCATGTTAATTTCCAATGACAATTTCAATAGAAACAAGCAAAGTTAAGGAGCTAACTTAACCATGAATTTGTTTTCAGAGGCAGGCCGTAATGATGAACATAGACTCTCACGTGGTCAAGCAAGCAGTCCTGCAAGCTATCAAGAACTGTAGTGTTCAAAATAATCAATAAAACACACACTGCTTGTGGTTGCCCATTCTACCTTTTGTTATTATATGCTTCCTCTTCCTTCTATTCCTTTGTCCAAATGGATGGTCAGAATCTACTTTCAGAAGGAAGAAGTTTTAGCTAAGCCAAGGGATTAAATTATCTTTAACAGCGCCATGAGTTTGGCAATGGAAAAGCTAAACATGTGTGTCACGTGTTTTGGAAGTTATGATCTACAAACAGCAATATTTCAACGAGGACGAAGGCAGTATGCAGTCTTGTTGATGAAATAAAACCACAAACGGCAGTAACAACATTTTCGCATTATAAAAGAGGACCCTTCTCAAATTCATGCAGCACGTTTACGTATGTACGTATACAAAGGGGGGTACCTTGGAACAAATTAAGGAACAAAAGTTTCCTCAGCGTCCTTCGTTTCTGTGTATTATCTCTAATAAAAGATTTAAATCACTGCACAGAATGCCGTAGTGTCACATGATTATAAGAGAAGTACAGAAATTAGGCGAATTTGGTATGTGGAGCCAAAATAGAGACTCTCTCTCCATGTTGTACTATGGCTGGATGCCACTGCAGACCTACGAGAGTTCCAAAACGAGAAAAGTTGCCTGTAAGTCGCAAAGGATTCACGAGGGCACTTGAAACATAACAAATAATTATCTGTCATCCTTTATAAAAGCCGTGTGATCCTGGCATGGCACGAACATCTCCTTAGCAATTGTTGTTTCTTTCTTTGTTTCTTTTTTTCCAGTTGTGGGCCCTGCATGAAGCTTAAGAATGCATAAAATCCCAACAATCATCTCAACATGATCTGTGAGCTCGTGAGAGAGAGAGAGAGAGAGGCCCCTTTCTAGTTAATTTTTTGTCAGGAATTTGACAATGGAAACACAGAAGTAGCATGGCCAGTTTTGCTTTGTTCAACAAAATACATATAACCTACACGAAATCTGTCAAAGGAACAGAGAAATACTGCTTTTGTGCACATAGCTTGTGAGCAGGTTGAGAACCGGGGATTGCAATGGGGCACGTTGGGAATGGGTAAAACAAAACCCAGCTCATACCCGGAGGTAAAATTTGTACCCTCTACCTGTTGGTGTGGCCATGTGTTTGTTTTTCTTTTTCCTGAGGTAATGGCCTAGTGGGGACTTCACGCTATAAACCAACTCCAATTTCTACATTATTCTAAAATTAAAAGTATTTAAGATTAAAAGAAAATCCTTTGTAAATCTAATACAAATAATTAAAAAACTTAATATTAGGTGGCTGAAATATCACCACATATACATACGTACCTATATTTATACATATATATTATATATATATACGTATATATGTATATATGTATATATGTATATGTATATATGTATATATGTATATATGTATATGTATATATGTATATATTATATATATACATATATACATATACACATATACACATATACATATATACATATATACATATATATATATATTAACACGACCACAAAAGATGTATATAATTGTATATACATTTACAAATTTATATATTGTTCTTATATATTTACATAATTCGGGTTAGGTGCAGGCTGGGTACTTGATCTTATCCCCCTTAGTCACCGCATAGAAGTCAAAGAAGTTCAGATTTTCTCGCTACTCGAATCTTAACCCAAACAAACCGAGTAATCCTCATCGTGTTCAGGTCAGAGGGGTCAGGTCCCCATGGGTCGGACCAATATTGCCACCCCTACTTGAGACATTCATAGTATCCTCATCGTGGGAACGTAGATTAAATACATATAGAGAATATACAGAAGGGAAGCCTAATAGATTCTCATAAATGTCCATTGAAACTTATGAGATCATTTAGTTCTCTTTTGTATTATAAGTCTAGAGATCTTCCATAAACAAAACAATTATTTCCTAAACAATCTTCCAAATAACATAACTTTTCTATATATGAATTACTAAACTTCTAAAATTATGATATTCCTAAAACTTTCGACAATCAAATCCTATGACATAACAAAACTTACGAGATTAACATGGTTTTTTCCTTTGGATAGGACCAGTAAAACATAACGGGTCATCCAACATTTTCAATTGTATAGAAATTATGATATAGTTCTAATCCCTAAAGTTGTTAATCACCAGCCAGTCATACTTGCAGGTATGGGGCCTTGGGTAATATTTTCACTTGGAGGGATGAGCCACCCAACTGTCATCCCAAGTTACAAATTTGTGATTATTTTGATCTTTGTATACCTTATAGGGGCCTGCGAGACCCCAGCTTGCCTATCAGAAAAAAAAAAGTCTCAAGGCTTACATCTGCAAAAAAAAATCAAAATTGGTAAAATTAATAGATTTTTGTAATACCTACTCTGTTTCATCATGAGACTCAAGATGGTGCCAAGTTCTTCAAGGTCCTCGACTTGAAATTGCATGATCTACGTGTGGATTTTGAGTTAAAAGTATTGGTTTGGAGTAATATGATTCGCAATGTCTTCTTCTTCACCAAAGGATGGATCGAAAAAAGTTATTCCATTTTGATGTGCTTTTCATCAAATCCAAGAATATCAATGAATGGTGATTTTCTCATTTATAATCTTTAGAACTTTATCATAATAAATAAAAACAAACTTCTCATTTCTATCATCTACTTTATGATGGAAGAAAACATAGGGCTACATGCATAATAAATAGATAGTATGCAAGGAACAACAACATATTGACATCAATCAAAGCCACATATCTAGAGAAATCTATAAGCAAACAATGTAAGGACCAAGAAAATCAAAACAAAAATCAGCAATGTACTTATCTGACCAAGTCATCCTCATGGATTTTTCTTAGAGAACATCAACTCCCCACTATTAGGTATACACGGCACCAACACAAGCAGGAGCACGTACCTCGACTCAAGATGTCTTTGACTGCACCTCAATCACCTAGTCATTCGGAGAGCACGATCAGCTACAGGGAAAAAATGCAATAGAAAAGAGAACAGGAGAGAGATGAGAGAGCACACCGAGAGTTTTCATTAAGTCTTAATTAGGGAACCCTAATCAAGTTTTATACAACCAGTGGATCCTAGATCCGCTCTAAGAGTCATGTCTCCCCTGGTTTTTCCCATAACCTCTCAACATCTTTTTGTGAAGGGATTACTATATATCAAGACTTTTTCCCATAACCCTAATCAAGTTTTGAATGTTAGATCAAAACTTTTTTGTGTAAAAAGAATATCAACAACAATTCCCAAACCTGAGCCTGGCCTAGTCTAACATGCACATACGTATGTTAGTCATTCATGTCCTCTCCAACATCTTTGAACTAATGTTCATGAATTACTATATATAAAAGAATATGTAAGATTCTTTCAACCATCAATATGGTACTAAACAATGCCCAATAGTATTCACATGCATAAGTTCCTCATTCACATGTGACCTTCATACTTTTGGACTTTCTCCCTTATGAAAGATATATCATATTAAGCATTTAGGCATTCTTAACATGAACCAAATGTAATTAATATCACATAAACTTAATTAGGCCCAACCATCATTAATTAACATCAAGTCCAGCACTTTAGTCATCTTCTCGTATGATATATGTTCATATGTAATGCTTAAAAGGATGAGGTAAACGTAACCCAGTTGAGACCACTTTATATCTGTGGTAGCGTTTGTCATTAACACTTTTAAGGAGACATGATTCCTCAAGTAGATCACACATTTGCAACCAATTTTGCCTGAAATTCTTTAAGCATGTTTATACTTTTAAATATATTGTACATCATATTAACTATAACTTGGTCTTTTTCTCTGCCGTGTCATTTTCTTGCGGTGAATCTTGATTTTATAAAAGGATGACAAATATCACTCTTTTCTCAAAAAATGCATGAGTTCATTTACTGTGGACTCTCCACATGTATTAGACCAATAAACTTTAATTTTATAGCCACTTCATTTTTCTCTCGTAACCTTAGATATTTTAAAAGCATCAAATTCATAGCATTTATGCTTCAAGGAATACATCTAAGTTTTTATAAAATAATCATCATTGAAAAGAACAAGACAATTGTGCTTACGAAGGCAAGATGACTTGATACATCCACATACCAACTCTAGAGGATGTTTGAAATCTTGAAAATGGCTTCTTTAGAAAAAAAATCCTACATTTTTCAGGGAGACACTTTCGCATCATTGATTTTGGTGATCAACTTTTGATTAACCTTTCTTCTTGCCTTTTTTCTCATCAATTTCAAATCATCAAAATTTAAATGACCAACTTTTGGATGCAAAGTCAAGAGAAGATTGAAACAAGATTTCGAGTACTTTGGATTATCAATTTGAATATTGAGAACAATCGTTTTGCTTTTCGTCCTTAAAATGCTTACTGACAATCTCTTATATTCCCTTTTAATAACCATACTTTTGTTTACCAAATAATATCACAGTTTTTCTACAAAGCAGCCACAAGCTCAAAAAAGTGTTTTTTATTTGTAGTGAACATAAGACATTATAAATCAATTGATGACTTCCATATTTCATACAGATTCAGATAACATGAACATGGAGCGACTCTCCAAACATCACCTGGACTTTAACTTATTCATTAAGTAATAAATAAATAAATTCCCCTTTTCACAAAGTTGTTTTCTAGGATTGAAGTCGAGATATTATTGGTACATGTATTCATCATTATCTTCTTCACGAGCCAGAAGCTAAGTGTAATTTCCTTCATTATGATTCCTAAAAGATTATATTTTTCTTGTACATAATTTCAAGTTTTCAAGAAACACTAGAAAAAGAAAGTTTCTAACAACGGTTGCATGGAACTGCCGTTTTATACTGTATATTAGTGTGGTTTCCTAACCGCCATATTGTACATTAGTGCTGTGGCACCAGTGCTATTTTTACCTTTCGAATTCTCTTACCTATGTCATGGTGTCGCTCTCACCAAACGTGGTTTCTCTCTCAGTTGCCATTGCCGGGCCAGCTAGTCTGATTGGTAATCTCTATATTATTTTCTCTCTCTCTCGCACTTTGCATGATAGGTTGGGGTTATGATTATTAGTTTTCCTTCTCCATATTTACTATTTTAGGTTTCTCGTTGACCGATTTCTTTGTGATATACTTATTTAGGGTATTGATTTTTACTAAATTGTAATCTTCTTTGTTTTCTGACTGCATTCGGGATGGGGGCCATGAATATTTGCTCTGATTTGATGATGGGAAGCAAATGGACATGGTCGGTGGATGTGTGTGTTGTAGAGAGAGATGGGTTGATCTTTCTTTCTTTTTTTGTTTTTTACTTTTTTTTGCCGTATTGCATGAGGTTGGGTAGAGGGAGGGTGGCACAAAGAGAAATCGAGATCGAGGAAGATGAGTAAGAGCGATGTGGAAGTTGCTACCGTCGTCGAGAAAGAGCAAACATACAATGAAGATGAATAGGAGGGATAAGACGATGAGGAAGTCATCATGCTATGAGGAGAAAGAGATCTTTTGTCCTCATTGTATCACTTTTAGGAGATCTTTTGTCCTGATTGTATCACTTTTAGGTTGTACTAATGAACAACTGTGATGAGTATGTTATGCCATTTTGGTAATCATTCTGCTTTTCCTATATAACAACTCAACTCATGTATGTGGAATATGTCTTGACCCCATGTTGGCAACATGTTTAGTAAACAAATATTCAAATATGCCTTTTGTCAAGGGATTTGCTATCATAAGGTACGAGACAAATATTTTATTATTTTTTACTATATCATGTACATAATCATATTTTGCCATAATATGTTTGTTTCTTGAGCTATCTATCAACTTTGTTCTTTAACTAAGTTATGGCTGCACTATTATCGTAATAGATAATAATTGGCTCATTGGCTATATTCAGCTTCAAATTATAAATGAAATGGTTGATCCAAACGGCACTCTTTGTAGTAATACTACAAGCAATACACTCAACCTAATGATACAAACCTTACTTCTTACATGACTACAAAACAATAACACCTTCGAATAAGAAAACTTGATCGAAGGTTAATTTGTTATCATCTTTGCTCATATCTTAAGATGCTCTTTATGGTAACCTAGTGTTGCCCACAAGGATTACTTTGATATCTACTCATAAGACCAACCACAAAACTAATATCAAGTCTCGTACATAACATACATCAAGCTACCAACAACTTGAGTATAAAGAACATTTGTTTTTTTTGTCCAACACGTGGACAATCAACTTTGCTAAGTTTGGTTGCTTTTTAAACAGGCATACTTGCATACTTGCATTCACTTATTCTAAATTTCTTGAGGATTGTAGTCAATAAAACTCTCATGACTCATATACAATAGTATAGATACTCTATTATGTGTAATCTTAATACCCAAAATATAGGATGTGTCTCTCTCGTATCCTTCATTTCAAACTTGAAGCTCAACCATGACTTGGTATTGACAATCATATCATTATTATTAATCAATTAATAAAATATCATCTACATATAAGGATAGAATGACAAAGTAGCTCTCATTGTTTCAAATATAGACATAATGATCAAGTTGATTAACCACAAATTCAAGTTCTACAATGACATTTTGAAAAGTCAAATATCATTTGTGAAGTGATTACTTTAGGACATATAGAGATTTCTTCAACCTATATACCATGTCATCATGTCACTTAATTACATAATCTTCTGGTTGTTTCATGTAAATAGTCGCATCAAGGTTATCATTCAAAAAGTAGCTTCACATTTAGTTGATGTAAATCTAACTCATAAAAAGTTATAATTGCTAGAAATCACCATTATTAATACAAATTTTACAACAAGGGAATATATATATATATCAATATAATATATGCCCTCTTTTTGTAAAAAGACTTTTGCGACCAACCTCATTTTAAATTTTTCTATTAAACTATCAGCTTTATTTATATTTTGATACCCATTTACAATCAATTACTTTTCTTCTCTTAGGTAGAACTGTCAACTTCCAAACTTGGTTTTTCTCAATAAAATTGATTTCTTCATCCATTGCTTTCACCCAATCTAGCAATTCAAATAAGCTCATAGCCTCTTGATAACTTAGGTTATTAGTTACCTCATCTAAATCTACTGAATAACAAGTATATTCATCTTAATAAGTATGATAGTTCTTTAAATAGGATGGAAGAGCCCATAGTATCTTATAACCAAATGTTTTTGTAGAGCAAGATCATTTGGCTCTATTTCTATGGGATTAAATGATGACCCATTAAGATCTAGTAGATCTTTGATATTTTCATCATTATTTATAAAAATATTATTTTTAATGTTGTCTAAGAATTAAACATCCCTACTTTCTATTAAATTGGTCGTTATGATAGAACTAATGCCTTTTTGAACCTTTTATGTATCCAATAAAGATACACTTCAAAAATATGTCATCTAGTTTATCTCTAGACTAGTTTAAGATCTTTACATGTGTTATGAAACCCACCTTCATAGGTGATTAAGGTATGGTTTTTTAACTGCCCATAATTCATACGGTGTAATTGATACAACCTTCCAATACTCTATTCATACGATGTAATTGAAACTTCAGCACTTTAATTGTGAATCCTAATTGATTTTCAATTTCTTACTTAAATTTCTTAAATATGTATAATGCTTTAGACTTATGACAAGGGGTATATATCCATACATCGAATAGTTATAAATGAATCTTATAAAATAAACCTTTGCATGATGGGACCTCATTCAAAAGGGTTTATAAATATTTGTGTAAATGATTTTTAATAGACTTGTGACTCTTCTTCCTTCTTTGGGAAATGATTTTCTCGTTATTTTTCTTCAAATGTAATTCTCACATTTATTAAATATGATTTCATTAAATCTAAGTAATTAGTCAAAGATTGCTAATTTCTTGAACTTATTTAGGTTCACATGCCCTAACCTTCTATGCAATGCATTTATATTAAGAAGCATTATATAATCAATATAAGTAGAAAAAATGGATGGTTCTTCATTATTCATTATACCGAGTTTGAGCAAACCATGATTGGAATCAAAAGTACCAACAAAGTATACACAATCATATTTTCATATGGTCATCTTTTTAGAAAAAATCTAACCTCAAAACTTTTTTTAACCACGATTGGCAAAGACACTAAATTGCTTCTTATAGAATGCTCAATTAGTACATCTATGAGTATTAGAAGAGTTTTTGATACATTGATCCTAAAGGACATGACTTCTAAAATATTTGAGTATGTGTTGTTCCCTATATACATATGATGTTGTTCAGGTCGATACTCTTTAAGGTTAGTTGCTCCATCATTTCTCTTTATAATATGGCACGTTGCACCAAAATCAACCCACCAACAAAAAGCATCACAATTTAGATGAAGGTACTCAAAGATCATGCAAAATATTTTGCACTTCTCCTTCTAGTCGTCTTGCTGAGTGTTATCATAATAAGCCTTCTTGTAGTTGCGGCAATCCCTTTTAAAGTACGATATTTTACCATAGTTAAAGCACTTAACCTGAGAAGAAAATCCCTATGATTTCTTTAATACTTGATCTTTCCTTTTGTTAAACTTATCAAAAAAATTATCTTTTTTCTTTTGTTTTGGAGATTTTGAGAACTGAAGTAAAAATAATCTTGAGAAATGCATATTTTTTCCTTTTTGCCCTTATAAGGTCCTCATGTTCAATTATGAGTTTCAAGAGAATCTTGGTTAGGTAAATATAGAGTTAATCCTAAGAACAGTGGTGACTATTTGATAAAAAGAGAGAAGGTTATTCAAAATCATAGAGATTTGCATCGAGTGTGGGATGATTATGTTAGTCATAACTAAATCTCTTGTCATGAAGAGCATTTTGTTGACATGCTCGACTATATTGTTTGACTTCTCATTCTATAGGAGTTGTATTGTTACAAGAACAACTAGACATGTAACTCAACTGTTGTATCATTCTTAGCCATGATATTATCAAACATTTATTTTGTAGTCAGAGTCTTCAAGGATCTTGGTATGGTCATCCTCCACTATATGTCAGTATTATTGTTTTGGCTAGAATATCATTCCTACAGAAAGTTCTATAACTTTCTCTTTCATTAATTGATTCTTCTGCAGTAGGTTTAATCCTACTTTATCTTATGACATGTTCAACACCTTCAAGTGTGAAGGATAATAAAATATCCTTTTTTCAAGTTTGAAAGTTTAAACCATTCAGTTGATAGGTTTTGCCAAACTCAAAGACACGTACTCTAGAAGTATTTTTCTTTTCTTTAGTAAATTTTCCAATAATCAAGGTTTAGCAATCCAAGTATACAAATAAGGAGAAACCAACTAGCTTTAATAAGCAACTATTTATGCTAAGGAATTCAAAAAATAACAAGCATACAAACTCTAAATAGCAATTTGCTAATAAAGCACCAAACAACAATTGTTGAGAAATTATTGGAAGCTATCTGCAAATAACTACTTGCACTTTTCTACAAATGTTAATTGTTTAAAGTACTATTTTAGAAATAAAGTAGATTTCACCACTAAGCATTAAATGTAATATTCTATGAAGTTTTTAGAAAAGTTCACAAGTAGAACTATAATTTTATCTATATACTTAGAAAGTAAAGCATACTGAACTATAATAAACAAAATATGTTGTTCAACAAATATCACTCTTTCAAGTATCTTTTAGTAAAACACAAAACTTTTTTAGTTACACTATAATTTTGAAAGACAGAATCATGATTTTCAAATGCTAGTAGGTGCAGATTGGTAACTCTCCTAGCAACTTACCATGCTTTGTAGAACCATTGCGCCCATGACTTTTTGAAACTATGGGTTGACGCAGCTTCTAGAAAGGGTCTTTCCCTTTCTTTCTTTCAAACTAGAATAAGATGATTCTGGTTTGATGAGAGATAGTGTGAGGAGCCAACCGACTCCTTTGTGACTGCGAGACCGAGAGCCCCTTTGTGTGATTTTGAGAAACAAAGAGAATTCATCATAATTTGCTCTTCCCTAGGACTCATAAATGAGGATTTCTCCTCTATGCAAGTGCAGGTTTAATATTCTCTAGTTCTTGAGTGTAGAGAGTGATTGCTCTGATTCTTTTTCTCATTTTTATTGTTGTTCCAAACTAGTGACTTTCTGAATTTTATTCTACAGTGGCATGCAAGGAGGGATTCTGCAGAGATATGTTTGCTAGAGATGTCAATATGGGTCAGCCTAGCCCATCCCACATTTTATATGGGCCTCTAAAGTGCTGGCCCAACCTATATAGTAGTGAGCAAGTAGTTATTATGATGAATTGTTGAATACGAGACATCAAGATGGTCCCGTCCTAACTCCCTCCTTCTTAGGCTTGGAGATCACATCTTACAGAATAAGTAGCTTTGCATACTAGTAATATGATGAGACATAAGTAGATTTATTTATTTGATTGAAAGCTAATCAAAAAATATATAAATCCATCATCATTATGCCCAACAGAGGAAATATAAAAGATAGATACTCTTTAGAGAAAAAACCTGAATCAAGAGGCTTCGAGTCTCAATATGTCAATTGAAATCTGGGTACTCAATGTATCATCCTCTCTTCATTTTATTTGTCCAGCAAATTGACTGCGTTTCAAAATTTGAATTGAATTCATTTCTCTTTCCACTTCAATGTAGTTGCACTCCTACAACATCTTGTTGTACACATCGATTAGTTCGTAATAGAATCTTCAGTTTCTTTAGATACTAACTTTTAGTTTCTTCTTTATTTCTTTCCAAACAACCTTTTCTTTCAGTAATTGATAAGAAAGATGTAATTGGTATTCTAAACCTGGATATATCAAAACATAATATTTCAGCTGCCACCGAATGATATTCCACCTAAGGCTACTAAGTTGTTCAGTCAAATCATTGATCTCCATCCCAGAAAGTTTAAGTGTGGATAACATCCTAGGAACTTCTTTTGATGCCACCTTTGATGGTTTATCCATTGAAATTGTTAACCTTCTAAATTCTTGATCATGTGATACACGCATATATATATGTATGTAGACATGTCCAATTTTGGGTTATCCGAAATTAGGAACCATAACTAAATCATCTAGAGGACGGTTCTGATTTTGATTGTGGGTTTGGCAATTCCAAATCTAGATCCAGTTTTGGTTCTAGTTTTAGATCCAGTTTCGGTTTTAGGTGGTTCCATATCTGAATTTTAATGATTTAAAATAGGATTCCGGGATGCTTGTAGACCTAGAATCGATGGATTGATTTCTAATTAGACCCAAAACCAGTGGTTCTGTTTCAAAATGAACCTGGAACCAATGGTTTGATTTAGAATTGGACTTAAAACTAGAGGTTTGATTTGGAACTGGACCAGAAATCGAATCCAACTAAAAAATGGCCTGATGGTTCGAACTAGAACCCAAACCACCAGCTTTTACAACGGTTTCGATTCTTGACTAGTTTTTTAATAGACAAATTGTAACCGTAACCGGGAATGCCCAAGTCTAGTTACGATTTTAGAATCATAACCAAAACCAATGGATCCGGTTTGTGGGTCGGATTGATTTTGAGTCGAACCATTGGGTCGGTTCCAAACCGGATGTCTATGTGTATGTGAAAGAAAAACATTATTAAAAGCAAAAGGTATGAAAATAAGCCTCAAAGGATCTTACATTATGGTGGTGCAACTCTTTGTGGTCATGCGGTTCTTTTGAATACGGGGATGACAAACCATAGCCCTCAAAGTTACATTAATTAGTACTACAAAGTGTTGTTGTACTAAAGTTCTAATAAAAGCTCAATTTAACATGGAAAATTAATATAACTCTCTTATAGAATAGAATACCCACAACCCATGCCATAGGGATGACAACTCTCAAAGTATGCAACAAAATTGAAGAAAGATAATCAGTTTAGTAAATATAAAAAAGGGTCGGGACTGAGAAGAGTTTGTAGCATCAATTTCATTTGAATCTTGTGCAGAAACTCCTCTAGAAACCATTGTCTTGAAAAATATCTAATGTTTTGTCTTCATCTAAAAATATAAATCAACTAATTAGTAATTGAATTAATAATGATATACTTAGCAAAATAAAAGTAATATTTAGAAATGGTTAATTAAGTTATGACATACAATGCCTGTGTGAACCAAGTCAAAGTCATGCAATCAATTTCTTATGCGAATTAAAGCTTGAACATATTTAGGAAAGATATGACTTTTGTACTTAGTGAGAACATGACCACTAATACTAAATGATGATTTTGAAGCAATTGTAGTAATTAGAATACTTAATACATGACACGCCATTAAAGAAAGAACCATAAACCACTTTGAATGATTATGATAGTTCAGAAAATCTAAATCAAAATAAAAATCATATTCTCTCACGTACAAATCCAATTCTAACTTGCCTTCACTTGTACTACTTTCACATTCATACTTTTAAATTCCTACATGAGGATATAAGATTATTTAATTTGTAACACAATAACAAATAATAAAGTTAACATGTTAAGAAGTATATATTTTTAACTTTTGCTAAAAGGTTTTGATCCTTTAGATTTATTGCTTCCACTTCTACTTGTTTTTCTCAAAGTTGATTGAAATTGAGAAGTTGCTCTTGAATTACTTTTGTAATTATAAAAAAGCTTGTACATGTTACCCATCACGGAGTCAACCTTGTATTGTGCACAATTAGGGTCAAGCTTTGTGTAGCAAAACATTAAAAATTGAAGCTTCATACGTGGGTCAAGAGCAGTCTCAAATGCAAGGATCATACTATACTCACTCCAATATTTATCAAACTTCCATTTTATGTCAACAACCATCTCTCTAATAACATCATCTTTACAGTTAAAATGATCATTCAATATACACTCAATTTTCCAAATTTTTAAAAAGTATAAGTTAGAAGTTAGGTAAGAAGAACTGAACATTAAATAGTAGTCTCATAACATAATTCTAGAAAATCACAAATTTTCTTTGTTTTATATCAATCATCAAATGTTTGACAATATTTAAAATTCATATCCACCAATGAGAAATTATGAAAAGCTTTTTTATATGACCATGCACTATTAAGCATCATATATATTGAGTTTCATCTAGTTGTTACATCTAAATGTAGTTCAACTCCTACATCAATACTTGCTCAACACATTCTTTAAAAAAATTTAACCTTATATATGATACTTTTACATATTTCATACTCTCTCTAGTGTTATTCAATGCCTCTGTAGCTATTTTCATGTCATCTTGGATAATGTGATTTAAAGTATGGGCACAATAATGGACATGAAAAATTTACCATTACATAACAAAGAATTATATAGCGAAAGCTGACCTTTTAACATTCTCATCAATACATCATTAGGAGAAGCATTATCTAAGATAATAGAGAATATCTTCTTTTCTATACACCATTCTTTCAAACAATCATATATAGCAATATTCAAATCAAAACCTCTATGTGAATCCATGTGACAAAAATTGAGTATTTTACTACTTAACTTTCAATCATCATTCACATAATGAGCAATTACACATATAGCCTTCTTGATTACATGTTGTCAAAGAATTAGAAGTAATGCGCACTCTACTAAAAATATTAGCCAAACATTTTCTTATCTTTTCCTTCTCTCTATCATGAACTTTATTAATGTTAGAGACTAGAGTATTCCTAAAAGGCATTACCACATTTGGATTTAGGTATGTTAACCCAAGCTCTAAGCTTATCTTGTTCAATAAAGCAAAAAGGTAAATCATGCTTAATAGTTGCTTCTGCTAACATCTCACGGTGAATCATTTGATCAACCTTAGTTTGTGATCTTGATCCATGATCATTTGACCCACATGCTGAAAAGAGGTTTTTGTACAAACTAAAGTATGATGTTTTAAATGTGATGTCCCATAATTTCTAGGTTTCAAACTAAGCTTAATACCAACTTCATATTGGATGTAACAAAATTACAAGTTGCTCTTTTTATACCCTCATTATCATTTCCCAGTTTTGTAAAAAATTGCTAATCATCTGATGTCAATTCTTTTAACTTCATGTTTCGAGAGTACTCAAACACAATACTAGTAGAGGCAATAGTAGGTGAAACAAGTTAATTTTCACCTATCCACCAATGTAGTCTTCGTCAGTTGGATTCATCTTTAAAATCTATATTAAAATTAAGTATAAAACAAAATAACATTAGAACTACATGTTATAGTTAAGAGGAGTCGAACATACAGATAGAGCATATAAACAAAAATCAAAGGTATCATGATTTAATTCTCTCATCATATTCTATTAAAAGAATACTAATTGCTAAGTGAAAAGTTCATAACATGCCCAAGGTTCTACTTAACCTCATTGTTAAGTGAAAAGTTCATAACATTCTCACATTTATAATGTGAAGACCTTATCATCTATGCCATCTTAGACCTCATTGTTAACTAGATATGGATCGGTCATATGACATATTGACATTCAAAGTTAACACACTTCTCCATCATATTTTGCTGAAAAATACCAACTTCTCATCACATTTTGTTGAAAAACATCTTCCAATGAGCAGTTAGAAACACATCATAGTTTCAAAAGCATGAAAAGAAAATTGGTGATAGCAGCAAAATTGAACTAGACATAACAAGAGAAGCAATTCAAAAGCATGTTCTAGTGGCATACATACACCATGCTTTTGTTGCAAACCTACATGCCACGGTTAACCAATACAAGCTAGAAGAGGTGCAACAAACTAGTAAACTTGGAAATGAAAATGATTCATCAAATGCACTAAAAATAAAACAGGATCATGATTATTATAAAATAATAAAAGCAAATTCATGAAATGCTAATCTTAGAAGGAGGTTTCAACATGGAAGGGGGGCAACTTGTTGGCTCAAGTAGGCAATTTGAAGCAGAGGAAGGGGCTTGGGTTTAATGTTGTGCTGCAAGCTGTGAAGAGAAGATTGAACAATAGAAGAAGATTGTGAGTTGGGAGTATTTGGTTTCCATAGTGTTTACTATTCACTAAAGAATATAAATCAAATTGGATCAGGTCTTATAAACTTGATCCAATAACCAATGGGCCTACGCCCTGCGAGATAGCTTAGCCCCGCCAACTTCAGCCCCTAGGGCCAGATGGGTCGGGCCATCCAACCTGGCTTCAAATATGAGCCAAGATTTTCAGGCCTAGCCATGCATTTTTCTAGGGCCAAGCCTATTTTGACATCTCTAATGTTCGCCTCATGGTCGCAATTGATTTTCGTGGTTCAAGGTTTTCTTTCTTGTCATTATTTATATTCCCTTTAATCCTTTTTCTTTTTCTCTTTCTATTATATCATTACTAGATTCAGACGCACAAAAAAGAAAAGTTTTTTTGTCAAACAAATGTGTTTGTCCCGTTCTTGACTGTAGAGGGTTCTTATTTTCAAATCAAACAAGTATTTCCCCTTGTCTCGTGATTTTATATATTGTTCTTGCAATTACAACTTATTTAGATCATATCTAGTATGTATATATACATATATGTTTAATCATTTCAGTGTTCGATTTGATCTGTTTAATTTTATTAGCCTTCCTTTTTGTTAATTTCTTTTTATTGCAAAGGAAAAAAAGTGCAAACAGATTCTTTAACAATTTCAACCTTTATATGAAAATAAATCAGTACATGTACCATGATCTAGCCTACAATGACCGATTAATTGTCAACACAAGCACTTAAAAGCACTTGTTAGGAAGCATTCCTACTTTGACGCCAACATGGTGTTTTTGTTATAGTAGAGCATCATTGGGCTTTTGGATCTTCTAGTAGCATGTCATCAAGGAGGATTTCAGAGGGAGCTATAAACAAGAAGAGAGAAAAGATAATCTTTGTATTTTTTTTGTATATCCGTTACACCTAGTAGAAACGACTCTATGCCATATCTATTTTCATTGTAAATGGAAATTATGTATTCATTTTTGAAAAATGGTTTTATTTGAAAGAATAAAAATGGCTCATGCAATACAAAAGGGGGCCCTCCTTCTGCATTGCATGGCCATTATGTTTAAGGTCTCATGGCCATCTAAAATGCGGATTTATCAAGAGAAAGCTTACCCATATCATGATCCTCAATCAATGAGCCATGTTGAGCTTGTTGTTGCAACAAGGTTCATGGAAATTATTGATGGAATGTGTTGAAGCGTGGTTGCAAAGGCTTCATGCATGTTATGCATGGCAAGAGTGTGTATTTGGTTGAGCTCGACTTCAAAATATTAGAATAAACTATATTGCTGCACATCCGGAAGGATAATTAAGAAAATAGAGTGTTTCAATTCTTTTATATGTTTATTGCTTTGATGTTTGCAACTCACTATTACTTTTTTCTTTTACACAGGTAGATTTTACTATATGTGCAAAACTAGAGAAAAAAAATAAATAATGATCTAGTTTATGATGAATTCCTATTATCATGACACATGATTGATTTTATGGAGATAAAGAATTCATGTAGCCGACCCTATATAGTGTGGAAAAAGGCTTAGTAATTGTTATTGTTTTTGTGCAAAATTACAGAGTGGTGTAGCACACCTAGTAGAAGCTACATAGAGAGGATGTGCGCATATAAAGTATTGTCTATGAATCATATACCAGGTAGACCGAACTACATGTATATTTGGAGAATTTGGTACAACATGGCTTGAGGGAGCTGCCTCCTCTGGTGGTAATGGAGTTGTTGACTTGATCACAGCTAGGTAAAAGGCACTCAAGTTGATGAGAGATATTTGGGCCAAGGGCTGGTGTTGCAAAGGTGGTGTAGAAGCATACAAGAAAATTTGTTCCTCTTCAACATGAGTTCAATTGCCTTGTGATACATGTTAACTTATGATTTTTTTCTATTGTTACATAAATGAGTACTTGTTGACTTTCTTTCATTATCTTTCTGATGTTTAAATTGTATGAAATGTAATTTGTATGCTATCTTTGATCACTTACAGAACTTGTACAAAATATCAATGTTGGCACATTCAATTGTATAAATGATTTATAAGTATCTAATGATAATTAAAGTTCAATTACATTATGGATATTTATAATCATGATATCATATAAACAGGTTAGCCATTGTAAAAAAGAGAATGAAATTCTTGTACACTACAATATTGACTGGCAAAATTATCATAACACTATAGCGGTTTTCAGCTGCCACAACAATTATCCCAATCATCCTAAGATAACGTTGATAATCTCGGAAGCTGTTTTATTTGGAACAATTTGCTGCTGCTATTGGATAACATGATAGTCAAAACCACCGTTTGAAACTGAACTTTTTGTAGTGAATATATTAGACATAAATATCATTCAACATTTAGATTATCATATCTTTCATTATTTTCTCCTAATATCTTCTTCTAGCTCTCTCTTGACCTTTTCTGTTATGAGTCTTGGTTTTTTCTTCTTTGTTTGTGGGTTGAAAAATATAATAAACACCCAGAACTTTCTTTGCAAAATAGTTTTTGTACCTAAAAGGTTTTGAAATAGTAAAACTTGAAGTACATCAAAAGTTGGCTCAAGTTCATGAAATTCTTAAAATTAAGAACTCAAAGCTAGGAGCAGCAAGCAAAACTAAATGGATCTCAAGCATCCAACTCAATCCAAACTTGGATGTTTTGGTGGACTGCATATTTGAAGACAAAGTGATTAGTCCATTTCACACCATCCATAGTCCAAAATTCATCTATTTTATGTTAGGGCTAAATGCACGATTATAAATTTATAATTTTGGGTGTATGTCAAATCCAACACAAAGGTTCAAGTCTTGTATGCATTATTGTCATGTATGGGTTTATTGATTGAAATTTGCATTTTATTGGTGTATTGATCTAAATTCATAAATCTATATTTTCTCTTTATAGATTTTATGTTGTAAGTTGAAAGTTTCCAGCTGATCTTACCGAATATGGGAAGATGTAGTATATCAAAAGCTGCATTACATATGGGCCCACAAACAGAACCATAGAGAAGAACATTTTAGAATAATAGAGTTGCATCAACATAATAAATATAATATTAACAAGAAAGTCTGTAATCATAACAAGAAAAGAATATCATAAAGCAGCTTTGGATGTAGTAAAAAAATTCCCCGCAATACATGAATCGTGTAGTGATATAATCTTGTGTATCTAAGGACTTATCAGCATTTAATTTTATCCCACACCACAAATGAAGATGCAACAACCACAAAAATCACCCATTCTATGAAATTGAAGTTCTCAATGTGTAGAGGCAAGAGCGAACACCTAATTTTTCTCCTTACCATGAATTGTATGCTTTTTATAGGGACCTGCTTGCATCAAACTCCATCTCTCCCCATGATTTAAAATGTATATCGTTTAAGCATCTAAAAGCCACTTTGATATTCTTTTATCTATGTAAACCTGGAGAGATTCATATATGAAGACCTTGAAAGATAAACATTATAATAACGATCAACAAAGTTTCCTTTTGTAATTCTCTCTCTCTCTCTCTCTCCATGTATCCTTCTCTTCTACCCCCCTTGGTCCAAAAATTCAAGAAAAGTTATTGAAATCGATCAACGCCATGCTTTTGGTCTCCCTCAGTGAATGCTCCAATACTTCCTCGGCTATACTCTCTCATCTTGATACGTTTTTCAAAGTCAGTGTTTTCCTTTCATCCTCACTATAATCTTCATTCGAGATTCACGTTTCCTCTTCTAGGGATGCCACATGATGTTTTCTATGTTGAATCATGATTTCTGTACTCCCATATGTTTCACTACTTGGACACTAGGATAACTTGCTGTCTTATCTAGTTCATGCCTATGATTTGTATACTTCTCGGTTCTCATTGTCTTTGATGCATCACTTGATGTCTATGGTGGATCTTTATTTAAAACAACCCTTCATTTACGTGAAAAATAACTTTGTAGAAAAGTTTTAAAAGATGACTTTTCAACTATCTTCTTGGGAAGCTCCAAAGAGCTCATGAATATACAAGCCCGAGACTGTGAATTCTAGACATAATACCAAATACTCCAACATAATCAACTTGGCTGCCTAACCGCCTACCATCAACTGAATCTCACCCAAGGATAGACATGGTGGTTGAGAGGCAAACTGGAGGTTTGGATCAGAAAGGTAACCTAACTGAGAACAGCTTACCATACCTGAAACCATAATATCCCGAGTCCTATTAGGGGGTGTTTGATTACAAGACCAGAGCTATCGAACTCGAACTACAGTTCCAGTTCCAGTTCCAGCGGCTGAAGGCCTCATAATCAGCTAAAAAACAGGGTTATAAAACCCCCTCCTTTGGCGTACAATGAGAGCAACTGGAATTGTAGTACTAGTTACGTGTTAGGCCTTGTAATCAACCACCTCCTTATGGTTCTTCTTTAGAATTGAATGATAAAGAGAACTGGAAGAGACCGTTCAAATCACCAGTTCGGGTTATATGTTTCTTAATTCTTCCCTCCTGGTTTTTTAGTTCAAACTGGAACAGGACCTCAATGAAAACCATAAACCGAACCGACTGAATCCGGTTCCATTCTGGTTTACCTGGAACCAGACATGCCAACCCAAGTGTTATAATCCACCAGAAACCCCATACGTGTTCGGGGAGACAAAATCTCATTAGAAGTCCGATCATATTTAATTAATAATATATAGAACGTCATTTACCATGTTCGTGTTCTATCTGAACGGCTCAACAGATCCACAATTTAGAGAGGCAGCCAAGCCAATCCGAACTACGAGCTGTTTGGTTCATTACCAGCTCAATGTATGGGTGGGTCACAAAAAAGAACGGAATTTGATGTTCATTCGGGGATCCTGGGCTCAGACTGGATTTGGAACGACAACTCACGGATGAGTTGGTTCCTTCAGTTGGTTCGAAGCCCCACCGCGTTGGATGAATCAAAGGGCAAGGGAGATTTCCAGATAATTGCGCAAGAGAGAAGAGAAATCGGCGGCGTGGCCAACGTCAGAAGGCTAGAATGGAGCTCAGTCTTCCTACTTGTGCTCCACCGCCACTCTCGTTCCCTTGCCCAGCCTCCACCTCGACTCGCTTCTTCGCCACCAACAATGGCGTTTACTCAACTTCCTTGAGGAGGAGTTCTCTGCGGGCTCGCTCGGTGTCAACGTCGCCGTTTCGGTCTGCGAGAACCACGACCAACGTTGTGGGAGGTTGGGCGGAGGAAATGGTGGTTTCTGGGGAAGCCGAAGAGAGCTCCTCCTCCTCTTTCTTGTCCCTGAGCGACAAACCCAGGAGGGACGTCGCTGTCCTTGATGACTACGAGGCCGAAGAGCTCGACGTCCAACCTAATCACCGGAGCGGTCTCTCTCCCCCCGCTCCCGCCCTCTCTCTCTCTCTCTCTCTCACTGACTTACTACCAATTTCTTGGTTGAATTTTGTTCTCTCTCTAAAACGTTCTCTTTCTGCTAATCACTTGCTACCCACTATCTTGCTTGATTTTCTTCGAGTTCAGTGGCATGTACTCGTACTTAAAACCTCTTCATCATCTGCCTTTGGGTGATTCTTTGTGGGTTCAGTGGCCTGTCTTCCATCTTCGAAGCCTTCTTTTATTCTATTAACTTGCCCATTTTACTGCTTGAATCTTTGATGGTTTCGTATACCGACTTCCTTTCAATGGACAAGTTGGCGGTAGGCAGACCTACTATATCTACACACCTGTTATGGAACTCAGGACCTTCCACTTGAGGTTCTTTTGAATCATTCCTCTAGTCAGGAGAGCTGTTGTACTTCGTGGCATTTAGTCTACTGACTTGCTCTCCCTTCTTCTGGAACTTTTTCTGTGCTTTCAGTCGTTAATGTTCAATTGTTCATATATAACTTTGTTACGTTTTAGGTCTGTTACATCATCTTCCAGTGATCAAGAAAATGGCGTAACTGGGATTTTGGTGCAGGATATGTTGCGGTGCTTGGCAAACCGAATGTGGGAAAGAGCACGCTTTCAAACCAAATGGTGGGACAAAAGCTCTCAATTGTTACTGATAAGCCTCAAACAACACGCCATCGTATTCTTGGAATTTGTTCAACCGATGATTATCAGGTGAATTTATTTCTCAACTCTTTGAACCATGCTGTCTTGAGAGTAACTGGAAATTGCTAGTGTTGTAATGGCATGCTTTTATTATTCAACTTGGTTTCACTTTCTATTTTCTTAATGAGATCGGGTTGTGATTCCTTCAATATCCTGGTTTTGATGTTCCGATTTATGGTGTCAACCCTTCCTTTCAGCTCAAAAATTTCTAAGGGTTGACATTCAGATTGTTACGATTCGATTGATTTTTGATTGGTTAAATATGTTTCAAGTATTGACTGAACATACTTGTCATATTGGTAGATTATATTATATGATACACCAGGGGTTATTGCTAGAAAAATGCACAAGCTGGATGCTATGATGATGAAGAATGTCCGCAGTGCTGCAATCAGTGCAGACTGCGTGCTGGTTGTGGTTGATGCCTCTAAGATGCCTGAGAAGGTAAGCTTATTTTTTTCTGGTAAACTGATATATATTTTAAGGCTACATTAGCCCTGATACTGCTCACAAAACCATTTCATGTTAGATTGATGCAGTGTTGGAAGAAGGCGTAGGATCTGATCAAGGGAAGGTACCAACGCTTCTGGTGTTGAACAAGAAGGATTTGATCAAACCTGGTGAAATTGCGAAGAGGCTTCAGGTGCATCACGTGTTATATTCATCTTATCATTTTCTGTATGAAAACGAATGTAGTATAATATAGTTTACGTTTCAGATACTTCTGTTTCTTTTTGATCTTTTCTTTGTTGAATAAACTAATGCTGCTTATGTTTTCTCTTCTAGTGGTATGAGAAATTTACTGATGTCGATGATGTCATACCCGTGAGTGCAAAATACGGTCATGGAGTGGATGATGTGAAGGAATGGATATTATCAAAGCTTCCCCTTGGTCCAGCTTACTATCCAAAGGTAGGCCTGCTTCTTTTATTATGGAGGCAGAAAGACATGTTATAATTTCCGTTGGCCTACAGATTTAGAAAATTTTGTTCTGTGAAATTTATAATTCCTTATAATGAAAGCATAACTTAGATGAGTTTATTACCTTTCTTATGAGATCCTAGGAACTCAACTTGCTTTAGATCAGTGTTCATGCTGTATCCATGCAAGTGTGACATGGATACATACTGCTTGATCTTGCTAATAAGTACTTAGATGGATAAATTTTCTATTGCAACCGTTTTCCTCAAAACATCCAATCAAAGTTATTGCCAATAAGTAATGAGCCTGAGGCATGAGATGCTAGAAATGGACATTGTTTTTCCTCAAAACATCCAATCATATTAAGATAAAAACTTATTTACACCTAAGTGACTAAGTAATATAATATTACAAACCAAATCTACAAGTTACGTAATTTACAAACTATTTCTTCTAAGTCCTCTAATCTCGATGCTATATCTATCCTCTTAAACATTATTCATTCATGTGAAAACCTGCAAGTTGACCTGTAATATAAAATGGTAATTATAAAGGGGTGAGCAACCTAACACTTGCCTAGTAAAAAGCTATACTCCCACAACAGGGTGACACATTATGAGCATGCAAATTTAAAATATCAACTCAGCACTACTATGGAACTAGTAAAACTCAGTAATCAAACCCCACATGCACATACCCGAGATACACACAACCTCACACACCTCATTATATTTTAGTTATGATAATTACTATGCATGCTGTGCTCATAGACCAAGTCTCTCGCTGATGAACCTTGGGTACACATTTCCATTCACCTCATTATATTATGGAGTCCTCTCTAATCTCTTGAAGAGGCGTGAAAGAGCTCCTAATCGGAGTTTCCTTACCTAAAACCTGACTTTAAGGTTCTTTTTTATTTTATGTGCATTTGGTTCAGGCTGTGGGTTTAGATCTGAGCTTAAACCCAGAGCAAGGGTATTACAATCTACCTTCCTTAATAAAAAATTGTCCTTAAAGTTCAGTTTGGTTAAACCTTGCACAATTTCGACTTGAAACTGGGATCAATGCTTTCAAAGTTCCATGCAGTCATAAACATATGCAGCGTGCTGGTAGGTAAACTAACAAGCTCTACTTTCTTACTCTGGGCACTATTCTTGTATCCATTATTAAAGATATTTCCACATACTCTTTACCCAAACATTATATATTTCACATAAATAAAGATTTAAAGATTTAAAAGATAGTGTAATAGGCATACAACAATACGGTGACCGAATCATGATATTGAAATTAGTGTTAGTATAAAGACCAGTGTTATCCGTATCGCACCGTATCGTGGGCCACCACGATACGATATGGGGTCCCGTATCGTAAATGAAAGTGTATCACACCTTATCGTGCGATACGGGCTGAATCGCACGATATGGTGCGTATCGCCCGTGCACCTTGGGACCTTTATAAAGGGTCCCTAACCGACCGACCGAAACCCTCGATTTTTTGTGGGTTTTCTCTCTCCTCTTGGGTTCCTCAAGCTCCATAAGAGCCGATTTTCGCTTCCTTAGTGTTTAAAGCTCAAAAATCGTGCCCTACGGTGTCTGTGCAAGCCTCCAAACTCAGATTTAGGTATATTTTTAATGTTTTTTCTATTTTTTTTCTTTATATTTGTTGTTTTTTGTGTTATTTCATTTTTTTTTTTTGAATGACAAAATTTGAAGTTATTAAGTGTGTGTATACGATTTTTATTGCATTCATGAAGTGGGAGACACTCAATTTGAGTGTTATTTGAAGATTGGGGGATTTATGAAGGGCTTTTATTTTTAGGTTTTTGTTTGAATTAAAGTACTCGATTGAGATGGCAGAAAGGGGTGGTAGAGACTCCCATTATCGGTTTGATGATCCGGCATGGCAGTGGGGTGTACTAGTTGAGGGTTCCAAGTTAAAGATCATATGCTTATTTTGTGAAAAGTTGGTTAGTGGTAGAATTTCAAGGTTGAAACACCACATAGCAGGAATCAGGAAAGAAATTACTCCATGCACAAGCAGAGTTTGAAGTTTACCAGAAGGTATTAAATGGCAATGCCTCCAGATGATTGAGAGCATACAAGAACGAAGACAACAAAAGGATGATTTTCAGATGTATGAAGAAGCTGATGATGCTACTGCCACTGGATTTGGATTCATTGATAGTCTGGCTTCAAATGCTAGAACAGAGATTGGTAGTAGCAGTTCACGAGCACCTAGCAAAGGAAAGAGGGTTGAAGCTGAAGACTTTGGAGGTGGCAGGAGAGGAAGTTCAGGAAGGAGTAGAGGAAGAGCTTCTTCTTCTAGCATACATTCGTTCTTTCCTTCTTCCACTACACCTGGTACTTAGTTAGGAATTCGTGCTGCTATGGCTTCAGAACAACTGCATGATCAGACAGACCTTGTAGTGGGAAGATGGTTTTATGATGCATGCATTCCATTTAATGCAGCAAACAATTTTCATTTTCAAGCAATGACAGATGCAATTACAAACATTGGTTCAAGATATAAGATGCTCTCTTATCAGAAGTTGAGAGGGAAGATATTAGATCAGACTGTCATTGAAGTGCAGCAATACTGTTCGATTTTGAGACAGTTGTGGAAGGAAACAGGAAGCACTATTATGGCAGATGGATGGACCGATAGGCGAGGAAGTATATTGCTAAACTTTCTTGTATATTGTCCTAAAGGACTCATGTTTTTGAGATCTCTAAACATGTCAGAAGAGAGGCACACTGCATAGATCCTTCGAGAAGAATTTGATAAGATTATACAGGAGGTTGGGCTAGAGAATGTGGTCCAATTGATTACGGATAATGCAGCTAACTACAAAGCAGTCGGGAAGGAGTTAGCTGATATTTATGAGACTTTCCACTGGACATCATGTGCAGCCCATTGTTTAGATCTCATCCTCGAGGACATTGGTGAGATGGATGAAATAAAGGCGGCAACTGAGTATTGCCAAGATATTATAAAATTCATTTACAACCATGCATTTGTTTTGTGTATGATGAGGAGATATACAGAAGGTGCAGAGCTTCTTCACATAGCTGCAACTCAGTTCGCAACAAACTTCTTATCTGTACAGAGTATTGTGAGACAGAAGCAAGCTTTGAAGAGAATGTTCTCCTCAGATGAGTGGCAACAATTTGCAGAGTTGCCTCAAAACAGAAGAAATAGAAAGTTGAATGAGATTGCAGAAATAATTTTTAGAAGTTCATTTTAGAATACATGTGTGAGATTATTGAAAATTACTTGTCCTTTAGTGAAAGTTTTGAGATTAGTTGATAGCAAGGAGAAACCATCTATGGGCTACCTTTATAAAGCCATGGACAGGGCAAAAGAAGCCATCAGAAATAATTTTAATGAAAAAGAGAGATTATGTGCCCGTGTGAAAAATAATTGATAGTAGATGGAATAAACAATTGTATCAGCATGCAGCAACATATTATCTAAACTCATCATTGAGGTACTCAGCAACCTTTAAAAGGGACGGTGAGGTTAATCGAGGAATCATTGATTGTATCGACTGATTAATCCCTGATGAGAGCATAGCAGATGCGATACATCGAGAGATGGAGATATATGATAATGCTCTTCACTTGATGGGTTTGCCTATTGCAATTCGCAACCGCACTACGATGCGTCCAGGTAAATTGTTTTTTTTCATATTTAAGTTGCATCTTACGTTACTGTGGATTATTATGTCTCTAATGTTTGTCCTTTTTTACATATGTTTAGTGGAATAGGTTTGAAAGTGATTGTCCAAACCTTAGAGATTTTGCAGTTAAAGTCCTAAGCCAAACCTGCAGTGCAACAGGTTGTGAAAGAAATTGGAGTGATTTTGAACACATCCATACAGTAGGTTGGAACACAAAAGGCTTAATGATTTGGTTTATATTCATTGTAACATACGCCTTCGTGAATGGTAATGTTGTATTACTTTCAAATTTTCAATTTAATATGTTTAACTTCAGTTTTCAATTGTTAATATTACTTACTAATTGTTTATCTTTGTTTGTATCGTAGGCAATTAAAAAAAGTAAATAGAGAAGAAAGTCAGTTTAATCCAATAAGTTTGGATAATTTTGATATATTAGAAGATTGGGTTATGGAAGACATTGAAGAAAATGCCCTCCTAACAGAAGACGTTGCCTGGATTAATTTGGAAGGAGCACAACAACATTATGGAGATGAAGAATTTGATTTTGAAGAAAAAGGTGTGGGCATGGTTGATGATGATGAGTAGTATCTGCAACAAGGAGAAGATGAAGATTATTTAGTTGATGATCCTGATTACAATTTGTAAAATGTAACATTGTAACTGTAAATTGTGTCACTATTTCATTTTTTGGATTCAAAATATGTAAATTTGGATGCAATTGTTCAATGTTGAATGGTCAATCTGTACTAAACTTATATTATATGAATTTAAAGCAATTACCAGATTTTTCTTGATTTTTTCTTGATTTGTTTTTTAATTTTTTTCGAATTTTTACTAATTTTTATTGTTTTTTAATTAATTTTTATATTATTTTAATATTAAAGTACGATACGATACGCCCGTATCATGGAGCCCAGCGATACACGATACGATACGTGTTAGACAATGCTGATAAAGACAACTTTTTAGGAAGTTAGATAAGGTGATTCAAAAGATTCCACAAAGAGAAATGATTTGTTTAGGAGGAGACTTAAATGGACATGTCGGTAAAGAGGCATTAGGATATCAAGGTATTCATCGAAACTTTGGTTTTAGGGATATAAATGAGGAAGGTAGGGAGATTTTAAATTTTGCTATGGCATTTAATCTCTTTATAGTCAATATACAATCTTCAAAAAATGAGAATATTTAATTGCTTATAAGATTAGCTTATCACAAACACAACTTGATTACTTTATTTATAGAAAAAAAGATAGAGCGTGTTGTAAAGATTGCAAGGTAATTCCAGGAGAAAGCTTATGAATTTACAAATAAAAAAATGGACAAAGAAGAAAAGAGTGCATCGAGCTATTCAGACTAAATGGTGGAACTTCAAAAGCGAGAAAGAAGATATATATATTTAAATAGAAAGTCCTTCATGGAGATGCTTGAAATTATGTTGGTACACCTTGTAATATATGGAATAATATACATATTAGTAAAGTAGCGAAAGATGTGTTAGGTGAATATAAGGGAGGTGTACTAGCAGAAAAAGAAGCTTGGTGGTGGAGTGATGTAGTGCAAAATAAAATCAAGGCAAAGAGGGTATGTTACAAATTATATTATGTTAAGAAAACTAGTGAAACTTTAGAGGCTTATAAGAAATTAAAGAAGGAAGCGAAAAAGGTTGTCGGTAAAGCAAAAGCTAAAATTTGAGAGGATTTATATAAAAAACTCAACTCAAAAGAGGGTGAAAGAGATATTTTTAGGATAGCTAGGGCTAGAGATAAGAAAACTAAAGATCTTAATTCTGTTAGAAACATCAAAGACGAGGATGAAAAATTTCTAGTGCAAATGATGATATAAGAAATAGATGGAAAAACTATTTTTATAAGCTTTTTAATGAAAATAAAGATGTTAGTATTAGCTTAGGAGAGTTAGCCAAATCAGAAAAGTATATAAATACAATTTCTACCGATGTATTCAAAAGAATGAAGTCAAAGAGGCTCTTAAACATATGAAGGGTGGTAAATCGGTAGGACCATACAATATTCGTATAGAAGTTTGAAAAATCCTAGGAGAACCAAGAATTACTTGGCTCAGAAGACTATTTAATGAAATATTTTGAAACCAAAAGATGCCTAAAGAATGGAGAGCGAGTACACTTATACCCATATATAAGAACAAGGGAGACATTCAGAATTGTGCAAATTATCGGGATATCAAGTTAATGAGCCATACTATGAAATTGTGGAAAAGAATTATCGAGCGTAGGTTAAGACAAGTATCGAGTACAACAGAGAACCCATTTGGATTCATGCCAAGCAGATTTACTGTTGAAGCGGTTTACCTTTTGAGACATCTTATGGAACATTTTAGAGCAAAAAGGAAAGACCTTCACATGATATTTATTGATCTAGGAAAAGCTTATGATAGGGTACTAAGGGATGTTCTTTCGAGAACCTTGAGAAAAAAAGGTATCCCATTAACATACATAAACCTTATAAGAGACGTGTACGATGGTATAAAAACATGTTTGAGGAGTCATGAAGGAATGGAATGATAAACTTCTTTGAAGTTAATATTGGGTTACATCAAGGATCAACTTTAAGTCCATACTTATTTATAATGGTGATTGATGAGTTAACAAAATATATTCAAGATGAAGTACCTTGGTTTATGTTCACCTGCTATAACCAACCACTTTCCTTTTTCTGCATGTTCTTTATGCATATGATGAGCAGCAATTACCACTTTTCTTTCCTAAAAACGTGGGGTAATGCTTGTTTTTTTATCTTATCATTTGTACCAAATCAAGAAGATTATCTTCCATAACTATTTTCTGGTTTGCTTTCCCACAAGTTTAGGAAAATAATTTTTCATAACTACCTTTCTGGTTTGCTTTCCCACAAAATCAAGAAAGTAATTTGTAACTTACTTTTCCAGCTTCAGTATTTGATATTCAAAATTTGAAACTACCTTCTTCTCTTTTTTTTCAAAAAACAAATCTTTCTTTCCAGATAATGATGGGCCAGCCACCATCGTTACTTTTGGCAACCCACCATCTTCCTTCTTGGTCATCTTCTTCCTTTTGCATTTACTCATTTGTTTGTTGCAAAATAAATAGCTTTCCCCCAACATCCAGCATCATCTCTCCTTGTTCCCACACAGAATAATGGGGATATTTCTTCCTCAGATACATAACATGTCATACTGCAGAATTCAACTTCCGACTCCTCACCTCCATCATATATAGTTTCATCTTCATCCTTGTCAGAACTTAAACACTGCTGCCTAGAAGTATCTTCCTCATTGTGGCAGGGCAATATGCTGAGACTTGAACACTTGCGAGTAGAATCTGACAAAATCAGATACTGCTTTTTATCTAGTAAAGGCTTCACAATATGAAATGACACCTACTGATAATGGAAAGGACATAAAAGTTATGGAGGAGAGTAAGATGCCTTGTATCTCATTTTTACACGTGTGAATATAGTATCCAAGATAGTAGTACTGCACATTGGGACACCGAAGTTGTGCCTTCTTGACCCAATTAATTTCCTGCAAAGCTGAATACTTACCAAGTGACAAAGAAGCAAAGTTTGGGTCCCTGCCCTTCAGCTTTCAAGTCTAGTTGTCATTCTACTTTAGTCTTGTTCAAGCTATTCATAATCTCGTTGATGCGCCTTTCCATTTTAACAGTACATACAATCTTAGCACTATGAAAGCCAACTTGGCCAACATCCATTGAAGGAGTTTTCTTTAGGTTGAACCGTGGAGTATAAACAACATCAATTTTGTTTACCTTGTTGCCTTGAAAAGAATTTGCCTTGACAAGCTGAGCACAATCCTCCATCAACCCTTCACTTATATCATCGTCTGACCCTTCTAGCTCCTTATTTCTGCCTGTCTCTCCCTTTGAAGCCTCTCCATCTCTTCTTGGCGTTTCAGCTCTTTCTGCAGCAACATCTCCTTCAACCTCAATATATATATATATATATATATATTACTTTGCCGCACCTTCACAATTACTACTTTCACTTATCTTACTATGTTGGTATCCGTGGTAAATGCAGCATATAATCGATAATAGAAAATATTCATAAAAAACAAAGAGTGAAATAGGAAATTGGAGGAAGGAGACAGGCCCTCCAATGGAGGTCGCCCCCTCTCTCTTTCTCTTTCTATTAATCAAACTCTTAACCCTAATACAAAACGCTCAGCCCTTATATAATGGGCTGTAAAATAGAAAATGACTAAAATGCCCTTAGTACTACGGGCAATTACAACAATACCCAAATATCAGAAATTACAAAACAAACACTAAAAAACAGTGGATACAAATATTCTTCAACACTTTCGGCCAGTCCCCCTGGCCCTAATGCCCTCGCCCTAAAGGCCATGTTTACAAGTTTACAGTATTCTATCAGAATTTACACTCACTCTATCACAGAATTCATTTCTAAACGTCAAGATGCTCTTGGTATGCAGTTGTGTCACTCAGTTGTGTGACTTGGCATTTGTCTAGATTCACCAGTTGCCTCTGCATCTTATCTGTATAAGGTTGTGCTTAAATTCTAACGTGTTTGACATCATGCTGTTATATGTATGTTAGTGAAGGGTTTCCTCCATCGGCCCCACCATATATGTTATGATGTTGTACCCTTTATTCAGGACATTGCCAGTGAGCACCCTGAAAGATTCTTTGTAGCTGAAATCGTTAGGGAGAAAATCTTCATGCAATATCGTAATGAGGTGCCATATGCATGTCAGGTATCTCTCTACAGTAAGTGTCTTCACTGATACTTATTTTCTTTATTCATTTGTTTCACAGGATTCTTGCTGTGTCTATTCTCAAGATTCAGTTATTATGGATTGTGAGTTTTTCACAGGTAAATGTTGTGAACTATATTGCTCGGCCAACCTCGAAAGACTTTATTCAAGTTGAGATAGTAGTTGAAAGGGATTCTCAAAAGATCATCATCATTGGAAAGGTGTGATCTTCTATCCACAATGTCCTTTCAATATTTTGTGCTCTTGCTCGTTATTTGGTCAGTTTGAAATTCATCTCTACTTGACATGTCTCATTTCTTTTAAAGCTGGAGTTGGTAACTTTTAATACAGTTGGAGGAATGAACCCTTTGCATGATTCCTTGTACTATGTTTTGCACCAATTTCAGGAGGGCAGAGCCCTTAAACTTTTAGCTACTGCTGCACGTCTTGATATTGAAGATTTTGTTCAAAAGAAAGTCTATCTTGAGGTGATGTCTTCAATTCCATCTTCTTTGTTGGATATGCTTTATTTGAATTCTATGTCTAGTTTACTTTGGCGCCAATGATTTTGTCATTCTATCCAACCCTGAAGCTTTTGTCTGTTTATTTTTTCTGATGCAGAGGTGATCTGTTCTTATGTGAGTTGGAAGCTTCTTGAACGCTTCTCTATATGTGCATCCATATAGTATGATTAGCCAGCATTAGCATTTCTATTGTAATTGGACTTCTGCTTGGACATCTATGATCTTAACCTAACATCATGTTCGCAAGGCAGTTAAAACCCAAGTTTTTCAAGGGCCGGTTGCACGTTAGCATGCTTTCTATTCCTCTTGCCCTACTATCTATTTTTAAATCTATTTGGCTACTTACATAGTGTAGGTGATCAAGTTCTTGAAAGAGGACCCTCCAGATTGGTCTCTTGTACCACCGTTGGTTCACACTTTCCATTTTGACTTTACGTAATATCTTGTGTCTAACCTGCCTTCTTGAAATAAAAGGAAATGCAGATAATCAACTCCAAGGTGTACTTTGGTAATGTGCGACTTACTCCTCTAATATATAAGCAAACATAAAGAGAGCTGCTCAAATAGCCTTTTAAAAAATACATTTTCAAGATCTTCAAGTTCAAGCCTTCTTTCTATTTAAATCATTTGGTCTCACTTATAACTTATTGTTCTGTTAGTATTTGGATGAATGCATTGTTTAGAGGGAAAACACAGTCAAAAGCAACCAGGTGGTTATTTATGAAATGTCATGAACTCTTAGTCGCGCACCTGAAAAGCTTAAGATATGGGGGCTTAAAAAGAAATTAGTGATAAGATTTTCCTTGTTTGTGGATTATGTGCTTCATTGAGAAGTATAAACTATGGTCATGAAAAATGCTGTACAAGGCATTCAAAGAATGAAACAACAGTAATAGTTTCAACACTCTTGTTTGGAAGATTCTGCTTTGTGAAGGAATTAAAAAGATAAGAAGAAAACTACATGACATGCTTTCTTACTGAGTTCATCCGAGTTTTCCAGGTGGAAGTGAAGGTCAAGGACAACTGGCGGCAGGATGAAGGCCTGCTCAAAGACTATGGTTATGGTGGTCATATACGTGCACAGTGATTTTGATGAAAAAATTCTGGATGAAAGGTTCCACCTGAGGTAATGAGGTTTCATCATCACCCCAATGGCTGAAATTTCGCATATGATGGTATGTCGTTCTCCATCTGTTTCATTCATTTCTATATAAGCTTTTGTTCCTTCCGTTTTGATCATGAGTCTTGTGAAAAATTGTGTCATTGCACCAGTACACTGTGAAGTTGGCCTGTTCCTGCGGGAATCAGGTTAGTTGTAAGAGCAAAGCTGCTGCAAGATGTTCATTAACCTCAGCTGTCTTTGCCATCGTTCTTTAAATGCAAGCCTAGATAGAGAACTTGGCTATCAATTGATGGGCTTGACAAGTCAAAATATCAAGAGTAAATCCCGATTGCTGCTTGATAAACTTTGTGTTTCTTCTATTATGATGTGAATATAGTGTTCAAGCCTGAAAATTTGTTTCATGTAAATGATCACATTTCTATGCTTGATACAAGACCGGCAGTATGATAGTGGAAACTGTCCTTGCATGGTCCACAGTCCCAATCTCTTCGTCTTTCCTGAAGCAAACTTGCAGGTGTGGCTTTTTCCTGGAAGTTGGAATTTATGAAAGCTGTAGGCCCTGTATTTTCAAACTGATGCTTGAAACTTGAACTTTTCCATTGCCTTTATTAGAGTAAGGACTGATACTGCATCACAGTGTGAAGGATTCTATTTTCTACTTTAATCATTTGCGGTTCAAAGAAAACCTTTGAAAGGTAAAATGTCTGATGTCAGATGTTCTCTTCTCATTCTAACGATTCCGGGACTGGGCTACACTCCACCGTATAGAGATGCTTGCAACAAACCACCTTTTTTATTATCCTGAATTGATATCTGATGGCTTGGTCTCACAAGGGTTACAGCATTTAAAAAAACGTGTTCATTGGTTCACAAGGGTTATGTCAAAATCCATACCTTTCTTTAAAAGAAGTCTATAGTCAAAATTAAATTGTTATTTTGTACATAATATACTTTGGAATTTCTTTCGTGAAAGTACCCTTTGATATAAGAAATGTCGCTTTACATTACTAAGATTAATATTGAACAAATATTAGTTAGTACTGCAATATAGAATCAATATCAATTAATACTTAACATATATTAAATAGATATTATTTAAAATTTATTGGTGTATAATAGAAGTTGCATAATATTTGTATTATAATATTACATAATAGTAATTCCATAATTATGTATTATATTATATATTTAATATTGTAGAATATTGAAGATATTACTAAACGTTAATTAATATTTTAGTATAAACTGAGATGAGAAGTGACATGACACACTTATTCATGCTTATAAGATGTTTTTTTACTTTTAAAATCTTAATTTTAACTATTCATTTACATGTACTAATTTCTCTCTCTCTCTCTCTCTCTCTCTCTCTCTCTCTCTCTCTCTATATATATATATATATATATATATATATATATATATATATATATATATATATAAGTACTAACACTACTTCACCCATTGCTATGGGTAGCATCAAACTCTTTAAAAACTCATAATTTACAATCATACCATTCAAAAGCAATGGAAGAAGGGAATTCCGTTTTTATATATATATAAAGAGGGAGAAATGTAGAGCATGTCAACCACCCATATGCAAAATCTATGTGAATGAATCTCATGAGGGCATGGTGAGATCGAAAAAAAAAGAAAATAGCATATATAAATATAATGAAAATACCCTAAAAACATACTTGTACTTTTTTACTTTTAATGGAATTTGCATATATATATATATATATAGTTGATTCAAAAGCAATGTGAACTGAGGTTGGTTGGGGTTCCTCCTACGAAATAGGAATGGTATCGGAACCAAAATAGGCAGTTCAAACTCATTCACCTCTTTGTTGGTTTCATACAAAAACCACAAAAAGAACCGACCATGTCGAGTTCATGATTCTGAGCCAACCAAAACTGGACAATGTCTACCGATATTCTTTTTTTTCTTTTTCTTGAAAAGACAAACAATAATGCAGCAGTTTTGGAAGGCAAGTTAGTTTAGACAAAACTGGACATGTCTACCTATAGATGCATTACTAGCAGAATTTTATGTACTGATCTACGAAAAGAGATGGCTTGCTGCAAGGTTTGGGGGTCAACCCACAAGCCGAAGGTAATGAGTTCAATCATATTGCGTGCATCACTTGGCTCCGGCCTCCCAATTTTACCAACCAAGAAAGAATGAGTTGCTAACAATGCTCGACCTAGGCTCGTGGCAAACTCATTTGGGTTCGGGTTATATGTTAGTAAGCGAGATGCAAGACACAGGCTCATCTCGGCTTGGTTACTTGAGGAATCCCTGGGTTGAGCATATATATATATATAGTATTCGTGCTGTATCATATACATGATATCGAGTTAGATAAATGTGTAGAAAGACCTCTTTTGCTTTTCCCTTTTCCCTGTTGATGGAAGTTGCTCGTACACAAAGTAAGAAGTCAATATGATTCAGATTCACACCTGAATCAGGATCCAATCCCAAAAACTCAGGGCAGGAGAATTAGTTCAACGGCAGGGTGCTCTAATGCCATTGCTGCTTGTGGGTAGTTCGACTTCCTCAGGGTGCATGCGAGCCTCCCTTGTAACAAAATAAAATATTAATTGAATCAACAGTTTCACAAACAGATCAAAAGCCTATTCTATTTACAGCAGCAATGCTCATCCAGAGCCACATTGTTAACATCATGAGAACACCATAAAGAGAACCGTGCCGTGCGAGTCGTAAGAATTGCATCTTCAAAGCGTTATGTACACTATAGTTCTTTATCCTCTCGTAAAAAAAACAAATTTGAATTAACAGCTTCACAAACAAATACAACAGCTAGTCTATTTACAGCAGCAATGCTCATCCAGAGCCACAATGTTGACATCATGAGAGCACCATAAAGAAAACGGTGCTAGTAAGAATTATATCTTCAAATCGTTATGTACAGTATACTTCTCATACCGTAAAACCCATGATAGTTTTTTAATACCTATATTGCTTTTCCACAAGAAGGGAAGAAACCGATGAGAACACTTGGAAAGTTGAACTGAAGCATCATCAATCACAAAGTTGAACTGAAGCATCATCAATCACTTCCAAATCTTCACAGCTCCACCCATCTGATATGGCATCCAGCCTCTGTTCATCTTTGTATGCACCAGATAATAAATATGCAGGAAATCTATTCATCCAGTCATATGCTAATTAATCATTTGAAGCTCAGTTTTCTTGATATTCATTGAAATGGCAATGTCAATTACCATACTCTGCAAGTTTGGCTGTCAAATCAGAATTACTGAAATTCCGACAGGACTGTCCAATAAAATCGCCAGAATCCGACTGAAGCAGCGAATCACATAAGATGTTCATGTCAGAATCTATGTCGGTCAAAGCACAAGGAGGGGTATCGATGTGTCCAGCAAGAAGGTTTGGTTCCCAGTTCGTACACACGTTCGGATTCAAGGAAGTCATGCCATTTGGAAGATATTCAAGAGGGTCCGTCCCAGAATCCGACTGAAGCAGCGAATCACATAAGATGTTATGTCAGAATCTATGTCGGTGAAAGCACAAGGAGGGGTATCGATGTGTCCAGCAAGAAGGTTTGGTTCCCGGTTCGTACACACGGTTGGATTCAAGGAAGTCATGCCATTTGGAAGATATTCAAGAGGGTCCGTTCCAGAATCCGACTGAAGCAGCAAATCACATAAGATGTTCATGTCAGAATCCATGTCGGTGAAAGTGCAAGGAGGGGTATCGATGTGTCCAGCAAGGTGTGGCTCCCAGTTCGTACACATGATCGGATTCAAGGAAGTCATGCCATTTGGAAGATATTCAAGAGGGACCGTTCTATTGCACATCAGGTCAGCAGTAGCAACACCATAAGAACCTGATGATTGTAGTTGCATTGAAGAGATATTAATGTTAAGAATAAGCAACAAAGAAGAATATAATTACAAAATTACATAAGAAGAAGATGAAATAATCATAAAATGAGAAAATTCACAAGGAACAGGCTCTGCCAGAACATCTCATCGATTTCTAAAAGTTATCATTGCATGGTCCAAATTCACAGGTTTTGGAAGATAATATTTAGCAAAAATATATAAGGGGTCCAGAGGAATACTCAACCGCTGAACCATCAGTTTTCACCAAAAATTAGTATACATATTTATGTGTACGAGTGTGTGGGTGCACAAATATGTGTGGGTGTCTGTGTGGGAATGTGCGTGCATTACCCATGTGTATGCTCATGCATATAAGATATATTACAAAAGCACAATACGTAATTTGCACACAAGTCAATGTCACAACTCCATATATATAGCTTACAGCCTTACAGGAAGTTGCACGAGATGCACCAGAAGTTGGGAGAGGAGCTGCTTCACGTGAGTACATATTCCGCATTAGATCAACCTGCTTCTTAAGCAAATTATTGAAAACATCGACATGGTGTTTAACCATAAGCCGTGCGTGATATGCCTTAAAAAATTCCGTGTTTTGCTCCTCAAGTCTTTGCCAGACTGAAACAGTCAAACGAAAAGATTCCCCATGGTTAAAATGTTGTGATGAAGAACAAAATAAAGAGAGAGGACGTTTTCAAGAAGCACAAAATCAAAGACAACCATGGATGATCTCATGAAGCACAAACTGAAGAGACAACCGCATGGACAAAACGTTACCAAAAACAACCAAGGAGAATTCTATACGTTGTTGTATGTTACTGATAAGAAACCCCTTTTATCCAGTCTTACGTTCAACTTTCTGTGTACTTAGGCCAGAGTTATGAAAATCGGCAGTTCAACTGCAAGATTGTCTTGAGAAAAGAAATTACGAGCAAGCTTCAAGACCTCTTATGTGCTCCGATGTATTAGATTCAAAATAGAAGTCAAAAGTATTGGAAAGAAGACATAAATGGAAGCAATCAAAGATGATTGACCACTTGCAGTTATGCCCAGTCCCATGTCCAACTCAGTTGAGCAACTCGAAAACCTAATTTAACAAGAGATATCTTCATGAAACAAAAGAAGCACAATGGAAGTAATTTTAATACTTTGAAACACCCTGGAAAATGATGGCCAATTCAATAATATATGTCCACATATTAAGAAGAAACAGAGGACCAAATTATGTCTACGCCATGGAAGACCATTTCTCCAATTAGAACCCAAATCAGGATTAAAATTTCTACAATTGGACAAGTAGGTGGCAAACTCTAACCCAAGAAATAACACATTGTACAGCTAGCAAGTAATAATAGCTCTAGTACAACCAGAAAGTTCGGGACAGTTACCAAGATTGGTGAAAATTGGCTCTATTTCTGCCTGATCTGCAAGTGTTTGTACAACTTCTTTGCGGCTCATGTACAGTTGCAGACACCTTTCTATAAGGTTTTGAACCTGCATCACATGGAAAAGAGGGAAAAGAATAATCACAACCGCAACTCGAGATGGTAGAATACATAAGAGATTAGGATGACCATCCAAAATGTACTACATGCACTAACTATCAACGCTAACCCTAGCAATATTTTGTTACATGAGAAGAAGCTCTAGAAGAGCCAAACAGAGTACATTATGATAAATCTGTTGCATGAACCACAAGAATCCATCAAAAATGTGTCCTAGCAAGAATTACAGTAAGAGACATAAGAATGGCCACAAAGCTATCAAATTACAATGGTTCCAATAAGCTGCCTTCCTTATCTACCTTACCTTACCTAAGCCTTTTTCCACACTAAGTGGGGTCGCCTAGAGGGTGCAATACGAGGACTTCCAAGGAGGCCGCCCATCCTAGTACTACTCCGGCTAAAGGATGCTCAACGTCAGAGAGTTCATATGGGATCCCGTCCAATTATGCATAAGACCCGACAATGTTTCCCACTGGTTGTGGGCTACCTAATGCAACACTAATAAGCTGCCTTCCTCATGAAAAGCCAAAATTGAGCTTGTCATGCTTCTTAATGTATACATTAGTGTTGCTTACTGGATATAGGCATGTGATATTTTGATTTTATTGCATAACGTGACATCCATATGGGTTTATAATGTGCTCAAAGTGAAAAAGAAAAAGTGAAGTTAATAAGAAATTATGAGAAGCCAACAGAAAAAGAAAGTATGCACACAGAAACATGCACAGACACCGAAAGCCAAATCTGACAATGCATGCGATGTATGTGTGGGTAACTACACATGCTTGTATATAGAAGCAGACATACATACATATTTGTGCTCCTCCCTGCATCTAAGAGAATGAATGCGATGCACTTATGGTTCACAATTTATCAGCTCGCACCATAAGGTTAATCCCACCCTGAAATCGAAATATTTTAGTAATAATCATCTAATGATATTTTAGTGATGGCAGACTATAAACATTAAAAGAAAAACAAAAACAATAAATAAATGACCAAAAAACAATAGATAAAACACAAATGCAGCTTGAAAAGATAAAACTGAAATCATTAGAGCTAGCTTTTTGCAAGTTATTTCCTTTTTCTTTCTTCTCATGGATATCACAATTAAGGGTCAGAACAAGAAATAGGCATGTTTGTCAATACAAAGGACAACAACAACTACTACAACAACTAAGCCTTTTCCCATACTAGACGGGGTCGGCTACATGGATTCTTTGTTTCCACAGATCCCTATCGTGTGCCATGTTACCAGTTAACTTACAATAAGCTAGATCATTCTTTATTGTTTCTTTCCAACACTTTTGTGGTCATCCTCTAGCTCTTTTAACACTTTCCAAATTTAGTTTTTCATACCTTCTTACAGGTTCTTCTTTTGATCTTCTTTCTATATGTCCAAACCATCTTAAACGATATTCTCTCATCTTATCCTCTATTGGTGTCACTCCTAATTTATTTCTAATAACTTCATTATGTATATGGTCTTTTCTTGTATGACCACTCATCCATCTCAACATCTTCATTTCTGTGAGAGACATCCTTTGTACATGTTGATCATTAACTACCCAACACTCAGAACCATAAAACATGGCAGGCCTAATTGCTACTCTATAATATTTACCTTTTAACTTTAATGGTATCTTCTTATCACAAAGAATACCTAATGCTCCTCTCCATTTTAACCAACCAGCATTAATTCTATGCGTAATATCTCCATCAATTCTTTCATCACTCTGAAAAATTGACTCTAGGTATTTAAAACTTTCCTTTTGGGGATGCAATGTGTGCCAATTTTAATTTCTATGTCCTCTAGGGTAACCAAATGATCAAACTTACATTCCATATATTTTGACTTTGTTCTACTAAGTCGGATGCCTTTGCTTTCTAATGTTTCTCTCCATAGTTCAAATTTTCTATTAACTTTTTCCTTAGACTCCTCCAATAATACAATGTCATATGCAAATAACATACACCAAGGTACTTCATCTTGAATATGTTTTGTTAACTCATCAATCACCATTATAAATAAGTATGGACTTAAAGTTGATTCTTGATAATGTCCGTTGGTTAAAATGGAGCGGAGCATCAGGTATTCTTTGTGATAAGAAGATACCATTAAAGTTAAAAGGTAAATATTATAGAGCAACAATTAGGCCTGCCATGTTTTATGGTTCTGAGTGTTGGGCACTTAATCATCAACATGTACAAAAGATGTCTGTGACAGAAATGAAGATGTTGAGATGGATGAGTGGTCATACAAGAAAAGATCGTATACATAATGAGGTTATTAGAAACAAATTAGGAGTGGCACCAATAGAGGATAAAATGAGAGAATATCGTTTAAGATGGTTTGGACATATAGAAAGAAGATCAAAACAAGAACTTGTAAGAAGGTTAGAAAAACTAAATTTGGAAAGTATTAAAAGAGGTAGAGGATGACCACAAAAGTGTTGGAAAGAAACAATAAAGAATGATCTAGCTTATTGTGAGTTAACTGGTAACATGGCACACGATAGGGATCAGTGGAAACAAAGAGTCCATGTAGCTGACCCCGTCTAGTATGGGAAAAGGCCTAGTTGTTGTTGTTGTTAGTTGTTGTTAAAGTTGATTATTGATGTAACCCAATATTAACTTCAAAGAAGCTTGTCATTCCTTCATGAGTCCTCACACATGTTTTTGCACCATCATACATGTCTCTTATAAGGTTAATGTATGTCAATGGGATATCTCTTTTTTCCAAAGTTCTCCAAAGAACCTCCCTCGGTACCCTATCATAAGCTTTTTCTAGATCAATAGATTTCATGTGAAGGTCTTTCTTTTTTGTTCTAAAATGTTCCATAAGATGTCTCAAAAGGTGAATCGCTTCAACAGTAGATCTGTCTGACATGAATCCAAATTGGTTCTTTGTTGTACTTGATACTTGTCTTAACCTACGTTCGATAATTCTTTCCCACAATTTCATAGTATGGCTCATTAACTTGATACCTCAATAATTCGCACAATTTTGAATGTCTCCCTTGTTCTTATATATGGGTATAAGTGTACTTGCTCTCCATTCTTCGGGCATCTTTTGGTTTTTCCATATTTCATCAAATAGTCTTGTGAACCAAGTGATTCCTATTTCTCCTAGTATTTTCCAAACTTCTAAAGGAATATTATCTGGTCCTACCGATTTACCACCCTTCATATGTTTAAGAGCCTCTTTGACTTCATTCTTTTGAATATGTCGGTAGAAATTGTGGTTTATATACCTTTCTGATTTGGCTAACTCTCCTAAGCTAATATTAACATCTTTATTTTCATTAAAAAGCTTATAAAAATAGTTTTTCCATCTATTTCTTATATCATCATTTGCCACTAGAATTTTTTCATCCTCTTCTTTGATACATATAACATAATTAAGATCTTTAGTTTTCTTATCTCTAGCCCTAGCTATCCTAAAAATATCTCTTTCACCCTCTTTTGAGTTGAGTTTTTTATATAAATCCTCCCAAAGTCAATACAAAGGAAAACAAGGATATTGATTCTATGGCACACCACTCAAATCATAAATATATTCCCCATTTAAAATAAATCATAAAAGAACTCAACAACTCCATACCAACTGTATGTCGTGTAGAGACACTTGTCTGCCCTCCCTTCCGGAGACTTTATTTGCATCCATAACCAAAGTTGGGAGTGAATAAGACAGCAAAAACTAGCTAGCCCTGCATTGTTACATGTATAGTTAACATCTCAACTGATAGCCCTTGAACTGAAAATCGTTGCATGGATACAAGTATGGTACTGGTATGGGTGCCGGGTACGCACATTTCAAAAAAAAAGTACAGGTATGCCACTGTTAAAAAAGATCATAAATGCAATACCAAGTAACAAGTATACCAAATCAAAACAAGAAATATTCATTCAATAACATTTTCAACTTTATACATATAACTTTCATATCGAAATTCTAAAATATAATATCAGGCATCTAAAAAGCATAGTATACTATGAAAAGTGAAAAGCCTAAAGCAAAGAGAACAATGCTCCCACATACACATAGTATCCAGTAATGATTAATTAATGAGTAATAAAATATAAAATATTTCCTTAATGCAACAAACATAAAGAGAAGAAAAACTTAGGCAGTGAGCCCTTTTATGAGTCAAATGACTCAAATCAAATGGATTCTCAATTTCTCACGATGCGCGAGAATTGGAATCCCAGGGGCCACAGAATGGGATGCCCTGGCGTCCGGTGAGAATTCATGACCAGTGTTCAGTGTTCAAAATTCATACGCTCCATGGACGGACTCCAAAGTGGAGTCTCGGTCAGAGCAAGCCGCCCAGAGTTCTGTCAACGACAATCGTATCCTGGGGATTCAACCATGGCCGGTCTCAAAACTCATTGAGTGCACATGAAAAACACGATCAGTCCATCATGATTGTGTCATCTGAACATCATCAGGAGGAATCGATGGTTCCTCACCTAAAAACTCAGAGAAAGAGAAGTGAGAACCTTCAAAATATCCGGAAGACCGTCGCCTTGCCGGTGATCCCGCCCGTGAATGGTCGCCCGTCGCGCGCCGGTGATAGTGCAGACTGCCAAAGAGAGAGAACAGCGAATGCCGAATAAGTTTAGGTTAAGGGGTTTTACAACCCTTAAACCCTTTGATGTACCAAATGAGGTTGCTCGTTAGAGTTGGATCAGGTTTATGAGTCGGCCTCGTCCAAATTTCAAAAATAATGGTTGAAAGCCAGTATTAGGGTACGGTACGTTAGGGGTTGTTTGGTAATAAGACTAGTTTGATTTACACTTCAAACTGGCACTCAACCATGGTTTCACGTTTGATTTGCTCTTGGACACGGTACTCTAGTTTCATCTTTCAACAAGTTTTATATTTTATAAATATCATATTAAATAGTTAAATTAAAACTAAAAACTATAATCAAAATTATAAATATCATATCCATACGTTAAACAGATCAATTATTTGTACTTTTGTATTATTTTAAAAAATTGACATGATCTCTCCTTGCCCGAAGGTAATTCTAAATGTTGGGTACTTACAATCATAAACATATCAAGAATTGCAACTTATGTTTGGCTATTCAAAAATAGAATAAAATAGAACAAAACAGCCTAAAAAGAAATAATAAATGGCAATGCACTTAAAAATGACATTCATAATTGTCTCAAATAAACATGTGTATGCTTATGTTTTCTAAAAATCCTTTCATCACTCTCCTTTCTCGTAGGCAACTTTCACTTACAAAGAGTTACAATACCTAGATATCATGTAAAAAAGATGAATAAAAAATCTACAAAGTATCTATTAAGTCCATAATAACTTCAATGATAAAGCCAATTACAACTTCACGTCCATAGCAAAATCAATTACAACTCCAACTTGAAGTTCAAATCAAGTTCTTCCAAAAAGTATGATCCATTATATTATACCTAGCCTTTATCTCTCATTAATATCCTTCCTCCATCAAACCGTTTAATAGAAAAATTAATAATAAAGAAGAAAAAATCACAAGAGTATACAAAAGTATAAAAGTAATACAACAAAGAGAAGTAGCATAATTAAAACACAAATACAAATCATATTTCAAGTACACCGATACAATAAATTATCTCTATGTCATATTCTCATAACTAATCATATCATCAGCCAAATAGTCATTGTAAACAATTTGAGATATCATAGTTAGTTCAACAATATAAGTTAGCAAGAAAAATATAATATTGAAATTCATAATTAATATTTCAAGAAAAATTTATTGCTTTGATAGAAGTTTTCTTGCATCATGTTTGTTAATATATTACTCAGAAAATGTCCAAAGTATACATACCTAATACATGGGCCACTAAGAACTAATTTTCATTCTTAACCATATAACTCTATCTTCTTCTAAAATATTACACAATCCTCTAGGAATGTCTTATGAAACAAATCATGTAAAGTACTCCTCATTTGATGTCTCCACTTGTCTAGGGTTGCTTTTTGAATTTGGTATTTGATGAATACAAATAATAAATAGGATGTATTGCCTGTTTCAAACCACTAAATTTCAATGCTCTTCGAGGAACTTAAATTGTCAATTATAGAGCCTCTTTCGCAGTTATATGTACATGGTACATGACAATTTCTCAAACTTATTTCTTTTTCTGATATCTTTTTTTGCACGTAGTATGATAGTATCGGTGTTTCTGAAATGTTTCTACTAGGGTGATGAGATAAGCTAAGAACAATTGTAAAGAAATGAGAGAAATTGATACGGATAAAAATGCAAGACAAGTAGTCTTCATCAAGGTTGTCACTACTTGTTTTGATGTATTGTTCACAACAATTATCTTGGAACAAATTAGAGAAGCATTGTCAAAAAAGGGCTACATGGATCTTCTCATTAAACTTGGTCATGAAACATTTCTACTTTCTAGGTATTTGATCCTATTTCAATAACATGAGTTAAGTGAAAGTTATACTTACTGTGGTTATAATAATGACCAAGAGAGTTTCATTCTTGTGATCATGAATTGACAAAGGATGCCTAGTTTTTGCAAGAAGAAAGTAAGCATAACTAAAAGGTATTGCGAAGCACTACATTCTTGTATTTCCATGGTACTTATTCTTTGTTGGGAAAAGCTTTGTTTAAGGTCAACGGTGAGATTTGTTTTATTGATAAAGTAAATGAAACCCTTATGATAAATCGTGTGAACCACGGTAAAGAGGGAGAAGGAAGAAAAAACAAATAAATAAATCGTGGGGCTTATAGTGAAAAGGGAGAAGAAAGAAAAAGCAAAGGAACGAGAGAAAAATCGTACCTTGATGACGATGGTAGCACTTGGTGTCTACAAGTAATGACAATATGAGATGATGAGAAGATTAGGGCATGAGGACATGAGAGAGAGCACGAGAGCATCGTCTTGCTTTCGAGGGCTTATGTTAGGCCCAAATCGTGTGGTCCACTATAAACACCCTAAAAATATTTCAAATAAACCATCGTACATTTGAAAATCCATGATTTAAAATGCTTCTCAAAATTTTAATAACTTCCAAGCATCACTTTTCAAAAAGAAAATATTTTGAAAATTTTGAAAATCACAACCCCTAGATTTGTAAAGCAATTTGAAAATTCGATATTCAAAATATTTTAAAAAGGGAAGTCGAGATATCTATCCCAAGCCAGAGCAAAGCCCAATTCAAAAGGAGGCATATTTCCCGAAAGAGGATATGGCAAGGATTAAAAAGGCAAGCAGACCCGATCAAGCAAGAAGTCAATTCAAGGCTAGGTAAAAACCCAATCAAGCAGGATTCGGCTCCATCCCAAAGTCAAATCAGATCCCAACACAATCCAAAGGAAAAATTGATTCAAAGTAAAGCTTAAAGCAGAACTCAAGACCAAGCAATGCTCAACTGAAAGCAAGGTCCGATCCAAATCAAGCAAGACTTGATCTATGCCACGTCAAAATTCAAGTTAAGATTCAAGTTGAATGACCACACCAACCTGGCCCAAGACAACATTGATCACCAATCTCTACATCGAGGTATGTTTCGTCAAAAGAAGCCGAGACAAGATCAAATAATCAAGTTGCTAAAGACCACATGCTATCAAAGTCAAGCAAGGAACTGCACATGCGCCCGATTAAGCCATTTCATACAATCGGATTAAAATCAAGATTCAAATTGGTCAAGTGCAGGGCTGGTCAATCAAGGGTTAATGTATACACTAAGGTAAAGGTTGGATGACCATGACCAAGACTAGCCCACATGAAAAAATGGGTTGTACTTGACCTAGCTAGTTGGTCCTATCGAAGGTGCATGGCTCGATCAAGTCTAGAAGATGGTGGATCGGGTGCACCATCACATGGGATGCACCCAAGGCTATACCAGCCCACATGGGCTCAAGTGGGACCACTCTTCATACCCTATGTATAGCTACAAATCCAAAAATTTCATTTGGATCAAACCCAAATTGGGTCTTCCATTGAAGCACGAAGCTCCAACTCATGGAAGGGCCTAGAGCCCCTCTTGAAAACTATAAATAGGGGCCTTGAGGGGCTGGTTTAGGGGAGGAAAATCAAAGAGAGAGGTCCAGCAAATAGAGAGGGAAAGGAAGAGAGCGAGGAGAAGATGAAGGGATCACCCCTTCCCCAGGGAGTCGTCGGCCACCACTTCACACCTCCAATCTTCGGTTCTAAGGTTGATTCTCCCCTTTTCTCTTTTCACTCTTCTCTTAAGCTTTTAATTTCATTTAAAAGGGTTATAATTAAGGAGCTTTTAACTCTGATTTGATGTAATATTTGAGGGGTTATGCTGTCCAATCTCAGCCAAGCTCGTGGTAATACCATCATCTATGTGTTTGCTTTATAGTTTATTCTACCCCAATATACATTGTAAGATCTAGTACCCTCAAATCTCCTATATGCTTAAGCTATATTGATAATTTTCTTTGATTATTGTACCTCCTCATGATTGAAATTGCTATAGATGATGATTCAATTTGGTCGGATGCATTCATTAATTTCTTAAAAAACTAAAAATTGTGTTTTTTGCATTCTGTAAATGTTTGATTGCTGATTTTTCTAGCCTTAATCTGTGATCTAGATATGCTAAAACATGGTACACCCAACCTATACACACAAACTCAATGTCAAAAAAATCTGTAAGAATTTTAAAAACATTTAAGGCAATGAATAAAATTGGGTAAAATGAACAAAAACATAATAGAGTCTGTCAATAGTGCATATCCTGCAATAGAGGTTGGGTAAAAGTCCTATAACTCTGTCTTAATGACCCAAAATGTTTGAAAATGGTCTCATTGGAAAGCTAAAATCATAGCTTTCCAACAAGACTAACTTCATAAAAATCCAATACCTACATGATAAGATATAGTTGCTTCCTTAAGCTTCTATGTTTCTGTCACATGTTTTATCCTGTATTCTAGAGTAAAGGATTTCATGGATTTAATTCTAGAGATTCACAACACCGAAAATCAAACAAAAATAATTTAGGAATCTTCACGTCAGAAACTATTTCAGATAAAATTTTGAGGATTTTCGGAGATCTAAATATTACAAAAAAAATTAGAAAAACTGATCCTTGAAAACATAACTAGTTTCTGTTTTTCAGAATTGAGGTTTATTTTGGGTGAAGGAATAAACTTACGGTTTTTAAAAGTTTGCTTGAATTGGAATTTGGTTTTCAAAAATATATCGGATCTTAAAACGATTTTCAAGCACCTAGGCTGACCCTTGAGAATCGGTTGAAGAAGGTCTATAGTAAAAAGAACTCATTTGTCCATATTCGCTAAGAAGTTAGAATTCAAACTTTGCAAGTTTTTGAAAACTTGTTGGCATGCTCGTGCACTCGTATTTGTGAATTGAGTTTGAATTTTCTTCATAGGCTTTGGAATAAAATTCAAATCTACAGATTTAGCATGCCCGGTGGGTCTTGAGTCTTAGAAAATTGTTTTTGATCTGATATTGTTTTTAAAATAAATTCAAAATACCAAATCGTGATTCTTAATTTCTCTTTTTCAACTCTTTTGTTTTATGTCGATTTTTTCAACTTCAAATAATGTCAATCTCGGAGTAAGGGACTTTATATCCTCGAATAAAATTGGGGAAAACAAAAAAAAACATAATAGAGTATGTCAACATTGCATATCCTTGAATAGAGGTTGAGTAAAAGTCTATCTCTGTCTTAGTGACTCAAAATACTTGAAAATGGTATCATTGTAAAACTAACATCCATAGCTCTCCAACAAGACGAATTTCATAAAAATCCAGTATCTACATGATGAGATACAGTTGCTTCTTTAAGCTTCTATGTTTTTATCACATATTTTATCCCATATTCCAAATAAGGGACTCCACACTTGGATCTGTTTCACATAAAGAGTTGAGGGTTTTTGTAGATCCAAAAACTATAAAAAACATTAGGAAAGTTGATTCCTGAAAACATAACCAGTTTATGTTTTTCAGGATTGAGATTAATTTTGGGTCAATAAAATTGGGCAAAAAAAAAACATAATAGAGTATGTCAACATTGCATATCCTTGAATAGAGGTTGGGTAAAAGTCTATCTCTGTCTTATGATTCAAAATACTTGAAAATGGTATATTGTAAAACTAACATCCACAGCTTTCCAACAAGACTAATTTCATAAAAATCCAATATCTACATGATGAGATACAGTTGCTTCTTTAAGCTTCTATGTTTTTGTCATATGTTTTATCCCATATTCCAAATAAGGGACTCCACACTTGGATCTATTTCACATAGAGAGTTGAGGATTTTTGGAGATCCAAAAACTATAAAAAACATTAGGAAAGTCAATCCTTGAAAACATAACCAGTTTATGTTTTTTAGAATTGAGATTAATTTTGGGTCAGGGAATAAACTCACAATTTTTAAAAGTTTGTTTTAATTGAAATTTGGTTTTCAAAAACATATCGGATCTTAAAACGATTTTCAAGTGTCTAGGTTGAACCTTGAGTATCGGTTGAAGAATGTATATGATGAAAAGGACTCACTTGTCTACATTCACTAAGAAGTCAAAAATCAAACTTTGCAAGTTTTTGAAAACTTGCTTGCATGCTCACACACTCGTACTTGCGAATTGAGTTTCAAGTCTTTTCATAGGCTTTAGAATAAAATTCACATCTCCACCCACCTTCGAACGAGGGCCTTGATTTTTTACTTAAAATTGGCCCATGGAATTGTAGTTCCATGTCCCAATTTGGTTCCGCATTTCATATGAAAGTGGGTTTGGAACTATATGACCCAAAAATAAGAGTCCAACCCACTTGCAGCTATGTATCAAAACACACCCCCTTAAGTACCTATAGCTGTAAGGGTTGTAAAACTATTAATTTCTAAACCTAAACTTATTCAGTACTAGATTATGGTTGTTGTGTTCTCGTTCTTTGTCACTTTGCAAGTTGACTATGCTTTCGACTCAACTTTAGGCCACTACTACCTCGAGGCTTTAGTGGTTTTTGCAATTCTTGATATACTTGTATTTCTCTCATCTAAGCAATGTCATCATTTTGAGCCATCTTGAAGACCTCAAGCGGCAATAATTCTTTATCGGTAGAATACTTCTGAGACTATCGTCACGTACCAATACTTTATGTTAGAGTAATTATTTATTTGAACTAGGGTCTAGCGATCTTGTGACTCAACATATGTTAGAGCAATTATTTGTTTAAGAGTACATATCGTCCCCTAATTGGCATCAATTCCTTTGTACTCATGCGTTGTATAATGGAGAGCTCCTGAAAATTCAGCCTTATCCTAAAAGAGAGGGGTTGTTGGTACTCTAGAGTTTAGTTCGATGAGTCATCGAGAACCGGATACAACCAATCTTCCAAACCCATATGCCTCTCATGCCTTCACTTCTAAGGCTCTCACTTCCTTCAAGCCTACAAACGATTAGGAGATTAGTGAGCGGGTTGGTTTGGATGAGATTTCTCTTTTCGCTTCATAGCCATCACCTCTTAAGGTCAATAAGGATAGACCCAATCATTGGGTTGAGATTCCTCTCTGTATTGCATCAAGCACCTCTAGTATCAATTAGAACGGATGTGATGGCTAGTGTGATATTTCTCTCCCTATATTGTACTCCATGCCTCTTTGTGTTCAAGAGGTCGACTCAATATTGTTTTCGTGCAAACCTCTAAAACTCCTCCTTCTATTGTTGTCCCAAGAGATAATAAGTTCATGACAATGAGCTCTGATGAAGATGAAGCGAGCTCTGATGAAGATGAAGCTTTTGCCTAGGTTATATTTATGGACAAACCTTGTTGCATGGCTCTATACTTCTCCTCGAGATTTCTACTCACATGAAATTCATCAAGAGATTGCTTGGTAGAGATCCTCGAGAAGGTATAGGTCTTTGAGCAACCCTTCTTAACTTTATCGAGTGTTTAGCATATGGTCAAAATGTGTTGCCTTTTACTCGATTGCTTGCTAGGGCAATTCTTCAGTTGCTCGATTGCATCACAAAAGCAACCATTGCCATTAGGCTCATGAGTGGATGTTAGCTCTCGAACACAAATTTTTCTATCTTGAAGAATAGTAGAGTAATATATACCCTCACATCTCTTAACAAGCAACAAACATCCCTCTTTTAATGATTGGTAGAGGTTCAGACCAATTACAAAGGAAAGTCGACAAAAATCGAGGACATTGAGAAGGCCTACTCAAAGTCTATCTCGAGTGAGTCAGTGCTTGAAGATCTGCAGGTGTTACAAAATCAGAAAGTGCTAGAGAAAGAATATGATGAGTGTTGAATGATCATTATCAATGACAAGCTTGCTCGTGCAAGAATTCTATCCGCCTTCAAAAGAGGTTTCTCCTCTAGCCAGACAATTAGCTTATGATCATCTTATTATTATATTCTTCTCATTTTTTTCTGGACTTAGAGTAAACTACCATTCCTAAACTTAAGGGTAATATTTCTTTAATCACTTTTTATTAATTCTTCTCTTTTATTTGTATCCTTCTATCTTTACCAACCTAAATGATCCTAGGCATAATATATTTTTTATGAGGTAAGGCCCCTGCAAATTCATAATCAACTTATTGAATTGAGGGTCTTTTGTTGACATTGGCAAGATTATTTTCCATACCAAGTTCCCTTGGCTTTCAATCATGTCAAACAAAATAGACCACTTTAATGCTCCACTGTGGGAAATGATTTCTTCTCTTCTTCTAACACTTTTGTTTTTTCAATCCTCCTTCTTTCATTATTTGATAATAAAAGTTAGGTAAAACATTTTGAAAAAGAAATGGAAACCTCTTTCACTCTTAACGATCAAACTCCTATGTCTCAAATGAAAAAAAGGATCAAACTCCCACAGGAAAGAGCCCAATGCTCAATCCTTCTACTATACTTATTATGGCATCATACATGAGTAAATGTATTGCAGTGCTAGACCCATATTCTTTTGGGGTGAGGTGCACTTTGTATTTCAGGTTTATGCATGCTTGCATTTCATGTCCATAAAGTACTTGTATTTTCTTATATACAACAACAAACCCATGATTTTTTTCCGATTTTGGGAGAGACACATGTCACACCTCATCCTAAAGTTGGCCAGCCACTGACGTACTATATTGAGCAATAGTTATGTAGGTTTTCAATTTGGATCTAAAATTGCTACCTCTATGTTTCTCTGTCATAAATCAACACTCTTGCATTTTTCTAGATACACCTCAAATATTAATTAATTTTATTATTAATTAGAAACACTTTTTGGTATCACGACTCAACAATAAAAGCTTATCCAAATTCACATAAATTTGCATAACAGGCAATAGCTCACGTGGCTAGGTGTCGACCCATAAGTTGAAGGTCATGGGTTGGGGAGTGTAGTTAGATCGAGTCTACAAATTGTACCAAAAGGGAAGTGCTTAAACTTTTTATTATTATCTTTTTCACTAATTGATTGATCACATCTCCTATGTGCAAAGATGAGAATGCCATTAGGGACTTTTGATGATGCATTTCTTCTTTTTTGGTTATAAGAAGAGGTTGAAGCCTAACACACACCCACACATGCACCCCTATGAGAATCAAACACTCCACCAACAACAATGGTGCTAGAGCACTTGTCCTTAGATAACGATGTAAGTGCCACCATGAATTTACTATCCTCCTAGAATCGGATAGACTGTTGAAAGGGTACTTTTGTGATTTTAATAAGATGAGACAACTATCTCACCTGCCCACCAAACTAACTACATGATAGGCCTCATCTCAATGAAAGAATCACAACACGTAGCTATTTTCTACACTTACAATTCGTAGTAGGGGATTTATGAAACACAGAATGTTGGACAACTATCCTGCTTAAGGGTATTCTAGTATATTCCTGTAAACAACATAATAAGGAATTGGCATAGCAAATCGGATCATTGGATCGGGTCAAAATAGGCTAATCAAAATACAACCTAGTTTTCTTTAGCCATATTCTTGGATTCCAAGCGCAACTTGGGTTGGCTTCCGATCAGGTTTAGGTCCATCTTATTGCTACCCCAACTATATAAAAACAAAAACAAACATGCTTATATATATATCGAGAGAGTTGAGGATTGGCCTTTGGCTTCCTATGATCTCTTCTTCTACCTTATTTGTTATTCTCCTTTTCTTTGTTCTCTCTCTCTAAGGAGGAAAAGAGACTGGGTGCAACGTTGAGAGGAATACTTTTTGGACACAAGAGAAATCGGTGCTAGTCAGTTGGATTCCCATCCAATCAACATTGGCGGATCCACACTATAGCAGGTTGAGGAGATCATTTCACTCGAAATTTTGAAACTGTATTTTTATAATAAAATTTCAAAGACAATTAAGAATATTTAAAGCCCATCTCACACGAATTGGATGTTTGCCCTATCCGAAACAAGTTTCTAACCCTATCACTACCAATCGGTTCTATGAAATCTCTCATTCTCTCTTGTTTCTTCATAATATGCTCTTTGTCTCCTACTAAGGTGAAATAGAGAGCATAAGAGATTGGTTTTGTGTACTCAATAGGAGTTTTGAATAAGTTGTTCGTGTGGATGTTGCGAGTACCATGCTACCCTGCTTACTTTTAGAAATATTTCCTTTTCATCTAAATGAGCTTTCCGTGAGTAACATAGAAAATGAAGTTGAGAGGAGAGAAATTACACTCACATTGCCATATACATATGAAAATTCTACTTCATTGTCGTAGTCTAGAATTGTTGACATGACCTATGATGACTCTTCAATGGTTCTTTTATTCTCCCCATTCATCACATAGTAGAACCTAGATTCATAAAAAGATAAGTCTATAGTAGTAATTTATCTCTCATCTCATAGTGAATATGCACATAGCAAACGCATCCAAATACCCTAGGTTGAACATGAGAAATTTTGTTAGTAGGATGAAGCGTCATAAATGGAAATTTACCATCTAAGATAGCAGATGGGGCTCTATTAATCAAGAATATTGTTATAAGAACTGCATCTCCACAGAAGTATTTAGGTGCATGAGATTCCAAGGTTAATGTTCTTACAACTTCCAGAATATGTTGGTTCTTTCTTTCAACCATTCCATTTTGGTGAGGAGAGTTTGTGCATGTGGTTTGGTGAATAATTTCCTTGCTCATCAAATAATTCTTTAGAGTAGATGTACATGCAAGGGCTTACCCTTCAAAGGGAGGCAAAAGCGTAAAGCGTACACTTAGAGAATTGAACCCTCTACTAGAATTGAACTCACTACTTGAATTGCCGGAGTCAAGTATAGTAACACCGCATATACTTTCATGTGCACTTGTTGTATCCTACTATACTTTTGCTCATGCACCTGGTCAACAATCTCCTTGCTCTCGACCCTTCTTCTACATTAGTTGTGGTCACAAGGGGCACTCCTTGGCAACTCACCACCACACTTTCGGCTTTTTTATATATATAAGTATTTTTTTATGGTCATATAAATATCAACCTAAAAGATAAATACATAAGATTTAAAAGTAAAAGAAAAGAGATGAATGATTGAGATTCAAACAATCTTTTTCTTTTGAATCTCAACCATCATTCTCTTTGATAAGATTATTGAGATTTTATGTAATATAAATATAAAAGTAAAACATGGTTGACATTCAAAAGCAAATCATATATATAATCTAATATGCTCCAAACTGTACATGCTTCAAACCAAAAGTGAATCTCAACCATATACCAACCTCTATACATGTATATATATATATATATTCTGCAAACTTTCTCAAACATTTAGTTAGTTAGAAAACCCATGCATTTCTCCTCAATCAGAAAGAGCTTAGTTGACTAGAGTGTTTTGATGATCATGAGTAAGATAATCATGTCAAGATCCATACCTTTCTTTAAAAGAAGTTTATAGTCAAAATAAAATTGTTATTTTGTACATAATATATTCTTGGAATTTTTTTCCTGAATATATTTCTCCTCAACCAAGCACCTGCCAATTTCGGTATTGTTGGGTAAGGTAGTCTATCATTTTTAGTTCCAGGTTCAAGAAAGGAAAATCGGCGCCCAAGAAGGAAAGTCAGCATTCAAGAAAGGAAGGTCGATGTTCAAGAAAGGAAGGTAAGCGTCAAAGAAGGAAAGTCGGCATTCAAGAAAGAAAGGGCGGCTTGCAAGAAATGAAAGTGGATCAATTTGGCAAGCTATGATGTTTAATTTGTCAAGCTGTGATGTTCGATTTGGCAAGCCATGAAGAAGAAACTTATCAACTTCGACGTGGGTGAATTATGTAATTTTTCATTGGTGACCTTGGTACGTAATTTGGCAACCTTGATACACAATTTTGTAAATCACCAAGGCATCAAAGGTTAACAGGTTTCATCAATGCTTACCTGCCTATTTTAGCATCATCACAAGGCAACCGATTCTTTTCTAATGAAAGTTTTTGGTATACTTGCTGGCAAAAGTCCAAAACATGTTGGAGCATTGTATGTCACTTGCCAGCTATTCAAAATATATTTCAAGCTCAGAATTGTTCACCTCTGTAGAAGTGTGATCAGAAGTATTGAGACTGCTCACATTTTTTACTTTGAGGAGTTCCCCACGAGAGAAGGGGGGTCACATACATGTATTATACAGGTCGCTTGGAAGTTTTCAATGAGAACTTTATCTCTGCTGAACAAAAGCTCATGTATGCCTTAACACGCTGTCATCCAAACAAGCAAACATACTTACCAACTCAAGCCTCACCAAACTTTGGCAAGTGGGTGCAGCAGCCCCTTGACTTGATATGGTAGAATCTTAGACAGCAACTTACCAATTCTAGCAACAAAGACTTACCTTCTCAAGCCTCAACTACTTTAGCAAGAAGGGATAACAGATTTGGCTCGATTTGGAAGGCCATGTACAGCATTCTGTGACCCAATTTCAACAAGTTTACAATAGAGCAACTTGCCATATTCCATTGGCAAGTTAACTTAAAAAGAGTTGCAGCAAATGGGCAACTCTTTGCCTATAAAAGAGGCCTTAAGGGAGCAGCAAAGGATCATCAAGAGTAAACCAAGGCCAATCATCATCAATCAAGCTTCAATCGATCCAGCCATCAACCAAATTCGTGGACAACAAGAGGGAGAGAAAGAGAGAAAGAAGAAGATGAAGGATCGCCGTCAGCCGATCCTTCCACCACAACCACCCTTTCCTTATTTTTTTAATTATTATCTCTTCTTTCATTAAGATTAATGGGATTGTAATTAAGAAGCCCATGTCTCCATTATGATGTATTAATTAAAGATCATATGTTACCCCATCTCTTTTTCATCCATCGATTATCTGTTATGAGTTTGATTTTCGATCTTTTCTACTCTGAAGTATATTATAAGATCACATACCTCTTAATCCCCTCTATACCCATGTTATAGTTATAATTTTACTTATTTTAAATTGTTGTAGATTAATTTTTAATTCTGACAAAAACATGTACATATTTTAGAAATTTGAAAATCTATTTTCTACACTCTATACACGTCCGGTAAACGATTTTTATTTCATTACCCCCTGCTCCGAATGTTATGAAATTTTGCACATTAAATATACGTACACAAATACTATTGATAAAAATTTCAAGAATTTTAGGCTCGTTCATCAATGTAAATAAAATCATAGAAGATGTAATAAAATTAGAACACACTCTATAAAAATAGAAGTTCTTGCAATAGAGGTTACGTAATAATCTCATATCTTAGTATATAGTGAACCGTTTTTATTAAAAATGAACTCATTGGAAAGCTGAAATCCATATCTCTCCAAAAGACAAATTTTATAGAAATCGAGATCTGAACATAAAGATACAATCATTTTCCAAAACCTCTGATTCTTTGTTACATATCTGTCCTGAAAATCTTAGTGGGGTGTATTTTTGGATTTAATTGCATATTTATGCAGTATAAAATAAAAATAAAAATAGCTTTTGAATTTAGATATAAAGCTCTATCTTTTACAAAATTTTGAGAATTTTTGGAGATTCAGAACTATTCTAAAAAAATCGGGAAACAAGTCGTTATTGAAAACATAACCAGTTTATGTTTTTCAAGACTTAGAATGTTTTTGAGTTAAAATCATGATTTCTATCAAACTTCTGGAATTACAATTTGGTTTTGAAAACTTACCAGATATCAAATGATTTTCAAAGCGTCTAGGCTAACCCTTGAGCATTTGTTCAAGAAGTCCTACATCAAAAAGAATTCACTTACCTACAATTGCTACATGAAGTCAGAAATCTTCTTTCCTAGTTTGAGCAAACTAGCTGGCATGCTCGCGCACACGACATAGTTTGAGAATTTAATTTCAAGTCTCTATATAGACTTCGGAATAAAAATTCACATCTAAAGATTTGGCACGCCCGGTGGGACGTGAAACTTTGAAAATTGTTTGATCAATTTTTGTTCTTTCAAAACCAATTCTAAATTCAAATCGTGATTCTTAAACTTCCCCTTTTTTTATATCCCTTGTTTTGAGTTCAATTACCAGTGATTCAATAATGTGAAGTTTGGATGATTCCTATGTCAAGGAACCCTTTTATATCTCTTTTTTTACTTTTAAAATCTTAATTTTAACTATTCATCTACATGTACTAATTTTTTCTCTCTATGCATATATATATATATATAAGCACTCACACTACTTCACCCATTTCTATGGGTAGCATCAAACTCTTTAAAAACCCATAAATTACAACAATACCATTGAAAAGCAATGGAAGAAGAGAATTCAGTTTTTATATATATAAAGAGAGAGAAATGTAGAGGATGTCATTTACCTATATGCAAAATCTACGCGAATGAATCTCAAGAGGGCATGCTGAGATAAAAAACAGAAAATAGCATGTATAAAGATAATGAAAATACCCTTAAAACATACTTGTACTTTTCTATTTTTAATGGGATTTGCATATATATATATATATAGTGATTCAAAAGCAATGTGAACTGTTAGTTGGGCTTCCTCCTTCCACGAAATAGGAATGATATCAGTGCCAAAATAGGCCGTTCAAACTCATTCACACATTGATGTCTCATTTTTGTTTTTCATGATTTTCAGATGCAAACTGTTGGTTTCAATCCGAAACCAAAATCGGCTGTTACAAACCATAAAAAGAACCGGCCATGTTCAGTTCATGATTCTGAGCCAGCCAGAACTGGACATGTCTCCCTATATTCTTTTTTTTCTTTTTCTCAAAAAGACAAACAATACAAAAGTAGTTTTGAAAGGCAAGTGAGTTTAGGCAGACCCTTACTAGATGCATTACTAGTAGAATTTTATGTACAGACTGATCTACGAAAAGAGATGACTTGTTGCAAGGCTTGGGGGTCAACCCAATTTTACCAACCAAGAAAGAATGAGTTCAATCTGCGTGCATCACCCTGCTCCGGCCTCCCAATTTTACCAACCAAGAAAGAATGAGTTGCCAACAATGCTCGAGTAGGCTCGTGGCAAACTCATTTGGGTTCAGCCCAGAAACTGATGAATCAAGCTGGGTTCGGGTTATATGTAAGTAAGTGAGATGCAAGACTCAGGCTCAACTCGGCTTGGTCACTTGAGGAATACCCGGGTTGAGCATATATATAGTATTCGTGCTATATGATGTACATGATATCTGAGTTAGATAAATGTGTATACAAAGACCTCTTTTGCTTTTCCCTTTTCCCTGTTGATGGAAGTTGCTCGAAGCTCCCCATACACAAAGTAAGAAATCAATATGATTCAGGTTCAGACCTGAATCGAACTGAATCAGGATCCAATCCCAAAAACTCAAGGCAAGAGCATTAGCTCAATGGCAGGGTGCTCTAACGCCATTGCTGCTGGTGGGTAGTTCGACTCCCTGAGGGTGCATGTGTCGCAGGCTTCAGCCTCCCTTGTAACAAAAGAAGAAATTAATTGAATTGACAGTTTCACAAACAGATCAAAAGCCTATTCTATTTACAGCAGCAATGCTCATCGAGAGCCACATTGTTAACATCATGAGAACACCATAAAGAGAACGGTGTGAGTCGTAAGAATTGCATCTTCAAAGCGTTATGTACAGTATAGTTCTTTGTCCTCTTGTAAAAAAACACAAATTTGAATTAACAGCTTCACAAACAAATAGAACAGCTAGTCTATTTACAGCAGCAATGCTCATCCAGAGCCACAATGTTGACATCATGAGAGCACCATAAAGAGAATGGTGCGAGTCGTAAGAATTATATCTTCAAATCGTTATGTACAGTATACTTCTCATACCGTAAAACCCATGATATTTATTTAATACCTATATTGCTTTTCCACAAGAAGGGAAGGAACCGATGAGAACACTTGGAAAGTTGAACTGAAGCATCATCAATCACTTCCAAAATCTTCACTCCACCCATCTGATATGGCATCCAGCCTCTGTTCATCTTTGTATGCACCAGTTAATAAATACGCAGGAAATCTATTCATCCAGTCATGTGCTAATTAATCATTTGAAGTTCAGTTTTCTTGATATTCATTGAAATGGCAATGTCAGTTACCATACTCTGCAAGTTTGGCTGTCAAATCAGAATTACAGAAATTCCGACAGGACTGACCAATAAAATCTCCAGAATTCGACTGAAGCAGCAAATCACATAAGATGTTCATTTCACAATCTGTCGGTGAAAGCACAACGAGGGGTATCAATGTGTTCAGCAAGAAGGTGTGGTTCCCAGTTCGTACACACGTTCGGATTCAAGGTAGTCATCCCATTTGGAAGATATTCAAGAGGGACCGTTCCAGAATCCAATTGAAGCAGCAAATCACATAAGATGTTGATGTCAGAATCTATGTCCGTGAAAGCACAAGGAAGGGTATCGATGTGTCCAGGAAGAACGTGTGGTTCCCATTTCATACACATGTTCGGATTCAAGGAAGTCATGCCATTTGGAAGGTATTCAAGAGGGACCGTTCTATTGCGCATCAGGTCAGCAGCAGCAACACCATAAGAACCTGATGATTGTTGTTGCATTAAAGAAGCAACAAAGAAAAATATACAACAACAACAATAACTAAGCCTTTTCCCATACTAGACGGGGTCGGCTACATGGATTCTTTGTTTCCACAGATCCCTATCGTGTGCTATGTTAGGAGTTAACTCCCAATAAGCTAGATCATTTTTTATTGTTTCTTTCCAACACTTTTGTGGTCGTCCTCTACCTCTTAATACTTTCCAAATTTAGTTTTTCTAACCATCTTACAGGTTCTTCTTTTGATCTTCTTTCTATGTCCAAACCATCTTAAACGATGTTCTCTCATTTTATCCTCTATTGGTGTCACTCCTAATTTGTTTCTAATAAGCTCATTATGTATACGGTCTTTTCTTGTATGACCACTCATCCATCTCAACATCTTCATTTCTGTCACAGATATCTTTTGTACATGTTGATGATTAACTGCCCAATACTCAGAACCATAAAACATGGCAGGCCTAATTGCTGCTCTATAATATTTACCTTTTAATTTTAATGGTATCTTCTTATCACAAAGAATACCTGATGCTCCTCTCCATTTTAACCAACCAGCATTAATTCTATGTGTAACATCTCCATCAATTCTTCCATCACTTTGAAAAATTGACCCTAGGTATTTAAAACTTTCCTTTTGGGGGATGCAATGTGTGCCAATTTTAATTTCTATGTCCTCTAGGGTAACAAATGATCAAACTTACATTCCATATATTCTGTCTTTGTTCTACTAAGTCGGAGGTCTTTGCTTTCTAATGTTTCTCTTCATAGTTCCAATTTTCTATTAACTTTTTCCTTAGACTCCTCCACTAATACAATATCATCTGCAAATAACATATACCAAGGCTTCATCTTGAATTTGTTTTGTTAACTCATCCATCACCATTATAAATAAGTATAGACTTAAAGTTGATCCTTGATGTAACACAATATTAACTTCAAAGAAGTTTGTCGTTCCTTCATGAGTCCTCACACATGTTTTTGCACCATCATTAATGTCTCTTATAAGGTTAATATATGTCAATGGGATACCTCTTTTTTCCAAAGTTCTCCAAAGAATCTCCCTCTATACCCTATCATAAGCTTTTTCTAGATGAATAAATATCATGTGAAGGTCTTTCTTTTTTGCTCTAAAATGTTCCATAAGACATCTCAAAGGTGAATCGCTTCAATAGTAGATCTACCTTGCATAAATCTAAATTGGTTCTCTATTCTACTTGATACTTGTCTTAACCTACGTTCGATAATTCTTTCACATAATTCGCACAATTTTGAATGTCTCCCTTGTTCTTATATACGGGTATAAGTGTACTTGCTCTCCATTCCTCAGGCATCTTTTGGTTTTTCCATATTTCATTAAATAGTCTTGTAAGCCAAGTGATTCCTATTTCTCCTAGTATTTTCCAAACTTCCATAGGAATATTATCTGGTCCTATCGATTTACCACTCTTCATATATTTAAGAGCCTCTTTGACTTCATTTTTTTGAATACGTCAATAGAAATTGTGGTTTATATACTTTTCTGACTTGGCTATATCTCCTAAACTAATACTAACATCTTTATTTTCATTAAAAAGATTATAGAAATAGTTTTTCCATCTATTTCTTATATCATTATTTGCCACTAGAATTTTTTCATCCTCGTCTTTTATGCATCTAACATAATTAAGATCTTTAGTTTTCTTATCTCTAGCCCTAGCTATCCTAAAAATATCTCTTTCACCCTCTTTTGAGTTGAGTTTTTTATATAAGTCCTCCCAAATCTTAGCTTTTGCTTCACTAACGGCCTTTTTTGCTTCCTTCTTTGCTTTCTTATAAGCTTATAAAGTTTCACTAGTTTTCTTAGCATAATGTAATTCGTAACATGCCCTCTTTGTCTTGATTTTATTTTGTACTACTTCACTCCACCACCAAGCTTCTTTTTGTGCCGGTACACCTCCCTTAGATACCCCTAACACATCTTTCGCCACTTTCCTAATATGTATAGCCATATTGTTCCACATATCACAGAGTGTGCCAACATAATTTCAAACATCTCCTTGAAGGACTTTCTGTTTAAATATATCTTCTTTCTCGCTTTTGAGGTTCCACCATTTAGTCCGAATAGCTCGATGCACTCTTTTCTTCTTTGTCCATTTTTTTATTTATAAATCCATAACTAAAAGTCGATGTTGGGTGGTTAAGCTTTCTCCTGGAATTACCTTACAATCTTTACAACATGCTCTATCTTTTTTTCTACAAATAAAGTAATCAATTTGTGTTTGTGATGAGCGACTCTTATAAGTAATTAAATGTTCATCTCGTTTTTTGAAGATTGTATTGACTATAAAGAAATCAAATGCCATAGCAAAATTTAAAATCTCCCTACCTTCCTCGTTTATGTCCCCAAAACCAAAGTTTCCATGAATCCCTTAATATCTTAATGCCTCTTTACCGACATGTCCATTTAAATCTCCTCCTAAACAAATCATCTCCCTTTGTGGAATCTTTTGAAATACCTTATCTAACTCTTCCCAAAAAACCGTCTTTATACTATCTTCTAGTCCTACTTGGGGTACGTAAGCACAAACTATATTCAAAACCTCTGCTCCTAACACTAATTTCAACGTCATGATTCGGTCACCATATCATTGTATGTCTACTACACTCTCCTTTAAATCTTTATTTATGATAATACCAACTCCTTTTCGAGCCTTTTCTTTACCTGAGTACCATAATTTAAAACCTGTATCCTCTATCTCCTTTGCTTTTTCTCCAACCCATTTTGTCTCTTGTAAACATAAAATATGAATCTTTCTTCGAATCATAGTATCTACCACCTCCATTAGCTTACCCGATAATGTTCCGATATTCCAAGAACCAATACGAATCTTATTATCTAGGACTAGCTTCCTTACCCCCCGCATCCGTCCATAATCAAAATACGGAGACCCTCTCTGAAAATTTTTCACTACATTCGGGCGACAATGTAGCGGGACTAACTTCTTTACTCACACCCGTCCATGATATGGGAACCCTCTCTGTAATTGATTCACTACATTCACGCGAAAATATAGTGGCCCTTGCTTACTTCTTACTGCATTCAAGCTCTGCAGCACGTCGCTAGGCGGGGACGCCCCAAAGCAATGCTCATAATTTTTATAATCCATGTTGTCAAAATCCAACGAAGTTTTACGCTGGCTGTCGAAAGCCTAACACAACCCTCCTCTTTTATCCGGGCTTGGGACCGGCAATGCAAGAGTGATCCCTCACAATGCAATGTGAATGTTCTCATTTTATGATCATTTCATCTTCTTCTTATGTAATTTTGTTAAAAAAAGAAGAAGAATACAATTACAAAATTACATAAGAAGAAGATGAAATGATCATAAAATGAGAACATTCACAAGGAACAGGCTCTGCTAGCCATCGATTTCTAAAAGTTATCATTGCATGGTCCAAATTCACAAATCATTTGTGGGTGGGTGTGTGTGCACATATATGTGTGGGAATGTGTACGAGTGTGTGTGTGCACGCATAAGAAGATGATTGTATGCTCATGCATATGAGATATATCACAAATGCACAATACGTAATTTGCACAACTCTATGTATAGCTTACACGAAGTGGCACGAGATGCACCAGAAGTTGGGAGAGGAGCTGCTTCACGTGAGTACATATTCCGCATGAGATCAACCTGCTTCTTAAGCAAATTATTGAAAACATCGATATGGTGTTTAACCATAAGCCGTGCGTGATATGCCTTAAAAAATTCCGTGTTTTGCTCCTCAAGTCTTTGCCAGACTGAAACAGTCAAACGAAAAGATTCCCATGGTTAAAATGTTCTGATGAAGAACAAAATAAAGAGAGAGGACGTTCTCAAGAAGCACAAAATCAAAGACAACCATGGATGATCTCATGAAGCACAAACTGAAGACACAACCGCATGGACAAAACGTTACCAAAAACAACCAAGGAGAATTCTATAAGTTGTTGTATGTTACTGATATGAAACCGCTTTTATCCAGTCTTACGTTCAACTTTCTGTGTACTTAGGCCAGAGTTCTTGAGAAAAGAAATTACGAGCAAGCTTCAAGACCTCTTATGTGCTCCGATGTATTAGATTCAAAATAGAAGTCAAAAGTATTGGAAAGAAGACATAAATGGAAGCGATCAAAGATGATTGACCACTTGCAGTTATGCCCAGTCCCGTGTCCAACTCAGTTGAGCAACTCGAAATCCTAATTTAACAAGAGATGTCTTCATGAAACAAAAGAAGAACAATGGCGAAGGGGAGTAATGAGCCTGAAGCACATGCCACAAATTAAAATAGAAGCAAGATGCATCCACGAGATCAATAATGAAGTCAAAACAGCTCTTAGTAAAAGAGCCTCAAAAAGAAGGAGCTGCTTGCTGGCTGGTCGGTCATAGCAACGGTACAGGTTAAACCTTTTCCTTTTGGTATGGTAAATATTACAAAGAACACTTCATCGCGGTTAGTCAGCAAAATTTGGATTTTATCTTGAACTATTACGAATGATGACCAAATTTATACAGCAAATATCAATTGATAACATACACTAACAAATATGAAGCCAAATATGTGACAGGATATTTGAAATTTCCACAATAATCAAGATACAGTTACAGGCATTACAATTTTGCAAAAGTTCAATGGAAGTAATTTTAATACATTGAAACACCGTTGAAAATGATGGCCAATTCAATATATATGTCCACATATTAAGAAGAAACAGAGGGCTAAATTATGTCTACTCCATGGAAGACCATTTCTCCAGTTAGAAGTCAAATCAGGATGAAAATTTCTACAATTGGACAAGTAGGTGACAAACTCTAACCCAAGAAATAACACATCATACAGCTAGGAAGTAATAATAACTCTAGTACAACCAGAAAGTTCGAGACAGTTACCGAGATTGGTGAAAATTGGCTCTATTTCTGCCTGATCTGCAAGTGTTTCTACAACTTCTTTGCAGCTCATGCACAGTTGCAGACACCTTTCTATAAGGTTTTGAACCTGCATCACATGGAAAAGAGGGAAAAGAATAATCACAACCGCAACTCGAGATGGTAGAGTACATAAGAGATTAGAATGACCATCCAAGAACTTCCAAGGAGGCCGCCCATCCTAGTACTACTCCGGCTAAAGCATGGTCAACCTCGGAGTTCATATGGGATCCCGTCAATGTTTCCCGCTGGTTGTGGGCTACCTAATGCAACACTAATAAGCTGCCTCCATCATGAAAAGCCAAAATTGAGCTTGTCATGCTTCTTAATGTATACACTAGTGTTGCTTACTGGATATAGGCATGTGATATTTTGATTTTATTGCATAACGAGACATCCAGATGGGTTTATAATGTGCTCAAAGTGAAAAAGTCAATTACAACTTCACATCCATAGCAAAATCAATTACAACTCCAACTTGAAGTCCAAATCAAGTTCTTCCAAAAAGTATGATCCATTATATTATACCTAGCCTTTATCTCTCATTAATATCCTTCCTCCATCAAACCGTTTAATAGAAAAATTAATAATAAAAAAGAAAAAATCACAAGAGTATACAAAAGTACAAAAGTAATACAATAAAGAGAACTAGCATAACTAAAACACAAATACAAATCATATTTCGAGTACACTGATACAATAAATTATCTCTATGTCATATTCTCATAAATAATCATATCATGTGCCAAATGGTCATTGTAAACAAATTAAGATATCATAGTTAGTTCAACAATATAAGTTAGGAAGAAAAAGATAATATTGAAGTTCATAATTAATATTTCAAGAAAAACTTATTGCTTCAATAGTTTTCTTGCATCATGTTTGTTAATATGTTACTCAGAAAATATCCAAAGTATACATACCTAATATATTGGCCACTAAGAACTAATTTTCATTCTTAACCATATAACTTTATCTTCTTCTAAAATATTACAAAATCCTCTAGGAATGTCTTATGAAACAAATCCTGTATAGTCTACTTTCTAGGTATTTGATCCTACTTCAATAACATGAGTTAAGTGAAAGTTATACTTACTGTGGTTATAATAATGACCGAGAGAGTTTCGTTCTTGTGATCATGAATTGACAAAGGATGCCTATTTTTTGCAAGAAGAAAGTAAGCATAACTAAAAGGTATTGTGAAGCACTACATTCTTTTATTTCCATGGTACTTATTCTTTGTTGGAAAAAGCTTTGTTTAAGGTCAACGGCAAGATTTGTTTTACTGACAAAGCAAATGAAACCCTTATCGCAAACCGTGTGATCCACGATAAAGAGGGAGAAGGAAGAAAAAGCAAAGGAAGGAGAGGAAAATCATACCTTGATGATGATGGTAGCGTTTGGTGTCTACGAGTAGTGACAATCTAAGAGGTAGAGAATGTTAGGGCATGAGGACAAGGGAGAGAATATGAGAGCATCATCTTGCTTTCGAGGGCTTATGTTAAGCCCAAATCATGTGGCCCACTATAAACACCCTAAAAAAATTCAAATAAACTATCGTACATTTGAAAATCCTTGATTTGAAAAGCTTCTTAGAATTTTGATAACTTCCAAGCATCATTTTTCAAAAAGAAAACATTTTGAAAATTTCGAAAATCATAACCCCTATATTTGTAAAACAATTTGAAAATCCGATATTCAAAATATTTAAAAAAAAGAAGTCGAGATATCTATCCATCTATCCCAAGCCAGAGCGAAGCTCGATTCAGAAGGTGGCATATTTCCCGAAAGAGGATAAGGCAAGGATTTAAAAAGGAAAGCAAACCTCGATCAAGCAGGAAGTCAATTCAGGGCTAGGTAAAAACCCAATCAAGCAAGATTCAGCTGTATCCCAAAGTTAAATCAAATCCCAACCCAATCCAATTCAAAAATTGATTCAGAGCAAAGCTTAAAGCAGGACTCAAGACCAAGCATTGCTCAACTTTAGGCAAGGTCCGATCCAAATCAAACAAGACTTGATCTAGGCCAAGTCAAAATTCAAGTCGAAGGACCACACCAACCTAGCTGAAGAAAACATTGATCACCTTCAATTAAAAAGGATAAAGCCCCACATCGAGGTATATTTGGTCAAAAGAAGCCGAGACAAGATCAAATGATTAAGTAGCTAAAGACTACATCCTTTCAAAGTCAAGCACAGAACAGCACATGCACCTGGTTAAGCCATTTCATACAATCGGATTAAAATCAAGCTTAAAATTGGTCAAGTGAAAGGTTGGCCAATCAAGGGTCAATGTCTACACTAAAGTAAGGGTTGGATGACCACGACCAAGGTTAGCCCACTTGGAAGAATGGGTTGCACTTGACCTAGCTGCTTAGTCCTAGCCAAGGCGCATGGCTCAATCAAGTCTAGAAGATGGTGTATCTGGTGCACCATAACATGGGTTACACCCAAGGCTACACCAGCCCACATGGTCTCAAGGGGACCACTCTTCATGCCCCACATGCCCCATGTACAACCACAAATCTAGAAATTTCTTTTGGATCAAACCCGAATTGGGTTTTGCATTAAAGCATGAAACTCCAACACATGGAAAGGCCTATAGCCCCTTGGAAACTATAAATAGGGACCTTGGGGGCTGGTTTAGGGGAGGGAAATCAAAGAGAGAGGTCCAACAAATAGGGAGAGAGAGACAGAGAAGAGAAGAGGAAGGGATCAATCTCTTCCCCCAAGGACCCTTAGGCCACCACTTCATGCCTCCAATCTTCGGTTTTAAGGTTGTTTCTCTCCTTTTTTCTTTCTAATCTTTCCTTAAGCTTTTAATTTCATTTAAAAGGATTGTAATTAAGGAGATTTTGACTCCAATTTGATGTAATATTGGAGGAGTTATGTTACCCAATCTCAGTCAAGCTCGTGGGTAAGACCGCCTTCTATGTGTTTGGTTTATTGGTTATTCTACCCCAATATACATTATAAAATCTAAAAGCCTCCAATCCCCTCTATGCTTAAGCTATATTGATAATTTTCTTTGATTATTGTACTTCCTCATGATTGAAATTGTTGTGGATAATGATTCAATTCGGTCGGATGCATTTATTAATTTTTTAAAAATTAAAAACTTTATTTTCTACATTTTGCATCCATTTAATTGTTATTTTTTCTAGCCTTACTCTGTGATCTAAATATGCTAAAACTTTGTACACCCAACCTACACACAAGTAAGACCAAGCGAAATAGAATAGAGTCTGTCAATACTGCATATCCTATAATGAACCAAAATGTTTGAAAATTATTTTATTGGAAAGTTGACATCTGTAGATTTTTAACAAAACTAATTGCATAAACATCAAGTACTTACATGCTTATACAATTGCTTCTTTAAGCCTCTAAGTTTCTATCACATGTTCTATCCTATATTCTAGAGTAAGGGATTCCATGGATTTAATTATCAACATTCACTATACAGAAAATCAAAACAAAAATAATCTAGGAATCTCTATATCAGAAAATCAAAACAAAAATAATCTAGGAATCTCTATATCCATATCTATTTTATATAAAATTTTAAGGATTTTTAGAGATCCAAAGAATACCAAAAAACTTAGAAATATTGATCCTTGAAAATAAAACCAGTTTTGTTTTTTAGGATTGAGGTTGATTTTGAGTCAAGGAATAAACTCACGATTTTTAAAAGTTTGCTTGAATTGAAATTTGGTTTTCAAAAACATATCAGATCTTAAAATGATTTTTAAGCGCATAGGCTAACCCTTAAGCTTCGGTTCAAGAAGGTCTATTATGAAAAGAACTCACTTGTGCACATAGGCTTCAAGGAAGGGGTCGATTCCTTTCTCTCCTTCTCTCACTGTCTCTTTCTTTCTCTCTTTACAACACTCTTTCTCTCTCCTAGACTCTCTAAGCTCCTCTTTCAATCTCTTGAATGAATATGGAAATGAGCTCCCAAGAACCCCTTTTATAGGCCTCAAGGGAGAAGGCCTAGAGCCTTTCATGATATGGATCGGGTTGGTCATTGGAGCCCAAGACTTGATCCAACCCCCAATGATCCATGGCTACCCATAGCTTCATGTGGGCTTGTGATCCCCTAGGTCAAGGTGAGCCTAGCCACATGGTATGGGGCAGCCCTTGGTGCAACCCATGGCTCGTGTTGGTGCAACCAGGTGCAGTCCTTAGATGTGGTCCTCCCTTGGTTCGGCTAGGTGAGTCTTCATTGGTTCTTAGCTAGGTAGAGTCTTCATTGGTCCTTAGCTAGGTGAGTCTCCATTGGTCCGACTAGGTGCCCTTCTTCATAGGTACTTGGCTAGGTAGAGTCATCATTGGTCCTTAGCTAGGTGAATCTCCATTTGCTCTTTGAGCTTGAGACTTGAATCATTGACTTGGGTGTAGGGTCCCGGAGCAGGATTATCCTCAATTAGGCGAGTTTTTGAGGTCTTATTTTATTTGAATTTCAAGATTTTTGGTAAATTAACCATTTTGCAAACATTTTTGAGTTTGGTTCCCAATGTATCATTTTCAATTGTTTCTTTGAAGAAATTTGTTTAAAACCATCCTTTCTTTGAATGAAATCATTTGAAAAGGCAGAATCCTGCTAATTTGGGCTTGAGGGCAAAGCAGTCATTTTTTGGCTCTTTGCAAAAATTGGATTTTTTTGAAAGGGTGTCATTTATCCTTATTTTGAGGCTGCTATAAAATTTTGGTGTGAAAATGAGTTCATTTAAGGTGTCTTTATTTGAAAACCATTAAAAGACCCAAAACCGTAATTTTTTCTTGAAAAGGCAAAATTTCTAAAAGATCAAATTATTTAAAAAAAAAATTAGGTGCCTACACACTCCCGAAAGCCTCGAGTGGCCTCTAAATTTGGAGAAGATGAACCCATATATGAATCCTTCACTGTTAAGGATAGAAAGACCCTCCAACAACTATTGAATGACTATTCAAAAGAGAAAAGAGTATACTCACTATCTGATTTCTTGCTTTCTGATTACTAAACTGATAATGATGATGAAATACTGAGTTTTCATTGATACGATAGAAATGGGGATCCTCGATCCCATCTCCAACTCTTTTCTAGGAGGGCCTACAAGGAAAAAAAGTATTCCTCCAAGGGGATATACTGGTTCCCCCATTCTCTAAAGGAGAATGCTTCAAAATGATTGGCTTCCTATGATTTAAGTCAATTCGCTACCTTCGAGGATTTAACAAATTATTTTATGCAAAGATTTTCACAACATGGAAGTTACACCTACTCTCAATACTTTGAGAGACACAAAGCAATCCCCTAATGAGGAATTACATATATTCATCGTTAGATAGAGGTCACTCTTATGCCAAGTAAAAGGGCTCATCTCTGAACGATACGTAGTAATACTCATTCTTGAAAATTTTAAAACATATTTAAAAGCACTCATCTCCTCCACGAGATCAGTACCTTTTAAAAACTGATTAAAAAAGCTACCCTCTTTGAAACCAATTTGAAAAAGAGAGTTTATGAAGATCTGTGGAAAGGAAAAAACTTTTTTAAAAACAAGTTTGAAAAACACGGGGCATATGAGTCACATGCACCAGAAGGAGTGAAATCTCAAAAAGTGGCCATCGTACATGTAGAGTCGAGTTTGTCTGGTCCCTCCAAGTCCTCCAGACAAAAATCCTTTTCAAAAAATAAAAAAAAATGTTTGAAAAGAGGGAATACATGAATCTACGACTACTCATGGAAGTCTCAAACATCTTATTGGCACAAGATTTGGTGAGTCTTCCTATGATCACCGAATGGGCACCTCCTAAAGGAAAATTTTTAGATGATTTTTGCAAGTATCATACGTAGAGCCAAGATAGGATGGAGCCCTAGGAAGAGTGTAGGAGAGGTGACTAGATCCGGAAGGATCTATCAACCCCCATACTTAGCTAAACAAGCTCGCAAGGAACTAGTCATTTTGCCCGGCCCTAGAAAAGCATGCATTCCTAATTCATTTCATGGCATGGATAAGGGTAAAAATGTTGTGTTAAACTCATATGATCTAGAACAACATTTATCAAAACTTTATATAAACATGTTTATTTTAGAGTTGATATAAACCTCACATAAACATAGAGAAGTCATAGAGGAAATGCTAGAGAAAGTCAAGGTTAACACCTTTATAACTCCTGAATCCCTATCCTTTTTGGTCTCCTCATCCTTACTAAGACTCCCATCGTGTTCACCGAGGATGAGGTAGATAGATCTGCCACAACGCATAACTGAGCCTTACACATAGAGGTGGTATTGAATCACCACACTCTTGAGAAATGCTTGGTTGATGGGGAGGAGGTCTAAATATCCTTCTTCTCTATATAGCCTTCCAAATTGTAGTACCCATGTCTAGGCTCGAACCAAGTGCAATCGTCATCACAAGATACAATAGCAACTCATTCCACCCCATAGGCTCTATAAGTTACCAATGGAAGTTGGTCTTATTTCATATGTAGGGTTGTTTCATATCTTAAACATAAACCCACTACAACTTATTGTTGAGGAGGCCTTACTCCCTCTCAGTCATCCCTTCAACCTTTCACAAATGCCTAAATATCCCATGAGATAACCAAGTCATGGTAGTCTTTGAAGACGACAATTCACGTTTGAAGGGAATACAAACATTCCCTTATCTATAAGTGACCCATTGTTTGGCATGGAAAAGGCCATTGAAGAGCCCAATCCATCCAAGTCGTCCAACCCCAAACCTCCCACTCCCAAGGTTGTTCACATCTTAGGGAAGCCCAAGTCCTCCACTTCCAAAATTGTGCACCTCCTGGCACATCCAAGAAAGTCCAAGTGTATAATCATAGCATGGATGACACATTCTTCCAAGGCTACCCTTTGTATAAAAAAAATTTAAAACTTAAAAAGCCTTGGAACATGTTGAACATGGGTATGCACCCTATCAAGGTCTAGGAGCTAAGAATCAAGGAAGGTTAGAACCCATCCTACCCTCACCTAACTTGGGTTAACATGGTTTAGGGTTAACCCATCCATACCTCTTGAGTCACCATCTAAGACCACTTGGGTCAAGGGTGCCCTAGAGTTGACTAAAACTGAAACATATGGCCTAGACCTCTTATTTGGAGTCGAATTCATGGTGTTTTCTTTATAAGCTTGATGGAAGATCCCTCTTTTGAAAAAAATCTCCAAAAAGTATATATTTGGAAAAACCAAAAAAATCTAGAAAACTTCCAAAGCCCAAAAACATTTGAAAAATTTGAAAATCTCTAAAAGAAAGTCTTTTATATTTCTCCTTCTAGTGTTTGTCTAAAAAAAACCAAAAAATAAAAAAAGCCAAAAATTCAAAAAAGTTTGTTTCTCAAACCCAAGTTAACTCCTTCTCTTGTAAATAATTCTTCCCTAGAAACCAAGTCACTTGAGAGTAATCAAACCAAGGAGGAAGATCCCCTCATCCATGAGGATGATCAAGCCTCCTAGCTTCCAGAATTTCATAAAATCCTTGACTTGGAAAAACTTTTAAATTTCATAGGAGGGAATTTTCTAGAGGTCAATCTAGCGAGTAAGTCTAACCCCAAGTGAGTTAAAATAGGAATTTTCTTGCATAACCATGAAAAATCATCATTCATTGCATTCTTGAAGTCATACATAGATGTGTTTGAATGGACCTACGCAGACATGCCCAGATTAGATCATAGGATCGTAGAGCACCACTTGCCTCTAGAACCAAATGTCAAACCCATGAAACAAAAGCTTAGAAAATTTCATTATGATGTTCACTTTCAAGTAAAAGAGGGTTTAGAACATCTTTTAAAGGGATTTATAAAACTCATTGCTTATTCATAATGACTTTCAAATATTGTTGTAGTTCAAAATTCTAATGGGAAAATTCATATTTGTATTGATTTTAGAAACTTGAATAAATCCACTCCAAAAGATAATTTTCCACTCTCAAACATTGATTTGATAATGGATAGTATTGCAAATCATGAAATGTTTTCTTTCATAGATGGCTATTCAGGTTATAATCAAATCAAGTTAGCTCCAAAAGATTAGGCTAAGACTGCTTTTACTACACCTTATGGCACATATTGTTACACGATTATGCCTTTTGGTTTGAAAATTATTGGTACCACATACCAAAGAGTCATGACTACCATTTTTCATGATCAAATCCATAAGCTCTTAGAAGTATATGTGGATGATCTTTTGGTGAAATCAAAAACCTTATGCACATACATAAAATCTTTGCAAAAGGTTTTTGAAAGACTTAGACTTTATAAAGTGAAAGTAAACCCTAAAAAATGTGTATTTCAAGTGGAATTGAGAAAACTCTTAGGGTTCGTGGTTAGCCAAAGAGGCATAGAGGTCGACCCCTCTAAGTGTTGAGTCATCATAGACATGCCTCCACCCTTTAATTTGACCCAAGTCTGTAGCCTCCAAGGTTGACTCCAAGCAATTAGGAGATTTATCTCCAACTTAGCAAGAAGATGTGAACCCTTCAATAGATTTTTGTGAAAAGGGTGTCAAATTCGATTGGGATTCCAATTGTCAAAAAGTTTTTAAAAGATTAAAAATTTATTTGGTGAATCCTCAAATTTTAAAACCTCCAAAGCCCGGAAAGCCTTTACTTCTTTATCTTTCCATTCATATGAATGCGTTGGGTACTTTGTTTGCTGAATATGAGGATGATAGTCTTAAAGAGTGCTATTTATTACATTTCGAATTGACATATGAAAGAAATTATCAAGCCATAGAGAAAATGTGTTTGGACTTGATATGGGCTTGCCAAAAATTTAGACATTATTACTTGGATCACAAGATTTGGATAGTATCCAAACTTAACCCTATCAAGCACCTTTTTGAAAAACCTATCCTAACGGGTAGGTTAGGTAAATGACAACTCCTCTTGATGGAATATAATCTGAAATTACATCACCAAAACTATATTAAGGGACAAGCCCTAGCCGATCATGTGGCCGACTTACCCCTTGAAGATACATATCTCATACTTAATGAAATGCCCAATGATAGTATCTTGACAAATGAATTGAAATATCATGTTTTATCAAATTGTTGTAATGAGAATCAAGTATGGAAAATGTACTTTGATGGGGCAAGGAGTTAACTAGGAGTAGGTATGGGAGTCATCCTCATATCCCCCAAAAAAAGAAAAATCCCAATGTCATTCCGAATAGATTTTCCTTGTTCCAATAATGTGGCAGAATATAAGGCACTGATATAAGGCCTAAAAAATTGAAAAATCTAGGGGCATCATATATTGAAGTCTTTGGAGATTTCATGCTTTTTGTAAACCAAGTTTCAAAAATTTGGCAAGTTAAGAATGAAAAACTCATTTCATATCACCAATTGGCTACCAAGTTGGTTGATTCCTTCAAATCTTACACACTCACTCACATAGGAAGAGAGGACAACACTATTGTTGATGCTCTCTCTTCACTAGGGTGATCTCTAAAGATCAACCCCACCTTGGGTGCTCGATCACTAGAGATCCTGCACTTATCCACTCCATCCACCCATAATTTAGAGATTTACCAAAATGACCAAAATCCAAATGAAAAACCTTGATTTGAAAACATTAAAAGTTTTTTGAGAAATAGAGGATTTTTTTAATTTGCTTTCTTTAAAGATAAGGCTTTTATTCAAAAAATCTCAACTCAATATATGATCTTGGGAGGGGTTCTTTATAAAAAAGTTTTACCAGTGTCTTGTTGAGGTGTGTCAACCATGATGAGGTTAAGACTATCTACATGAATTCCATGATGGAGAACGTGGGGGTCATGTCAATGCAAATATAATGGCCATGAAAATACTTAGAGCATGTTATTTTTGGTCCACTTTCAAATAAGATTGTCATGACCATGTTAGGAGGTGACGTCAGTGTAAAGTGCATGGAAATGTCATCCACATTGCATCATCCGCATTTCATTTATCATGAACCCATATCGAGAGAGTTGAGGATTGGCCTTTGGCTTCTTATAATCTCCTCTTCTACCTTATTTGTTCTTCCTCCTCCTTTTCTTTGCTCTCTCTAAGGAGGAAGAGAGACTGGGTGTAACGTTGAGAGGAATACTTTTTGGACATAAGAGAAATCGGTGGTTGTCGGTTGGATTCCCATCCAATCAACATTGGCGGATCCACACTATAGCAGGTTGAGGAGATCGTTTCATTCGAAATTTTGAAACTTATTTTTATAATAAAACTTCAAAAACAATTAAGAACTTTTAAAGCTCATCTCATACGAATCGGAAGTCTATCCTATCCGAAACAAGTTTCTGACCATGTCACTACCAATCGGTTTTATGGAATCTCTCGTTCTCTCTTTTTTCTTCATAATATGCTCTTTGTCTCCTACTAAGGTGAAATAGAGAGCATAAGAGATTGGTTTTGTGTGCTCAATACGAGTTTTGAATAAGTTGTTTGTGTGCATGTTGCAGGTACCATGTTACCCTGCTTACTTTTAAAAATATTTTCTTTTCATCTAAATGAGCTTTTCATGAGTAACATAGAAAATGAAGTTGAGAGGAGAGAAATTATGCTCACGTTGTTGTATACATCTGAAAATTATGTTGCCTAGGAAGATCATGGCCGTTCATATGATGACTAGATGGTTAAGATTAAATCCAAACATTGTTAGAAGGATGAACGCTAATAAATGAACGAACCGAACATGAAAGTGTGTAGCTGAGTACATTATCATCACAAGTTAAGTAGTATTGGGTCTTGGCACACTTCAAAATCATATGCTTTTGCGATTATATAGCTTAAACATTACATTTTTTTCACATGTATCATGAATTTCACCTAATAAGCTCATCCGTGCTAAACTAAGCCAAACACACATTGTTTTTGTTCGACAAGGACCTCGGTTCATGTAAGCTATGAATCAAACATGAGCAAGTTCATTACGGACTGAACTAAGCCACCACCAGATACTTAATTTTTTCAACCATGTGTCTAAGTACATAATTGGATGTCAATGAATGATAGTCTCTCTCAATGATACTATACGAGACTAATACATGTTTGCTTACCATGCACGTTCATTGCTTCTGTTTCACTTTTTTTTTTGTGGAGGCTCAATCCTAGGGCACACACACATGCCTCATGAATTGAACGCGCTACTTGGGTCACCTAAGTTTGAGATCATTGTCATAAAAGGATGTTACTATACATACACCTGTCTTTACTAAAAATACCTTCATTCTTTATTGTTATTTTTTCAAAAGTGCCTCATGTGCTCTTTATTGGCATAGAGATGATAATCCTTCACTACTTTCTCTCTCTCATAGAGATGATAATCCTTCACCGTGCATTAGTCCTGATCATGGTGCATTTAATAATTTTCATTGGCACGATGAGGAGGTGTTCTGTTGCCTGAGTCAATGCGCATTAGTCGTGACCCACTACTCCACATGACATGCCCATGACACATCTCCCCATGCAGGACGTTCAAGTCACGTCTCTTATGTATATACATATGTAATACTATGAGTTGTATTCTTACTTATTTTGCATGTTTTGTTACATATTTACATTCAAACTAGGAGGAGAGGCATGTAGAGTCATCATAAGTGGATCATCTTAGGATTTACCATACATCAAGATGAATTATGCAATAGTTGTACCATGACAAAACTTGTCCTTCAAAGCTTTGTCTTGTTGCATATGTCGATAACTACCATGTACAAGGTGACGATGTTGCTGCTTCCCAATCATAGAGTTGCTACTCAACTTTGCAAGTCGTGTTGCATATATGGTTTGATAGGAACAAGTAATTCTCAACTCTTCTATGATATATTATTGTCTATTATAAGTAAAAGATTCTTAGACATAAATATAACTAACAAATATTTGTGTAAATAGATAGGGATTATTGAAACTGGTGATGTATCACATTAGATACAATGGTGTGGTTGAGTGACCATTTTCATGATGAGATGTAGCAGTATCAAGTAGTTAAGATATTATGGAAGTGTCTATGTTATCTCAGTGGGAGGTTTGTTGTTTCAGACATTGCTCGCCGTCTTTGTGAAGAGATGACAACATATCACTGACAACTTCTATATGCCATGGGGTAAGATAACTATCACTCCATGATATCCATAAAATTCTAGACCTTCTGATGGGCAATTACCTTTTAGCCTTCATACTGGAATCAAGAAAATTAATAAGACATATTATGACTGAACTCATAGGCATGAACTATGATGGAGTGAAGTTCTAGAGGAAGTATGGAGGTGTGAAGTATAAGATGCTCCGACAATATGCTTTGAGAAGGGGTATTATGCTTGAGAAAAAGGTATTATTTTTGTTTTACCACATATGGTGCATTTTGTACCAAGATAAGTCGAGAGACTAGGTATCAACTTTTATTATATTGTTGTCTTATTTGTTATTGAGAGTTATTTATACAAACAATTGGAGAAGGCTTCTTGCACAGAGGCATGCCATCTTAGTGGCCACATTACTCTCTTGAAGGTAATAATCACATATTTTGTCTCTTTCAACATAGCAATAATAATTTCCTAACTAAGTGATGAAAAAATATTTTGTGTTATACACAAATTTACTTTTCAGCTATTAGAGTGAGGCAATGACCTTGGGTGGGTGACTAGAAGCCTTGTGCGACTTAGTGGATGAGCAATGTCACTCATAGGGATCATCTTATTGCATATCATTGGTAATTGGACTCGATACAGGCTCTTGAAGTATGTGATTTTTGTGTATTTGATTGTATATTTGGTACTTTCAAAACAAAAGTTGGTTGTTCTTTATAGTAGACCATGAATATTACTATAACAATGTTTATGTAGTAGATCATATGACAACCTTATTACTGGAAAAGATATATAAATAACACCTATGATTTGTTTGAGTTCCATGGATATATTCGATCTTTGGATATTATGATGCTTGTAAACACCCAAAATATCATTCTCTAAAGAAAAGATGAGAATACACTATTAAGAAGGATTAGTAATACATTTGTTAATATTTACTTCAATCGAAAGACAAAAATACAACCTTATTACGATCATACAACATCTTACAAAGAAACACATTCTTATAAGCTTATTACAATCATACAACATTCTTATAAGTGAGGATTTGTCCCACATTAATAGTTAAAAATGAGCTTCAAATAAAAGACACAAGGTACAAAAAGCAAATACAGACAAGATCAATACATATCTTTGAGGAGTGGTTGGAATTTGAATTTTAAAAGCAAAAGATGTTTATGTGAATAAAGTATACATGTATTTTTTTAATTTAAATTTAAATTTCAATCATTCATCTTCAAATACAGGTGGTTGAGATTTGTTGAGATTTGTCGAGATTTGTCATTATCTAAGTATACCTCCAAATACAGACTTGATCGATACATATCTATGAGGAATGGTTGAAATTTGAACTTTAACAGAAAAAATGTTTATGTGAATAAAGTATACCTACAAAAGTATACATGTATTTTTTAAATTTAAATTTCAATCATTCATCTTCAAAGATAAGCGGTTAAGATTCATATAATTTGTTAGCACCTGAGTATGATATCATATACAAGTTTCTTCACATATATATACATATACATATAGAGAGAGAGGGAGGGAGAAATTAGTCCATACGTACATCCGTCCATGCTTAAACATTATGAAAGATCTCAATTGTTCAATCGATGAGATACTCAAATTTCAAAAAAAAAATTACCTTGATACTTTTTGCAGGTACATTTGTATGTTGTGGTTGTATTGATCTTAAAGATTGAACATTTAACATCTTTAAGACGATTAGAGCATGAATGAAAGTTTTGCCTGGATTGTGCTCTCTATGTATATATATGTATATATGCATAGAGAAATTAGTCTATGCAAAAACCTATTCATGCTTGAAATTACTTAAAGATCTTCATTGTTTGATCACAATAATCAACAATAGAGATTCGAATTTTAAAAGTTAAACTTATTGATATACTTTTTGTACTTATAATTAAATATCGATATGCATAAAATATATTCAAAATTTAAATCTCTGTAGTTGATTATCGCGATCATATGATAGAGAACAGTGTGTGCATGGACTATTCTCTCTATACATACATATATATATATATGATTGGATTAGATATTACACATGTCATTCGGATTGTGGCCCACATTTTAGGCCAATAATGGCATCCTTAGAGGTAGGTACTATGTTTTAGACATGTGGGGTTTGGAAATGTCCTGACGGTTTAAATCCAAGCAAACTGAGTCAGAAACCAAGACAAAGTGGACTAGATCGAAAACGTGGCAAGAACTTGGTGGTGGAACTGAGGTTAGTTGCGGTTCCTCCTTCCACGAGACAGGAATGATACCGAAACCAGAATAGGTGGTTCAAACTGATTCACACATGATGTCTCTTTTTTGTTTTTCATGATTTTCAGATGCAAACTGCTGGTTCCAATCCGAAAGGCAAACAATAAAAAGAACCGGCCATATCGAGTTCATTTCCAGTTCATGATTCTGAGCAAATCAGAACTGGACATGTCTACTTCGATTCATCTTTCTTTTTCTCGGGAAGGCAAACAATAAAAAAACTGTTTTGAAAGACAAGTGAGCTTAGACAGACCCTTATCAGATGCATTACTAGCAGAATTTTATGTACAGAGCGGTCTACGAAAAGAGACGACCTGCTGCACAGGCTTGGGAGTCAACCCACAGGTTAAAGATAATAATTTCAATCATGGTGCCCGCATCATCGGGCTCCAGCCTCCCAATTTTACCAAGCAAGAAAGAATGAGTTGCTAACAATGCTCGACCTAGGCTTGTGGCAAACTCATCCAGGTTCAGCCCAGAAACTGATGAACCAAGCAAGCTGTGTTCAGGTTATCCGTGTTGTATCATGTACATGGTATCCGAGTTAGATAAATGTGTGTACAAAGACCTCTTTTGCTTTTCCCTTTTCCCTGTTGATGGAAATAAGAAATCAATATGAATCAGGTTCAGACCTGAATCGAGCTGAATCAGGATCCAATCCAAAAAGCTAAGGGCAAGAGCATTAGCTCAACTATCGGGCGCTCTAACGCCGTTGCTGCCGGTGGATAGTTCGACTCCCTGAGGGTCCATGTGTGGCAGGTTTCAGCCTCCTCTTGTAACAAAAGAAAAAATTAATTGAATTACAGTTTCACAAACAGATCAAAAGCCTAGTCTATTTACTGCAGCAATGCTCATCCAGAGCCACATTGTTAACATCATGAGAACACCCGGTGGGAGTCGCAAGAATTGCATCTTCAAAAAGTTATGTACAGTATAGTTCTTTGTCCTCTTGTAAAAAAACACAAATTTGAATTAACAGCTTCACAAACAAATACAACAGATAGTTTATTTACAGCAGCAATGCTCATCCAGAGCCACAATGTTGACATCATGAGAGCACCATAAAGAGAACGATGAGAGTCATAAGAATTATATCCTCAAAGCGTTATGTACAGTATACTTCTCATACCGTAAAACCCATGATAGTTCTTTAATAGCTATATTGCTTTTCCACAAGAAGGGAAGGAACCGATGAGAACACTTGGAAAGTTGAACTGAAGCATCATCAATCACTTCCAAAATCTTCACAGCTCCACCCATTTGATATGGCATCCAGTCTCTGTTCATCTTTTGTATGCACCAAATAATAAGACGGAAATATATTCATCCAGTCATGTGCTAAGTAACCATTTGAAACTCAGTTTTCTTGATATTCATTGACCAAACTCCGCAAGTTTGGCTGTCAAATCAGAATGACTGAAATTCCGACAGGACTGACCAATAAAATCGCCATAATCCGACTGAAGCAGGGGTATCGATGTGCCCAGCAAGAAGGCGTAGTTCCCAGTTCGTACACACGTTTGGATTCAAGGAAGTCATGCCATTTGGAAGATATTCAAGAGGGACCGTTCTATTATGAATCAGGTCAGCAGCAGCACCATAAGAACCTGATGATTGTTGTTGCACTGAAGAGATATTAATGTTAAGAATAAGCAACAAAGAAGAATATAATTACAAAATTACATAAGAAGAAGATGAAATAATCATAAAATGAGAAAATTCACAGGGAACAGGCTCTGCTAGAACATCCCATCGATTTCTAAAAGTTATCATTGCATGGCCCAAATTCACAGGTTTTGGAAAAGAATATTTAGCAAATAGATATAAGGGGTCCAGAGGAATACTCGACCGCTCAACCATCAATTTTCACCAGAAATTAGTATACATATTTATATGTGTACGAGCGTCTGTGTGTGTGTACACATATATGTGTGGGTGTCTGTGTGGGAATGTGCGTGCATTACGCATGTGTATGCTCATGCATATGAGATATATTACAAATGCACAATACGTAATTTGCACACAAGCCAATGTCACAACTCTATATATAGTTTATAGAAAGTGGCACGAGATGCACCAGAAGTTGGGACAGGAGCTGCTTCACGTGAGTACATATTCCACATGAGATCAACCTGCTTCTTAAGCAAATTATTGAAAACATCGATATGGTGTTTAACAATAAGTCGTGCGTGTTTTGCTCCTCAAGTCTTTGCCAGACTGAAACAGTCAAAACGAAAAGATTCCCCACGGTTAAAAATGTTCTGATTAAGAACAAAATAAAGAGAGAGAGAGGACGTTCTCAAGAAGCACAAAATCAAAGACAACCATGGATGATCTCATGAAGCACAAACTGAAGAGACAACCGCATTGACAAAACGTTACCAAAAACAACCAAGGAGAATTCTATACGTTGTTGTATGTTACTGATATGAAACCGCTTTTATCCAGTCTTACGTTCAACTTTCTGTGTACTTAGGCCAGAGTTATGAAAATCGGCAGTTCAACTGCCAAGATTGTCTTGAGAAAAGAAATTACGAGCAAGCTTCAAGACCTCTTATGTTCTCCGATGTATTAGATTCAAAATAGAAGTCAAAAGTATTGGAAAGAAGACATAACTTGAAGGGATCAAAGATGATTGACCACTTGCAGTTATGCCCAGTCCCGTGTCCAACTCAGTTGAGCAACTCGAAATCCTAATTTAACAAGAGATGTCTTCATGAAACAAAAGAAGAACAATGGCGAAGGAGAGTAATGAGCCTGAAGCACATGCCACAAATTAAAAAAAGAAGCAAGATGCATCCATGAGATCAATAATGAAGTCAAAACAGCTCTTATAAAAGAGCCTCAAAAAGGAGCTGCTGGCTAGCTGGCCGGTCATTGCAACGGTACAGGTTAAACCTTTTCTTTTTGGTATGATAAATATTACAAAGAACACTTCATCTTCAACTATTACGAATAATGGCCAAATTTATACAGCAAATATCAGTTGATAACATAGACTAACAAATATGAAGCCAAATATGTGACAGGATATTTGAAATTTCCACAATAATCAAGATACCGTTACAGGCAATACAATTTTGCAAAAGTTCAATGGAAGTAATTTTAATACTTTGAAACACCGTTGAAAATGATGGCCAATTCAATATATATGTCCACATATATAATCACAACCGCAACTCGAGATGGTAGAGTACACGAATAACCGTCCAAAATGTACTAGTGCCATGCACTAACTATCAGCGATAACCCTAGCAATATTTTGTTACATGAGAAGCCCTAGAAGAGCCATACGGAGTACATTATGATAAATCTGTCGCATGAACCACAAGAATCCATCAAAAAGGTGGCCTAACAAGAGTTACAGTAAGAGATATAAGAATGGCCACAAAGCTATCAAATTACAATGGTTCCAATAAGCTGACTTCCTTATCTACATTACCACATCTTTTCCCACACTAAGTGGGGTCGCCTAGAGGGTGCAACATCCTAGTACTACTCCGACCAAAGCATGCTCAACTTCGGAGTTCATATGGGATCGTGTATGATTATGCATAAGACTCAACAAAGTTTTCCGCGGGTTGTCGACTGCCTAATGCAACACTAATAAGCTACCTTCCTCATGAAAATCCAAAATTGAGCTTGTCAAGCTTTTTAATGTATACATTAGTGTTGCTTACTGAAGATAGGCATGTGATATTTTGATTTTATTTTATAACGCGATGTCCAGATGAGTTTATAATGTGCTCAAAGTGAAAAATAAAGAGAAGTTAATTAGAAATTATGAGAAGCCAACAAAAAAAGAAGTGTTGAGAGGATTGGCTGGATGCACTCAAAGTCTATAATTATCTATGACCAGCTGTTATGTTTCTTTGTGTGTAAAGATTCCGAGTTTGTCAATTCATTAATGGTTTATTTGTAATATGTCTTGTGCTAGATGTATTTAAGCCTCTTAGGTCCTTCACCCTAGAAAAGGAAAATGATTAATAAAAAGAGAGTGAGAGAGGGGCTACCGATACAATACAAGAGGTTGATCAACAACCTATGATTCTACTCCTCATTGTTGCATGTAATCAAGTGTAATTGTTATGAAATTAACATGATATCAAAGCATAAATGGCATAAAATCAAGGTGTGTGACAGTATGAAGTAGATCACAATAGTGCACAACCAATTGGTGTTGAGGTAAACCAACGATCAAGTCAATTGTTGAGGAGCAAAGTTGCCCTCAGAGGCCATAGGGACACCGTATTGGGTTGTGATTAAGGGGGAGATGGAAGAAAAATATAAGGAAATATATGTTTATTACTAGATGCAAGGTAGTGAAATGAAGGATGAATCCTTTTAGATAACCAATATCAAACTAGATGGTCAGAATTACATAGAATGGGCCAGATAAGTTGAGTTAATAGAATGATCAAAAGAAAAATTAGGTTTTTTTGATAGGTAATCAAGAAACACTCTCCAAAGATGACCTTGCTTACGAAAAATGGGCAAAAGATGATGCCCTAGTCATCTCTTAGTTAACTCAATCAATGATTCCCTCCATTGGAAAATCGTTTATGTTAATGGATAATGCTACTAAAATTTTAAAGGTGGTAGCATAAGCATATTATAGAAAAAAGAATATAGCAAAAAAATATGAAATAATAGAAAAAATCAAAAACTATAAATACAGAGACAAAACTATCAGAGAATATTATGGATAGGTAAAGTGTCTATAGAACGAGTAACAACATCTATTTGAAAATAAGTGTATCACCTGTATCAAGGATAGAAATGTAGAAGCAAAAATGAAGAAAGTGTTTGGTTTCTTATGGGTGTATTATAAGAATATGATAATGTAAAAAATAATATACTGGGTAGAAAGAAACTATCATCAATGTGTACTATATATTCACTATTAATCATAGAAGAACACAGGAAGAATCTTGAAAAAAACTAATCAGAGGCCAATGACAAAACAACATTTATCGGCGGAGGATCTCCATAAGGTGGAAGAGGTAAGAGATATCCTACCACAAGAGAAAGAGGACAAAGTGTTTTCTAAGGAGACAAAAAAGACAAGCTAAAATGCACTCATTGTGGGAAGAATATGCATACAATAGAACAATGTTAGGATCTCGTCGATAAACCTTCTCAGTTTAAAAATAAAGCTTGTATTGTTGGTGCTTTAGAAAAGAAGAATGAAAAATGAAAAATTTTAGAAGGAATAGAGAGAGTTGACTCAACAACACGGCAAGCACATCTATGGACCATCAAACATCAATTGTTGTTACAATGCCAAGAGAAAAGACCTCCAACTATGAATTTTGTAACATATGTTCTTCTGGGTTTCATGTTTGGATAATTAATTCAGGAGCTTCAAATCATGTAGTCATGGTATATATGAATATGAAAAACTATATACTAATGAGCAGGTTCGACTAGCAGATGATTCTTATATTCTAATAATTGGGAAAGGGAAGTTGAAATTAATGTTTGAAAATGTTATACTTTTTTTGCATGTGCCTAATATTCCATCTGTTAATTCTTTGGTGAGAAACTCAAGATACTCAGTAACCTTTATGCCCTCCAGTTGTGTGTTTCAAGACCTACAAGCGGAGAAATCTTTAGACGTGAGAGTCTCAAGAAGGGGCTATACATTCTAGAGGAAACATTTCATCCTATGCAAGCACATGGTGTTATGCCCGATAGAAGACTCGAAGATCTATGTATGTGACATGGTAAATTAAGGCATTTACCTTTATCTAAGTTGACAGCTGTCCTACCTAATATCTATAGGAATCTGGAAAAAGTTAGTCTTGAATGTGATGTTTGTCAACATGCTAAACATGTTAGAAGCTCCTTTTATAAAAGTGACTCTAAAGCAATGGAACCGTTTGAAATAGTTCACTCTCATGTATGGGATCCATATTATGGTCATCACTACTTTGTCATTTTTATTGATGATTATTCAAGATTTACACCAATTTATTTGATGAAGTTAAAGAATGAGGTAAAATCTTTATTTCCTTCATTTCATAAGTTAGTTAAAAATCAATTTCAAACTTAAGTAAAGATTCTCAGTTAATAATGGGGATGAATTTAAGCATGTGTGTAAATCATTTTTTTCTACTGTCAGCAAAATGGGACAAGGGGCAGCACCAGCAATTTTACCTGCTAGGAAGCGGGAAGCTAGTACACTTATCGAATAAGTTGTCCTACAATGAGTGAAAGACTAGGCTGATGATAATGGTGATCATTTTTTTCTTTTTGTTTGTTTGTTCTTTTTAAATCTCAATATTGCAGAATATTTCTTTTCTTTTTTCTTTTTATTGATAACGTAATGTCTGGTACAACATTTGTTGTGTACTGACACCTAGCCTGGTAAATGTGAATCTCTCAGAAGATGCACTACAACAATCTTCCTCCTGCAAGAAAGATCTCACCTTCAAGATCCTCGCAAGGGAGCTTCTCAACGGTCAACACTCTGTCGACCGATGCTCGTTCTCTCTCTCAAGCACCATGCCTTCGCACTTCATGTTATCCTCCATGCACCCACACACACTAGCACATCCTTGCACCCTACATGCCATCCATTTGATGCTCGAGCTGCCATCCACTAGGCCAGCCCTATCATTGGGCACCTCTTAGCCACTACAACCACTGAAACCCACCAGCACCACTTTGCTCCATGGTTGGTTAAATGGTTGCAGCTCCATGTAAACTTGGGAAGGCTCTCGTGCTTGCACATCTATCTGTTGGTGTGCTCCGCACCCATTCTCTGGTGTGGTCATCTCCCACACTACAATTGCCTCTCGATTGCAATTCACCCAGCTGAGTCTGACACCCCACCCATCCACCGCACCAACATTGCCTTTGTCTCTCCCGAACGGACGAGACACCCTCCTATAACAAAAGTTGCCTACACACGACCTCGGAGTCTGTGACAGGCAACAATTCTGCGGTACTAGCACCCGCGCGCATCCTTCCACAACCTTCATCGGGCGGCTTCAGAGAGCACGCGCACCGGGTGATGTTCATGCGGAGGCGCACGTACCATAAACATCCTTTGCTCCTTGGTTCGGTTGGTGTCATGTATGGGTGCTTGAGTCATGAGTTGTATGGCGTGTCCTATACATAGTTGAGCACGATGTTAGTAGTGCTCGGGTCATGTAATGTCTAGAGTGTCTAGGTGAGACGGGTCACAAGACTAGACACGGTTAGCCTAACTAAGTAAGGTTAGTGCTTAACCTAAGGTAGTAACGAAGTGGAAATATTCCTTGGAATATCCCTTGGCTAAGATCTCAGGTGGGCTGTGATGAGGTATGAAGTGAGGTTGTGAGTGAAACGGGTTCTAGTGTTAGGAAGTGGTGAGTGACTTGAGTGAGCAGGGGCTTACCCGAGTGAGTGGGAGTCTCTTGAGAGGAGAGAGATCTCATCAGCTTGGTTCACGGTGAACCAAGGCTGAACCAGTTCCTGTACAGATCCGTTAGCCTCCTTTGTCAAAGGAAGTTTGTTGTGTCTTGTGTCGTCGTAATCTGGGTACTAAGTGAATAAAGTGTTTTGAATCATACGAATGGAGTAAGAACGTCCTGTCTTCACACTGAACGTGAGCTTCCACAGTCGTTCCATCTCTCAAGTGAGGTAGAATGTCGTGCAGAGTGAAGAACTTCCGCACAGTAAAGTGAAGAACAACAACTGAACAGGTGAAACTCGCACGAACAGAAGCAATTCTATGCACACACGTGAGCTGAAAGCAACGAGAGTCGTTGCTTTGCTATTACACAGTAAGTTTTCGAATCTAGCAAAAATTTCTATGACAAAATGGTATCAGAGCTTCGATTCATGATTTAGAACCTTTATTGATCAGATTTACAACAGAAAAACACATCGGAATCAAAACAGAGCGCGCAGAAAAATTTTACCGGAAAATTTTCTCTATACGGCCAAGAGTGAGTGCCAATCTGTTTTCTTCTTGGTTGATAATTGAATTTTCAGTTGAAACTATTCAATCATAACCAGATCTACCTAGGGTAGGTAGATCAAGGTCAGAACTGGTCGAAAAACAACAGATCATGGATGTTTTGGAGTGAAAGACGCTAGAAAAATAGTTTCAGGCGAGAACTGTTTCTCGCGACCTATAATTCAGACATTAGCGACTAAATTTGAGTGGATCAACGTTTGATTGTTGATCAACACTTGAACAGAGGTGTTTAAGTGTGAATTGTCCATGAGAGTGATAGATCGGAATAGGATCTATCGCTGGAAAATTCAAATATGTGGACGGATCTGAACAGATTTTCAGAAGAGAAGTGCATACTGAATTTCGGTTGAATCTGAGGTGTTTAATGCTTGATCTGGCTAAAAATCGTATTTGAGAGCAAGGATTGAGTTAGGTCAGGTTCAGATCGAAGAGAATTGTGACCAGAGAGAAGAATTTTTGGGAATTTCTTGTCAGGAAAACCGTTGCAGACGTTAAACGCAGAACAGTATAGAAAACCAAATCTGGTTTTTTGCGGTTTTGAGAAGTTGATTTGAGTGGGCTTCCCTTGGCATAATTTCACGAAATTTCGGACACATGTTCTCTTTATTTCAGTTAGTAGTTTTCAGTTTTGTTTCTGTACATATTGTGTCTCGGTTGCTTCAGAACGAGCTTGTAACAGGGTGTAAAATCCATCGGTGCATTTTACTGTTTTTCTGCACAAGTTCAGTTCGGGAGTTGTAAGTCGGCCAGTGAGTTTGTAAATTGTTGTCCGAGTATACCGTCTGTAATAATACAGGTACTCGATGGGAAAGAGTAGGATTGGCTCTATGGAAGACGAAGCCACGACCAGTAGAACGGGCATAGAAGCGTTCATGACCCAGGTGTTGCAGGAAATGGCTTCACGTTGGCTGCAGTTCCAGACGCAAAGTGAAAACTTTGCACAACGGCTAGAAGAAATGGATGCAAGGATGCATCGTGTTGAGGTCGTGGAGACAGAGGTCCGTAGTCCTCAGGAAAGTCATGCTCAGCCATCATCCACTTCCAATGAATCAGTTCATACACCTATGAACACGTACAAGGTAAAATTTCCTGAACCTAAGCAGTTTGAGGGTGGACTAGACCGAAAAATCATCGAGAACTTCGTGTGGGATTTGGAACATTATTTGGAGGCATCGCATGTGCCCGATGAGAAAAAGGTAACAGTAGCTACCTTGTTCCTCTTGAATGATGCCAAGTTATGGTGGCGTACGCGAGTGAAGACGTCACTAGACAGAGGTAAGAGGTTACCTACTACTTGGACGGATTTCAAAAACGAAATGTTTTAGCAATTTACTCTGACGAATACATTCTGACGTACCCGAGAGCGGTTGAAGCAACCTAAGCAAACTGGGAGTCTTCACGAATATGTGAAGGAGTTCAGCTCATTATTGCTCGAGATTGAGTGTATGACTAAGCAAGATAAGCTTTTCCACTTTAAGGACGGGTTGCAACCATGGGCACAAGTGGAGTTGCGTCGGCGAAATCCGCAGGATGTCATGGAGGCCATGACCATGGTTGAGCCCTTTGTTGAGTTAAGGACACCCAGGGATGAGAGGAGTCCTAGGGAAACACCGTCGAAGGGAGGTGGGAAAAACAAGAAGAACAGAAAAATACCCGAGAGGAGGGAAGAGGTATCCTCTTCTAAGGGCAAGTCCAGAGACAAGGGAGTGGGGTCGGCTACATTTGCACCGGGCCGCATCTCATGCGAGATTGCCCCAAGAAGGCTAAGCTAGCCGCTTTGGAGATTAAGGAGCAAATCAAGGTCAAGGACGTGACCGGGGCAACGGGGGATGAGTTGATCCAGATGGCACAGTTTCAGCTCCTTAACACTGTGAGTTGCGAGGGACCAACACGAACTCTAAACTTTATGAAAGTTCACTTGGTTCAACACACTATCCGGGCCTTGGTAGATTCGGGGGTGAGCCATTCGCTGATTTCGCTGCAGATTGCCAAGACGATAGGTTTGAAGGTGATGCTGTCTACGACACAACTGAAGCTTGTGAATGTCATTGTGACTTCGAACTAGGGAATGGCACTGGGGTGCAGGTTAAGAGTTGGGCCATGGAAGGGAGTGATGAACTTAGCAGTAGCAGCCATCGACGAGTATCCAATGATATTGGGGTGTGATTTCTTGAGAACTGCAGAGGCGATGGTGGCTCCTCACCTTTGGGGTTTGGTCATCGTGCACAAAGGGCAAAATGGGTTTGTATCATGTGTGGATCCGGAGAAGGCACTAGCGAGGTCGGCAAGAAGGCTGAGAATCGTTAGTGGTGGGGGCTCATTCCGTAAGGGCAGGGTCGGGTGCCAGCTCAGGTCGGCACAGGGGCAGGCGCGCCAGGAAAACCCCCTCGGGTGGGAAGGTTTTTCACAAGTGTCAGACCATAGCGGTGGGGCGCCAGTGCTATTGTCAGCGCACCGAGGCAGAGGACTAGAGCCAGGGTTAGGTCGCGATAGGCGGCAGACCAGTGCTAGGGCACAGGGAACCCGCGCCAAGGCGGGGTATTGCCACCGAGAGGTCGGTGGTCAGCACCAACAACACCAGAGAGGTTTTCTTGAGTGGAGATGATCTAGGAAGGTAGGGGACAAGCCGAAAGCAGGTAGGAGTGGAAGCGTAGTGGACCGAGGTAGTGAGTCGTACGTAGCTGGGGGAGGGGCGAAGGCGTGGCACACACTCACCCGACCTCAAGGGCGAGGTCATGCTTGGCCGGGGGAGAGTTGTGACAGGCAACAATTATGCGACGCTAGCGCCCACGCGCATCCTTCCATAACATTCATCGGGCAGCTTCAGAGAGCACGCGCACCGGGCGACATCCGTGCGGAGGCGCATGCACCATAAATATCCTTTGTTCCTTGGTTCAGTTGGCATCATGTATGGGTGCGTGAGTCATGAGTTGTATGGCGTGTCCTGTACATAGTTGTGCACGATGTTAGTAGTGCTCGGGTCATGTAATGTTTAGAGTGTCTAGGAGAGTCGGGTCACAAGACTAGACATGGTTAGCCTAACTAAGTAAGGTTAGTGCTTAACCTAAGGTAGTAACCAATGGGGAATATTCCTTGGAATATCCCTTGGCTACATGTGGGTTAGTCCAGTTGGCCAAGTCTATAAATAGATCTTGGGTGGGCTGTGATGAGGTATGAAGTGAGGTTGTGAGTGAAATGGGTTCTAGTATTAGGAAGTGGTGAGTGACTTGAGTGAGCAGGGGGGCTTACCCGAGTGAGTAAGAGTCTCTTGAGAGGAGAGAGATCTCATCAGCTTGGTTCATGGTGAACCAAGGCTAAACGAGTTCCTGTACAGATCTGTTAGCCTCCTTTGTCAGCAGAAGTTCGTTGTGTCTTGTGTCGTTGTAATCCGGTTGCTTGAAGTGAATAAAGTGTTTTGAATCATACGAATGGAGTAAGAAGGTCCTATCTTCACACTGAATGTGAGCTTCCATAGCCGTTCCATCTCTCGAGCGAGGTAGAATGTCATGAAGAGTGAAGAACTTCCGCATAGTAAAGTGAAGAACAACAATTGAACGGGCGAAACTCGCATGAACAGAACCAGTTCTGCACACAGGCGTGAGCTGAAAGCAGCGAGAGTCGTTGCTTTGCTATCACAGAGTAAGTTTTCAAATCTAGCAAAAATTTCTGTGACAGAGTCTTTGGTTGCCTCTACTTGGCACCTACTCTAGCCGCTCATCAGTGTCAAAGAAGAGGGCACATGTTCTATTAGTGGTGCCCTTCTCCGAGTCATACTATGGTACAAAACTGGCATGTCTCTCATCCATTAACAAGAGCCTACTAAGATGTGGCACCACCAAGATCTTCGCCATAAGTAAGAAATTGTATCCCAAGATGAGAGAATACTTCTTCCAATCCGTTATAAATAAATCTACCATACCCAACCAGCACCCCACCCATATACTACATGCTTTTACCATGCCTACCACATGACAAGACTCATCATTTACCAACCTTATTTGCTAGTCCATTGAAGAAATCTTCAACCCCATCGTATGGGCCACTAATGTCAAGATAAATAAATAGAGAAGCACCTAAATGGGGAAGACCCTCACCTTATACCATCCCATTAGGCTTCCTTGGGTCGGATTTCATCTTTGACCACCAAAGCAGCTATCTCGGCCCACTTTCGGCAATCTCACATCACTTGTAGACAACTGCAAATGTAAAAATGATTTGGTCCTTTGTTATCCCTTGTAGGCGATGACTTACAACACCGAAAAAGAACCACACCCTTGCGGCTCTCAACAACATCCACTAGCCATGACCAATCACCAAGGCCTCTTGAGACATTGACTTATCAATCACCCATAGACATTTTGGATCATTCACCACGGCCACCTCCCTTACCACTGTAAGTCTCCTCCGATTTGTTTGAGTTGCTGAAGTCCACAAAGATTTATACAATGGTCTTAGCCTCCATAACATCAGCTGAATTTTATGCCTCAATTCAACCTTTGCCGTGACTAAAGTCACGCATAAAACAGAAACTTCTTGTCACCCTCGGACCTATTATAGAGGTCAAGAAGAATAGCTTTGAATTTCCTTACATATTCATGCACACCACCAATTTGTTTCAGCTGACATAGGTGCTCCTAGCTCAACTATATAAACATAAAAAATATTAACATATATCAATATATATATAAGAGGCAAAAGTGTGGTGGTGAGGAGGTGCCAAGGAGTGCCTCTTATAACCACTGTTAATGTCAAAGAGGGGTAGAGAGCATGGAGATTGTTGATGGAGGTGCATGAGCAAAAGTGTAGTAGGCACATGAAATTAAGTGTTACTTTATGTGAGTCCAGTGACTCAAGTAGTTAGTTCAATTCTCCATGTGTGCACCTTAGGCTTTTGCCTATCTTTGATGAGTAAGCCCTTGCATGCACACATGTAAGCGTGCATGTGTGTGTGAATCATTTCTTTCTATCGTCAACAAATTGGGAAGCTAGTTTGCTTATTGGATAAGTTGAGTCCTACATTGAGTGAAAGATTGAGAAGAAGGGATTCTGATGATAATGGTGATGGATACCTAGCCATCATTCTAAAACGTATGTTATGATTTTTTAATCAAAAACTAAAGTCTACCAAAGACCGACGTGGTCACGATTTCGGTTTTGAAATTGTCAGATTGGTTTGTGTTTCGATTTGACTCTTAAATAGTTTGAAAATGAAGAAACACTAAAAAAATTTAAATCTTAAAAATATATTTATCTATATATATATATATATATATATATATATATATATATATATATATATAACAAGTAGTTTCGGTTTTGTCAAGAACCTAAGGGGTACTTTTGAAAAGTTTTTCCAAGAATATATTATGTTCTCAATGGCAATAAAAGGGCTTCCGTTATAGAATGGTATGGATTTTGGCACAATCGGAAGGTTCAAGGTAGAAGCAACCATAATTATCCTTCTATAACCTTCAAATGGTAAATCAGCACCCTAAACTTTTTCTCATTGAGCAAAATGGTGCATGCTTTCTAACTAACTAAATGTTCACAAAAGCTTAGAGGATATATAGTTTGGAGAACAAGTTACTTACATATATTTGTGTGTATACAACCACTCATATATGGTAGCCTATTTATAAAAGTGCTAACAATTCGATCAAATAGATGAATGATTGAGAATTAAAAGTAAAAAGTTAACAAAATCTCAACCATCCATTTATTTATTTTTTATTTTGCTTTAAATCATCCACTTTAGTTGGATGGTATGGATATAAAGATGCTAACATATATATATATATATATATATATATATATATATATATATATATATATGTGTGTGTGTGTGTGTGTGTGTGTGTGTGTGTGTGTGTGTGTGTGTATGTGTTGGAGGGTGGGAAGTGTCACCTCCCCTCCACCAGACCAAGAGAAATTGGTCCTTCAAATCATCCATTGATGGCAGCATTCACACCCAAATGCTCATCATGTTCCTCCTACCTTCGATAATTACTTGAACTACCATCGGTCCAGTCATCCCTCATATTCCTCACGTGACTAGCATGCCCTTTTGTGATATGAGGATCCCTTAAGGATCAACCTCTCTAATCCAGAGATGATCTCTTAAGCGTGAACATACACATGCAATGGAGAGGAAAGAGGAAAAAGAAGATGATCTATGCAATTTTTATTCAAGGGATTGTTTCAATTATAAGATCTTCAAAGAAGTTTATATGCTCAATCATGATCCTAAAACAAACTAAACAAAACAAGAAGGTCTAAACCTCCTTCAGCTTACCATCGATCATGCCGGCCCTACCATTGAGTACCTCTCGGCCAATAGAATCATTGAGACCTATTAGCACCATTGGTTGGCTTGTACCTTTGCTCCATGGTTGGTTGAATGGTTGCAGCTCCACATGCACCTGTGAAGGCTCTCATGCTTACACATATCTCTGTTGGTGTGCGTTGCACCTATCCCATGGTGTGATCACCTCCCACACCACAAACTCCTCTCGACCACAATTCACAGTTGCTATACTCCCTAGCTGAGTTTGGCACCCTAGTTGACTGTTGTACCAATACTACCTTTGTTTTTCCCAAATGTACAAGAGTCCCTCCCATACCAAAAGTCTCCTACATGCGGCCTCGAAGACTTTGGTTGCCTCTATCGGCACCCACTTTAGTTGTTCACCAGTGTTGAAGAAGAGAGCACATGTGCTAGTAGTGGTGGCTTTCTATGAGTCACATTATGGTATGAAATTGGCATATCTCTCATCCATACACAAGAGTCTACCTAGGATGGGGTACCATCAAGGTCTTCACCATAAGTAGGAAATTGTATTCCAAGATGAGGGAATACTCCTTCCAATCTACTATAAATAAATCTAGCATGCTCAACCAGCACCCCAACCAAATACGACATGTTTTTACCATGCCTACCACATGGTAAGACTCACCTGTCAAAAAAATCTTCAATCCCATTGTCTGAGCCACTAAAGTCGAGATAAATGAATAGGAAAGCACCTAAATCGGCCAAGGCCCTCACCTTATGTCGTCTCATATGGGCTTCAACAAAGACAAGATTGCTTCTTGGATCTGAATTCACCTGATTTGCATTTAGAAGTTTAAAAAGTGACTCTTGAATTTCTTTAGTCACCATTAATACCTTTGGCTACCTTGGGTTGGGTGTCATCTTCAGTCACAAAATCAACTATCTTGGCCCGCTTTGGGCAATCTCTCGTCACGTGCAAACTATTGCAAATGTAAAAAGGGTTTGGTCCCTTGTTATCTCTCATAGGCAATGACTTGAAGCACCGAAAAAGAACCACACCCTTGCGGCTCTTGGCAGCATCTACTTGCCATGACCGATCACCAAGGGCTCTTGAGTCATTGAATTGTCCACCACCCATAGACATTTTTTACCATTCACCTCGGCCATCTCTCTTACCACTACAAGTTTGCTATGTTTTCTCTGAGTGGTAGAAGTTTACAAAAATCTCTATAATAACCATAGCCTCCATAACATCAGCAGAATTTAATTGCATCAATTCAACCTTTATCCATGCTGAAGTCCTAGATAAAAGTGAAACTTCTTGTCAGACACGTTCTAGATGTCAAGGATAGTACTGAATTGTCTTACATATTCTTACACACCACTTATTTGTTTTAGCCAACATAGGCGCTCCCAACTCTCCTACTTAAATCAGTTAGAGAGAATTGCCAATGGAGCTAGGGTTTCAATTGTGTCAAAGAAGAGATGCAAGGTGTACCATACTCTATCGCCAATGATTCTTGGGTCCACCAAAGTTTAGCATCTCCACAAAGGAAGATGTTTGAACCTGAATTAATTGTGGAATAAGACATGCACCATTTTCCACTAGAGTTCTTTAATGGATTTGAAGAAAGTATAATCATTACCAATAGTAGCAATTTCTATGAGCAAATCAACAATGAAGTAGCAATGAATTGGAACTTAGTGTGGTTCAATCTCATTGGTTCTAGAGAAAGCTAGGTGGGAGATTTACTTTACCAATCTTCAACCATGAACCAACTGCCTTCTACTGCCTGATGTTGTTGTCCTAGGCTTCTACACTGGTCGTTGAACAACTTAGAACCATCAACAACAATGGCTACCACCGGTAGGATACAATATGTCGAAATTAGTGCAAAACGAATTTAATAGGCATCAATTGAATCACAAACTGAAGTAGTTGGATCTTAAGTACTTCTCAAACATTTTCGCCACCAAAACTACCTTGGGTCACCAAATAAGGCTTAACAGCTTTTATACCAAATTATCATCACCTCTCCACTGAACCAAAAGAAACTAGTCCATTTAAGGTACTCAATGATGGTAGCATTCACACCTAATTGCTCAGCTTGAACCATTAATTGTCTAGCCACTCCTCTTTGTCTTCCCTACACAACTAGGATACTCTTGCATAAGATAGGGATCCTCAGAGGATCGACCTACCTGTTTCTAATCAATGATGATCTCTCAAGTACGAGCTCATACAAGAGAGGGAAGAAGAAGAAGATGCTATTTCTTTACTCAAAGATATAACTTTTATTCAAGGGGTTACACCCCCATTAGAAGACTGAAAAAGAGGTTTATATACTCAATTCCTACTAATGCAAACATATCGTAATGAATTGTTTCTAATTCAAGCCAAAAAGAAATCTAAAACTACATAAACAAACCAACTCAACAAGGCCAGATCTTAATCATTTGTTTCCTACCTATACTCAACTAAGCATACCTTAAGTGTGGGGCTCATAGGACCGCTTACTACATGACTGAAACCAAATGACAAGATCCTAAAACAAACTGAACAAATAAGAAGGCATAAACCTCCTTGAACCAAGTCAAGCAATGCACCACAAACTTAGCCCCGGGGCATCCATCTCTTGTGCCAAACATAGTGTAGGAATGTAGATCTCCTCAAAGGCATGAGGAGGTGCCAAAGAGTGCCTCTTATGGCCATTGTGGGTGTCAAAGAGGATGGAGATGTATGGAGGTTTGTGACGAAGGTATGAGAGTAAAAGATAGTAAGTACAATGATTCCATATGGAAGTGTATGAAGTGTTAGTTTATCTACCAAAATTTGTTATTCATACACCCCCTTTTTACTAAACATACACCTTTTTTTCAAAAAAAATTAAAAATGCTTGCAAACACTTTCTCTCTCTTTCTATGCCCCATTTACCATAACCATCACTTCTACACCACCATTGCCGGCATTTTCCTTCTATCTTTGCTTCTATCTTTACTTTTACAACTTTTCTACTCATACTAACCTTTAATCTATTTGTTTTCTTAGTTTTATCACTTTCAATCGATTTTTAGTCATATTTAATCTCCACATAACACTCTATGGATATTATTCCAAGCATGCAATCGATCTAAAAGAATCATAGTCGATCAAAAAATCAAGTTTTGAAGATATCTTCGGCAAATGATTCAGGCGAGGTAATCGGTCATTATCGAGAAAGAGATGTGCAACAGATACATTCTTGTAAAAATATTGATGCACCCTTGAGCATCGTTCTTTTAAATAATGTCATAGCCCAGACATAGCACTCTTTTAAGATATATGCACCTTATGAGCAACCCTCTTCTAAGAGAATCATCGTCGATGAACGTCACTTTCAACGAGCATGATACACTCGATGTGCATCACCCTATATTTTTATTATATTAATATTGTTATTATTTAATTTTATTGTTACTATAAGATGTCAAAGAAATCTAGTGAAAGAATTCATCACAGTGTAGTAGATTATAGATATACTACACAACAATATTGAGATTGATGATAATGAACCAAATGACCTGTTTGGTTATTGATTAGTTGATGATATATGTGACGATGCATTTATTTACTATAAGGGTGATGGCTACTTGATTATTCCCTTGTATTTACAATAACTTATAGCTTTAAACTTTGTTGCGCCTTTGTTGTCTTTTCTTTATTTTGTTTATTGGGTCATATGGTGCGAGTTAAATAGATGTAAAAGATCACTCTCAACCTTTGCATCTGGGAGGGCTCAACTCATGTTTTCTATTGAAAATTGTCTTAACTATTGATCCACTGTATTTAGAAATCCATTAAGGCTAATCTGACCTCTTGGTACAGTGTCGATCATGTTGCTAATCTCATAGATTAGTTCGATGGTTAGAACGTATTAGATTTAGTATCAGAGCATGTTTTGTCTTATTGAATATTAATTGGTTGAAGAACTCACGAGAAAGCATTGTGTTACTAACGAACCTATGATGCTAGACACTAAGATGATCAAGGATATTATAGCTTGTGCACCAACCAAAAGAAACACTATAGTTATTCAAGAAATACGGAAAACCTTGAGACACATGGAGGGACCCTTGATAAGTGATTAGTAGAAGGATTGCATCACCCCTATCAAGACAATAGTATTTAAAATTCTTTGCTACGCCGAAACCAACATGAATAGACCGATGATCTTTCGATCTTATCCCGAATACCAACCTTTGCTCATTTTAAAAAGCTTGGAGGATGCTTCTCTTCATGAGCTACTCCCCCTTTCAAGGTCTTTGTATCCACTTATGCATTTAAATATGGAAACATGGAACAAAGCAAATAATATAAGGAATAATATTACTAGTAGTATTATATATGTATATATATATATATATGAGACGTGACTTGAACGCATCCTACAAGAGAGAAAGATGTGTTACGAGTGTGCCATGTAAAGCAGTGGGTCGAGACCAACACGTGTTGACCCAAGCAATGGAATGCCTCCTCGTCATGCCAATGGAAATAAGTAAACACACCATCGTAGAGTTTCTAATAAAGACCAGGTGCAACCAGGATATGTCTCCTATAATGAGACGCTACACATAGGGTGCATCTCTTTTCCGACCACAGCGATCTCGCAATCACCGAAAGATAATGAAAATAGTACAAATCATAAAAAAGACATACTAAACCCGATCTTAATCAATGTAACCACAATCCTTCAATCGATACAAGCACGTGAAGAAAAAATAAAAGAATGGTAAAAAAATAATGTTAAGGAGACCGCTCATGCATGAATGATCCTTTAATTGATGTAAGCATGATCCTTCAAACCTTTTTAATAGCTTTACTCGATTCAGAAAAAAAACACAGTGGAGAATAAGCATGGTAAAGGATTACGGCCGGTATGAGAGAGAGAAAGTCACATACAATGTATATGGTAGTTTTGAAAATATTATAATAAAGAGTATATGTTTAGTAAAGACAGGCATATGTATAACAACATTCTTATCTAACAAGGCTCTCGTGACCTAAGTAATGAGTTCAATTCCCGAGGGGTGTACATGTGCCTTAGGATTTTACTTTCACAACAACAACAACAAAAATGTGAAACAGCAGCCTCGCACATGCAAACCCTGGAATGCACATGTGTGTTTGCATGCACGAATCTTTTCTTTCTACGATCACCAAAGTAATGGGACACGGACGGTGGGGCCATTTTCATGTGATAGGAAGCTGGTGCACTTATGTATAAGTTGAGTCCTATAATGAACAAAAAAACTGTGAAGAAGGGATGCCAACAATAATGGTGACGTCACTACATACATCAAGCACGGTCTTGTCTCTTTTCTTATTCATGTTTTTTTATCAGCCTTCAGTCATGTCAACCAAAAAACTAATTTTTAAATCTCAATAACATGAACAACCTTTTCTTTTCTTTTTCTTTTGTGATGAGCTAATGTTTGGTAAGGAACACCAAGCCAACGGTCTAAACCACCTGTTCTCAATTTTTCAACAATGGAAGCCGAGCTGGGTTTGATTCTGGTTTTGGAAACCACCGGTTTAATTTCAGTTCTAGCTTGAGTCTTAAACCGTTTAAAAAAAAAATCATTACAAATTTTGAAATCTTGAAAATAAATTAAAGAAATATATAAAACCAGCGGCTCCGCCACTAAGAACTCAATCTGGTGGTCCTCAGTTTCATGTCTTGATTCAGATTCTTGCAGGTTTTTAACTAGCCTCACTTACAGTTGAAACTGTCGAACCCGTTTCAAACTGGCTATGTCTACCCAAACCTCAATGACCAACAACGATCACTCCTAATCTCATGTGAAAGACCCCATTACTCCATCATTATTCTACTCTTCTTGTGGCCACCATGATTGGAAGCTTGACCACCCTAGCAAGTTCTTTGAGTTATGATTGAGACCAAAAAAAACTCTACAAGTGGCCTCCATTATGCCCTTATTTTATGCAATTGGTAGGTCTTATTATTCATTCTCCAACTCGTTGAATTGAATGTGTGAATTTTATAAAACAATATGACTTGGCTAATATTTTAGATTCTAAAGTCGGTTAGCTCTCCTAAGTTAATTAGAGCACTTATATATTTATAATTTATGAAATTCATGTCCTTCTCATACCCTTAAATATTTTTTCTCTTCATTTTCATAAGTCTAAAGTTGATTAAGGTTATATTTTCTAGCAGTAACTATCTTAAAAATATTTTATCTTTTTTATGAAAACTTTTATTTGAATAATTTGACCCTTTTTCTTTTTTCATAAACTTTCTTATTCCGCCCCTAATTTTCACATTTTTTTGTACTATAATGTGCTTAATATTTTTCTTTCAAGTGAATATCTTATTCATTCTCTAGATTATTTAGTTTAAGCGGCTATCTAACCATTCTCCTTTGTTGTTTCTTATTATATGAATCTATTAATAATAGTCAATTCTCAGTTGTTAAACTCTGATGAGATTACTATAAACAATTGTCCCTTTTTTTGTTCCAGCAAAATAGCCCAATAAAACTACTGTTAAAAATAATCAAATGCTTATCTTAGCTTTCGAAACATACTTGTCATATGTCATAGGATCATAGCAAAAAATTGAGTTTCTTTTTCTATTACGATGGGAGGCCAAAGCCTAATGCATACACATTCAAGGCCCCGTGAATCAAACTCGCCACCTGCGAGTGGCAGAAAGAGCTGCATCGGTGAGCCAACACTCTGGCTGCAAAATCTTGAACTTTTTGTGGTCATTTTTTTTAGTAAACCATTGTTGTCATAAATACTTATAAAATCAAAAGTTTTTTAATTGCATGTTGACAAAATATTCCGCTAAGTGAAACATTTCTTTCTGAGATTCCTTGGATTACTTTATGTGGCTCCTCCTACAAGGTTTTCAAGCACAAAGACTCTCTCTACATATATATATATATATATATATATATATATATATATATATATATATATATATATATATATATATATATATATATATATATATATATATATATATATATATGTGTGTGTGTGTGTGTGTGTGTGTGTATATGTGTGTTGCACACGATGTGCATTCCAAAACAATGATTTAGATTCTCTCACGCAAAGGAACAAGTAAAATATCGTCAATAGCACGTGTGAATCGAAGTCACATGTTTGGTTAATGGAAGATTCACAAGAAACCAAATCCATCTCCCGAGTGAATCAAATTAAGTCAACATGGTGAGCAAGCATGCTTTAGTCTGGTATAATATCATTAAGGGAGCCTATCATCCCATATATACCGGTCGGTGACCGATCTCATTCATAGACATCCAACTATGCACTTAGCTCATACGGTTGGGAAAACTGAGCATCTCGCGGTGGCTCAGTTCGGTTCGTATTGAACTTACTCGTGTTCAATTCACAAGTTATACAAACCGAGGTCCTTGTCGAACAAAAATAATACGTGTTTTGCTTAGTTCGGCTCGCATAAGCTCGTGATACATGTCAAAGGAATGAGCTGGTTTATGCTATAAAATGGTAAAATTATATGGTTTTCAAGTGTCCCAAGACCCAATACAAGTTTACTTGTGGTGATAACGAGCTGAGCTACAAACTTGTGTGTTCGGTTCGTTCATTTATTAGCCATTTAACAACATTTGTCCTAACCATCTAATCATCAATTGAACGGCCAAGATCTTTCTACGGAGAATAATTTTCAGATATATAAGACAATGTAAGCACAATTTCTCTCCCTCAACCGCATTACTCTCTATTTCACCTTAGTAGGATAGAGAAAATGAAAGAGAGAAAGAGTGGATTGGAAAGAAAAAGAGAGAAAGAGAGATTACATGGAGCCTATAGATAGTGATGGATTATAAAACTTGTTTGAGGTGGAGCAAACTTCATATTCATGTAAGACAGGCATTAAAAGTTTTTATTTTTTTGAAATTTCATTTCAAAAACAATAAAATTTCGGAGTTTCAAGTAGAGTGACTGCCCCAACCTGCCACAGTGTGGATCTTTCACTGCCAATTAGGTATGAACCCAACTGGATAGTACTCCTCAACGCTTCACTCAATTTCCCTTCCTCTTCATATATATATATATAGAGAGAGAGAGAGAGAGGGGAAGAAAGAAGGTAGAAGGAGATTATAGGAAGCCAAAGGACACTCTTCAACTCTCTCTTTATAGAGAGAGAGTTTGTACAAATAAAAGTGATGCTTGAATAATCCCTTTCAATAGTCATTGGATGTGCCTCTCAAAACCATTTAATTTCTATTCCGTCAGCTCTTTTATATATATATATATATATATAACAACAAACTAAGCCTTTTCCCATACTAAGTGGAGTCGGCTACATGGATTTTTTGTTTCCACATAGCCCTATCATGTGTCATATTAGCAGTTAACTCACAATAAGCTAGATCATTCTTTATTGTTTATTTTCAACACTTTTGTGGTCATCTTCTACCTCTTTTAATACTTTCAAAATCTAGTTTTTCATACCTTCTTACACGTTCTTCTTTTGTTTTTATATAAATGTGGTCACAATCGGATGGACCTAACCGGAAGCCAACCCAGGTTGCGCCTGGTATCCAAGAATATGGCTGAACAAAACCAAGTCAGATTCAGATCAGCCTATTTTGACCCGACCTGATGATCTGATTTGTTACCCCTGTCATCGTTGCTAATTTCTTATTATGTTTTTAGAGGAATGTATCAAAATACCCTTAACCAAGATAGTTACCCAGGGTTGTATAATTCATGGGTCCCGTATTCAAAACTATTCGTCTACAAAATTTAGGTTGTGGTCGCTCCTCCGTGGAGGTGAGGCTTGTCGTCTAGTTAGTTTGGTGGGCGGGTGAGACAGCTGGCTTGTCCTACTAAAATGACTGAAATACTCTTTTAACCATTTACTCTTGATTTTGGAGGGGTAGTAAATTCATGGTGACACTTTAAGCCCTAGCTCAATGGCAAGGTACTCTAGTGGTGGTAGTGGTGGTGGTGATGGTGGTGGTGAAGAGTTTGACTTCAAGAGGGTGCATGCATGAGTGTATCTTAAGTTTCGGCCATCTCTTGTAACCAAGAAAAATTCTTAATGGATCGTTTGTGCTTCACCAGAAAACTCTCATGAAACAGGAGATGTGATTAACTGATTAGTGAGAGAGATATTTTCTAGAGAAAAAAAGTTTAAGCACTTGCCTCTTTTGGTACAACAGGTAGGCTCGAAAACAATTGCACGCTACACCCCAACTCATGACCTCCATTATTGCTCGTGATGCAGTGGCGGATCTACAATTAGCTCACTCGAAATTTGAAAAATTAAATAAAAATAACCTCGCTTGCGGTTGAATCTATGTGTATAATACATATTCCGTCCCACCTTAAACAGTCCCATGTCATATTTTTTCCAGCCTAAACAAACTTCTAAATCCACCACTGTTGTAATGCAAGTTTCTTCAAATTTCTAATTTGGACTTATTGTGTTCTAGGTAAATCAGGACAACCGATGATTCTAGTTCTACCAAAACCTTAAATAAGACTGAACCACGACAGGTCAGGTTTTGGTTCCGATTTGGTTCTCATTCTGATTTTAAGCAAGGCAGAAAGCTCTAGTTTTATTTGAAAAATAAAGAAATCGGAAACCAAAAGCTCTTACGACAAGCAATTTCAAAAGATCCAGTTCCAGTTATGGTTTCACTTTGGCTCCCAAACAAGTAGCGTTGGAACCGAACTGTGCGTGTCCTCAATTTCAAAAGCAGAAAGATCGAACTACTTTAGCAAAATCGTGAACAAAAGATATAGTTGTGGCTTAAAGAAAAGATAAATCGTTGTAGATTTCACATTTGGTCCAAAATTCTTAAATAGGTGAACTAAAGATTTTGTAACTTGCACATCAGCACCCTCAGGTTTCAAAATCATCGCTCTAGTACCCTAATGTTTTCGCATTCAAACTTGAGGAGAAATCATTAACATTGTAAGACTCCATCTTGCTTATGTGGCAATTCTTCAAGAGGTCAAATAATTAAATTAAATGTTTAGTTAAAATAATGATATTTAACTATACTTATTAATTAACCAAAATATATTATTTGAATTAATATGAATAATGAATAACCAATGTTATTAATATTATTTAATAATATTATCAATTCAGTGCTACTTTATATTACTTAGTATTATTAATTTAGTATTATTAAGTTCTTTTTTAAATAATTTATTCAATATCATTTGTTTAATTAATAATGTTGTATTAGTTAAAACTTATTTTATTTTATATTATCTTAAACATGTTAAATTGGAGTCTGACATGTAAACACTTGAACTTGAACCAATGACCTCTTTGGTGTAAGAGTGTTTATCATACCACTGAGCCAAATATCAATTTATGATATTCATTCTTTTAAGCTTTTATTTTATATTGTAAGCCTTATGATTGCAAAGTTTAGCGTGGTTTATTGTAACTAAAAGCCTTACTATGTTATAAACCAGGTTTATTGCTAGTTAATATATGCAATAATGTTAAATCAATATCCATATATGATTTAGTATTAATACAAAATTAATATTTATACTAAATTGTTATAGATTTAATATGATAATAAATTGCTTCAAAGTTGTTGCTGATGTGCCTACCATGTCAGCACCAAAGCTAAAGTAGTAATTTTCAAACTAAATTACCGAAACCTTAAGGAACTATATGATGGTATAATGTCCATCTTAATCATAATCTTGTGATGTAATCTCATGAATAGTGTAGGATTGCTTTGAGCACTTTAATTTCTTCAAGCGTGTTTGCTATCTTCTAAATACTTACAAACTTATTTTCAAGTAAATACTCCCAAGAAAAGGGAAAACAAAAATTGGCACTTTTACTTAAAATTATTATGATAGTACAATAAATTTATTTTCGCGTGAGCACTCTGGCAAAAAGGAAAAATGGATTTTGAACAATAATTTTATTTGCTCGTAATTACTCCCAAGAAAATGAAAAATAAAAGTTGAAACTTTTACCTGAAAAAGGTACCGCTGTAATATAGGAAATATTGGTGTCGTAGATTAACGCCCACCAAACAGCTCCTTTATATCCCATGAACCATAAAAAACAAATACAATACACAAGGAAAGAAAGACAAATCGAATTCGCCCCGTCTCTCTCTCTATAAATAGATGCCTTCGGCTTCGCTGTGGTTTTATCATTTTCTCTATCCCCTCCTCCTACCAACCACCATTGTTTCCGAGATTACGTCCTTGAGTCCTTGTTCCTTTGCGTCCAAACGGCATTACACGGACGAAGGGATTGTTCATCAAAATGCAGAGAGTCAGCAGAAGGATCTTCGCTATCGAAAAGGGAATCGGTCACTACAGCAAGGGCCATGCAGTTCGGCGATTCTCCCACGCCGCAGAGAGAGAATTCGTAGATGAAGCGCTGCCGAGGATCCCGGCGTTCGACTACACGCCTCTTCCTTACGACGGGCCGCCGGCAGCGGAGATCCTTCGCAAGAGGACGGAATTTCTTAGCCCTTCCATCTTCCATTTCTACAACCATCCAGTAAGCTCGGTTTTTCTCCCTTTCCGTTCTTTTCCAACCGGGATCTCTACCGTTTTTCTTTTCGATGAATTGCTTTCATGTGTCTGGTTTATCGGGTGCCTGCATTTCGTGGAATGCATCTTCATAGATCCGCCCACCGTCCTACATTCACTCCATTATGCCTGATTATCGATCATTGCCATTTCCGCGATCGTCCGTAATTGCTCAAAAAAACATCGAGATTTACATAACGAAAAGAGTCGTGGATCTTGGGGAATCAGTAAAGAGTTCGATGCTTGGCTATGCTAGCTCGTGAATGGAATTACTCATCTCGTCTTTAGTACCAAAAAAATTTGAAAAGAGAAAAGAAAATCACTAACCTAGATCTGCCAATGAATGGCGTCAATCGTCTCCTACAGATTAATTCCCCTGTATTAGATAGAACGAAGATCGAATTTTATTCAAACAATCTCAGATTATGAAAAATACGGCATCTGAAATAGATTTTGAGAATTAAAAGAATTTTGTTATTCATATTTAAGGACAATTGCTTGGACAACTTGGGACTATCCTTACTAAAATTCAGTATTCCAGCCTGGCGAGAAGGGTTTGCTCATCATAGAGCGTCGCAGTGCACCCCGTGGGGGTTGCAGGCTGTAGGGGGCACGTAAGTTTATTTTGGAAAAGACACGACACGCATTATTTAAATATTCTATTTATTGATTGAGTCTGATTTTTAACTTGGCAATGCATCAAACTATTACCGTGCATGTCGTCCTTTTTTTAAAGACTGCTAAGTCATGCTCGTGTCTTTGTGGTTACACGCGAGTTACCAACCCCCTCTTTTAGATTTCCAAACCACTACTAGAGAACATGGATGAACTGTTTGTTTGCTCAACTCGTCCTGAACTCAACCTTACTTTTCTGTTCTTTTTTTTTCTTGAAAGGATGAACTCAACTTTACTTATTGACGATTTGTTGCTTGAGCTGACACATATTCCGTTTTTACCTTCAAATCGGCATCTTCATGTCATCAAAGGAGGCGTTTGTATTGGGTTCTACTTGAGGAAAGAGAATTCAACTTTGCTTTCCAACTCAACATTCCCATGACTGGATTTCACTTGAACAATGATCGTTTGAATTCCCAGCGGTGGCTCGTGGATAAGGCCACTGAGGCAATCGCCTTAGGCCCCTCAAAGTTATACTCATTATAATATTCAACCTTTTAGGAGCCAAAAGGCTCCAAAATTTTTAGTCTTGGGCCCCCAAAATTTCACATATAGTATTCGATTTTTTATTTAGGCCTCAACTTGTCCTAGAATTCCTCGAACTCTGTTGACATTTCCCTCCTCCCCAGATGGGATTCTGAATCCACTTATAGCTTGAGCCTTGAGGATGGCCTGCTAAAGCTAACGACATCTTGTTTCCTCTTTCAAAGGAAAAAAAAGATAGAAAGCTGTGGTTACACTTGAGGTGTCCAGATGAGATGTAGATCAATGATTTGTACTCAAATACCTGGTTTCCCAATTTTTAGCATGGAAAGTTGGACCTGAACTTTGGGATCTGACATGTAGCAAATCTAAAAAATTGACCCCTCCAAGGCATTCACGCGCACCCTATAGGTTCTAAGAGAGGAGAAGCAAAACGAGCTGAACTGACAGCAATCATCACATATGAAATATTCACCGCGCCAGTTCAGTATACGAATGTAACAGCCTGCTTTAGCTCTCTATGCATTTGAGCCTGTGCATATTCCATTTGTTTTCATTTTATAGACCTGATTCTTAGATGACCAGTGAATCATTTGTGTGCATTTTCAGTTGAATGTTGTGGAAGGAAAGATGCAATACCTATTTGATGAAAATGGTCGGCGCTACCTTGATGCATTTGGAGGCATTGCTACTGTTAGTTGTGGACACTGTCACCCAGCAGTTATGGAAGCCATTGTGAATCAAACAAAGCGTTTGCAGCACTCCACTGTATTGTATCTTAATCATGTCATTGCCGAATTTGCTGAAGCATTAGTTTCCAAGTTTCCTGGAGACCTTAAGGTATAATTGGTAAAAGTGTTCATGTTCATGAAGCTTATATGTGATCTTCCACTTTCTTGGCACGACCAACTTTCACACTCCTTATCTTTATGCTCGATGCAGGTTGTTTTCTTTACAAATTCTGGTACAGAGGCTAATGAACTTGCTATGATGATTGCACGCCTGTATACTGGGCATCATGACATTATATCAATGCGAAATGCATACCATGGAAATGCTGCAGGAACAATGTGTGCAACTGCTCAGTCTAATTGGAAATTCAGCGTTGCGATACAAGTATGTCCAATTTTTTATTGCTTTTCTTTCTTGTGCTAATCCAAATTGTTACTAAAAATGCTTTTATACGATCTTTTATTTGGTTTATTTTGCAACACCTGTTTGCATAAGAAGTGATGCAAAGTCAAGCTGAAGCGGATGGATGTCAAATTTTGCTGTGGCCCGTTTTATATTTCAGTGATGATTAAAAGCCATGAGAATCACTTTATCAAGAAGGACGTTGAACAGTAGGACTTGAGACTGTCATTTCTTTATTCAACTGAGCAGATCTGGGAATCTTGTTCTAGTCGTTGACATTTCTTGAGTCACATCATTAAAATTTAACAGTTCCATCCACCTAGTTTACGTGTATGCTATTTTGCTAATGGAGTGTTTACAGAGATGTTTATGCATGTTCTTAATTGGCTTTGAACAGAGTGGAGTGCACCATGCATTGAACGCAGATCCATACAGAGGTCTTTTTGGCTCAGATGGGGAGAAGTATGCAAAAGATGTCCAAGAAATCATAGACTTTGGAACTTGTGGGCGTGTTGCTGGATTCGTTTCAGAAGCCATTCAGGTATCAATCCATTGCCAAAAATTCTTGATTAACTTGTGGTTAATATTTGATTTTTGTGGTTGACCTTTCTTTTATTTACTGAATTACATGGGTCATCTTTAGGGTGTAGGTGGCATAGTTGAATTGGCACCCGGATATCTTCCTGCTGTCTATAAGATGATAAAGAAAGCGGGTGGTGTTTGTATAGCTGATGAAGTACAGTCTGGTTTTGCTCGCACTGGCAGCAATTTCTGGGGATTTGAAGCCCACGGTGTTGTACCTGATATGGTTACAATGGCAAAGGTATTATGCGTTGCTTGTGGTTGTAGGCTTTTATGACAGTGTTGGTTTTGCACCAGTGCACCACTTTCTATAAAGTAAAATGGTCTCACTTGTTTCATTAAGAAACTAAAGTTCCGTTTTATTGGTTCCAAGTCATACTGGTACCAAGTGAATTTAGGTTTCTACTGGCTTATTCGTGAAATTTGCAATCGAAGTTCCTCTTCTTTGTTCCTTCTTTTTTCTATAATTTTGGCTGCGAAATTCTATTTCAGTGGTTATACTGAGTGCAGATGGTTCCTTTTTATGTCTGGGAATACTTAGGGCATTGGAAATGGGATTCCTCTTGGCGCTGTGGTTACCACTCCTGAGATTGCTAAAGTCTTAACTCAACGTAGCTACTTCAACACTTTTGGTGGAAATCCAGTGTGCACTGCTGGAGGCCTTGCTGTTCTGAGGGTGATTGAGAAGGAAAAGCTTCAAGAAAATGCTCTCCTTGTGGGGTCTTACTTGATAGAGCGCCTCAAGTCCCTCAAGGACAAGCATGAAAGTAAGTTCTCTTGCAATCTTTGTAATGAGCAATTATAGATACATTCACCCTTAATGTTGCAATTGACTCTTGTATTTTGAGAAGCACTTGAAGACATTGTCATCTACCCAGTGTCACATAGACCAGTAGATGAACTAGTCATAGGCGAGGTGAGGCAGTAGCCACACGCAAAATTAAATGAAAATAATTGAAAAGTGTTTCTTGAGCTATCCGATTATTTTAAAACTTTATATGGGTTACCGAATCTAAATTATTTCATTCAATTGAACTTTGCCTCACCTCAAAAAATTCTGTAGGTCTATAACTGACAAAGACACTTCTATCAGGGTTTTGCACCAGTTCTGGACGCTGCAACACTCAAAATATGTGCTTGCATGTCTGACTCGGTATAATCCAATTTAAATATTTTTTAGCTTTACGTCACTAAGACACTTCATGAGTATTGAGTGAATTAACTTTTTAGAACATTTTTCTTGTGGTTTTATGAAAATATATAGATATAACCATATACCCACACCTATGATTTTCAAAACTTCCGATGTCTTGCACACACACCCATATCTGCATCCATTTTACGTAGTACTACCAAATAAAAAGCTCTGTAATAAAGTTGTGGCTTTTCCAAGATTAAGAGAATTATTGTTTCAAAATCTTGTGAAGAACAATTCTCAGACTGTTGAATGAAGCAAACAATTATTCCAGATGATTCTTGGAATATTTATTGCCACACTCAACATTACTGAATTTTCCTACTAGAGAGTAATGATTCCTAGTTTCCTTGATGCCTACTCACGTGCTCGACATGATTTTCAGTAATCGGTGATGTGAGGGGACGAGGTCTAATGATTGGAGTTGAGCTTGTTACTGATCGCGAGATGAAGACTCCAGCCAAGACTGAGATATTGCATATTATGGACAAAATGAAAGGTCTCTCTCTCTCTCTCTCTCTCTCTCTCTCTCTCTCTCTCTCTCTCTCTCTCTCTCTCTCTCTCTCTCTCTCTCTCTCTCTCTCTCTCTCACACACACACACACACGCAAACACACACGTATTGGATGGGTCTACATGATCGGCTCCTGCTGTAGATGAATTGTCTTCATTCATAATTAGATGCAAAGTGTTTCCTATCCAATTTGTTGTACTTAGTCAGGATCTCTAAACGCCCAATCCATTATTTTGAGATCATGAGCTGTCAGCTCGAAGAGTTAAGGTGTATACCCCTATATCCTGCACCTATCAAGGATCTCTTTAGGTGTATCCATGAAGCCCTAATGGTTCACTTGAGAATGTTGTGGCCATGTCTAATGCATATCAACGGTGATTCATCCTTTCATTTCTCCAATTCTTGGAAGTCGTGGCATCGCTGCCTGGATCTTATGATTTTCCACCTGTGTGAGTTCTGATTCCCACCTGAGCAAAATCTATCAAAATTTAAGCGGATAATTCGAAGGTTTGAGATCTAAAATTATTATTGTTAATCCAAACATGAGAATCAAGTGGGTGGTTTCTCTTCCTCAAATTCGCATCAATCCACATAATGCATCTTCTGTGTTGATGTCTGTGCTGTATTTATCATGTCATTTGCCATTGCTCAGCCATTTTACTGGTTAATTGTCCCAGATATGGGTGTGTTAGTTGGAAAAGGCGGATTTTATGGGAATGTCTTCAGAATCACTCCTCCTCTTTGCTTCACAAAGGAAGACGCAGGTATGTCCCATGTTAAACCTATTCAAATTAAACAATACACTGTTAATCTTATTCAGATTTTCATTCGCAGATTTCCTTGTGGACGTCATGGATCACTCAATGGCGGGTCTATAAATCTTTCGAAGCCATCAAATTTTCTGCATTTCTACCTATTCCTATGTATTCCTATCTCTGTGTGAGTATTAGAGATTGCAGTGCTTTTGGAACAATAAGCGATCACGAAAAAGATGAATAGAAAGAGAAGGTGAGACACCATCTCGATGTCTCTCCCTTCAAGGAACCGTGATCGTTGATTTGGAAGAGATGAGCCACCAGCTCGGTGTCTCTCTATATTCAAAAGCAGGCTTATTATCTAAATGTTGAATATCAATGTAAAGTGAACATCTGATGGTATTGGTTTCTACTGGGTTCAATTGTTAACCTTCTTATTATTCATGTTGTTGTTTGCATGAGTCAGTGGTCCAAACACCGATTACATTGTGGATTTTTAAATGATTTTGCTTTTAAAAATAAACAACTTGAAAATACACTTAAATACATCATAAAAAAAGGAGAAAAGCTTCTGGATCCAAATTGAGTCGAGGAGATCTGGTTAGAGCCAAAGATTCAAATCCAGTTCATATTATTATCCATAACAAAGTTTGTGGATTAATATGGGGGACTACTATATGCACACTCCCCACATTCCTTTCTTCAAAAAATACCAACTCGTCGGATCTATTCACTCTCTGGTGACCGATGTTTTATTTAGTGTTGTTTTTTTTGTAGTTGAACAACGTATATTCTTATGATTCTTGTTAAAGAAGAAAAAGAATTAATAACAAGAAAATGAAACAAAAAAAATCAATAACAAAAAAGAAAGAAGAAAAAGATGAAGATTATTATACGTACATCCCTTTTATTATTCATATATTTTTTCAAAAATACTAAGATTACCCCTTACATAAATATTCTCCCCTCTCCCACCTATTCATTTAGCGTTGTTGCTTTTATCGTAGCGAAAATCAAGAAACATATGAAAATTAAGAAAATGAAAAACTAGATAAAGTTATTGACGACGGAGCCGCATCTCTCTCTTGTTGGGGAGACACACATGTGCCCCATCTCTTTCGTCAAAAACTTAAGCTCATTTGTTTGTTTTGATTTTGGTCCAAAATGAAATCAATACATCAAATAAACTCAAATAAACAATAAAAATACATCATATCAACGAAATACCCCACCAAATCACTAAAACCTTCTTTGAATCAACCTCCTTCATTTCTCTTCTTTTTCCTCAAATTTTTTCTTCCTTTTTTGATCGGATTCAAAACACTATGAGATGGTGGATGGTTCAATACTATATATTGGATCGAGCTTCAAGTCGTGGGTCATCAGAAAAGTGGTATGGGATGGCCGACATTAAGGAAAAAACCAGTCAAGGGAGGGAGAGAGAAGGGAGATTTTCAAACCTCGGGAGTATCGAGATAATTTTCAGGTTTTAGTAAGGAAAAAATCAAAACCATGATAAAAGAAGAGTATCTAGACAGTGAAAAGGGTGTGTATCAATTCTGAAAAGATAATAACAACAACAACAACAACTAAGCCTTTTCCCATACTAGATGGGGTCGGCTACATGGATTCTTTGTTTCCACAGATCCCTATCATGTGCCATTTTAGCAATTAACTCACAATAAGCTAGATCATTCTTTATTGTTTCTTTCCAAACTTTTGTGGTCGTCCTATAGATCTTTTAATATTTTCCAAATTTAGTTTTTCATACCTTCTTACAGGTTCTTCTTTTGATCTTCTTTCTATATGCCCAAACCATCTTAAACGATGTTCTCTCATTTTATCCTCTATTGGTGCCACTCCTAATTTGTTTCTAATAACCTCATTATGTATACGGTCTTTTCTTGTATGACCACTCATCCATCTCAACATCTTCATTTCTGTCACAGACATCTTTTGTACATGTTGATGATTAACTGCCCAACACTCAGAAACATAAAACATGGCAGGCCTAATTGTTGCTCTATGATATTTACCTTTTAACTTTAATGGTATCTTCTTATCACAAAGAATACCTAATGCTCCTCTCCATTTTAACCAACCAGCATTAATTCTATGCGTAACATCTCCATCTATTCTTCTATCACTCTGAAAAATTAACCCTAGGTATTTAAAACTTTCCTTTTGGAGGATGCAATGTGTGCCAACTTTAATTTATATGTCTTCTGAAGTAACCAAATGATCAAACTTATGTTCCTTATATTCTGTCTTTGTTCTATTAAGTCGGAGGTCTTTGCTTTCTAATGTTTCTCTCCATAGTTTTAATTTTCTATTAACTTTTTCCTTAGACTCCTCCACTAATACAATGTCATATGCAAATAACATACACCAAGGTACTTCATCTTGAATATGTTTTGTTAACTCATCAATCACCGTTATAAATAAGTATGGACTTAAAGTTCATCCTTGATGTAACCCAATATTAACTTCAAAGAAGTCTTTCATTCCTTCATGAGTCCTTACACATGTTTTTACACCATCATACATGTCTCTTATAAGGTTAATGTATGTCAATGGGATACCTCTTTTTTTCAAAATTCTCCAAAGAACTCCCTCAGTACTCTATCATATGTTTTTTCAATAAATATCATGTGAAGGTCTTTATTGTTTGCTCTAAAATATTTCATAAGACGTCTCAAAAGGTGAATCACTTCAACAGTAGATCTGCATGCCATGAATCCAAACTAGTTCTCTATTGTACTTGATACTTGTCTTAACCTACATTCGATAATTCTTTCCCATAATTTCATAGTATGACTCATTAACTTGATACCTCGATAATTCGCAACATTTTGAATGTCTCCCTTGCTCTTATATATGGGTATAAGTGTACTTGTTCTCCATTCCTCGAGCATCTTTTGGTTTTTCCATATTTCATTAAATAGTCTTGTGAGCCAAATGATTCCTATTTCTCCTAGTATTTTCTAAACTTCTATAGGAATATTATCTGGTCCTACCGATTTACCACACTTCATATGTTTAAGAGCCTCTTTGACTTCATTCTTTTGAATACGTCGGTAGAAATTGTGGTTTATATACTTTTCTGACTTAGCTAAATCTCCTAAACTAATACTAACATCTTTATTTTCATTAAAAAGATTATAAAAATAGTTTTTCCATCTATTTCTTATATCATCATTTGCCACTAGAATTTTTTCATCATCGTCTTCTATGCATCTAACATAATTAAGATCTTTAGTTTTCTTATCTCTAGCCCTATCTATCCTAAAAATATCTCTTTCACCCTCTTTTGAGTTGAGTTTTTATATAAGTCCTCTCAAATCTTAGCTTTTGCTTCACTAACGGCCTTTTTCGCTTCCTTCTTTGCTTTCTTATAAGCTTCTAAAGTTTTACTAGTTTTCTTAGCATAATGTAATTTGTAACATGCCCTCTTTGCCTTGATTTTATTTTGTACTACTTCACTCCACCACCAAGCTTCTTTTTGTGCCGGTACACCTCCCTTAGATACCCCTAACACATCTTTCGCCACTTTCGTAATATGTATAGCCATATTGTCCCACATATCACACGGTATGCCAACATAATTCCAAACATCTCCTTGAAGGACTTTCTGTTTAAATATATCTTCTTTCTCGCTTTTAAGGTTCCACCATTTAGTCCGAATAGCTCGATACACTCGTTTCTTCTTTGTCCATTTTTTTATTTGTAAATCCATAACTAAAAGTCGATGTTGGGTGGTTAAGCGTTCTCCTGGAATTACCTTACAATCTTTACAATACACTCTATCTTTTTTTCTACAAATAAAGTAATCAATTTGTGTTTGTGATAAGCCACTCTTATAAGTAATTAAATGTTCATCTCGTTTTTTGAAGATTGTATTGACTATAAAGAGATCAAATGACATAGCAAAATTTAAAATCTCCCTACCTTCCTCGTTTATATCCCCATAACCAAAGTTTCCATGAATCCCTTGATATTCTAATGCCTCTTTACCAACGTGTCCATTTAAATCTCCTCCTAAACAAATCATCTCCCTTTGTGGAATCTTTTGAAACACCTTATCTAACTCTTTCCAAAAAACTATCTTTATACTATCTTCTAGTCCTACTTGGGGTGCGTAAGCACAAACTATATTCAAAACCTCTGCTCCTAACACTAATTTCAATGTCATGATTCGGTCACCATATCGTTGTATGTCTACTACACTCTCTTTTAAATCTTTATTTATGATAATACCAACTCCGTTTCGGGCCTTTTCTTTACCTGAGTATCATAATTTAAAACCTATATCCTCTATCTCCTTTGCTTTTTCTCTAACCCATTTTGTCTCTTGTAAACATAGAATATGAATCTTTCTCCAAATCATAGTATCTACCACCTCCATTAGCTTACCGGATAATGTTCCAATATTCCAAGAACCAATGCGAATCTTATTATCTAGAACTAGCTTCCTTACCCTCCGCATCCGTCCATGATCAAAATGCGGAGACCCTCTCTGAAAATTTTTCACTACATTCGGGCGGCAATGTAGCAGGTTTTAACTTCTTTACCCACACTCGTCCATTATATGGGAACCTTCTCTGCAATTGGTTCACTACATTCGGACGAAAATGTAGTGGCCCTTGCTTACTTCTTACTACATTCAGGCTCTGCAGCACGTCGCTAGGCGGGAACGCCCCAAAGTAATGCTCATAATTTTTGTAATCCATGTTATAAAAATCTGACGAAGTTTTACGCTGGCTGTCGGAAGCCTAACACAACCCTCCTCCTTTATCCGGGCTTGGGATCGACAAAGATAATCAAGAAAATAAAAAATAGCGTCAAATTCTCGACTCAAAATGCAGCATAGGTACATCTCCACAAAAGGGAGGAGTGACAAAATCAATACATCAAATAAACGACAAAAAATACATCAAATTAATGAAATGTCCATCAAATCAGTGAAACCCTCTTTGAACCGGTTCACTTCTCTCTCTCTTTTTCTTCTTTTTCTTTTTTCTTTTTCTTCCTTCTTCAATCATTCGAAGCATTGTGAGAAGGTGGATGGTTCAATATCATGCATTGGATCAAGCTTTCAAATCATGGGTCACTGAAAATGGAACGGAATGGTTGACAATAAGAGAACCCGAGAGAGAGAGAGAGAGACGATCAAGGGTATCAAGATTTGAATTTTAGTACGAACAAAATTGGAATCACGATAAAAAAAAGTGTGTGAACTGTGAAAAAGATGTGCACGTATCTATTCTATTAGTATGGTACTTAGGTCAAGTGCATTGATATGGATCTCAGAAAGCAGCTATGCGTCAGTCTTTGTTTCTTGCGGTCTCTGTTAACTTAGTTCCTGTTGTTGGCATCCGCTTGGTTCTTTTTTGTTTAATTCCTTGTCGTATCTATTTTGTTCTCAAAAAAAGAGGTTTTCATTATCTTCTTATTTACATGGTCTGTTCAAACTGTGCGCGGTGTTTAGATTCTCGTCATCTGTTATTTCCTTCAGTAACATATGTATATATATATATATATATATATATATATATATATATATATATATATATATATATGGTTCTGAGTGTTAGACAGTTATCAAACATGTAATGTTAGAAACAAAATTGTTGAAATAGGATATGTTATCATAAACAAATTGAGAGAAATTGTTTAAGATGGTTGAAACATATAGATTGGTGACCAAAAGAAGGTTTAATAAAAATGTGTGAGAAGCTAAAGGATAAAATATTAAAAGAAAAAGAATCTGCAAAAGTGCTGAAAGAAAATAATAAAAAATGATCTAATTTTTGTTGAGTTAACCAATAACATAACACAATATCAAGTTTTATGGAAACAAAGAACCTACCTACGTGGTTGACCCATTTAATATTTCTAATATAGGAAAAGGTTTAGCTATTTTTTTGTACATATACATGCTCAAATCCCATCCATGTATATATCTACTCTATCTATTTGATTAGCATGATCACAAGTTATCCTTTTATACTTTACATTTAATATCTAATGTACATTAAAATTTTTTTTTTTTGCTTTATTACTTTAACCGTTCAAACTCCGCCCATGTAAGGGATCACCCTTGCATTGCCGGTCCCAAGCCCGGATAAAGGAGGAGGGTTGTGTTAGGCTTCCGACAACCAGCGTAAAACTTCCTCGGATTTCTACAACATGGATTACAAAAATTATGAGCATTGCTTTGGAGCGTCCCCGCCTTACGACGTGCTGCAGAGCCCGAATGCAGTAAGAAGTAAGCAAGGGCCACTACATTTTCGCCCGAATGTAGTGAATCAATGGCAGAGAAGGTTCCTACATCATGGACGGGTGTGGGTAAAGAAGTTAGTCCCGCTACATTGCCGCCCGAATGTAGTGAAAAATTTTCAGAGAGGGTCTTCGTATTTTGATTATGGACGGATGCGAGGGGTAAGAAAGTTAGTCCTAGATAATAAGATTCGTATTAGTTCTTGGAATATCGGAACATTATCGGGTAAGCTAATGGAGGTGGTAGATACTATGATTCGGAGAAAGATTCATATTCTATGTTTACAAGAGACAAAATGGGTTAGAGAAAAAGCAAAGGAGATAGAGGATACAGGTTTTAAATTATAGTACTCAGGTAAAGAAAAGGCCCGAAACGGAGTTGGTATTATCATAAATAAAGATTTAAAGGAGAGTGTAGTAGACATACAACGATATGGTGACCGAATCATGACATTGAAATTAGTGTTAGGAGCAGAGGTTTTGAATATAGTTTGTGCTTACGCACCCCAAGTAGGACTAGAAGATAGTATAAAGATAGTTTTTTGGAAAGAGTTAGATAAGGTGTTTCAAAAGATTCCACAAAGGGAGATGATTTGTTTAGGAGGAGATTTAAATGGACACGTCGGTAAAGAGGCATTAGGATATCATGGGATTCATGGAAACTTTGGTTATGGGGATATAAACGAGGAAGGTAGGGAGATTTTAAATTTTGCTATGTCATTTGATCTCTTTATAGTCAATACAATCTTCAAAAAACGAGATGAACATTTAATTACTTATAAGAGTGGCTTATCACAAACACAAATTGATTACTTTATTTGTAGAAAAAAAGATAGAGTGTATTGTAAAGATTGTAAGGTAATTCCAGGAGAAAGCTTAACCACCCAACATCGACTTTTAGTTATGGATTTACAAATAAAAAAATGGACAAAGAAGAAAAGAGTGCATCGAGCTATTCGGACTAAATGGTGGAACCTCAAAAGCGAGAAAGAAGATATATTTAAACAGAAAGTCCTTCAAGGAGATGTTTAGAATTATGTTGGCACACCCTGTGATATGTGGAACAATATGGCTATACATATTACGAAAGTGGCGAAAGATGTGTTAGGGGTATCTAAGCGAGATGTACCGGCACAAAAAGAAGCTTGGTGGTGGAGTGAAGTAGTACAAAATAAAATCAAGGCAAAGAGGGCATGATACAAATTACATTATGCTAAGAAAACTAGTGAAACTTTAGAAGCTTATAAGAAAGCAAAGAAGGAAGCAAAAAAGGCCGTTAGTAAAGCAAAAACTAAGATTTGGGAGCACTTATATAAAAAACTCAACTCAAAAGAGGGTGAAAGAGATATTTTTAGGATAGCTAGGGCTAGAGATAAGAAAACTAAAGATCTTAATTATGTTAGATGCATAAAAGACGAGGATGAAAAAATTCTAGTGGCAAATGATGATATAAGAAATAGATGGAAAAACTATTTTTATAATCTTTTAATGAAAATAAAGATGTTAGTATTAGTTTAGGAGATTTAGCCAAGTCAGAAAAGTATATAAACCACAATTTTTACCAACGTATTCAAAAGAATGAAGTCAAAGAGGCTCTTAAACATATGAAGAGTGGTAAATCGGTAGGACCAGATAATATTCCTATAGGAGTTTGGAAAATACTAGGAGAAATAGGAATCACTTGGCTCACAAGACTATTTAATGAAATATGAAAAAACCAAAAGATGCCCGAGGAATGGAGAGAAAGTACACTTATACCCGTATATAAGAACAAGGAAGACATTCAAAATTGTGCGAATTATCGAGGTATCAAGTTAATAAGTCATACTATGAAATTATGGGAAAGAATTATCGAACGTAGGTTAAGACAAGTATCAAGTACAACAGAGAACCAATTTGGATTTATGCCAGGTAGATCTACTATTGAAGCGATTCACCTTTTGAGACGTCTTATGGAACATTTTAGAGCAAAAAAGAAAGACCTTCACATGATATTTATTGATCTAGAAAAAGCTTATGATAGGGTACCGAGGGAGGTTCTTTGGAGAACTTTGGAAAAAAGAGGTATCCCATTGACATATATTAACCTTATAAGAGACATGTATGATGGTGCAAAAACATGTGTGAGGACTCATGAAGGAACGACAGACTTCTTTGAAGTTAATATTGGGTTACATCAAGGATCAACTTTAAGTCCATACTTATAATGGTGATGGATGAGTTAACAAAACATATTCAAGATGAAGTACCTTGGTGTATGTTATTTGCAGATGACATTGTATTAGTGGAGGAGTCTAAGGAAAAAGTTAATAGAAAATTGGAACTATGGAGAGAAACATTAGAAAACAAAGGCCTCCGACTTAGTAGAACAAAGACAGAATATATGGAATGTAAGTTTGATCATTTGGCTATTTCAGAGGACATAGAAATTAAAATTGGCACACATTGCATTCCCCAAAAGAAAAGTTTTAAATACCTAGGGTCAATTTTTCAAAGTGATGGAAGAATTGATGGAGATGTTACACATAGAATTAATGCTGGTTGGTTAAAATGGAAAGGAGCATCAGCTATTCTTTGTGATAAGAAGATACCATTAAAATTAAAAGGTAAATATTATAGAGCAGCAATTAGGCCTGCCATGTTTTATGGTTCTGAGTGTTGGGCAGTTAATCATCAACATGTACAAAAGATGTCTGTGACAGAAATGAAGATGTTGAGATGGATGAGTGGTCTTACAAGAAAAGACCGTATACATAATGAGGTTATTAGAAACAAATTAGGAGTGGCACCAATAGAGGATAAAATGAGAGAATATCGTTTAAGATGGTTTGGACATATAGAAAGAAGATCAAAAGAAGAACCTGTAAAAAGGTTAGAAAAACTAAATTTGGAAAGTATTAAAAGAGGTAGAGGACGACCACAAAAGTGTTGGAAAGAAACAATAAAGAATGATCTAGCTTATTGTGAGTTAACTGCTAACATGGCACACGATAGGGATCTGTGGAAACAAAGAATCCATGTAGCCGACCCCGTCTAGTATGAGAAAAGGCTTAGTTGTTGTTGTTGTTGTTGTTTGTTGTATTACTTTAACCGTTCAGTTGATAAAGCAGATTTGAGCACAAATAAGATTTGCGCATTTATCACTTCCTCTACTTGGACCTTCAATCCCACCTGATCAGCCTTCGCACTGACCGGCTTCACTTGGCACTAGAGCTCAAGGTGTCATATGATCAGGAAAGTCTAAATGTACACAATGAGCTCTCAGAAAAATATAATCTCATTGAGTTCCATACAAATTTCAACTCCGAATCTACATTTACAGAATTTCATTAGAATTCTATAACTTACATTATTTACAAACTAGTACAACCTTTTATCACTTTATTGCCTCTATTTTTGCTATCTCCCAAGAAGTTACATTTAATCAATCTTTTGTTAGTTGTACTGAAGCAAGGTAAGCGGAACCTAACTCATACGACTGATGAAAATCCAAGCCCAACTCATAACACTAGAGTTATACATACATCAAACAACACGCTTAACAGATACATGGAAAGACAGAATACAAGTACAAAACCTGTAATTAACTAAATAATTTCATATTTTGCACATCATAGATATTCATATCATGAACATGTATAAAACCATACGATCAAACAAGTCCACATTAGAGTTCATGTGTAGTGTGTGCCAGCTACTCACTTGGCAATTACAGAGTCACACCCATCTTCCATAAACTATGCACTTAACTTGCCTCGGCAACATTACGCATGCAGCCAACGGAATAGCTCGAATATACGAGCATGTCTTTCGTAACCGAAGCCAGCAGAGTTTACGCTTTCATACACAATACAAATCATGCAACTCATATCCAATCCAACATCTATATTCTTTTATATGCAACATAATTCAATTAACAATTTCAAAATCATCATAATCTAAAAGCATAAATAGTATCATATGTATGATTAATAACATGTAAGTAACCAATAGCCTTATCATACCAAGACTAGTTTATTTACATATTCAAAGGAGCTTTAATATCAAACCGCATAGACGTAGATCCACACTTATCACCTCAAATCACCTTAATCTAATCATAAAATATTTATAACTCTGCCACAATATTGTGAAAATACTGAAGCAGGGTCCTAATAATAACTCTTAAATCCATAGTTTCCATCATAATCACATCATTTCATCGTTGGACAAGAATAAAAACAATATAGATATGTAGTTTGCTCAACTACAAGTCCAACGGTTCAAACCTTATACAAGTTGGAGTATGAATGGCTCCAAAATCAGGAAAATATCATAACAAGGTCCTATTTGAATCGTAAAATTTGCTGACCCATACCCAGCCCACAAAGACTGAACCGGTGAGGACCAGGTCGCTCCTTGATAAAGCCAACTGAAACTGAGACGGCATAATCTACCTTGGAAGGGCTTTTCAAGCCACCGATGGTGGCCATTCTCAAATACGATAAGGTTCGCTGAAGTAGTACCCATTGGACTTGTTTCGGAGAAACGTACCTGATGACACCAATATTCTCGTTGGTCACACCAAATTGGGTAGTCTGAAAAATCCGTGGAACAATAAGGAAGAGGTTTTCACGATAAAACTCAAACACGAAACTACTGCTTTTCGGCTTATACACATCACCATAAGTGCCGATTGGCATCACTGAACTTCGAAGGCCCTCCTTTTTGTCATTGACGACAAGCGTTTCTCCCAAAACCAGGAAGCCGATCATATGGGAATTGCTGCCAAATCTTATTCTCTTGCCGCTGACTTTAGCCGCTTCAAATATCCTCTCGGTCGTTTGTTGCATCTTCCGTCTTGTATCTTGCTTGGAACTAGCTTGATAGGCATCGGACATGGCTCATGCATACGTAGTCACCGTTGTCCCATTTTGGGGATAGTTAGTCTCTCTTTTTTTTTAAGTCGAGATTGACCACTTTTGGCATGCACATTTACAAAAAAACTATTAGACCGGTCATCTAGCCATTTTTGTGCAACCCCAGCTGGGAATCATGGAGTCAGAGTGTTATTCTATAAATTCAAATCAGTGCACTGAACTAAAATATGAGAAAAACATACAAAAATAAGATCTATACCCTTATTGTGAAAATCAATTGTAAGAAACCATAAAAGTTACCCCTTCATTTTGTTCTTCTTTGAAGAAACCATAAAAGTTACCCCTTCATTTTGTTCTTCTTTGAAGTCATCCACTGTGCAACCAAAAGAGAACTTCGGCATAGGTTAGCAAGAAGTGATCCTTCACTAGTATTAGGGCTTGCTTGTCTGAAAAACAGAGGTACACCTGTTATTTTTTAGAACCGAGAAGAAAAAAAGGAGAACATAGAGAGAAAGGGCACTCCCTATGATTGCCAGAAAAACTAGGTTAGATAGCGTGTCGAAAACCACCAAAAGTGACCTGAGACAATATGAGAAAACCTAGGGAGACAATGGTCAACGGAAGGCTAGAAGGCCATCAGCCCGCAGAGGCAAGACAAAGGTTGGCAGAAGGTCATAAGGCCATCAATCCACAAAGGCAAGACAAAGGCAGGTGGAAGTCAAGAAGGCCATCAGCTTGCAAAAGAAAGAGATCATAAGGCTATCGGTTTGCATACACCAGAAGGTCGGGAGGGGTCATAACCTCCTTCTCTCCCTCTTTGAGAGGTAGAACACCCGCATAGGCCAAATGCCAACTGCCGGAGGGAGGCCTCAACCTCCCTCTTCCTTTCTCTTCTTCTCTTTCTCCCTCTTTCTCATGTCATTTCTCTCTCCTTTTCTTGAGACTTCGAAAACCTCTAGGCAGTGAAAACCATAGTTTTGGAAAACTGCCTTAGGCAATGAAATGAAAAGTTCGTTATGTCCCTAATCGGTTTTAAAAAATACAGTCTGCCATGGGTAAAATTACAAAAAATGTAGAGACATTTTTGAGTAAAAAGATTATTTTATCCCAAACGAACAAAAGGATAATTTTGCCCTCTATCTATTTATGAAAATTATGAAATATCAGCCTATAGAATTATATTGTTGACCCTCGAGGAGTGTAAATTCATAGTATTGCCATTGTGCTAAGAAAATCATAGATTCGGATTGAGGGACAAAATTATTGTCATGCCCCCGATTAGTCACGAATTTTACTGAAAAACTAGGTATCATTTTATTGTTCTACTCCAAGTCTTTTTGAAAAATTACAAAACTAAATAGAAGGGTAAAATTTTTGGTTTGCCCTTAAAATTGTTGGGAAATTAGAGGTGTAGACTATATGTTAAGAGAAACTATATGACCACTACCCCTGATGTAACTGAGCAATAAAAAAAATGTATGAAATATTTCTAAAATGTGACACGATAGCAAAAGCTATCATGTTAACATACATGGAAGATGATCTGATTAAGGTCTTTAAAGAGTGTGAGATCCCAAAAGATTTGTTTGACTCAATAACAACTAAATATAACATTACAGCTAAGGTACATGTTCAACTAATAATACAAAAAATAACTCCTATAAGCTAAAAGAAGAAGATAATATAGTAGAATATGTAAACCATATACTATTAACATTAAGAGACTTAGCTATGGTCAACCAGTCATTCCAAAACTAATGCAGATATCCACAATACTAAAAAGTCTTCCTTTATCATGGAACATGGTGACTATTGTCCTTAGACTAGGGCTTGAGACAAGTCTTTCTAAATTGCTCCTCAAACTAATAATTGAAGAAGAGCATATGTATAAAAACAAAAATAAGAAATTGTTAGTAGTTCAAGACGAGATAGAATCCAACTCTAAAGCTAACTAGAAGAAAAATAAATCAAACAAAAAATTTGGTAAAAATAACAAGAAAGGTGGTTAACCTTTAAAGAAATCATAGGAAACTGTTTCTCTGATTAAGTACTTTAACTGTAAAAAAATATGGTACTACAAGAGGAATTGTCATAAGAAGAAGAAGAATGGTAGTGGAAACACACAACAAAGTAGAGAGTTAGAGAAGCAGGACATAATCTATGTGGTATCTGAATGTTGATACATTGACCACTGAGTGACTTGATGGCCGATTGATTAGGAGCGACGAAACATATATCAAAAAGCAAGGAAGGGGCAATTGACTTAAAGGAATACAAACCAGGAGAACATATGGTGTATATGAAAAATAAAACATTTTCTGATGTCCTTAGGATAGGGTTCTTTAGGATTCATTCACAAGGGACACCAATTATTTAACTGATGTATTGATTGTGTAAACTATAAGGCTCAATTTGGTTTTGATCACTGCCTTGGTTAAGAAGGGCTTTGAAATCATATTTATTCCTAGCAAGGGAACATTGGGAAAGCATGGGAGAGTGTTTTTCTCTGGGCAATTTGATGTAGAACATAGCTTATTCAAACTAAACATTAATGAAATGGAGATTTTTTTGCTTATATTGATTGTGCATTTAATGTTGATATGAATGTGTGGCATAAATGCCTAAGGCATATAAGTCTAAAAAAGTTGAGAAAATTATTTGACATTGATTTATTATTAAGATATAGGAAAAACACTTTTAGTAAGTGCAAAGCCTGTATATAAGAAAAAATAACAAGGAAAATATTTCTCAAAGAAATAACAAGGGCAACAACTATGATGTATATCATTCACATTGATTTATGTGAACCTTTTATTATAAGATCACATCGAGAAAAGGTTTATTTATAACCTTTATTGATGATTACTTTAGATATGCATACATATATCTCTTAGAACATAAATCTTAGGCACTTGAAGCATTCAAAGAATATAAGTAAGAAGTTTATAACCAATTGGGACATCTTGAGATCAGATAGAGGTGGAGAATACACCTCTTCAAAATTTCTAGAATTCTATAAAAACTTTCGTATTATAAAGTAAAATCCAATACCTAAGACACCTTAACAAAATAGTATAATAGAAAGGTATAACAGGACATTACTAAATATTATAAAGTCTATGTTAATAGATGCATTTCTATCAAGAGTATTTTGGGAAGAAATGATAAGTATAACTATGAATATACTCAACAAAGTATATTATAAAGTTGTATTCTCTACACCATATAAGATGTGGTTTGAAAGAAAATCAAACCTCTTCAGGAGGTGGGGATCTATCGCTCATATAAAGATCATTGACTAGTCTAGAGACAAGTTAGACAATAGGTCCTTTAGATGTATATTTATTGGATATCCTAAAGGATCTAAGGGATATCGGTTTTATCATAAGGATCATTGATTGGTAGAAAGTAGGGATGTTGAATTCTTAGAAGATACTAAGAATGGCATCCTTGAAAATGATGATGAGTATATTGATGATCTAGTAGATCTAGATTCACCATCATTTGAACCCAAAGATAATCTTCCTCGTAAAAATAAAACTTTAAGTAAACATAAAAGACCTAATTGTACATCATCCTACTTAAACGATTATTACACTTACCTTACAAAGAAAGTGTGTAATTTTGTGGATTTAGATGAGTTGTCTAATAACTTAATATATCAGTATGCTATTGACTCATCTGAATCAGTAGACTAGGAAAAGGTCATGGATGAGGAAATTGAATTCATTAAGAAAAACTAAGTTAAAGAATTAGTTGATTTGCTAAAAAAAGAAAAATCATAAGTTGTAAATGAGTTCTAAAAAAGAAATATAAGATCAATGGATCAATCGATAAGTTTGAGGTTAGTTGCAAAGGGTTTTTCGTAAAAGAGGAGATATATTATGTTGAGACATATTCTTCAGTTACGAAATTTACATCCATAAGGATAATTCTAGCAATTTAAATATATTATGATTTGGATTTACATCAATTAAATATAAAGATTGTTTTTCTAAATGTAGATTTAGATAAAAGCATATATATCTAATAGTCAAATGGATATATTATTAAAGGTTAAGAAGATAAAGTATATAGGTTGAAAAAATCCATATATGGCTTTAAATAGTCACATCATCAATGGTATTTGACTTTTCAAAATGTCATTATAGAACTTGGGTTTATAGCTAATGAACATGACCACTGTGTATATGTTTGGAACAGTGGGAGCCACTTTGTCATCTTATTGTTATACGTAGATGGCATATTGTTGACTGAGAATGACAATTAGATGATTGTCAAAATCAAGTCATGATTAAACTTAAAGTTTGAAATGAAAGATATAGATAAAGCATTTTATATCTTGGGTATAAAGATTTCTCGAGACAAAGAATATAAACTCTTATGCCTAAGTAAGAGAGATATATCGATTATATCCTCAAGAAATTTAAAATAGATGAGTAAAAGCTTGCATCTACACCCATTGTGAAATGGGTCAAATTGAGTAAGGTTGATTATCTCAATGAAGGAGATGATAAACCTAATGTTCCTTATGTACAAGGTATGGAAAGCCTGATGTATGTTATGTTATGTTATGTACAAGATCTTATATCAGCTTTATTGTTGGTCTTGTAAGTATAAATCAAAGTAATCTAGGTTAGTAGCACTAGAGAGTTGTGAAAAGAATTCCAAGATATCTTAAAGGAATAAAAAAACTTGAAATTGTATTTTCAAGCAGATAAATTGAAAGTGGTAGGATACTCAGATGTTGACTTTATTGGGAGCAAAGATGACAGTAAATCAATATCGAGTTAAATAATTTTATTTAGAGGTGGAGTTATTTCTTAGGCATGTAAGAAATAGGGTTGTGTAGCATTGCATATAAAGGAATTGAGTATGTAGCTTATTGTATGGTTGCAACAAGTACCATTTAGATAAGCCTCTTCATACGTGATTTGAAGCTGGATATAGCCAACGAGTCGATTGTCATTTATTGTGACAATAATGCAGCAATTACTCTGATTAGGAGTGGAGATGATAACTCCAAAAGCAAGTATATAATGGTTAAATACAACTATGTTCATGATATAGTTATGAGAAAGGAAATATCCATCTCATATATGCCAACTAATGATATATTGGTAGACCCTTTGACTAAAGGCATAACAGAAGATCTTTTCTTAAAGCATGTTACAAATATGGGTTTGAGATATGGTTGATTGTTGTGTAGGTAATAAACAATACAATGGGTAATGATTGCAATAGCGATCATAAAATGACATGACTTCGAAAACCCCACAAAAGCGGGAGGTAAAACTAGTATGTGAGATTACTTGGCTCGAATGGCAAAGTGGGAGATGGTTCATTTTTTGCACCTTCATGTTTTGTTATCGTCACGACATACACCAACTTTGGGATGGTGAGACGAGTAATTGGTGGCCACTTGATCCAACATTATAACGAGCACTCGTGATATTTGGAAAGAAGAGCTCCTTCTCTTATTTCATAAGTTGCACTTTTTTATGAAACAAAGATTTACATTAATCAAAACAATTTTTTAGCTTTACAAAAAAACAGTATATCACGAAAAAGTAATTTCTCATACTAATACAAGGAAAACTCAGAATGAAAATGCATAAAAAAAGAAAAATATAAAGAAAAACAAAAAAATAGATGAACGTGACATACAATTATTGTTCTTCTCTTTGTGAAAAACCTTCTCAATGACAACCTAGAAATCATGCCATTACTCTGTTAGGATCTCGGATCTTTGTTCTTGAAGGTTTGTACTGGCTGCAACTTCGCTTCTCTATTCATTGGTATCAGAGTATGTCGATGATCTTTAGTCTCTTCTCTATGTTGTTTAATAACATCGAGCTATGCTATTCAAGAAAATCAAGCTCTAAGATATGCTTCGTGTCAATAATAGAGAAGGTTGAGTTTACTTTTAGAGAGAGAATATATTAAATTGATCATAACAAAAACCCATTTTCTCTTAAAACCTTTCTTTGCTTGTTGTCTACTAAAGATCGACACAAATTGTCTGTCTCTTCTTTCGAGAGAAGAGAAATTGGTTTCAATTGTTTTTATGTTTGGCTTAGACTTATACATAAATAAAAAAATGAACCTAGCCACAAAACGTAGAACAAATGAGAAACAAAAACTTATCTGTTTCTCATTTTTCAACCTCCTGGTTCAAAGGAGCCAAACATACAGTTGTGATCAGAGGCCACTCTCGACTTGCCTCGGTAGTAGGCTCAACTTCTCCAAAGATAGGAAGGAGAGCTCTTTTCTCTAACTCATACTTCTCCTTCAACCTCTCTTTCAAACACAAAAGCGAGAAATCATAAAAGATCTTGTTTTTGGGAAAATCTAAAAACCAAAATTGGTTTCATAAAACTGCAACAAAAGACCATAGTTTTATGAGAACAAAAAGGAGCAACAAAATTGCCCCTATTGTAGTTTCGTCAGAAACAAAATTGCCTCGAGACACGTGAAATTGTCTCAAGTGTTCAGGCTTAAATTTTGATTCTACCCTCATCATTCTTGTGAAATTTACATAATAGTGTATTTGGTTAAAATTACTATTCTATCCAATGAGGTAAATTTATCATTCTTCCCATTTTGAATTCTTAAAATACAAAAGTGTCTACTGGTTAAAATCATGATTTTGCCCTTCCTCTATTTTAGAAATTTCATAAATGTCAACTGAGTTAATTTACTTTTCAGCCCTCATCACTTTATTGAAATTACAAAACTTGATGGGCATATTTACTATTTTTCCTCAACTTGTTTGTCGTATTTGCTGGAAAGTTTTCTCTTCAACGAGTTTATTGTTCTACCTCTTATCTTATTGAAAATGTTTAAAATCTTGTCAAAAGAGAAAATTACGTTGTTACCCATGTCTTTGTGTAAATTTCAAAATCCTTATTTTAGTTTATACTTTGAGTATTTCCTATTTAGTGCATGCAATATTTATAGAATTACAAACAGGTGCTTGTGGTTATTTGCATAGTAGTATATGTTATTTTATGATATTACAAAATAGGTGCCTAACTAATTAATTATTTTTTATTCTTTATATATATATCTAAGTATTGTTATGTACTGTTTTTATAGTTTCTTGCTTAAAATTAGTAAACCCTCTATTTGTTATTTTTGTCAAACATTTAAAAATGATTGATAGAGCCTATGTATCTGAATTGCAAAAATACAAAAGCTTAATGGCATAACTTTTAAACTTAGAAGAGAATAATACCTTTGACCTTAACATTAGAAGGTGTGGACTATGTCTTTAGTGAAACCATAACTCTCCTTACTACACAAGTAACCGATAAGGAAAAAATATCAAGCATTTCTCAAGGATGGTAACTTAGTCAAGGCTATCATGTTGACTTATATAGAGGATGACCCACTCAAGTCTTTGAAACAATAGATGAATTATTTGACTCCATAACCATAAAACATGATACTACTATGAAACTATATATTCAACTACTCCTTCAAAAATATAACTCATATAAATGAAAGAAGAAGATAATGTAGTTAAACATGTTAAACATATATTGGTTATATCTAGAGATTTTGTCGTAGCCAAGGATCCCTAACCCTATATAAATTTTGATTATTGTAAATAGTTTGGATCCCTCTTAGAACATGGTAATCACAATACTTAGGTTGGAAGATTTCAACAGAAGGATAACAAAGATATAATCTATGTTATTTTTAAGTGTTTTATATGGATCGCTCTCTGACTGGCTGATGGATGGATTCTGGAACTAAACGACACATTTCAAAGAACAATAAAGAAGTTATGGACCTAAAGGAGTACAAACTTAGAAAATATCAAGTGTATATAGAAAATAAATTTTTTGTGTTGTGTTGTAGGGGTTGGGTCTTTTATGATCATTATGGGAGGCATGCTTATTGTTTTTAACTAATGTATTAATTATGTAGTTTATTAGGCACAATTTAGTGTTTGTGCTTGTCCTTGTAAAGAAATGTTTTGAGGTTTGTTTGTTATTAAGAAAGTCATTATGAGAAAGCATATTAAGATAGCTTTTTCTTATATTTTTTTATCATGAACATAAGTTGTTAAACTAAATATTAATGGGAATGAAGCATTGATATAAATGTATGGTATAAAAGGTTAGGCCATAAAAGTTTGAATAAATTGAGAAAATTAACCAACTTTAACTTATTACTTATGTTTCACAAAAACACTTTTAATAAGTGTGATGTATACGAGGGAAATGATAAGAAAGCCTTTCTCTGAAGAAATATTTGGGTCAACCTTATTAGAAATTATTTACATAGATATATATTAGCCTTCAAGGTAAGGTATTATCATAAAAAAGTTTATTTTATAACCTTCATTGATGATTATTAGAGATATGTTTATCTCTTATCACATAAATTTGATTCACTAGACATTTAAAAATATAAGCAGGAAGTTGCAAATCAATTAGTCTATACAATTAAAGTCTTAGTATCTGATCGAAGTCATAAATTTGGTATTTTAAAACATAATATCATAACCAAAATACCTCAACAAAATGGTGCAACTGAAAGATATAATAAAATCTTATTAAATATGACTAAGTCCATGATATTAGATATTTTACTGCTAGAGCATTTTGGAGAGAAGCAATTACTAAAACCATATATATATTAAATAGAGTATCTTGTAAGGTTGTATTTTCTACATCATATGGGATATGGTTTGGTAGAAAATCATACCTGAGTTATCTATAGAGGTAGAGTTTTATTGCCTATGTAAGTCCTTGAGATATATTTTCATTTGTTACCTAAAAAGTTTCGAGAGATATAGATTTTGTAACAAAGATTAATTCTTAAAAGATTCTAAGAATAACATTCTTCAAAATGATGATGAAACCAATGATGATCTAGTGGATTTAGTTTTCATTTGAACCCATGGATCTTGATCAAAATGACCTTGAGGTTTATACCTAATCTTTAAGTGGACGTAAAGGACCTAGAGCCACTCCATCCTACTTAAGGGATTACCACACTTACCTTATAGATGAAATTTGTTATTTAGTAGATTTTAGATGAGTTGATCAATAATTTGACTTATAAAGCAGCTATTCACCCATCTAAATCGAGATTGGGAAAGAGCAATGGATGAGAAAATTGAATTTATTAAAAAAATCAAGTCTAAAAATTGATAAATTTACCAAAAAGAAAGAAAGTTATTGGTTGTAATGGGTTCTTAAAAGAAAATATAAATCGATGGAACAATTGATAAATTTAAGGCAAGGTTGATTTCAAAAAAATATTCATAAAATGAGGAGATAGATTATGTTGATAGAGATTATCTTGTTGTAACTTTGCATCCATAAGGATTATTTTGGCTATCTCTGCATTTTATTATTGGATTTGTATCAGCTTAATGTAAAAATTATCTTCTTAAATAGTAATTTAAATGAAATCATTTATATATAATACACAAAAGGATATAATTTTCAAGGTTAGGAATATAAAGTATATAAGTTGAAAATTTTTATATAGCCTAAAATACTTACCTCGTAAATGGTATTTGACTTTTCAAAATATCATTTTAGAACTTGGGTTTATGACTAATGAACTTGATCATTGTTTATATGTTTAAAATAGGGGTCACTTTGTTAATCTATCATATATGTAGATGACATATTATTGACTGGAAATGACAATAAAATGATTATCAAAACTAAGTTATGGTTGAACCCTAAGCTCGAGATGAAAGATACAAGAGAGGCATCTTGTATTCTAGGTATAAAGATTTTTCGTGATAGAGAATCTAAATTTTGTCTTTGAGTCAAGAGAGAGATTGATTATATTCTCAAAAAGTTTAGAAATAGTGGTTGAAAACACGTCCATTGCTAAAAGGTTCAAACTAAGTAAGGTTGATTGTCTTGATGAATGACAAAATAACTTTACTGTTCCTTACGCATAAGTTGTGGGCAGCTTGATATATATTATGTTGTGTACAAAACATGATATCAACTTTATTGTTGTTCTTATGAGTAGATGTCAAAGTAATCACGATTGGTCACAATGGGTTGATGTAAAAAGAATTTTGAGATACCTAAATGGAATAAAAGATTTAAAGTTATGTTTTCAATTAGATGAATTAAAAACGGTAGGATACTGAGATGCTTACTTTATTGGAAGCAAAGGCGACATTAAATCAACCTTTGATCAAATTTTCTTATTTGAAGATGGTAATGTTTCTTGGGCTTATAAGAAACAGGGTTGTGTAATATTTTATACAAAAGAAACAAAGTATATTGGATAAACTATTGCGTATGTTATTTGAAATTGAAAATAGCAAACGAGTTGGTTGTCATTTACCATAGTAATAGTACAAAATTGTAGTGAAAATACTTAAAGACTTAGTGTGTGGAAATACACACTTTGGTTATAATGGAGGAAAATCGTATTGATTACGGAAAAAACGCATATGTATTAGGTGCAATTCTTGTGCAACTGAAAAATAATACAACTCGAAAATCTACAAAATAATGAGAGAAAACCAGTGTAATATAACAAGTGAGATATAAGTCACAAAGTAACTAGTAGCCACTTGATCCCACCTTGTAACGAGCATTAGTGAAATCCGAAAAGAAGGAGCCCTTTCCTATGTCACAAGTAGCACTCTTTTATGAAATAAAGTTTTACATTAATCATAACAGTTTTTTAACTTTACAAAAGAAAGGTAGATGTCATGGAGAAGTTATCTCCCAAGATATAAGAGAAATCCAAAATAAAAATGCATAAATGGGAAAATATAAAAGGAAAACAAAAAATAGATGAATGTAACATACAATTATCGTTCTTCCCTTTGCAAAAAACCTTATGGATGGTAATTCTGCCAAATTGGAAGGAGAATTTCAATACTAGATATGACAAGAATCACTAATGGGAAGACATTTGGTAAATTTGAGATCACATTTCAGCCTAGAATGCTTTATTTGGATTCAGCTATTTATATATTTGGGATTAGCAACAACAGCAACCAAGTCTTTTCCCATACTAGATGGGGTCAGCTATATGGATTCTGTGTTTTTATAGAGCTCAATCATATATCATGCAAATAGTTAACTCAACATAAGATCTAGATTGTTCTTTATTGTTTCCTTTCAATATTTTTGTATCTTCTTCTTCCTATTTAACATTTTCACCATCTATGTTAAATGGGTTGGGGTCATCAAATGTCTACAACGAAGCTTCCCCCATTGATATTCTGAGCTAAATGTGACAATTTTTGGTCCTTGGCCAGATTCAGCTCTAGTTTTTGGTCCTATCAAATGGTCATGGGAAAAACCATACTCGAATCTTAAAAGAAAAAAGGGCAAATATAAGTAGCTCACACCCAAATAAACGATATCAATCGAAACTCAAGTTGGATGCATTTTGTAAACCCTATCTCGCTTCATATATTGGTCACCTCATGCGGGTTTGAATGGTCGACTCCCTTTCTTTTCTTTTCTCTCTTTTTCGATAGAACCGGGAGACTGAAGCGAGATGGATGCCCCAAGTATCAAATTCATGACCTTGAACTTATGAGTCAACCCCCTTGCTAGGTGACCCATGCTCTTTGTGATTTTATTTTCCCAGCATATTCTCTTTCTTCTTTTTGGTGCAAGGTTGTAGTCTGGAAATGGTGGGTTCCCGTTTTCTTGGAACCAAGAACAGGAATTGAATCGGGACCAAGACAGCTATTGTTTTGGTTTGAGGCCTAAACCGCTAGGAACCCCAAAAAATCATTAAAACTTTTGACATTTAAAAAGAACTTAGAAAATATATGAAACCGCGAGTTCCCGTTCATAGAAGGTGGAACCGAAACCCAATAGGGTGATTCCTGGTTCTTGTTCTAGTTTGACCGGTTCAAAACCCGGTTCCAGTATGTTTGAAACCTCTGGGAGGGTTTGGAACTGGCCATGTCTAATGCAGACATTACCCACTATCAGCAAACGCATGCTACACTGGTACCCAACTTTTAGTCAGCAGCTTGCTGGTAAGTCCCTAAGGAGCCAACTCCCATTCATGGACACCGAAAGAGTCTATTCTTCCATTACGGGACCCTAAACCCAGCGGGCTTGATGTAGGTCGGGCTCGGGTCAAACCCGACCCACAAATCCACTTCGTTTGGAAACCCAGTGTCGGGCAAGACAGTGGAATTGCCATGGAAATATGAATTGCGGAGCTGGCGTCGTACATAGAGAGCGTATACGACAAGGCAACAGAGAAGCTATTGGCAGACCAATGACGCCGTGCCTAAGTGGCACTGAGAATTACGAAAAAGGCCATGGTGACTTTTCTTCCACATTGGGTCCAGTGTGGGTTCGGGCCCGACGCAAGTCCCACCCATTGACCCGACTAATTAGCCCTCAATCAAATATGTAAGACTGAAGACAGTATGATTTGATAAGCATTTTACTTACATCCATGCTCTTCTATTAAAAGTCTGAGTTAGGGCTCTAAGTTAGTGTCACGCCCAATAGCAGACCCACTTTAGGACAAGGTGAGTCATGTGCCTCACTTAAACGTGAAAATTGCTTGGATTCAGCATTAAGTATATAGAAAAATACAAGTGTTTTGTGAATGTGAAATATAACTGTGTCTCACCTCAAAATATTTCTTAGGTCCACCACTAGTCATACCTAGTAGCACATGCTGCCCTCACGCACCCTTGTTTCATATTGTGAATCAACTAGCTACGTTAAGTTGTTTGGGTTCAACATGAACCTTGGGTCTTCAGCTCTGCTTGGCTCAAGTGAACTTGTTTAGATGAGAAAGAAAGAGGGTAGGGGTGGCTCATGGATACAACCGCTAAGGTAAACCACCTTAGGCTCAATGCTTTTAAACTCATTATAGCATCAACTTTGGAGGTTGAAAAGGTCCATCAGACACTTATTACATGTAACTTTTTAGGTCCCAAAAATTGTACACTTAGACCCCACATGATCAAAAGGTTCATCCTCAACAAATCAAAATTTATTGGAGTTCGTGTCTCTATCATAAGGTCTAGGATGGATCCACATGATCAATCCATTCAAGTTATTCTCGGCTAGCTCAATGTTTGGCACAAAGCACTTGATCAATCATTCAAGTGAACCAATGATCAACGGGTAAAAGGGTTGTATCGTTTGATATATGATAATTGTATCATATATAAGATCTTACTAGTTCAACTCGTAGACGCCAACGGCCAGGATTGAGGGTGATCATATCGAGTGCGTTAAATGAGCAGAATTGAGCATAGGACAACGCCCATCATGTGCAATATGACAGAATCATTGGCAACATTCCGTACAAAATCTAAATAGTCAACTTGGCCAAACTCTGGTCGGTGCAAGACAACCTAAAGCTATTCTTTCGTGAGTATAATGTAAATTTTCATGCAACAAGAAGGCCTAAAATATTGTTATTGTCAATTTTGACACCAACGTGTTCATTCAGCTGAAAAAGGTATTTCATTTTCTCTGTTTGGTAGAGTGTCCTCAAAACCAGCTTAATTTATAGTTATAGAAATCAATGTCATACTTTTCCGGCGGGAAGTATATATAAATATAAGAGTAACAATAGGATATCCTGGAGTATGAGTTCTTCGGCCACCACCATTAGATCACCTTTCATGAATGATCAAAGAGGCACCAACAAGATGTCATCATTATCATATTGCAGTTTCACCATGTGATAAGGTTGGTGCCTTGTTGATTTCGTTCACTATCGTCCATCAAGAGTAATTATACGACTAGGGTCTCAAAGTATATACTCCTATAGTGCACTGTTATTCCTTTTATGTATACACACACACACACACACACACACACACACACATATATATATATATATATATGTGTGTGTGTGTGTGTGTGTGTGTATGTATGTCCACATACATATAATATATATATATATAAAGAGAGATAAATTTATAGATAGATGATAGATAGACACAAGAGAGAGACTCATGTCTTATGTTCTTGATTGAAATAGCAGAAAATTTCTCTCATAATTCAAATGACATGGATGCAGAAAGCCTCTCTTTGAATTATGTAATTATTCCTATGTTTGATTGTTCTATTTTTCCTAATTTCTTCCCAAAAATCTTTTCACGATGGAGTTCAACATATAGGGGGATGTGACGACTATCTTGGCTAGAGGCTTGCCTTAAAAGAACCTTTCACTTGAAGGTCGCGAGATTGATACTGGGGGGGCGCCCGCGTGTCTGGTAGCAGATGCCTAACCCCAGCCAGTTGTGTCAAATGCATGTAAAATTATTTGAGCTTTTGGAATGTACGATTAGGTGCTGATATTGAATAAGGCAGAAAGGAGAGCTTTACACAAGGATTCCTTTTAGCTTCTTAAAATATTGAACTTAATAGCATTTCAGATACTTTTTATGCTGTGAAAGGAAGTCACTGTCTCGCTGCATGTTTGTAGTGAAATAAACTTTAATAGCTCACCAGGCTGGAGGGTGGACTCACGACTTGAATGTCATGAGTTCGATACCCGGAGTGAACATCTGGCTTCGGCCTCCTCATTGTACACAAAAAAGAACAAAGGCAAACTTTCCATGATAGGCCAATTGGTCCTTAACTTGCCACTGAAGTGCAAAGGACGTCAGCATTTCATTCATGAGGGACGTGCCCCTTGAGGCAAACTGAAATATTATTGGACACCACTTTGGTAAGTAAGGTGTCTTTTGGAATTTTATAAAAGCCATCAGCCAAAGGTCTTGGTGAGCAATAATACCTACCCAAGAGCAAAAGAAGTATAAATTTCTTCTTAGCTGTTCAGCAAGTAGTTGCAACCTTTATTATCTGCTACTGAAATTAGAAGTTAATAGAGTCATTAAGGTTGTCATATATCATAATGGTAAAGAGGGGTTTTCAGTTCAATAATGTCATTCAAGAAGCTCTCACAGTTAAACTGGCTGGAGACACGACTCGCGAGATGGAGGTCGTGAGTTAAACACCTGGGGTGTAAATATCATAATGACAAAGAAAGGCTTTTAGTTTACAAAATCAAAAGTATAACAGACTTAAGGTCTACATCGTTCGTAAAACAATTGGATTTTTTAAGGTAAGATAATTAAAAATTGAAAATTCTATAACTTTTGCACATACACCCACACACTCACATGCAAATACATCTGCATGTACATACACACATATAAATATATATGTGTGTGTGGAAAATCAGATCCTACTCACCTCTAACATGCTCATGCTCATACCATTGCTTTTCAGTGATAAGAGTATAATTTAAAAAATTAAAAATGATAAAGAATAATGTTATTATACTCGTGTCCCAAAAAGCATTGGTCGGGTACCGTTAATAGTGGGCAAGATCTAATCACTCATTATATATATATATATACATATATATATATACATATATATATATATATATATATATATATATGAAAACTGGGAGTTGCTATGCATCATCTTATGTCAAACTCTACCACACAATGTGCATGATTCATGCAATGATATCAACAATGTAGATCGATCACTCATTAATATCGATACAAATATTGATATCATTTAATGCATATGGTGCATAAAATATGATACAGGATGAGTGTCCTGATCACTATTTTGATAGTATAGATAGTGATAGTTATCAAGTAACATCTAACATGAGAGGGTGTCTAGCAATTCTCTCTCTCTATGTGTGCATAGAATTAGGCATGGAAATAGGTAGGTTAGGCACTTCTTACCCCAACGATCTCATACCAGGTTGAAGCGATTCAGGAATGAGCAAATTATCCACTAAATGTTTAATGTTTTGTTCATTCCTTATGTTCTAAGGATAAGTACATTCTCCTAGATCGACCAACAATTGTTATATAATCTTTGTGCTTTCTTTTATAAAAATGTTGGTAAACAATAGTTGTGTCTTTTCAATTCTCATGATTTGCTCTGTGTGTGGGTTCATTGTCCAATGTTCATTTAATTCATTATAGATATTACAGAAGTGACAGTGACCTATCGAAAATTGGGGACAAAAGTTTAATATGTTTGTCTATTTTACTTTTCATCTAATTTTGTAAAGTATACTTAGATATTTGCTTTTCAGTAAATTACTAAGAGTGAAGAATGAGCCAGACACTCATAAAAGTACATACAAAATGTTTGCATACAGTGTTCCTATTTATCTTTTATGATACTGCTATATATTTTTGGCATTAAATGTGATAACATTGAATGATAAGTACTTGTATAAGTATGCGATGAGTTGCAAGATCTGTCTTCATAAAAAACTATATTTACTCCACTATAAGGATTGTAAAATGCAAAGAGAGTACATTTTAAATGTTTAATTTAAGCTGGTCTATGAAGTTTGCTCCATTATCACTTCAATCTATTTTTAATTATACAATCATCCTTGTCTGATTTCTTACATGACTAGCAGGTAAATGTTCATTAAATTCTTTACTCCACACTACGAATGAGGTTTATCACAGAAATATAATTTTTCGCAAAGTAGCAAGAATTAAATGTCCAGTCTAGTGGTGTTTCTTGCTTTATGAGTGAGAACATGTGACATGTGATTTAAAAACATGTGATTTAAAATTTTAATTGAGAACTTACCGCAAAGTGTATAGTGACTTTTAATCTAGCTATGAGGTACTAAAGTATAGCTTTTCCTTTATATAGTGTCTGGTGAATACTAAGTACACAAGGGAGATGTTTAACCATTATACACACACACACACATATATATATATTATACAAAATGTTATTTTCTTTATCTAATTGTTATTAGTTGTATTTATACATTTTCTATGTCATTAAATATCTGTACCTATACTTAATTTCATTTGATTCTTTGTATTATGACAACAATGTAATTTGAGGCCAAAAAATTTACATGTTTATAAAGACTCATATGTATCATTAATATTTTGATATCCTAAAATTTCACTATTAGGTCATTTGGTAGTATGCAATATATTTGAATTTTGCAAAAAGATATAGGACGACACTTGGTACTTGAAAATCATTACTGCATATCATCAATTGCCAAGCTAAAATTCCTGGTATTGGAATGGTCATCACAAGCCTGTTTCTAAAGATATAGCAGAACCTTTGGGGGTGTTTGATTACGAGACCAAGATGATGTAGAAATAACTCCAGTTACAGTATAAACAGTTCACTCTTTGGGGGTAAGCTGCTGATGCTGATGGGTCTCCTGATCAGGTACCATCATGCTTTTTACTACGTGCCGAGACCTGCAGTTGATTATATCCAGAGATGCATAGAATTATATTGTTGTAGTCTCATAGTCATAGGCCTCGTAATCAAAACCCTCTTGAGGTTTAAGAAAATAACTGTGCACAATAATCAAAATGTTCACGGACTTAAAATGCACGAGGAGTATTAGCTCACCTGGTTGGAGTGTCAACTCGCATGTTGAAGCTCATGAGTTCGATATCAAGGGCATGCATGACTTTGTCCTCCACCTTGTACACCCTCCAAAAAATGCCCCACAACCGAATGACATGATTTGGTTACAATAAAATCACCATGACAAAATGGCGTATTGGCTTTTTGTCAAATATCGATTTTAACACGACAGTTTCATCACCGAATTCGTTTTCTTTTAAGGAAATCATGCTGGTGGGTTGACGCTTAATGATAACACTAAGCGGTTATTTGGAATATCTGGAGTCTGCTTCAGGCGGTTGGCATGAGTACGTCTGGCCCGCAATTTCGGTGAAATTACAGTTCTGATTTAACATATTCAGAAAGCTACCCACTGAAACGCAATATCAATTAAAAGTTGGCATGGATCAGAAAATCAGCCACGGAAAGAGGCGCAACGCAACAACAAATCTCTCTCTCTCGTTGCGTTCTTGCGCCTCCACTCTCCATCTCCCTTCCAGAGTCTAGGGTTTTTCGCTTCCACCCGGGGATCCGACGTTTATACTTTCAGCGTGGAGAAGCGGTTTTCCTGACGCTGAATCCGGTTTTCGGGCGATCCTCATCTTCACGCATAGCTCTCTGAAGCCACCATCTTTTATCTTTTCTCACTCTTTACACCCACCCTAGGGTATTCAAAACAAGGGGAGGGAAGTGATCTATCGAGGCCATGGTTAGGCCAAGATTAGGGCAAGGTTGAGATCCGGAGGCGCGAGCGTATCGGCGGCTTGAGATGGCGCTCGGCGATCCGACGACGAGATGCGGCGTTCAATTGGGAATGTCGACGAGGCTCTCACACTCTTCTGTCGCGAATCACCTCAACGAATTGGCTGAAGTGCCTGAGGACGGGGACGACAGTGGCGCTCGTCAGAGGCGGGAAGCTGAAGCGAGCAGCAGCAGCTCGGTCGCTGCTGGTGGGACAGTGACGAGTCTGGCTTACTTGCCGCAGGCGGTCTTTCTGAGCGAGCTCCGTCACGATCCGTTTGAAGCGGGTGCGACCACGGGGACGGTAAAGAGGGGGTTGATCTCGAAATGGCGACACAAGGACCGGGTAAACCCTTAATTTTCAATCTACTTGTTCAGTTCTGATGGTTCAGGGAGATGACGGGTTTGGTTCTGATTCTTGTATGTGATTTGATTGATTGCTTGTACTGCCACAGTTCAAATGCATCTACCAGAAAATCATGTTTTTTTTATACAGTTGGAATTATCCAATCCATCACTCATCCCTGTGCTATCAGGAAACATATAGGATTGAGATGCTGTATGTCATAAGCTTTTCTCTTCAAGGACACTCTTTTTATTTTCTCTATTTTAACTGAGTTCTCCTTGTGACGGATACAAGTCCACATGGTTTACCCGGGATCCCTGCATTTTGTTTTGCACCCCCGCCTCCTCCCCCTATCTGTCCATTCCTCGCCTATCTTTCGATTCAACAATCTTATCTGATAACTTTTCTCTAACTTATGATAAGAGGGCATCTTATATCCTCGACAAATGCTCATGCAGTTGTTGTGATTCTTCTTTGAAGCATGAATTGGTTGAGAACGAATTCACAATGAATAACGGTAGAAGGAAGAAATGAATGTATATAGAAGAAGCTCTTCCTCTACTCCTTTATCTTCTACCACTTTCACTTGCAAAATCTTTAACAACCCCCTTTCTCTTTCCCCTTGTTGATGGTCGAGAACTACTACTATGGTACTACCAACTTTTGTTCTACCAAATGAAAGAATACTATCAATTAATCCAATAACATCATCATCCTCTTCCTCAAATATCCTTAAATCATCCTTATGTTGTTTCCTTTCATGTATGCTCTCACTTAACTGCATACATTAACATTTAATGGCTTCTGACAAACTTCTAACTATGCCCGTGTAAAGAGTAACTTCTTTCTTAGTCCCGTTAGGTGGTGTTTCAATCGTGGAATTCCACACCCCGATGTCATGCTGGATCATTAGACCGAGATTGGAAGTCCCTAACACTCCTTCCTGCCATCTGAATTGAACACTTCAATTTAATAAAAAACCTAAAAATAAAAGTACTTCATAAATCCCTAATCTTTACTTAACACTCAAATAGAGTGTCTCTCACTTTATGAATGCAATAAAAAGCATATCCACACACTTCATAACTTTATATTTTGTCATTCAAAAAAAGAAAAATGCAAATAACACAAAAAACCAACAAATACAAAGAAAACATTTCCAAAAACCGCAAAAGTTATACCACAATTCGAGTTGGGAGCCTTTCATGGATGCCGTAGAGCACTTTTTTTGAGCCTTGAACACCAAGAAGGGGAAGAGCCACCGAAGGATGCGTTGGGGAGCTGTCAACAGACGCCAACAGAGGTCAGAAACCCACAGTTTTGTGGGTTTCTATTCGGCCAAGGATCCCTAACCGTATCGCACAATATTGTACAATACACTGGGTTTTGTGATACAGACCCTTGGATCGTTACGTATCGCACTCTATCATACTATACGGTGCGATTCTGATAACAACATTTACTTAATTCTATGTCCCATGTGTACAAGTGCATGAAGTGAGTTATAAAAAATCATGGTTGCGGGGATATAACTATAGATAAGCATAATTAGTGTATATCATTATATAGTTGATAATATTTCATAAAACTATGGATGACTATTAAATAACTCTATGTGAATCAATTCATATTACCCTTTAGGTTAAATAATTGGTCAATACTTACAAAATGTCCTCGCGACATAGTGTGAATATTTAAAATAGATTGCATCGAGTCGGATACGGAATATGGATGTTGAGTGTTGTCCAACATGGGTACAACAGCCTGGTAGATGTGTCTATGGACATAAACAAACTTATTTTCTAGGTCATTCTTTCCCGATATTGCATGGTTGCTATGAATTGCTCTAAGCAATAGTTTGTGGTGCTTGCTTCGGTTAGGAGTGACAATTTGGTACATGATACAAAACCCAACACGGAAGCGATTCGTCAAAACTGTATTTCTGTTGAGGGTCAGCAGTACCTGGGACGTGCTCCGTGTCGGTGTAAGGCAACACGACGAAAATTTACGTTGTGTCTTGTTCCTATTAATCATGCCATGACACAAGCACGATCTGATCTTGGTTAATCTCTTCTTTACTGCATCCCATAAAAAACCTAAAGTTTCCCTTTCTTCAGATTTCACTCGTCACTGTCTGTCTATGCCTCTGACAACCATCACCTTACAACAGTGGCATGCTGTAGACCATGATTCAGCATACACCCTTCAAGCTAAGCACCATAAACAAAACTTAGTTTGAAAAATTATAATAAATATACGCTTTTTGGGAGAGAGACCATCTGCGATACCAGGGTTTGGGCTCTTTCAACCAAATCCTATTTCAATCTTACTAGAGACGGTGAGCTATTTGAATCTTAGCGATACATGGAGTGTTTCTTTCTTGAGAGAAAGAGAGAGACACATTCATGCCAGAAGCTTTTTGTCTCCCTCTAAAGTGGGAGTTCCTTGGGTGTTTTTTTTTTTGCAAATGTATCAGCATACTGCGAGAGATATTCTTCTTGCTTTCCTTTGATATTAGCCATGAATGCTCTTGACCAATCAACTTTGAGTCCCCACAAGGTAATCTCTTCTCCATTTCCTTCTCTAAACTCTTACATGTTTCGGTGACACCTTATTTTTTTTTCGAGTCGACTTGTTGCATATTCACTTGAAGAGAATGGAGTGATAGATGCAAGGATTAAAATGGTTTTGCCTTTAACATGTACAATGTGCCATTTTCATGTAACATCCTGACTGAGTTGTCCCTATGGACAAAATGGGTATACAAACTTAAAACAGGTTGAGTTTGTATTTACGTGGCTTGGAGACAATCATGAAGTAGACACAACCCAATCATGACCTGTTTACCCAAAGTGCCGCCCCTATCTTCAGTTTGTTTTCTCCATGAACTTATAAGCGCTTCAATTTGCAGAGCTATAGATTTGTTGACAATTTCATCTATGTTGTCAGTAGCTCCATATATTAGGCCATATATTCCTGTGCTATCTTCTATGCCGTACCTTCAGTGCTATAGCAGTAACCATTCTGCATTGTCTACATATAATAGCTAATTTACATCACTTTTTTTCTAGTTAGCGGTTCTCCTTTTCCTCTTCCCACTAATTCTTTATTAGGATTGAGCGTTAACTCCCTGCTAACCACTATTAATAACATTGTTCTGCACTAGTTGGATGTTTCACCTCTTTTGGGTTTTGTTATGTACAAAGTGATCTTCATGTGATCACTTTCTGCACATCTAGTGCGTTTGGCAGATACACATCTTTGAGCTCATGGTTCTTTTTTCTATGAGCAAATAAATTTATGATATAACTTGGTAATATTGTTGTTCTTATTGCAGATGAAAACTGGTTGGGTAGCACTTGTTTTATGCTTAAATATAAGTGTAGATCCACCCGATGTTATAAAAATATCTCCTTGTGCAAGGATGGAGTGCTGGACAGGTATGCGCAGATACAGGCATTTGCTATTGTATTTTTATTATGCTTCAGTTATTTCTGGCTGTACTTTGTCTGTTTCCGTTCCTCTTTTGTTGCTTAATACTGTGCCTTATTGCAGCATGGATTGTCTATCAATGTATGTATGTGTGCTTTGGTATGTTTTTACGAGCTTGCATTTGTTAAATCTTATGCATTGCCCACAATGGAATCCGAAGAGTTAACATAAGGACGACTATCACAGTCACGACTATTTCATTGGAAAATAAATTACCTTTGTGGAAAAGTAGGTCATGGATGTGCATATGCATGGGTCCATTTAGTGTTGATTTCTGATAACTCTGATATCATATATGAAGTACAAATTTGGCATGTTTTGTTCATTTCTAAACATATTTCATTGACTTCTTTCGCTAGAAAAACATGCATTGTGTGTATTTATGACATGCATCTTAACTTCTATGTAATGCTGGTATGCCTTTATGGGTTTCACGTGTGTGTTATGTGGCAAAATGCTGTTATTGTATCAAACATAACCTATGTGGGAAAAGCGACTTCCTTTTGATGTAAATGATCTGTTGTTTGAATGAACCAGGACAAAAACTTCTGCATATAGGTCCTCTATGATTGTGCGTAATGTGTACACTTGTACCTATAACTTCTGGCATATGGTCGACTATGATAATTTATTGCATTAATGGTTAAAGATGATACCCTGCAGAAATCATCTGATTATGCCGTAGGGAAGCATAAATGCATTGATTATGAAGCGTCATAGAATTCTTAGGTGCTTCCCTGTTGGAGATCTATAGGGAACTTCAAAATCAAAATCATGGGTGCAGGATATCGATATATCATGTATATGTGTGTGTGCATGCGTGCGAGCAAGTATATAATTCTATACCATTCACAATATTCCTTAAAATTCACAGAAAAACTCACTTTTCAGAAGCAGTTATTCTGTAGTGAACCAATACTTTAATGAATTGTCAACATTTGATAGAATGCAGGAAAAGGTGAAACTAGTGGAAAGAGCCGCTGTATCTAGCCATGTCTGGTATGGTATCAACACCTCTGCTCCAGCATCGTCTCAGTGTCTGACATGATGCTTCACCTACGTGAAGTATTCATATAACATGAGTCTATATAAGAGCTAATTTTTGTTGAGATGAACCAAACTTGTGGCATATAGGGGTCCAAGGCTTAAAATTTATTGATCTGATTTAATTCCCTTTCTGGTGCTTAGTGAACCAGCCATCCTTTCAGAGAATACATGGTCAGAAATTTGAGCGTCTAGATTTAGAATTTTATTGTTCTTATTGATATAAAAGTATGGTGTTCACTCTGATTCCAATGACATGTAAGCGATGCCTGAGCAATGTCTCTTCAAGTACCATGTCTCATGTCTTGCTCTTTCATTCAACTCCTCCATATCTTCTTAGAATGAAAATGTAATTCGTCTTTGAGATGATAAGATGCTTGCTTTTTCTGCAGTTTTTTTTTTGGGAAACACAGTCAACATTAATGGGATTGTTTGTTATTTTTATAGATCCATTTTCAATGGCGGTTACGAAGGCTCTTGATACAATTGGGAAAGCCTTACGTGCTCAGTATGAACGATGGCAGCCTCGGGTAGAGCATACTGTGTTTGTTTGTTCAGTAAGTCTCTGGATCTGAGATTAATCTGTCATTACCATTGCATATGCAGGCCAAGTACAATATTCAAGTTGATCCGACAGTAGATGAAGTGAAGAAGCTTTGCAATACTTGCAGGAAGTATGCAAAGTCAGAGAGAGTGGTTTTTCATTATAATGGGCATGGAGTTCCAAAGCCAACAGCTAATGGCGAAATTTGGGTGTTCAATAAGGTACTTGTGTTCAGATCTTATTTTGGTGTTTGACGTGTTACATGATGCACTTGATATTGAGTTTGTACTTCGTTACCTGTTACAGAGCTATACGCAGTATATTCCATTGCCAATTGCTGATTTGGGTTCATGGCTGCAAACGCCATCACTTTATGTTTTTGACTGCTCTGCTGCAGGGATGGTTGTCAATGCATTTTCCGAGGTATGTCTGATATACTTAAGGTGTCTGATTTAGCTTTATGGGTAAATGCATGGCGGACTTAGTGGAACTAACATTAAGAATAAATACATAAGTATATGCAAATAGATAATCTAATACTAATTCTAAAAATAAAATGCATGACATTTTAGGATCATTGACACTTGAAAGTGGAACGCAGAAACGGTTCAATCAAGAATAAAAATTGTGGATGCATTTGAATACTACAACCATGGATTTAGGAATTTATAATGCAATAAGGAAAAAAGAAATAAATGGAGGCAAGGGAAATTGAAAGTAGTAAGAACAAAAATGGATTGCCCGCTTAGCCAGACAAGCTTAGCACAATAAGCAGGTACTTATTCCTTTTAGTAAGACTGCCACAAAATAACGGTGCCTTGGAGCCTACGAACATTGTGCCAATGTTGTAAAACCATATCATATCATATGGAGTGACATGCTGAGATGGTATACGGGTACATTCAATGAATCAACTTGTATTGGTCCGTACATAAGACACTTTGTCATGTATAATACAACACAATATTGCACCACAATGTACAATTGGGGTTGTATCATATAACTCGATTATGCAAAAGAAGATTCATTTTCAAACTTTCTTTCTCTTTCATACCCTTTACAAATGCTTGCTCTTACATTTTTCTCACAAAATTATCTTGAAAAATTTGGGGCGATGTGAAAACCCAAGCCCTTATTGCAAGACAAAACCAAAATTTCAGCAATGTACTAGAAATTCACATGAAACCTTAGGTATTATGTGAAGAGTTAGCATACCTACCCAAACATATTTTGTTACAAATTCACCAAAAAGATGGTCTCTCACGAATCTATCTTGGGATTTCATGAAGGTAATTAAATGGTTAATTATTCACATATCTTGTTAGTATCATGACATAATATGCTGTAATCGGGAATGAACAGAAAACAAAGAACAATGAGGGTCCTAACCAATGTTGTTTGTACCGTATCATATTGTGTATCGTTTTGCCCCATGAGACAGGTGTATCATATCACAAATTTTTTTTAAAATAGTTTAAAAATAAAAAATATAAAAAATCAGAAAAATCATGAAAAATGAAGACAATTCTAAACAATTCCTATAATTCAAAATTTAAGTAAACATTCATCGTTCACCATTTAAATTTCAAAGGACAAGCATTTAAAGCTTTAAGGAGTACACCTTTATGATTAAACAAGTACCAAAATTAAGATTTTGATAATTAAAAAAAATTACATATTATAATCGGGATTATCAACTAAATAAGTAAATACAAATTAAAACTAAAAAATTGAAGAATAAAAACTTAATAAATTGAAACTTTGAATTGAATACTTAATTAGTAAGTAATCCTTAATTACCTTTTTAAAAGCAGCATGTTCGAATGAAAACTAGGTTATTAAGTTGCTTATGTTCCAAAGTGTTGTGCCTTTTTGTGTGGATATGTTCAAAGATACTTCAATTCCTTTCCCAACCAGTTGCGCTAAAAGTTTGGCTCGTAACCCTTACTTCAAAATCTCTAAGTGTGGGCAATCATTTCCAAACCTATTTCACCAAACATCTAACAAAAAAAGACAAATATAAAGATATATTCCACTATAAATATAAGATTTAAGAAACTTAAATATTAAGATAAATTATTTATATGTTTATTTGGGTGCATATTAGTAGAGTTGCGAATGACTACTAACAAGCCCATCAAGTGAAAGATCATTATTATAGATCTCCATCTCTCAATATATAACATCTGCTTTACTCTCATCAAGGATCAATATGTCTATGCAATCAATGATATCTCGATTAACCTCACAATTCCTTTTAAATATTGCAGAATACCTAAACACTTGATTTAGGTAATAAGTTGATGGAACTTTTTGTTCCATCTATTATCAATAATCCTCCACACGAGCATATAATCACTCTTCCTTAAATTAAAATTGCTCGTGATAACTTCTTTAGCCCTATCCATGTTTTCATAAAGATAGACTATACATGGCTTCTCTTTGCTGTTAGCCAATCTCAAAACTTTAACTAAAGGACATGCAATCTTTAATAATCTAATATAGGAGTTCCAAAATGTACTCCTAAAGACCGTCTCTTAAATCTCATTAACTTTTTTGTTTCTTCTATTTTGAGGCAACTCTATAAACCAGTGTTAGTCGTATCGCATCATGAGCAACTACGATACGACACGTACAATACGGGCGATACACCCAGGGACCCGTATAGAGGGTCCCTGGCCGAATAAAAACCCACAAAAATGTTGGTTTCTGTGGTTTTTTAGAGCAACTCAAGCCATTCATGAAGTGGGAATTTTGAGTATTTTTTTTCTGATTTTTTTCTTTCTTTTTATTCTTTTTTGGTGTTATTTGCATTTTTTTGAATGACAAAATATGGAGTTATTAAGTATGTGGATATAATTTTTATCCCATTCGTGAAGTGGGAGACACTATATTTGAGTGTTATGTGAAGATTGGGGATTTATGAAGTGCTTTTATTTTTAGGTTTTTGATTGAATTGAAGTGCACAATTGAGATGGTAGGAAGGGGTGTGAGAGGCTCTCAATCTTGGTCTAATGATCCGGCATGGCAGTGGGGTACAACAGTTGAGGGTTTCAGATTAAAGATGAGATGTTTGTTTTGTGAGAAGGTGGTAGTGGTGGAATTTCACGATTAAAACACCACCTAGCTGGGATTAGAAAAGAAGTTGCTCCTTGCATGGGCAGGGTTAGAAGTTTGCCAGAAGGTATTAAATGACAATGTCTTCAGATGATTGAGAGCATATAAGAGAGGAGACAACAAAAAGATAATTTAGAGATGTTTGAGAAAGATGATGGTGATGTTGTTGGATTGACTGATAGTATTATTTCAGATGCTAGAATAGAGATTGATAGTAGTAGTTCCCGACCACCAAATAGGAGAAAGAGGGTTGCTCAAGATTTTGCAAGTGAAAGTGGCAAAAGAGGAAGCTCAGGAAGGAGTAGAGGAAAATATGCTTCTATCATACAACAATATACTTGGTGCTCAACCTGGAATTCGTGCTGCTATGGCTTTAGAACAACTGTACGATCAAGCAAACCTTGCAGTGGATAGATATCTGGTTTTATGATGCATGCATTTCATTTAATTTAGCAAACAAATTTCATTTTTAAGCAATGATAAATGCAATTGCTAATATTGGGCAAGGATACAAGATATCCTCTTATCAAAAGTTGAGAGGAAAGATATTAGATAAGACCGTCATTGAAGTGCAAGAATATTGTTCGATTTTGAGAGTCATAGAAGGAGACATGATGCACTATCATGGCAGACGGATCGACAGATAGGCGATGAAGGACCTTGTTAAACTTTCTTGTCTATTATCCTAAAGGGCTTATGTTTTTGAGATATCTAGATATGTCAGAGGAGAGGCACACTACAGTGATCCTTAAGCAAGAGTTTATAAGGTGATATGCGAGGTTGGGCTAGACAATGCAGTCCAATTGATCACAGATAATGCAACTAACTATAAAGCAACTGGGAAGGAATTAACAGATACTTAGGAGACTTTCTATTGGACACCATGCGTAACCCATTATTTTAACTCATCCTTGAGGATATTGGTGAGATGGATGAGATAAAAACAACAACTGAGTGTTGCCAAGATATTACCAAATTTATCTACAACCATGCCTTCATATTATATATGATGAGGAGATATACAGATGGTGCAAAGCTTCTTCGTAAAGCTGTAACTCGGTTTTCAACTAATTTTTTATCAATTCAGAGTATTGTGAGAAAGAAGTAAGCCTTCAAGAGAATGTTCTCCTCAGAGATGAGTGACAATAATTTGCAAAGTTGTCTCAAAATAGAAGAAATAGAAAGTTGAATGAGATTTGAGAGACAGTCTTTAGGAGTACATTTTTGGAATGCATGTATTAGACTGGTGAAGATTACATGTCCTTTAGTGAAGGTTTTGAGATTTGCTGATAGCGAGGAGAAACCATCTATGAGCTACCTTTACGAAGTCATGAATAGGGCAAAAAAAGCCATTAAAATTAATTTTAATGAAAAAAAGAGAGATTATGTGCCTGTATGAAAAATTATAGATAACAGATGAAACAAACAATTTCATCAGCCTATTCATGCAGGAACATATTATCTAAACCCAACATTCATGTACTCAACAAGCTTCAAAAGGGACAGTATCGAGGCATCATTGATTGTATAGATAGGTTAGTCCTTAATGAGAGTAGAGCAGATGCTATACATCGAGAGATTGAAATCTATGATAATGCTCTTCACTTAATGGGTTTGATTGTAGCAATTTGTAACTGCACTAATATGCGCCAAGGTAAATTATTTATCTTCGTATTTAAGTTTCTTAAATCTTATATTATTGTAGATTAAGTCTCTCATGTTTGCATTTTTCTACAGATGTTTGGTGGAATAGGTTTGGAAGTAATTGCCTAAACCTTAAAGATTTTTCGGTAAGAGTTTTGAGCCAAACCTATATTTCAACGGGTTGTGAAAGGAATTGGAGTGTCTTTGAACACGTTCATACAAAAAAGCACAACAGGTTGGAACATAAGCGGCTCAATGACTTAGTTTTCATCCATTGTAACATGCGGCTTCGCGAAAGGTAATCTTGTATTAGTTAGTTCTTAAAGATTCAATTCAATATATTGTTTGACTTCAATTGTTAATGTTATTTACTAATTACTTATATTTCTTTCTTGTAACCAATTAAAAAAAGGTAAACAGAGAAGAAAACCAATTTGATCCAATAAGTTTGGATAATTTTGATATATTAGAAGACTGAATTATGAAAGATAACGAGAAAATGCCCTCTTAACTAAAGAAGACATTCCATGGATTAATTTGGAAGGAGCGCAACAACATTATCAAGGAGATGAAGATTTTGATTTTGAGGTAGAAGGTGGTGAGGAGCGTCAACAAGGAGAAGATGAAGATTATTTAGTTGATGATCCAGATTATAATAATGTAAATGTATTTCTTTTTTTGCTTCAAAATATATAAATTTTTTTAATCATTCAATGGTGAATGATCAATATGTACTAAACTTTGCATTATATGAATTCTTTGCAATTATACAAATTTTCTTAATTTTTTTTTATTTTTTCTGATTTTTTATTTTCTTACTATTCTTTAATATTAAAGTATGTTACGCAATGCTACGCTACGATACGACCATATTGTGGACCAAAACAATACACGATACGATACGCGTCGAACAACACTGTTATAAACTGTTGCATTTTCTTTAAGGCTTGCTTTTGCTTAACAACACTCTATACTCATAAACGACCATATTGTGGACCAAAATGATACATGATATGATACGCGTCGAACAACACTGTTATAAACTGTTGCTAGTCTGGTACTCATTTGAGGTAAACATTTTCTTTAAGGCTTGCTTTTGCTTAACAACACTCTATACTCATAAAAAATTAGTTGCATATCGAGTAGCAATTTTGCGAAGGAGCTTTGCCCTATGAGTATATCTTCTCATCATGTATAATACAAATACATAATTATAAATTAATTTAGTGATATTTGATATGGCATTTGATCTATTCATAGTCAATGCAATCTTCAAAAAATGAGATGAACATTTAATTACTTATAAGAGTGGCTTATCACAAACACAAATTGATTACTTTACTTATAAGAGTGCTGTATAGTGGAGCCCAGCGATACGTGATACGATATGCGTCAGACAACACTGGTACCAATAGATCATGAACGTAACATTCTGAATGATAAAAAATATACTCGTTTTTTCTTTATTTAAAGATTCAAAAAAATTGATTGCTTATAAGAGTGCAAGGTCATTCAAAAAACGAGATGAACATTTAATTACTTATAAGAGTGGCTTATCACAAACACAAATTGATTACTTTATTTGTAGAAAAAAAGATGGAGCGTGTTGTAAAGATTGCAAGGTAATTCCAGAAGAAAGCTTAACCACCCAACATCGACTTTTAGTTATGAATTTACAAATAAAAAAAATGGACAAAGAAGAACAGAGTGCATCGAGCTATTCAGACTAAATGGTGGAACCTCAAAAGCGAGAAAAAAAACATATTTAAACATAAAGTCCTTCAAGGAGATGTTTTGAATTATGTCAGTACACCCTATGGTATGTGGAACAATATGGCTATACATATTAGGAAAGTGGCGAAAGATGTGTTAGGTGTATCTAAAGGAGGTGTACCAGCACAAAAAGAAGCTTGGTGGTGGAGTGAAGTAGTGCAAAATAAAATCAAGGCAAAGAGGCCATGTTACTAGTGAAACTTTAGAGGCTTATAAGAAAGCAAAGAAGGAAGCGAAAAAGGCCGTGAGTGAAACAAAAGCTAAAATTTGGGAGGATTTATATAAAAAACTCAACTCAAAAGAGGGTGAAAGAGATATTTTTAGGATAACTAGGGCTAGAGATAAGAAAACTAAAGATCTTAATTATGTTAGATGCATTAAGGACGATGATGAAAAAATTCTAGTGGCAAATGATGATATAAGAAATAGATGGAAAAACTATTTTTATAAGCTTTTTAACGAAAATAAAGATGTTAGTATTAGCTCAGGAGAGTTAGCCAAATCAGAAAAGTATGTAAACCATAATTTCTACCGACGTATTTAAAAGAATGAAGTCAAAGAGGCTCTTAAACATATGAAGGGTGGTAAATCGGTAGGACCAGATAATATTCCTATAAAAGTTTGAAAAATACTACGAGAAATAGGAATCACTTGGCTCACAAGACTATTTAATAAAATATGGAAAAACCAAAAGATGCCCGAGGAATGGAGAGTAAGTACACTTATACCCATATATAAGAATAAGGGAGACATTCAAAATTGTGTGAATTATCGAGGTATCAAGTTAATGATCCATACTATAAAATTGTGGAAAAGAATTATCGAACGTAGGTTAAGACAAGTATCAAGTACAATAGAGAACTAATTTGGATTCATGGCATGCAGTTCTATTGTTGAAGCGATTCACCTTTTGAGACGTCTTATGGAACATTTTAGAGCAAAAAATAAAGACCTTCACATGATATTTATTGATCTAGAAAAAACATATGATAGAGTACTGAGGGAGTTCTTTGGAGAACTTTAGAAAAAAGAGGTATGCCATTCACATACATTAACCTTATAAGAGACATGGATGATGGTACAAAAACATGTGTGAGGACTCATGAAGGAATGAAAGACTTCTTTGAAGTTAATATTGGGTTACATCAAGGATGAACTTTAAGTCCATACTTATTTATAATGGTGATTGATGAGTTAACAAAACATATTCAAGATGAAGTACCTTGGTGTATGTTATTTGCATATGACATTGTATTAGTGGAGGAGTCTAAGGAAAATGTTAATAGAAAATTAAAACTGTGGAGAGAAACTTTAGAAAGCAAAGGCCTCCTTCGACTTAATAGAACAAAGACAGAATATATGGAACGTAAGTTTGATCATTTGGTTACTTCAGAGGACATAAAAATTAAAATTGGCACACATTGCATCCTTTAAAAGGAATGTTTTAAATACCTAGGGTCAATTTTTTAGAGTAATAGAAGAATAGATGGAGATGTTATGCATAGAATTAATGCTGGTTGGTTAAAATGGAGAGGAGCATTAGGTATTCTTTGTTATAAGAAGATACCATTAAAGTTAAAAGGTAAATATTATAGAACAACAATTAGGCCTGGCATGTTTTATGGTTCTGAGTATTGGGCAGTTAATCATCAACATGTATAAAAGATGTTTCTGACAGAAATGAAGATGTTGAGATGGATGAGTGGTCATACAAGAAAAGACCGTATACATAATGAGGTTATTAGAAAGAAATTAGGAGTGGCACCAATAGAGGATAAAATGAGAGAATATTGTTTTAGATGGTTTGGACATATAGAAAGAAGATCAAAAGAAGAACCTTTAAGAAGGTATGAAAAACTAAATTTGGAAAGTATTAAAAGAGCTATAGGACGACCACAAAAGTGTTGGAAAGAAACAATAAAGAATGATCTAGCTTATTGTGAGTTAATTGCTAAAATGGCACACGATAGGGATATGTGGAAACAAAGAATCCATGTAGCCGACCCCATCTAGTATGGGAAAAGGCTTAGTTGTTGTTGTATATCCTGATAACACTTAGTTGCTGCTTTTACCTTATCATCGTTTCAATATCCTCAAGGATGAGATCTATACAACGGGCTGCATATGGTGTCTAATAAAATATGCCATAACTCTCATTTAACTCCTTTGTAACTTTTTTATAGTTAGTTGCATAATATGTAATTAATTGGACTATATTTTCACACCCAACCTCCAATATTACTTTATAAATTATTGTCTTAGAACCTCTACAACATGCCACTACTTAGACATGTCAAGTGATCTAAAAAATAGAAGTACTTTAGGACAATAGATAAGGAAGTTTAATAAAGTTCTTCATTGCCTATCTATCCATCTATATGTTATGATAGTGCATCCTGTCTCCTTCCATGACCTTCAAAGTCAAACAATACGCTTAGACTTTAAGGATGGTCTTATCGAATAATTTTCCTCTATAAGTAAGACATCTTATACCCTGGAACAATGTTGATAATAATATTTATATCACTTGAAAATGAAAAAAATTTGTTGCATTAAATGGAATGCATGTATCATAAAACTATCTTTCTATTTAAGGTCTACCTATTCATGCAATTGAACTCAAGTCAATAACAACACGAATTCCACGTTGAGTACTAGGTGTTGTAATATGAAGAAAAAACGACTTGCATGCCAAATTGAGACCTTCCTCTACCCCTTCCTCTTCTACCACTTCAACAACCCTCTTTCCTTTGGTTGCTTGATAACTACTGTTGAAGAATATGAGTTTAGAGTCAGTTTTAGTACAACAGTAAAATTGATGTTTAGAGTATTATTGTAATTGTCCGAAGTCGTAAGGGTATTTTGGTATTTTTTTGCACTAGAGGGTATTTTGGTCATTTTACGTTTTACAACTCCTTATATAAGGGATGATAAGCTGTATTAGGGTTTAAGGTTGCTGGGATTAAGAAAGAGAGATAAATAGAGGGGGCGGACCTCCACTCCATTGGAGGTCTGCCCCCTCCTCCGATCTTCGATTGTTACCCTTATTCTTTTATCAATATATTATATTGTTTATTATCCGCTGCGTTTATCTGAATTACAACATGGTATCAGAGCCTATATGGCGTTTTTTCTCGATGATATTGAAAGAAGAAAATCAGTTTTTTGAAGCTTCCTGCGTTGAATAAGATTGTGGTTTCTGTATCATCAATGCTGTGATGTGTTCTGGCTCGCCTGATAATGAGGTAGATGCTTCGATGGATGTTGCTGAGAGAGATGATAAGATCCCTGTTGCGGGTAACTAGTCAGGTGCCAATAGAGTTGAATCAGCAGAAACAATAGAAAATAAAAGGGAGTTTTGATCGTGAAAGGTGGAATCTGTCCAGGGGTAGAACGTGCTTTGTTTGAAGGAATATAACAGTGGATCTTGCAAACAATGGAAGATACGTGAAAGATTTGTTGGTGTAGCTCATGTTGCAGATCTTGAGTCGATCGAAGATGCTGAAGAGCAGGCCTTTGTCTTTAAGTTAGCATATCATCTTGAGCCGACAAATATCGTATCATATTGTGAACAGATTTCACATTTGTACAAGCAGACATTGAACAGATATCGTGTATTGGTTCAGCCCATATCATTGTAAAAACCTTCACATTTGTATAGACTTCCATATTGATATTGTGAACAGAACTTGCAGCAGTGTACTTTGAAGAGATTTGCAATACATCGAAGAATGAACAAAGCCAGCAGCAGATTCAACCAAGGATATGCTTCTAAAGCCCTTTGGGGAAGAGGGTCTTGAATCTAGACTCATGGATTTCATGTATGGATTGTGAATGGAGGCCTAACTATGTCAAGGGTAGTAAACCCGATAAGGTATCCATTCTCCAGATTGCTTTTGACTATAATGTTTTCATATTCGACCTACTACAGTTGTTTGAAGATGGTCGTAATGTTCTGGGATGCATGTTTCAAACGTATTCTGCACTGTCATGAGAGCTTAAAGCTTGTACATAGCGTACAGTAGTGTGATTTCCATCAGTTGTCAGAATCGCATGAAGAGCTTCAATGTTTTTCGGTCCTATGATATGTTCTTTGAATATCCAAAAGCTGTTAATATTTGGGGCTGACGTGAATAAGGTGATTGGCTACCAAAAGTGATATGTTGTTCCAGATTTAAAAAAAAAAGAGGTTACAACAAAATCCTGAAAAGGAAGATTTGAATCTTTTGAGAAAGGTAATTTCAAAATTTTTGAATAATCAAATGCTGGAAAAGTAAAGTTCCAAATTACTTTCCTGATTTTTTGGGAAAGTAGTTATGGAAACTTTTTTTTTTTTCTGATTGGATGAAAAAGTAAACCATAAAGTCTTATCCCCAGCCTGATTTTGTGAGAAAGCACACCAGGAAGTAGTTATGGAAAGTTACTTTTCTGATTTGTAGGAAAGCAAACCAGAAAGGTAACTATGGACAGTTATATTCCTGATTTTGTGGAGAAGAAAACCAGGAAAATAGTTATGAAAAAATCACCTTCCTGATTTGGTGGAAAAAGAAATCTAAAGGTAACTGCTGCCCATCATCTACATAAAGAAAGTAAATACAGGAAAAGGAATGTGGTTGATTATAGCAGGTGAATAATCACACGTATGGAAGTGGAGCAGCAATCCAAATATAATTTATAATTTATGAATGCTCAATGAACTTACTTAAGAGTTGCTGCTTTAATTGTCTTACTTAAAGGCGATGAATCTAAGGAATTAAGAAAGTCATCAAAGAAAGGGTGTGAATCCTTTCCGTTCTCCTGGAGGCACACAGACATTGTAAGGATTAGTGATGGATGACGCAGAAGAGGCAATGTTAAACTCTCAGCTTAACCAGATGAAAAGCATGTGGATCCAAGAGATGGAACAAAGTCGACACCAAGAAGAAATTCTACAGGCAAAATTGACCAAGGTGAAGGAGATAGTTGTCAACTCAGAGAAAAAGGAGAAGAGGGAGTTAGAAGTTCTCTGGCATAGGGAAAAGACTGCTGCTACATGGATGACATACTTGAAGGCCAAGGCCAAAATTATGGCTGGGCCACATCTTGCACATACTTCCTGTAGGATAAAACATCAAGGAGTAGGATTTGTAGACAAAAATGGAACTCCATTAGCAAATTGGTCCAATCATATTGACCTTTCTGTTTTTTGAAAGTTCAAATGAGGAGAAGAAACTGCAGGACAGGGATAGTCGAGGGCCTTTTATGATGAATATGATAGGCCATACATCGGTGATGTAATCAAGTCAGTGCTATTGGTTACAAATGTAATGGAGGCTCTTATAAAAAGGGTTATTATTGCTGAAGCAGAAACAACTGTTGAGAAGGAAAAGGTAAACTTAGGCCAAGAAGAGACTAGAAAAAGGTCGATCCAAGTCGAGAAAATGTCAGCAAAAGTGGAAGAGATGGAAAAGTTAGCATCAGATACTGATGAAATTTGGAAGGAAATGAGTCAAAAGATAGAAGAAATGGCAGAAAAAACCTCTAGACAGAGGCAGCGAGCTGCAGAAAATGAACAGGAACTCTTTCAAGTGAGGCAGAATGTGAAGTCTTTGAGATAGAGTGTTTGTGGCCTTGTCAGTATAAGACAGACACTTATATCATCAGAGAAACAGTTTCAAACAATGGAGAAATTGTTCAAGAGGTTAGTCACTAGTGCTGCAGATTTAGAGAGGACGAATGTTGAAGAATTTTTTGTCAACTGAAATGCGTGAACATTATGAGATATGCAGCAGTATATCCAAAGCAAGGAGTGAAGGCCGACTCTTTTCTGAGTTGAAATGGTCTAAACCAAAGACATTGAAGCAGACTATACAAATCAAGAGGTTGTATTCTCTCTTGAATATCAAAGATTTAACTGCAAATATTCCATTGGAGAATAGTGAAAGTCTTTAAAAAAAGCATGATGGCTACAGTTGATGAAGCTTCACAGATCAGCCCAAGAAGATTTGCAACAGATTTTTCTAGTAAAGCACAAACCAAATTCAAACTTATTCATAATGAAGTAGTTACTGAGAAGGTTAGGGAAGATAAAGCCTTCGTCAGCTCATAAGGAAAGGTATTTGCTATGTTGATGAGATTCGTCATGTACAAAGAAGAATCGCAGAGAATAACAGAGAATATGCAAATGCTGGAGATATTGTAAATTTCTTATGCTGGAAATTTGCAGCAATGAAAGCTGCTAAAGATGAATAGCTAAGAAGGCAAAATTGAAGAGTTATTGCACCCACGAAGCTACTGAAAATGACAAACCAAGAAGTCTACGTATTACGGCAAAGAAGATTGCTTGGAAAATGGACAACCAAGGGGTTGAAAAATTCAGAAAAATGTAGACAATCAGTCTTTTTCACTACACATGCATGGAAAAATCAAATCATTGAAGAGGCCAGAGGAATTTGCTGATATAGAATGTGGCAGTATCACCAAGAATCATGAAAGGTAAGACCTTGGGTTGTTGAAGTAAACAGCCAGGAGGGCTTAAAAAGCGGCTGCAGTCACCATATGAAGGGGCACAGACCGACTAGTATAAGCAGATGTTTGTATTCTGCTATTTGAGTGGTCGAGAGAGGGTACCCAACCAATACACCGGCTGCAGCCACCATGTGAAGGGGCGCAGGAAAAGCCGTGTGAAGTGTGTATGGTGGAGTAGTACCTCCTATCACAAAAGATCAGCTTTCTCAAGAGCAGAAGAAACATGATTTTTAAGTGTAGCTGTCAAATTACTTTTTGGAAAAGAAGAAAGAGAGAGGGAGCAATCGACACCCATAAAAGGGTCGGGTGTTACCCATGTGTTCTTAATTGTTGAAGTTGTTTTACAGAACCCTCGAAGAAATTACTAGTGCACGTGTGATGAAGAAAGTTATGATGATGATCAGCCAAGAAGGCAGAGGTAATGATGCAGTCAGAGATGCTGCTTGAGATGCTTAGCGAGGAAGGCTGAGTTAATGTTGCAGCCATAGATGCTGCTTGAGATGATCAGCTAGGAGGGCTGAGTTGATGTTGCAGCTAGAGATGTTCCATGAGATGATCAGCCAAGATGACTGAGTTGATGTTGCAGTCAGAGATGCTGCCTGAGATGATTAACCATGAAGGCTAAGTTTATATTGCAGTTAGAGATGCTGCTTGAGATAATCAGTCAGGATGGCTGAGTTGATGTTGCAATTAGATATGCTGCTTGAGATGATTAGCCAGGAAGGCTAAGTTTATATTGCAGCCAGAGATGCTGCTTGATATGATCAGCCAGGAAGGTTGAGTTGAAGATATTGCAACCAAAGAAGCTGTTGAAGATTAAACCAGTGATGAAGACGGATGAAAAATGTTGCAGACAGATGAAGATTTTTGGCAAGTTTGGAGTTCGAAGTATCTCACTCCCAACTTGAGGGGAGGTGTTGAAGAATATGAGTTTAGAGTCAGTTTTAGTACATATAATGTCTTAGGATAGTAAAATTGATGTTTAGAGTATTATTGTAATTATCCGAAGTCGTAAGGGTATTTTGGTAATTTTTTGTACGAGGGGTATTTTGATCATTTTATGTTTACAGCTCCTTATATAAGGGTTGATAGGCTGTATTAGGGTTTAAGGTTGCTGGGATTAAGAAAGAGAGAGAAAGAGAGGGGGCGGACCTCCACTCCATTGGAGGTCCGCCCCCTCCTCCGATCTCCGATTGTTACTCTTCTTTTTTTATCAATGTATTATATTGTTTATTATCCGCTGCATTTCTCTGAATTACAACAACTACTACTACCAACCTCTGTCCTATGTCCTAACATCATAAGCTATCACTAGTACCAATATCACCACTACCAAATCCAACATCCTCTTCCTCAAATATCCCTGAATCTTCTTTTTCTTGTCTCTCACTCTCCTAACTATGCCTGTGTAAGGAGCACCCTCCTTCGAAGTCCCTGCTAGGTGATGTTTTAAATTTGAAATTCTACCACTCATCACCCCTTCCTGTCATCTTAATTTACTATTTAAACCTTAATAAACCTTAAAATGAAAAGCACTTCATATTCATAAATTGTCATAAACTTCGTAAATCTCTAATCTCAACTTAATAAACCACCAGAACACTCAAAGAGTGTCTCCCACTTCATAGATTGCCATAAACACAACAAAAGATACTTACTCACTTCATATATTGTCATTCAAAAAGGAAAAAAAAAAACAAATAACATAAGTTGACAAAAAATAAACATAGAAAAAAGAAAAAAACCCCTATACCACAAGGAAATTGCCCGATTGTCGCTGCTGTTCCCATCAAAATAGTGGTGCCATTAGAGGTTGGATTGTTCCCTAGCCGGAAGTCACCGACAAGGTGTTGGAGGAGCTTTTGGAGCACTCATACAGAAGCTTGAAACACGCAAAAACATGTTCTGATCACGAGGGGGTTTAATCAGGTAGAGGGCATATCACTCATATCATACGCTATCGCACAATACAAGCTGATATATGCTATTATACGATACAGGTTCCTGCACGATACGATATGATATGCTCCATATCATACGATACATAGCGATACGGTAACACTGGTCCTAACCTTGGGTACTTATCATTATGGACAATATTATTAAGTATCAAATGTATTACACGGTATGTCATGATAGGTATCGACTCAATATAAAAATCGATATGATGCCGGCGTGAATCGATACATAGCTGAATAGCATATGATATGGCTGATTTGCTTCACATATTGATTTATCCTAGTTTTTTGCAAAGGTGGGCCTTAAAGGCCTGGCACCTACTCCTATCTGCCATTTTCACAAGTGAGAGCAGAGTTTGCCAGTTTTTTGCTGGAACTGCTCGATTTTAAGGATGTCAGCATTTTCATAGAAATTTTTCATCATGGTTCTTCACACATCTTTTTGGATTTCTGATATCAAATAATCTTTTTCATGCATTTTGAAGGTTTGTCTTTTATGCACAATTATTTCTTATTTTTCTCAATCTTTTGCATTTTCTAATGATTTTGACTCTATCTTTTTAGTTTTCAAGCGTTTCCTCTTCATCCAAAAATCTGATGAAATGTGGAATTATTTTGATTAGAAAAAGCAGGAAAACATGATTGCTTTGTATTTTATTTTTATTTTCTTAATTTTCTTCTGAAGTAGATGAGTGACTTGCATGAATGAACATGTTCTGAGTATAGGTCAAAATGTTCCATCACGTCATGGTGCTGCCACGGATAAAGGTTGTTATGATTTAAGAAATGAAAGCGAAGGCCAACTGGAAAGAAACTGTGCTAGCAGAACTTCATAGATTTTAGAGAAAGAATCTCAAGACACGTATTAATTTCTTTTAATTGGCATTAATGTTATTTAGTATTTATCGAAACCTAATCATAGTTTGCCTGTATTAGAGTTTAAATCTCTAAAGTTTTTGTGATGTACTTGCGTAAGATGTAATTGTAATTGTAAAAGAAAGAAATTTCACAAAACTATCCTATGATTTTCGGTTTTAACACTTTAGGACCTTAACTCCTCATGCAATCAAATTGTGACCAAGGTTTCCGCTCTTAATAAAAAAGAGACCTCTGGTATAATGATAATAAGTTTTAGCTTACTTGGCTCCTAAGTGGACACGTCGACGTGGCACTTTTGCCTATTTTGTTATTACATCGAACTATAACAGCTAATACTATATAATGTAATATAATATTGTAATTAACATTACAAATAATAGTTACTTAAATATTAATTAATATTTATTTGCAGTAGATATTAACTAATATAAAATTATAAATTATATTAGTTTATATTATATTATAAATGATATTTAATAGTTAGTACTTAATATTTATATTCTATAATTAATAATTGTATTCATTTATATTTTATAATTAATTATGTTTTTGTATTATAGAATTCATATTTAATTCAGTGTTGTCTGATGCTTATCGTATCGCGTATCGCTGGGCTCCACGATACGAGTGTATTGTAGCGTAGCGTATCGTACTTTAATATTAAAAAAATATATTTAAAAAATCAGGAAAAAATATTTAATATCCGAAAAAATCAGAAAAAAATTAGGAAAAATTTGATAATTGCTTTGAATTCATATAATGCAAAGTTTAGTACATATTGAGCATTCAACATTGACCAATTGCATCCAAATTTACATATTTTGAAGCAAAAAATGAAATACATTTACATTTTACATATTGTAAATTTGTATCAAGATTATTAACTAAATAATCTTCATCTTCTCCTTGATGAAGATTCAAAGTTTCTCATCACCTTCTGTTTCAAAATCAAAATCTTCATCTCCTTCATGATGTTGTTGCACTCATTTCAAATTAATCCATTCAATGTCTTCTTTAGTTAGGAGTGCATTTTCTTCATTAGATTCCATAATCCACTGATCTAATATATCAAAATTAACAAACTTCTATCTTTGTACATGTAGTTGTCATATTTGCTAATTTTCATATGTGAGCAAAACAATGAGCTCCATTTCTTTGATTATTGAGTCTATGACACCTCAGTGATGTGATATTGTTACTTGATGATATCCCCTTTTTCTCTTACTGGAGACTAGCTTTTTAACTAATGCTTGAGTTCCATTTCTCACTTCACAGACTGAGTTAAGCCTCACACATGTTGATCATGTTCAACTCAATGGAAGTCATGTAAGGTGAACCCTAAAATAGTGAAGTTATGAAATGCCCACTCAATTAACCGAGACAACCAAATTGTTTTTCATTGTTTGCGATTTCATGAAATTAGAAACTGGTAGCAGAAATATACCTAAAAGTTGGCAACAGAAAGGGAAATGAATCAATGATTTTGTCATAATTTTTATTTGTTCATAAATTATTCTTATTCAATAAATGAAATTATAAACCCGAATTTACATGTTACATACACAACTTACAATCCCAAACAAGCATATCGGAGGATGCCTTAGAGAGAAGTGAAGAGAGGCGAAGGGAGGCCAGAAACCTGGAAAAAAATTTTTGATTTTTTTTTTTTTTTTTTTGATTTTTTTGGGCGTATCGCTCGTATCATATGATACGGTACCGTATCATATGATACGGTACCGTATCATACGATATTGGTTATCGTATCTTATCGTGGCTTCACGATACGATACGGTGTGATACGGATAATACTGATTCAATTTATTATTAATATTTTTACATAAGCTGATTAATACCTAATACTCTCTGACATGGTTCAAGTGCCATGTTAACTTGTCCATGTAAGCGTAGTGTAAGAACTATTATATTATAAGTCCTTTTTTTTTAATGGTAGGAACCTTAGTTCTCGGTTTTATAACGCAAGAAGTTGAGATTTTAAAAGTGTCGAAAAGGAAAACGAGTGGGTACTTTGGTGAAATTTTCTCAAAAAATAAAATATAGCAGTAGTGGTTGTGTTTTGATGATAGTTTTAAATCTCTTAGTTTGTTGTTGATGTATTGTTTGATTTGTTATGGTTAATTTGTTAGGATTTTTAATTTATTAATGAATGATATTATCTTCTTGTTAATTATGTCATTGTATCTTGGTTTTGCTACAACTTTTTAAGGATTCTAAAGATTTTTCTGTTTTTCATTGAACTTTTTTCTATTTTATTTTTGGAAAAAGTCCACTATAGTTGATATGTATAGATTACATACTGGTTCATGTAGGTCACCTTTTAATGCGAGGGGTATCAATATGGATAGTGTCAGTTTAGATGATGAAATGCTAGAGAACACCGTTGCTTGAAAAGATCGAAGAGAAGGGGAAACTACAACTGTTACTAACAGTAGTGTTGGATCTCATTCCAACACGAGGTCAATAGTGGCTGGTGCTGGCATTGCATAAACTCCACTAATGAGGACTTGGTGAGACATAGAACAAGAACCATAAATAGGCTATTTAGGCCACTAACTTGGAGGGAGAGAGGTACATAACCTTTGGAGCCGGTATATAGTCTCTTTGAGACAAGAACCTGCATAAATATGCTGCTCTGGCTATTTGGCTCCACCATGATTACTTAGAGCATATATGCATGCATTTGGCAACAAAGGATATAACTAATAAAAATCTACTCATTGTTTAGAATGTAATGGTATATATGGGACTAGAACTGACTAATGTTGTTCAATTTAGGGCTGACAATATTACAGATTATAGAACAATTGTTTCTAGATGCTTAAAAAGGAACCATAAATCTATGAATTGGATTGGTTGTGTTTTATAGACTTGGTTCTCAAGGACATCATTGACATAGATGAGTTTAATCAGCATTTTTTTTCATTTAAAAAGTTACAATGAGTTTGTGTACAAATCATTCATTAGTGTTGTATTTGATGAGGATCCATTTATTATGTGCTTGATGAACCATGACAAGGTTTGTTGTAAATGTTATTAGTGTTTAAATCCTTGTTCAACAAATTCATTGGAAGAATTGTTTGTTCATATGGATGAAGCAACAATAAGGTGATTCAAGAAGAATATTATGATGTATATAGTTTATATCAATGTTGTAATTAGCATATTGGTGCCCGTATCGTATAGGGCACCGATACACGATAATATGGTACGATACGATACATTAAAATATTAAAAAATTTAAAAAATAAAAAGTCATAAAAATTGTAAAAAAATAAGCTCATATCGTAATACAGTGTATAATGCAATATGGGGTGTATCGTACGATACAATACCTATATCACAATGTATCGTACAATACGATGCAATACGGGTGCAATACATGTCTACTGCAATACATCTCTACCTGTATCGTACCGTATTATCATACGATACGATTTTTACAACATTGGTTTATATGGTACTTGATAGTAATTTGAGAGAAATGCATCATTCTTAAAGATGAATCTTGCCACTGCGGTAGGTAATGAAGATATGCCCGCTGTACGCTATGTATATGTTGCAGATAGGGAAAAAGAACAAATAGTGGCAAATTTTACATAGAGAAGAGAATTTATATACTGATTTTGAAGGTGATGGATGGAAGATGGACGAAGCAAATGTATGATCTACATGTAACAACATATTATCTTAGTCTTGTCTTAAAATTTTTTCCAATTTTGTAGAAGATGAGGAGGTATAGAAGGGGATATTACACACAATTGACCTTAACCTAGATGTGACTACAAAGAGCAACATCCACTTGGAACTGACTAGTTACATTCATAGGGCCAGAAATTTGGGGAGGCCAGTTTCAATTCCAGCTGGCAGCTTATGATGAAGGCGCTAATTTTGTTTTGGGGAGAATCTGATAACATTCTAGAGGGTGATGATGATGCTCTATTTTGATAATGATGATTACAACCAATATGATGCATTTGTTAATTATGATCCACAAGGTGTGGATTGAGTTCTATTATACCTAGGTTGTCTCTGTCTCTTGCTGGTGGTATAACTTGTTAGTTCTTGTGGCTTTATCCTTTCTGTTTCTCTTTAGCTTGTTAGTAACTGAGTATTGTGAAATTTTATCACCCAAAAACAGAAATCTGCAATCATGCATAGGAAGATGGAGTTGGGGGCAGTCAACTGCTCTTGTGGCTGCCAATTCTTCTCTCTCTTTCTCCTTTTTTACTATCAAGAATGGTAGGGTTTTCCCTTTAAATAACCAGCATTACACTAATGAGAATTACCTAAGTGCCATTAATAAGACTATTTTAAAGCTACCTTTAAAAACAACCACTAAAAAGTATAAAACAGAAAATATAATAGAACTAATTAACAACAGACTATCGTGAGCCATTGACTATCGTGAGCCATTCAACCATCTTCTTCTTCGAACACTCCCCCTGAAGTTGGGTTAAATATTAATGTTACACCCAACTTGTCACATAATCTTAACAATAAATTTCTATTAAGAGCTTTAGTCAGCATGTATACACATTGTTCTTCTGACCTCACATGTTCAAGCTTAAATTCTGAAGTATTCACACTGTATCTGATAAAATGACAATCAATTTCAATGTGTTTTGTTCTCTCATGATATATTGGGTTAAAAGCAATCTGTATTGCTCCCTTACTGTCACAATATACTGGAATAGAGTCTTCCATGGGATATCCAATTTCCATCAATAATGACCACAACCACTTACCTACACATATACCAGAAGCAATGGTCCTATACTTGGCTTCAACTGTAGGCATAATTGATTGTTTCTTGCTTTTTCAAGAGACTACCACTAGAGTCACGTATCTTGAAGTAGATTTTTTATCCTCTATGGAACGTGCCCAATCTACATCTGTGTAGATTTCAATTTTAGAGTTGTCATTAGCCTTGTACATTACTCCATGTCTAGGTATACTTTTTAGATACCTGAGAATATGAAATACTGTATCCATGTGATTCTTAAGGGGAGTAATACTCATAATATGCTAATTGGATCAACCTTATCTCCTCCATCATCGACTTGTAATTTCTGATTTACATCCATAGGGGTGTAAAAACTCCGCCCATGTAAGGGATCATCCTTGCATTGCCGGTCCCAAGCCCGGATAAAGGAGGAGGGTTGTGTTAGGCTTCCGACAGCCAGCGTAAAACTTCGTCGGATTTTACAACATGGATTACAAAAATTATGAGCATTGCTTTGGGGCATCCCCGCCTAGCGACGTGCTGCAGAGCCCGAATGCAGTAAGAAGTAAGCAAGGGCCACTACATTTTCGCCCTAATGTAGTGAATCAATTGCAGAGAGGGTTCCCATATCATGGACGAGTGTGGGTAAAGAAGTTAGTCCCGCTACATTGCCGCTCGAATGTAGTGAAAAATTTTCAGAGAGGGTCTCCGTATTTTGATTATGGACGGATGCGGGGGGTAAGGAAGCTAGTCCTAGATAATAAGATTCGTATTGGTTCTTGGAATATCGAAACATTATCGGGTAAGCTAATGGAGGTGGTAGATACTATGATTCGGAGAAAGATTCATATTCTATGTTTACAAGAGACAAAATGGGTTGGAGAAAAAGCAAAGAAGATAGAAGATACAGGTTTTAAATTATGGTACTCAGGTAAAGAAAAGGCTCGAAACGGAGTTGGTATTATCATAAATAAAGATTTAAAGGAGAGTGTAGTAGACATACAACGATATGGTGACCGAATCATGACGTTGAAATTAGTGTTAGGAGTAGAGGTTTTGAATATAGTTTGTGCTTACGCACCCCAAGTAGGACTAAAAGATAGTATAAAGACAGTTTTTTGGGAAGAGTTAGATAAGGTGTTTCAAAAGATTCCACAAAGGGAGATGATTTATTTAGGAGGAGATTTAAATGGACATGTCGGTAAAGAGGCATTAGGATATCAATGGATTCATGGAAACTTTGGTTATGGGGATATAAACGAGGAAGGTAGGGAGATTTTAAATTTTGCTATGTCATTTGATCTATTTATAGTCAATACAATCTTCAAAAAACGAGATGAACATTTAATTACTTATAAGAGTGGCTTATCACAAACACAAATTGATTACTTTATTTGTAGAAAAAAAGATAGAGTGTGTTTTAAAGAGTGTAAGGTAATTCCAGGAGAAAGCTTAACCACCCAACATCGACTTTTAGTTATGGATTTACAAATAAAAAAATGGACAAAGAAGAAAAGAGTGCATCGAGCTATTCAGACTAAATGGTGGAACCTCAAAAGCGAGAAAGAAGATATATTTAAACAGAAAGTCCTTCAAGGAGATGTTTGGAATTATGTTGGCACACCCTGTGATATGTGGACCAATATGGCTATACATATTAGGAAAGTGGCGAAGGATGTGTTAGGGGTATCTAAGGGAGGTGTACCGGCACAAAAAGAAGCTTGGTGGTGGAGTGAAGTAGTACAAAATAAAATCAAGGCAAAGAGAGCATGTTACAAATTACATTATGCTAAGAAAACTAGTGAAACTTTAGAAGCTTATAAGAAAGCAAAGAAGGAAGCGAAAAAGGCCGTTAGTGAAGCAAAAGCTAAGATTTGGGATGACTTATCTAAAAAACTCAACTCAAAAGAGGGTGAAAGAGATATTTTTAGGATAGCTAGGGCTAGAGATAAGAAAACTAAAGATCTTAATTATGTTAGATGCATAAAAGACGAGGAGGAAAAAATTCTAGTGGCAAATGATGATATAAGAAATAGATGGAAAAACTATTTTTATAATCTTTTTAATGAAAATAAAGATGTTAGTATTAGTTTAGGAGATTTAGCCAAGTCAGAAAAGTATATAAACCACAATTTCTACCGACGTATTCAAAAGAATGAAGTCAAAGAGGCTCTTAAACATATGAAGAGTGGTAAATCGGTAGGACCAGATAATATTCCTATAGAAGTTTGGAAAATACTAGGAGAAATAGGAATCACTTGGCTCACAAGGCTATTTAATGAAATATGTAAAAACCAAAAGATGCCCGAGGAATGGAGAACAAGTACACGTATACCCATATATAAGAACAAGGGAGACATTCAAAATTGTGCGAATTATTGAGGTATCAAGTTAATGAGTCATACTATGAAATTATGGGAAACAATTATCGAACGTAGGTTAAGCCAAGTATCAAGTACAACACATAACCAACTTGGATTTATGCAGATCTACTATTGAAGCGATTCACCTTTTGAGACGTCTTATGGAACATTTTAGAGCAAAAAAGAAAGACCTTCACATGATCTTTATTGATCTAGAAAAAGCTTATGATAGGGTACCGAGAAAGGTTCTTTGGAGAACTTTGGAAAAAAGAGGTATCCCATTGACATATATTAACCTTATAAGAGACATGTATGATGGTGCAAAAACATGTGTGAGGACTCATGAAGGAACGACAGACTTCTTTGAAGTTAATATTGGGTTACATCAAGGATCAACTTTAAGTCCATACTTATTTATAATGGTGATGGATGAGTTAACAAAATATATTCAAGATGAAGTACCTTGGTGTATGTTATTTGAAGATGACATTGTATTAGTGGAGGAGTCTAAGGAAAAAGTTAATAGAAAATTAGAACTATGGAGAGAAACATTAGAAAGCAAAGGCCTCCGACTTAGTAGAACAAAGACAAAATATATGGAATGTAAGTTTGATCATTTGGCTACTTCAGAGGACATAGAAATTAAAATTGGCACACATTGCATTCCCCAAAAGGAAAGTTTTAAATACCTAGGGTCAATTTTTCAAAGTGATGGAAGAATAGATGGAGATGTTACGCATAGAATTAATGCTGGTTGGTTAAAATGGAGAGGAGCGTTAGGTATTCTTTGTGATAAGAAGATACCATTAAAATTAAAAGGTAAATATTATAGAGCAGCAATTAGGCCTGCCATGTTTTATGGTTCTGAGTGTTGGGCAGTTAATCATCAACATGTACAAAAGATGTCTGTGACAGAAATGAAGATGTTGAGATGGATGAGTGGTCATACAAGAAAAGACCGTATACATAATGAGGTTATTAGAAACAAATTAGGAGTGGCACCAATAGAGGGTAAAATGAGAGAACATCGTTTAAGATGGTTTGGACATATAGAACGAAGATCAGAAGAAGAACCTGTAAGAAGGGTAGAAAAACTAAATTTGGAAAGTATTAAAAGAGGTAGAGGACGACCACAAAAGTGTTGGAAAGAAACAATAAAGAATGATCTAGCTTATTGGGAGTTAACTGCTAACATGGCACACGATAGGGATTTGTGGAAACAAAGAATCCATGTAGCCGACCCCGTCTAGTATGGGAAAAGGCTTAGTTGTTGTTGTTGTTGTTATCCATAGGGGTGTAAAGTGGCTTACACTCCTGAATCTTAGTTTCTCGCAGTAAATCTAATGTATATTTTCTTTGACTCAAAAAAATATTAGCACTTAAATATGCTACTTCAATGCCAAGAAAATAATGTAGTATGTTAAACAACCGATGCAGTTCAAGCTTTAATCTTTGTATTTCTTCATTATCATTTCCTATCACGATGATATCATCAACATACACCAGCAACATTGTTAGTTTCTCTCCTCTTTTAGTGAACATAGTGTGGTCACACTCTTTTTGTAACCCAAATCAATAATATTCTTGCTGAATTTTTTAAACCACTCTCGAGGCGATTGTTTCAGCCCATAAATTACTCTTTTTTTGCTTGCAAACTTTATTTTCAGGATTTTGGTAACCCAGTGGTAATTCCATATATACTTCTTGTTTAAGCTCTCCCTACAACAAGGCATTCTTTGGATCGAGTTGCCACATCGTCTACCTTCTTTGGGCAACAATGCTTATTATGACTCTATGAATGTAAGCTTCACCACAAGTGCAAAAGTCTCATCATAGTCAATCCCATAGGATTGGTTGTACCCATGAGCAACTAGTCTAGCCTTATACCTCTCTAAGGTTCCATCTACCTTAAATTTTATGGTATACACCCACTTGCAACCAACCACCTTTCTTCCTCGTGGTAAGTCATTGACAACCCAAGTCTTGTTCTTCTCAAGAGCATGCAGTTCTGATTTCATCGCATCCACCCAATGTATATTTCGATGCTTCAAAAAATTCTTAGAAACTTGATAAATTTCAGCATTCAATATAAAACTGTCATAGTTTGAAGATAGCTGATCATATGACAAGAATTGAGAAATAAGGTACTTGCCATGTAACTTCTTGCCTTTTCTCAACGCAATAGCAATGTTCAATTCGGCTTTATTCCATTCTTCCGCAGATTCATCACCTTGATTTGAGTAAGAGTCACTCTCTTGGTTCATAGTGTCCAAAGGATTGGGCATCACTATCTTTCTTTTCCTACACTCATCTTCTCTTTCCCTATTCTCTTTCACTTCAACCATCTCGTCATCCAAGGTGTTTATTAGAAGGACTTGTTCTTCTATGGTAAAGCTCGGTGACTCAATAGGAATATTGGGTGACTCATCTTTACTTTGGAAATAGGGAGTGGTTTCAAAGAAGGTTACATCCATTGACACATACCTTTTTTTCATTTTAGGTTCATAACACATATATCCCTTTTTCTCATTAGAATAACCAATAAAAACATACCAAATAGCCCGTAGATCTAGCTTATCTCTAAAAAGATATGTACATGTACAAAACATAAACACGTGAATATACGAGGTATAATATGAAATGGTTGACCTCCTAGACTAATCACTTGGAAGGGAGATTGTCTAGATATAACTTCTCAGGGTAGTCTATTGATGAGATAAACTGTTGTGAGTATTGCTTCGGGCCAAAAAAATTTAGGGACATTATGTTCTATGAGTAGTGTCCTAGCCACCTTTAAGATGTGTCTATTTTTCCTTTCAGCAACTCTATTTTGCAGAGGAGTATAGACATAGGATATTTGGTGTAAACTACCATGAGATTGGAGGTAGGTTCTCAACTTATTTTTGATGAACTCACCATCGATTTTAGAATTTTAATTGAATGTCCAAATTGAGTTTTAATGAGCTTATGAATAATGTGGAAGATTGGAAGAAACTTCCGATTTGAATTTCATAAGGTAAACAAAAGTAAGTCTTGAATAAACATTAATAAACGTAACTAAATATTTGAATTTCCCCAGAGAAGGTATCAAACAAGGACCCTATACATCAGAGTGTACCAACTCAAATGGAATAGACGATTTAGAATCCCTATTAGGAAACGACACCCTATGGTGCTTAGCCCTTTCACATACATCACACTGAAGGACTAAGTCACTCAACTTTTCAAATGAAATAACTCCCTAACTTTAGAAATGGGAAGGTGTCCCAACCGACTATGCCATAACTTCAACTTCTCTTCTTAAGAAGTAGCTGATAATGCACTTTTTTGTGTAGAAAATTGATTTACTTAAAGTAGGTATAGCCCATTCCTTAGTTCACCACGATTAAAGATTTTTTCCGTCTTCAGATCCTGAAAAATACATCTAGAAGGAGAAAAGGTTACTGAACAATTTAGATCTCGAATAAAGGAGCTAACTGATAATAATAAATTGACTTGAAATTTTGGAATATATATCACAAAATTCAGAATGAAATTTCTAGTTTGGATTACTCCATTTCCTTCCATTGGAACTAGGAATCCATTCACAACTTTAACGTACTGTGGTATAGGAGCAGCTTCATACTTCATAAATTGGGTTTTATCACCTACCATATGATTGGTAGCACCCAAATCAATTATCTAAAGATTAGATTTAGTAAAGGAGTTACCACTTATAGTATAAGAGGTAGGAACACTTATTTCATTTTTTTGAGTAGAGGTGGATGACTGCTCACTCAATCTTGACTCAATTTCAACAAGTTTCTTTTTTAGCTCTATCATTTCATTGAAGGAAGAATGCTGCCTTTTTTTCTGTGTTTGCTACCACAGAGTTTCTTAAATCCTTATAATCAGTTGATCTTCCTATGGTTTCCTAGCATTGTTTACGAGTGTGTTTTCTTTTTCCACAATGCGTACATTGCAATTTACTTTTATCCTCATAATTTTGAAATCTGCCATCCCCTCTACCTTTCATAGAGTTTCTTCCTTGCTGAAAATTCTGTCCTCTTACAATAAATGCAACCTTTTCGGTTAATTCCCTTTTTCGAGGTTCCTTCTATTATACCGTTTCAACCGATGACAACTCCTCCTCGCTAAAAATATTGAGTTTAATCCCCTCATATTTAGGGGATATTCCTCAAAGAAGATGAAATACTTTCTTGACTTCATTATCATTTGTTCGTTCTTTACACAATGGCTACACTTTTTCTCCATAACATATCTTTGTTCATTCCACAAACCACACAATTCTCCATAATATTCACTCACCGATCTGTCTCCATGGTGACATTTTCATATTTTCTCGAGTATTTCATACTTATCTTTTTGTCTGGAATAAGCTTCTCCTACAGCTGCCCATATTTCTGCTGCCCATATTTCTGCGGCTATCTCCATGTACATAAATGTTCTGCTATGTTGGAGTCATTGATTATATCAACCATGAACTCATAAGTGCATCATCCTTCGACCAACGTTCATAATAGACACTGTCTTCATTGGGACAAATATGATTTTGGTTTATGTAGCCTAATTTTCCTCTTGATTTAAGGGCAAGTTCTATAGATCTTGCCTATTCTCTATAATTGTGCTCATCTAAGCGTATATTTGTGACTTGGAAGGGAAGTTTATGTGCACTTCCAATAACAGCTGCTTGGGCTTCTTCTTTCAGCTTGCGTTCATAATTTCCGTTTTTCTTAAGTGAAAATTGTTGTTTACTTACCTGTAGTTTTCTGAAAAACGATTGTTAACGATCCCTTTTTTGGCTGCTGCATGTGTCAATCACGAACTAGAGTTGTTCCATGGAGAAATCAGCCTTTAAGGCTTTGATACCATGTGAAATTTTATCACCCAAAAACAGAAATCTGCAATCACGCATAGGAAGATGGAGTTGGGGCAGTTGGCTACTCTTGTGGCTGCTGATTCCTTTCTCTCTTTCTTCTTTTTGTTATCAAGAATAGAATACATTGGTGCTAGGGTTTCACCTTTAAATAACCAGCATTACACTAATGAGAATTACCTAAGTGCCATTAATGAAACTATTTTAAAGCTACCTTTAAAAACAACCATTAAAAAGTATAAAACAGAAAATATAACACAACTAATTAACAACAGTCTATCGTGAGCCATTCAACCATCTTCTTCAAGTCTTCTAACAGTATTTCATGTACACTTATAATACCTTTTTTGTGTGTTATATTTGATAATTAGACATTTTTTCTGCTTTTTCTTAATGCTAGCCCATTCTTATTGATGTTTTCTGTAATTTGACCATTTTGGTTTTTTTTTTCTAAAGTTTTTAATTACTTATTTTTTAATCTTTACAACAACAACAACAACAACTAAGCCTTTTCCCATACTAGATGGGGTCGGCTACATGGATTCTTTGTTTCCACAGATCCCTATCGTGTGCCATTTTAGCAATTAACTCACAATAAGCTAGATCATTCTTTATTGTTTCTTTCCAACACTTTTGTGGTCGTCCTATAGATCTTTTAATACTTTCCAAATTTAGTTTTTCATACCTTCTTACAGGTTCTTCTTTTGATCTTCTTTCTGTATGTCCAAACCATCTTAAACGATATACTCTCATTTTATCCTCTATTGGTGCCACTCCTAATTTGTTTCTAATAACCTCATTATGTATACGGTCTTTTCTTGTATGACCACTCATCCATCTCAATATCTTCATTTCTGTCACAGACATCTTTTGTACATGTTGACGATTAACTGCCCAATACTCAGAACCATAAAACATGGCAGGCCTAATTGTTGCTCTATAATATTTACCTTTTAACTTTAATGCTTAGGTGCGATACGGACAACTCTGATTGGTACTACCCGCAATATCCAATACGTGATCTACGATATTTTTCATGCTTAGGTGCGTGCTTAAGCATGCTACTGACAACATATGGGTAAACCTATGTAATTATATTGTGGCTTACCCATGTTGGTTGGATTGGATTGGATTGTTGCTAATGATTCTTTCTTCATTTTCCTTTCTGGAGTAGAGCCAGAGATGGAAGGGAGATGCACAACAAAGAAGTGTTTTTGGAGTTGTTACAGGGCAGATTGGTTATTTTGAACGACAAATGTTTTAGTTTGGGGATATTATGCCAACGACACTACTTGCTAAATTCATTTTTACATTTTAAATATGTTGCGTATTGTGCTGGAAAATTGTTAAGACTGTTTATAGGGATTTTCCTTTCCTGTTTATGGCTGCATGCATTTGCATGTGGGCGTTGTGCTTGCATTGTTGCAAGAGTTTACCGATGTCATGTACAACAGGTAAAGCATACTCACAATACTTCAAGCATCAAATATATCATTCTTACTTCAGTGCAATACTCCATGTATCAGATGTATCTTTACTATTTTGCAGCTTTTAGTTGGAAAGTCGTAGAATTTTATTTTTTGTCCATATCTTTTTTCTCTGCCCATTTGTCATCTTCGACTGGCAAATTGTCTGTTTCCAGTATTATCATCTCCAAGACTTGAGCTCTATGGGTACTCCTACATCTCCATTGAAGGATATCATTTTGCTTGCTGCCTGCGAAGCACATGAAACTCTTCCACAGAGTGCTGAATTTCCTGCTGATGTTTTCACTTCGTGTCTTACAACACCAATCAAAATGGCACTTCGCTGGTAGAATGCTATTTCCATTTCATGTTATAATTATTTGATTATGCCATAGTGAATAATCTCATGTTCTAGTGTTTGGGTTCATGGCTTATTGATCCTTTATCCAAATCGTGGCTCTGTTTCTCTAGTTTTTTCCTTCAGATGAGGCTTTATATTTAGTTTTCATCACCACTATGCATGTGAAACTTGATAGGTTCAAAAAATGCTGCATGTTACGAACGGTTTTTTACTCCACCTTTTTGCTAGCTTCATATATGTGATTAGTTAGTTCCTGCATCAACAGTATCTGCTGTAGTTGAAGATAAGTGGCAAGATCATCAAAGAGGGGAGACACACTTAACGCTCTTTTGTGTCCATTCTTCTGATTGGCATGGATGTACATCAAACAAGAGAAATTTATTTTTGTCTTGTTTGTAGTGGAGCTACACAGTTTCCTATGCATGATATTTCATCATATTTTGGAATTTTTAGCCTTGAATTACCTTCATTTTTCATATTTTTGAGTTGCTGGGTTTTCAACGGACCCTGAGGCCCTTTTGTTTCATGAGAGAATAAGAAGGGAAAGTGTGTTCATGCTATGTTATTGATCACGGTTAGGGAGGAGTTAGTGCTTAACTCTAATAATCTTAGTAGGGATATATTGCGGAGGTAGCAGTATAATAAATAAATAAGTGCATTTCAATTCTGGAAAATAATAAAAAACATCTAAACTATTTATAAATGTGAATCAACCTGATTAACAAAATCTAAAGATGCTCAATTTGTCAATATATTTACAAAGTTTAAAGTATCATTACTTTTAAATGTAAATTAGCAAATTCATGAACAATTTATTAAAGAAATAAATGCAGTTCGTATACAATCAAAAGCACAATTGTATTGTATATGCCACTCCGAGAAGTAGAACACATGAGAAAGAAAAAGAGCCAAAAGAACAGAATAGCAAAATAAGAAAAAAAAGAGGAGGAAGAACCACCTAAACCAAAATCGAGCTCTTTTTGTTGGCTCCGTTGATTCTTAGTCACCATAAGTTCTGATCTTCTGCTATTATTAGCGTTTAGCTCCAAAAAAGAATGACCATGTTTCTTGAACACTGGAAAAGGAAAAGTAAAGAAGAAGAAAGGGAAGAGAAAGAAAAAAGAGGGGTGCTTCCACTTAAAAAATGGCGGAAGCTTGTTCCTGTACTTGACATTGCAAAGTGGGAGGGGTTGCTTACTTTATGAAATCTATTGTATAAGCAAATCATGAAAGTGTCTGGTTGGACAAATAATTAGTGCTTCTCTCACTCTCTCCATCCCTCTCTGTGCTTGTACAGACAATGAGTGATCTAATAGACAAGCTAGCATCATATGTGGTATTGTTGGTGCTTATTGTTATGGTATTGTAATATGTGCTGACAAAATTAATCATCAGTTTGTGTTTTTAATTCACACTGCAGGGATGCATGGGACATGGCTGCTGAGCTCTGCCTCTCTCAACTTCCCTCATTAGTTGAGGATCCTAATGCAGAATTTCAGGTATCTGGAGGTTTTTGTTATTACCTCTTATGTAAAGTTTCTTTCTGAAATTGAATATTAAATATAAAAATATCTCTGGTATTATGGTTTGGCTAGGAATAATAGTAATACTAAAGATTATTCATAAGTTTTGAGCTTACCTGGTGAAGTATATGGTTGTTCTCTTTCAGCCTAGTACATTTTCACCGAGCAGTTAACAGCATTTGAGGTATGGCTCGACCATGGTTCTGAACATAAGAAACCACCAGAGCAGTTGCCTATAGTTCTTGTTTTTGGTTGGCTTTTTTGATGGTGAGATTGGATGTAATACTTTCTTGTCCAAGAACCTGAGCCTGTCTTGTCGTTGTCAAGATTATTCCACTTTCAGTTGTTCCATACAACCTCTCTTTTATCTTCTACTTTCCAAACTTGTCTTCTGCTCCAACAAAAGGATATTCATTCATCCACTGAAAACACACACACTGTGAACATTGAGCAAATGCACTGACTTTAGAAGTAACATATTGAAGGTGATCAGCAGCATTATTCTCGTGCTTTGACACACATCATATCTTATCATCTATTTTGGCAAATAAGGAAATATATTTGAGCAGTGATCATGAGATGAAAACCACCAATTCAGCTATAGAAGAAACACTTTTGCAGCAATGCAAGATGGGTATTGCAGTTTGCTAGATGAAATTGAGCATTAGAGATTACATCCCTATGCTTATAAAAAAAATGGAGTATCAAATCGAAAGAACAGACGTATATTGGAAAATACACAGACTTCTTTTATCAAGTAGCATGCTTAAGATTTTCTCAAGAGAAGTTGCATATGTGGCTTCTAATCAATATATGCTATCTGGTACTTCCCAAGGATATTCATTTTATATTGTTGGGCACTCGATTCTTCTGCAGATGGTCATAATTACACGTTCAGGTTCTATTTTGTTCCTATATTTCTATCATTTCTTTTTTATTGTGCTCGGGGACAGTCAAAACGTGGTGGATGAAAGTCAATTTTCTCTCCTCAAGTTGGACTTCTATCACCTTCATGCGTTAGTGATGGTTTTCTTGAATGGAGATGCAGATATTATGGACGCGACGCTCCAACAAGAAATGGAAAAACTTCCAAATTGTCATCAGAATAAGGCATAGTGTTGCAACTGTATTATTACATAAAATATGTTACTGACCGAGAGAAAGAAGCTGATATGACATCAATAGAAGATAAAATGGGAGGGGCACACCTGATAGTTTGGACATTTTTGGAGATGGCCAGCTTGAGATCGAGTAACACATATGGGGACACTTCAAAAGAAGTGGAGGAAAGCCTCAAAATGTTAAAAGCAGACATGGTTCAACATTGAGAACCATAGCAACTAAGAAGCCATGCACCCAAAAGAACATAGTACAGGATAACGCTTGGTACTGGTTTCAGTACATAATGTTTCAAAAGTTCTAAGTATTCAGAAAAACAATGAGTGGTTGATTAAATGTTCTGGTCACTTTCATGGTTCTTTTACTTCCTCATTAGAACTTTTTATCTTGAATTCCTCCAGGTCTTGCTTAGTCAATCTCATCGATTTCGGGCACTGGTTCTTCTTGGAAAGTTCCTCGATATGGGGTCTTGGGCTGTTGATCTGGTAAAAGAATTGCATTATTCTCTCTGTCTTTCGTTTGTTTTTCAGTGCATTCTTGTTGTTTACCGGATGGTAGGGTTTGAAAACTTTCTGGTTTAACTTGGCTTGAATTGGCTACTCACTGTTTTGATCAAGTTAATGGCCTTGAATGACATGTGAATCATAGATTGTGTCTATTGATTCAGCTAAGCTTTACCATGACTCAACTTTCATACATGTACCATTAGATCATAGATGACATAGTGCAGATGGATATTGTATTATAGAGTTACTTAGAGTGTGGGTGTGTGGGTACGGTATTATAGAGTTACTTAGAGTGTGTGTGTGTGTGGGTACGTGGTGTGCTCCTAAATGATGGTAAAATATTATTGCAATGATTTCAAAGGACCTATTTTTATGGTGAAACACATTTTTATTGTTTTGTATTGTTTCTGTTTGTTTCATCTTAAAACTCTAAAATGCAACTTCTATAAAAAATCTCAACATGAGATATTGGATTTTCTTTTTGTGACTACAGTCACGAGTGAACCAGGGAGTACATGTCATTGGCGTTACATCATTGTAAAGATATTTTGTCTGTCCTACTAGCTTTTCATTGCTCTTGTCTTTTCCAGGCATTGTCAGTAGGAATCTTTCCTTATGTGCTTAAGTTGCTGCAAACTACAGCACTGGAACTGCGGCAAATTCTTGTCTTTATATGGACAAAAATCCTTGCGCTTGATAAGGTAATACGGTTTTGTTCCTTTCTTTCTTGAAAGCTGTGATTTTCTAAAAATTTCTGATGGAAATTCGCTTCTTTCAGTCAGGATCAATAGAAACTCCTGTATGGTGTTTGTTTGTACGTTTATTTGTATGTATATATATGTATATATATTTATACGAGCACATGTGTATAATTTCCCTCAAATTTATGACTTGTTTCCAGAAAGTATCTTGCTTAATGACAGAAATATGTCACACTTTATTGAAAATTTCCCTGTTGGGGGAAGCAATTCAACAACATGCTCTCGTTGAATTATTATTTTTAGTGTCTTCTTTCATCGTCTAAGTTTTTGTGATCACAAAGAAAGTTTCTTGTTTTTGCAAGTTCAGTCATGCCAGGTTGATCTAGTGAAGGATGGGGGACACAAGTATTTCATTAATTTTCTTGATAGCATGGATGCATATCCTGAGCAACGTGCAATGGCTGCATTTGTTCTTGCTATTGTTGTTGATGGACACCGAAATGGACAGGAAGCCTGTGTACAGGCTAACTTGATTCAAGTATGCTTGGGGCATTTGAACACCCCAATTTCACATGATGCACAGGCAGAGCCTTTGCTTATTCAGTGGCTTTGTTTATGCTTGGGCAAACTGTGGGAGGATTATCCTGAAGCACAGGTTTTAGGTTTGCAACAAGGTGCACCTTCAACCTTTGAGCGTCTTCTGACAGAGCCCCAACCTGAGGTCTAGGCCTTCTCATGACCTTAATACACATCTTGCTTTATTTACTCAATAGCAACTAAAGTTCATCTTGTGCAGGTCAGAGCATCTGCAGTTTTTGGACTAGGTACACTACTTGATGTTGGAGCTAATTCATTGAGAGATAGAGTGTCCTGTGATGATGACTGCGATGAAGACGAAAAGAGCAAGGCCGAGCTAAATATAGTTCAAAGCCTTTTTGATGTTGTCACTGATGGAAGCCCTCTAGTTAGGGCTGAGGTTGCTGTAGGTATGATCATCCATTGTGAACTTTTCATTGTTCAGGTGTTCTTATTGAAAGCTTATTTGTGAAGATGAAACTTGTAAAACTTACTACAGGCTGCCTGTGCATGTCCGTGAGAACATGTTAATAAGGATTAGATGGTACAGTGACTACAGTCACAAAGAGCTTGCTATTCCTTATGACCCATTTTGGCACACAATGCCTCTCTGGCCTATATCTAGAACCTTTGAAGTTCCATAGGGCTAAGCATCTCAGTGGATAACATATGGTTTTAACATAACCGGTTGTGACTAGACATATATTGATTCATGATAGGCCCCACAACTTGTTGGCTAGAACAAGCCCTGACAAAGTTGTATTTTATGTGAAATATACAGTATGTGTATATTATACGTTTCTTACCATCATATTTTTTTGCAATGCATCATATCCACATCGCATGTGGTAAATATGCAATATCACATAGTTTGTCACTAATATATCTGTTGTCTCGCGTGCAACACTCATATCAAATATATCATATTTTGTCTGTGAGATGAACCAGCTAGCTTTGAAAATATGGGCTGGCACTTCTTGCGGGGGGGTGTTCATGTCTGAAAAGTATTCTTTGGTAAAGCAGTTGGAGGACAAAATTCACTGCTTATTGTGTCTATGTTTTTGCAGCTCTTGGAAGATTTGCATTTGGACATAATAAGCATCTGAAGTCTGTAGCTGCAGCATACTGGAAAACACAATCCAATTCTCTGCTCAGTGCTTTGCCGTCGCTGGCAAATATTCGGAGTTCCCCTACTGGCTATCCCAGCTCCTCGCCATTGTTGCATAGTGCAAATATCATGAATTCCCAGATTAGTCCCATTTTGAGGGTCGGAAGTGATAATGCTGCTGTAGTTCATGATGGAAGGGCTTCAGCTGGTAGTCCACATGCTTCTTCTGTGATAATGCATGTCTCTCCATTATCAGACAATTCTTCCGAGCGTTTGGAATCTTCTATTTTATTAAATGATGTAACCAGCAATGGGATCATGGGGTTTTCAAAGCAAAGGACAGCAGTTAATACGGTTTATTCACAATGTGTTGTGGCTGTCTACGCTCTAGCTAAAGACCCATATCCTCGAATCGCTGGTATAGGACGGCATATACTTTCAATGATTGGTATTGAACAAGTACCAATGAACTCATTCCGTCCAAGGGGTGGCAATATTCAACACAATGATGCAGCAACTCTGACACCTCCTCTTGCTGGACTGGCTAGGTCATCATCCTGGTTCGACATGAATGCTTGTAAGTCTTTTTCGGATGCATCTAAAGACTTACCTGTGCTAAATGCAGCATTCTCTAGCTGCTTCTTTGTAAATTAGAATTTGGAATTTAATTAGAGATGAGGGCTAATTCAGACAAGCCTATAGAACTATCTTGTCATAATTGATTTTGAAGTGAATGGTTTCTCAATTGACTCAGAATTAGCTGAATCCAATTGAATCAGCTTGAATTGGCAATTTTATTCGATATAATAAAATTGGCAATTTTTAAACAAAAAATTTAGAACTTCAGGAAATTATGGCAACTTTTATGAGAATCAAAACTAACTAAAATTGAAAGATAAGAGAGAAAATGCCTGGTAATCTTCTCTGAACATTCTCTTTTGGACATTGGCTTATTCAAAGCAATTCAATTCTGATAAAACTACCTCACTTGCCAATGACATTCAGAACTCCTCCTGTTATTTTCTCTCTTATCTTTCAATACAATTTTCAGAGAGTATAGGGGATTTTGTCAATACAAATTCAATTTTCAGTATTTTCAGCAGGTCACATGCCAATGACATTCAGAACTCCTCCTGTTAGCCCTCCTCGTCAAAACTACCTCACTGGAATGCGGAGAGTATGTTCTCTAGAGTTCAGGCCTAACCAACTAAATCCAGGAGAGCCTGGATTGGCTGATTCACTTTTAGGGTCAGCTGGGTCCTCTGAGGTTTCCGAACGTTGCTTGCTTCCACAGTCATCTATTTATAACTGGAGTTCAGGACATTTTTCTAGACCGCTTCTGACTTCGGCAGATGAGTTTGAAGAGACATTGTTGAGGAGAGAGGAGAGAGAGAGACTTGCATTGGATTGTATAGCTAAATGCCAACATTCTCGTGAGTACTTTCAATTATTCCATTTTGTTTTTCTTTTGCTTCCACAAGTTATTTCTGGTCGTATATTGTCATGAAATCTTTACCTCGTTATCTTCTGAAGCTTATGGATTTGTTATGCTGATTTTATGTGATTTTTGAGTTGCAGCAGTTAGCAAGCTTTCCAACCAAATCGCTAGTTGGGATATTAGATCTGAGAGTGGCATAAAAGCCCTGTTGCTGCAACCTTTCTCGCCTATCGTGGTTGCTGCAGATGAAAGTGAACGAATTAGGTAATATGGTTGTTACATGCCACCTCTGTTGGTGGAAAGTGGACCATGGTCCAGCATAGTGTGTGCTGCTGGTGTTGTGCCCATGGAAAAGTCAAAATGCATTGATGGTTCATCACACCACGCAGTAGTTTCCCATGGGTTTAAGTCTTTAAGAAACACCGGAAAACTGTGTCATTAGTTTGAGCTCAAATGCATCCTATCACTTTGTTTTTTCTCACCATGTGATTAGACAAGGAAACTTTTTATTTTGATTAAAGATCTTGGTACCAAAATTTTTGTGGGTTTTATATTTGCATGGTTTGTTTGTTGTTGTTGTTTATATTTGCATGGTTTGAGAAGGTGCCCTAAGATGTGATAATATATTTGGGATAAATGTTGATATGCTGCCTTGCACTTTCTAGCTACGCTTCTAGGAAACATTCTGCGGTTGGCATTTCCCGTTTCGACATGACATTGAAACCTAAATGCCGCCAAAACGTTTCAGAGACATTTTGACTGCCAAAAAATGCTTTATATATGCTAAATGCCTTTATCTATCACATATACACGGTTAGCCAATTGGTTTGAGCTCCCGTTTAAGGAGCGCGAGGTCCATGCTTCAAACTCCAGTGGGTGCTTGCTGTTTATGGCACTTTTTATCATTTGTTTTCATTTTTTACTATTTGTTTTTCACTTATATATGTATGTTCATATGTGTGTTCGTATGCATGTATTACATATTTGTATCTGTATATATATATAATATGCACACATACAAACACACACACACACACATATATATATATATGTGTGTGTGTGTGTGTGTGTGTGTGTGTGTGTGTGTGTGTATGCATATGTATATGCATATTTTTCCATTTGCTGGTTTTCTAATGTTTAGAGAGCTACCACATCCCGTGACCCGTTTCAGTTTCCATTTCCGTTTGTCCGCAACATAGCTATCTAGTATGAAGGGCATCATGCAATGTATCAAGGCGTGATAGTCTGATATACTCCATATGTAAGTTACACTCAATAACGATGTTAACAAAAAACAGAACATGGCCTGTCACTAACAGAAATTAAAAACATGAAGAAGCCAGTCAAGCTGCATTTGTTGGAATCTGATACAGTATACCTTCAAAATAGTTCAAACTTCAGAGCCCATACTTCTAGATATCTGTACGGGAGATTTAACTTTTAGGTTATTGTTGCTCTAGTCATCTTGACATCTGATTGACTTGCCATTTGCTAGTGATTTGTTTAACATAATGCATGATGGTGAATAAACATGACATAGTAAAAGACATTATATGTTAGACTCGAAATGCACCCATTGCTTACACCTAATATTCTATTAGTCAGTCCCATGCTTTCCATGTGGCTGTTGGTTACATGTGAAGTTTTTTATTGGTTGCCTCAAGCATAATACAAATGCAGCATGTGGCAGTTGGTCATTCATTGGTAGCTTGTGGTGTCTATTGTAGTTCTAATCTATCAAAATAGACTGCATTATTGATCAATCCTTACTAATGTTTGATAAAAGTTCTTGTTATTGGTAGCTTGTGGTGTCTATTGTAGTTCTAATCTATCAAAATAGACTGCATTATTGATCAATCCTTACTAATGTTTGGGAAAAGTTCTTCGTTATTTTTATTTTTACTTTCCTAATGTTCTTGAAGGTTTTTTGCATGCATAGATGTGCTTGTATTTCATCTACTGTCATGATCGTTTTGTATGTCTTTGAATACCATAACCCATTTCTTCAGCTGAACAATGTCAGTGTACATCTTCAAATGATGTTGAGAAAACTAATTTCCGTGGTAGGATCCAGTAATTCTGGTGGGTATCCTTCTTGTATTGGTTTATTTTCTTCGTCAAGTTGACAACCAGTTGTTTCAGGGTTTGGAACCATGAAGAAGCTGAGCTGCTAAACACTTTCGACAACCATAATTTCCGGGAGAAGGGGATCGCTAAGCTTTGTCTCGTAAATGAGCTTGATGATAGTTTACTTCTTGTTGCCTCATGTAAGGTCTCTTGCTGGTAAATTTTGTAGTTGTTCAAGTGAGCCACCTCTCCATGATAATTTTTTTCTATCACAATAACTTCCACCGTGATCATCAGATGACGGGACTATCCGTATATGGGAGGATTATACTCAAAGTGGTAAACAAAAGCTTGTGACAGCTTTCTCTTCTGTTCAATGTCATAGACCTGGTGCACGAAGTGTAAATGCTGTTGTTGATTGGCAGCAACTTACTGGATACTTGGTAAAGATCCTCATCCCTGAATAAAAGAGGCCTATCCCGATAGGTTAAGTTTTTCTGCAAAAGTTTCTACATTCTTTGTCTGAAAAATGTGTCATAATTCATTTTCAGTATGCATCTGGAGAAACATCATCTATTATGGTTTGGGATCTTGACAAAGAACAACGTATAAACACATTTTCCTCTCTTTCAGACAGTAGCATCTCTGCATTGGTGAGCTGACCTTTTCCTCACTGATGGCATGTTTCATTTCTCCCTGTTTTCCTACCAAATTGCAACATTTGCTTCTTTCGTCACTGCATGATAAGAATGTCTCTGCATCGATGTATGGGATGAAGAGGCTTGATCAGACATTTTGTTTTTGCTTTTAATTATCAAAACTCTGAAACTTTTATCACTTCTTGTCTTGATCTGTTGTTTGCCTAACATAATGAAATCCTAAGAGAGGCCTAAAAACCTTTTCAAAAGATGGTCAAGCATAGAAGCAATCTGACAAAATATTGGAGTCGTGGAAATCCTCAAAAAAAATTCATTTTCTTGACTGTTGTCTGTTTCAGCATTAAAAGTTAAAAGTCCTCATACACATGCTTTGATTCATTGTCTAAAGGTTTACCTGAGTCACTCCTTTATATTCTCTATGCAACATTTTCTCTGTTCCCCTTGTATATATTTTTTTCAAGTTATTATATTTTGTTGCTTTTTGCTTCTCTCATGCTGTCTTTCTGGACATATAGATTGATCATGTCATACCATCTTTTTGCCTTTGTGTTCTCAATGTGTTGAAACCAGATGAACTGTTGGAAGATCAACCTGTCTACTTCATAGATAACTTAATTGATTACCTTATCCAAATTTTTGGTGCACTTTTATTCTAGATGGAAATGTGGGTCATGCCCCTTAATCTGTCTAGACTAAGGGTGAGCTATATTTTACTGGCTTGAATTGCTTTGTTTGACTAATCTATACAACATCCGATTGTCGCAAGATTCCTTGCAAATGCTGTTAAATTCTAGTCAGTCATTGGGCTATATCTAAGATTCCGGTAGTTTCTCACCCTATTTTGGCTATCTCAATTCTATAGCCTCCCAAGGTTGCAGTTTTTCCTTTTCTCCATAAACAATTTCCATGTCTTACATCATGGTTCTATGCACAAACTGCCATCCCTCTGATATTGCTAGAATTGTGTTGAGAATCACAAGAAGGAACTGACTGTAGGCGGAGTGAGGTGTCTGATCCCATGGGGGTGAATATCCGAAGCTTGGGTTTACTCTGGGTTGATCTTACCCTAGAAGATTGGTTTTCTTGTGATATCGATTTAAAAGAATCATGGCACTTAGCACAATTGTGCTATTTGTCAATGTTTTATACGTGCCATTCAGTTTGTATATGGGTACATATTTTAAAACATAAAGATTGATTGGTCTTGCTTTTAGGTTTATTTTACAAGACATATCTACCAAACAATTGAATTCAATTCGACCAGTCTAAATGTATAGGGGGTGTTTAACAGTTGAAGCCTCAATGAGCTGACGTTGATCACTACACCCCCCTTGGGTTCAAAAATTACAAACCCTGTATGTGGGCAGTTTCAAACTCGTAATTATTCATGGTGTGATATTAAGATCTCACTTGAAACAACGCACTGGTACCAGAAAGCACCACTGAGCTTCGACATACACTAGAAGAAATATGCTTAAGCCAGAAACCATCCACTTCAAAGTTCAAATTATCCTCAAGTGTGTCATGTTATTGTGGAAATAAGTCCACAATGTATGTATAGTTGGTATTTCTCTGTCTTCAGTACTAGGCATTTATATGTCCATGCATTCTTTCCCATCAACACCAAGTTTCATGTGCATATATGATGGTCCACTTGGTTGATGGAGGAACCACTGCCAAGGGAGTGTGTGTTTATCAAAATTCCACTTTAAGCGTTCACTTGAATTGCCTCATATCTGCATGGCTCTAGGTGTAGTACATTAAACTATTGTGTGGATTGTGGAAGGCTGTTTGCTACAAATATGAATTATATTGAAGATCTTTTTGTGTTTAATCGCCACTCTATCTTTTGCAACCATGGAGTTTCAGTTCTTGCGCACCAATGCTTGTGTTCTCACTTGAAGTTTTGAAAATTCAGGCAAAAATATTTTTTAGGAACGTTTCAGTTAAAATAGTATATGCAGTTTTTTTTTGTTGTATCATCTTTCTTCAAAACTTCTGTTTTCTCTTGTGCTTTTAAAGATGGTTTTGTTGGGAATTTACTTTGCGAGTTTTATTGGATAGTCTGCTTCCCAAGTTTATGGTGGGCATTTAGTGGCGGGCTATGCTGATGGTTATGTCAGACTATTTGATGTGCGCACACCTGAAAGGTATTCCATGTAGATTTAGCTTTACCTCATGCATCTTTTTCATCGAGAACATCTACCACTTATCTGTTATTTTATTAAAACTGGTTCCTTGTTCTGACATGAATTTATAAAATTGCTAGGCACATTTCTACAATGAGGCCACATATACGAAGTGTTGAGAGAGTTGTGGGAATTAGTTTCCAACCTGGTCTTGACCCTTTTAAGGTACGCATAATCTGTTTGGTCTAGTTCTGTTTTACATTATTTTTCGAAGTTTTTCTCCTCTGAGTTGTGCAATGTTTTTAGCGAGAATTTTCATAGATGCTGACACAGCTGATGTGATGTCAAATGCATAACTTGGAATTCCTTGCCTTTTCTTGTGTTTGGGGTGCTTTTCATGGTATAACCAGAGGTTGCCTTTACATCTAGTGTCTATATCTCTTGAATAGCTTGCATGCTGTGAAGCTTAGTGAACCTTCTGCCAACAACGTACTGTACATGGTTATCGTACTGAGTACAACATTGTACAACAAGCTAACAACAACAACAACTAAGCCTTTTCCCATACTAGACGGGGTCGGCTACATGGATTCTTTGTTTCCACAGATCCCTATCATGTGCCATGTTAGCAGTTAACTCCCAATAAGCTAGATCATTCTTTATTGTTTCTTTCCAACACTTTTGTGGTCGTCCTCTACCTCTTTTAATACTTTCCAAATTTAGTTTTTCTAACCTTCTTACAGGTTCTTCTTTTGATCTTCTTTCTATATGTCCAAACCATCTTAAATGATGTTCTCTCATTTTATCCTCTATTGGTGCCACTCCTAATTTGTTTCTAATAACCTCATTATGTATACGGTCTTTTCTTGTATGACCACTCATCCATCTCAACATCTTCATTTCTGTCACAGACATCTTTTGTACATGTTGATGATTAACTGCTCAACACTCAGAACCATAAAACATGGCAGGCCTAATTGCTGCTCTATAATATTTACCTTTTAACTTTAATGGTATCTTCTTATCACAAAGAATACCTGATGCTCCTCTCCATTTTAACCAACCAACATTGTACAACAAGCTATTTTTCCTTATTTAGTGAAGAAAAATAATTTAAAATAACAACAAAAAAATCATGGCAAATTTCAGAAAAATCAAGAAAGAATCAAATATTGTTACAAACATATATCAGCAACAAAATAACAGGCCAAGATGTGAAAGAAATACTAAAAGTAAATAAGCAAGTAAACAAGATTCTAAATTCCCAATGACCTTGATTTACAATTCTTTCCATAACACTATGTTAATCCACCTAATTTGAATCAAAGATATGAATTGTCATCACCACCACCATTCAACAACATTTCATTGTCTTTTGATTCTCCTGTAATATTATGATTTCCGTGATGAACTTCAAGGTGCATGTTCTTTGTTCAGTTCTTGCCTCTGACCCTTTACAACTTTCATGTTTTTAAGAGAGGTGGTTCTTCTTATATTCATTATCTAAAATACCATGACGTTGAAGCTAATAAACCCATGATGGTTCATTCTTTGCCTTCTCCTTTTTTGTGTTAGCCTAAAATAAATGACATTACTTATATAAGATAGTTGTGTACAAGTTGTAATTAACTAATCATAGTTATTAGATCACAATGCAAGCTATCTAGGCTAGCAAGCCGAATGAATACTAGAAGAGCAGTAACCGATAAGAGTTAAACAAGTCTAACATCCCAATTTTCAAGCATCCTTCCAATCATAGTTCCGTGATTCTTGCAGAATTGCTCTAGGCAATCCCAACCATATCGGGTTGAAGTTGTGGTGCCATTTTCCCATGGTTCGTTTAGATGAAAGTTTCTCTTATATGTCGTTTTCACCTCAATTGAGGGCTTGGGCCCTATTTTTGAAATTCTTTAGAAACTGGCCATCACACTACACTCAACTGTTGATTCAAGACTCACTTCTAAAACAAATTTTCTCGCTCATTGATGAGGGACATTAAGAATAAATCAGTTTTCAACCAAACCAAGTTCAAATATACAGGATCCAGCCTGAAAGATGGCCCACAAATTTTTACAACGAAAATTTCAGGAAATAAAGTCAAAGAGCATTCATAGGGGCATGGTTATTCCTACAGCACTCATAAAAGAAGTTCCAAGGCTGTATGCAGGATTCATACTATTCCAAGTAAAGGAAGTTTTGGTGCACTTCTTAGTTAGTGAAGCCTTATATTTTGTATTTTAACATTAAATACATAATATAGCTCGGACAACTAGATTGTATATTTATATTTATAGAGGAACCCTCTTTTTTAATGAATAGATTTTGTTTCTTGGAGTTCTCTTCTTTTCTTTAGAGTTGAAGAGTTGTGTAGAATGGTTCTGGTTTCACTATGTCATCGTCTCTGGAGCGACATCTAGTCTTAGTTGTCGCTTATGTTGTGTCAATTGGTATCACGAGACATGTCTAGTTCTGGGTTACCCAAGACTAGGAACCGTAATCGAACCAAACAATTTCGATTTCGGGTTTGGCAGTTCTAGATTCGATTATTGTTTCATGATGGTTCTGGTTTCAATTTTGAGTGGTTCTGAATGCGGTTTTGGACGGTTTCAGATTTGATTTTGGGTGGTTTCGGATTCGGTTTTTAGACGGTTTCGAATCTGCTTTTGGGCGATTCCATATCCAATTTTTGGATGGTTTTGAATTTGGTTCCAGAATGACTATGGATACAGATCCAATTTTGTTATAAAACTATTAAACAATTTAAACTATATAACATTGTAAGTTATATAAGATTACATCAGTTTATAACTATAAGTATTAATGTATAATGTATTCTATTATATATACATATATTACAATTACATTATATTAGTTCTTATAAGTTATTTAAGTACAACAACAACAACAACTAAGCGTTTTCCCATACTAGACGGGATCGGCTACATGGATTCTTTGTTTCCACAGATCCCTATCATGTGCCATGTTAGCAGTTAACTCCCAATAAGCTAGATCATTCTTTATTGTTTCTTTCCAACACTTTTGTGGTCGTCCTCTACCTCTTTTAATACTTTCCAAATTTAGTTTTTCTAACCTTCTTACAGGTTCTTCTTTTGATCTTCTTTCTATATGTCCAAACCATCTTAAACGATGTTCTCTCATTTTATCCTCTATTGGTGCCACTCCTAATTTGTTTCTAATAACCTCATTATGTATACAGTCTTTTCTTGTATGACCACTCATCCATCTTAACATCTTCATTTCTGTCACAGACATCTTTTGTACATGTTGATGATTAACTGCCCAACACTCAGAACCATAAAACATGGCAGGCCTAATTGCTGCTCTATAATATTTACCTTTTAATTTTAATGGTATCTTCTTATCACAAAGAATACATGATGCTCCTCTCCATTTTAACCAACCAGCATTAATTCTATATGTAACATCTCCATCAATTCTTCTATCACTTTGAAAAATTGACCCTAGGTATTTAAAACTTTCCTTTTGGGGAATGCAATGTGTGCCAATTTTAATTTCTATGTCCTCTGAAGTAGCCAAATGATCAAATTTACATTCCATATATTCTGTCTTTGTTCTACTAAGTCGGAGGCCTTTGCTTTCTAATGTTTCTCTCCATAGTTCTAATTTTCTATTAACTTTTTCCTTAGACTCCTCCACTAATACAATGTCATCTGCAAATAACATACACCAAGGTACTTCATCTTGAATATGTTTTGTTAACTCATCCATCACCATTATAAATAAGTATGGACTTAAAGTTGATCCTTGATGTAACCCAATATTAACTTCAAAGAAGTCTGTCGTTCCTTCATGAGTCCTCACACATGTTTTTGCACCATCATACATGTCTCTTCTAAGGTTAATATATGTCAATGGGATACCTCTTTTTTCCAAAGTTCTCCAAAGAACCTCCCTCGGTACCCTATCATAAGTTTTTTCTAGATCAATAAAGATCATGTGAAGGTCTTTCTTTTTTGCTCTAAAATGTTCCATAAGACGTCTGAAAAGGTGAATCGCTTCAATAGTAGATCTGCCTGGCATAAATCCAAATTGGTTATGTGTTGTACTTGATACTTGTCTTAACCTACGTTCGATAATTCTTTCCCATAATTTCATAGTATGACTCATTAACTTGATACCTCGATAATTCGCACAATTTTCAATGTCTCCCTTGTTCTTATATATGGGTATAAGTGTACTTGCTCTCCATTCCTCGGGCATCTTTTGGTTTTTCCATATTTCATTAAATAGCCTTGTGAGCCAAGTGATTCCTATTTCTCCTAGTATTTTCCAAACTTCTATAGGAATATTATCTGATCCTACCAATTTACCACTCTTCATATGTTTAAGAGCCTCTTTGACTTCATTCTCTTTACGTCGGTAGAAATTGTGGTTTATATACTTTTTTGACTTGGCTAAATCTCCTAAACTAATACTAACATCTTTATTTTCATTAAAAGATTATAAAAATAGTTTTTCCATCTATTTCTTATATCCTCATTTGCCACAAGAATTTTTTCATCCTCGTCTTTTATGCATCTAACATAATTAAGATTTTTAGTTTTCTTATCTCTAGTCCTAGCTATCCTAAAAATATCTCTTTCACCCTCTTTTGAGTTGAGTTTTTTTATATAAGTCATCCCAAATCTTAGTTTTTGCTTCACCCTCTTTTGCTTTCTTATAAGCTTCTAAAGTTTCACTAGTTTTCTTAGCATAATGTAATTTGTAACATGCCCTCTTTGCCTTGATTTTATTTTGTACTACTTCACTCCACCACCAAGCTTCTTTTTGTGCCGGTACACCTCCCTTAGATACCCCTAACACATCCTTCGCCACTTTCCTAATATGTATAGCCATATTGGTCCACATATCACAGGGTGTGCCAACATAATTCCAAACATCTCATTGAAGGACTTTCTGTTTAAATATATCTTCTTTCTCGCTTTTGAGGTTCCACCATTTAGTCTGAATAGCTCGATGCACTCTTTTCTTCTTTGCCCATTTTTTTATTTGTAAATCCATAACTAAAAGTCGATGTTGGGTGGTTAAGCTTTCTCCTTGAATTACCTTACACTCTTTAAAACACGCTCTATCTTTTTTTCTACAAATAAAGTAATCAATTTGTGTTTGTGATAAGCCACTCTTATAAGTAATTAAATGTTCATCTCGTTTTTTGAAGATTGTATTGACTATAAATAGATCAAATGACATAGCAAAATTTAAAATCTCCCTACCTTCCTCATTTATATCCCCATAACCAAAGTTTCCATGAATCCATTGATATCCTAATGCCTCTTTACCGACATGTCCATTTAAAACTCCTCCTAAATAAATCATCTCCCTTTGTGGAATCTTTTGAAACACCTTATCTAACTCTTCCCAAAAAACTGTCTTTATACTATCTTTTAGTCCTACTTGGGGTGCGTAATCACAAACTATATTCAAAACCTCTGCTCCTAACACTAATTTCAACGTCATGATTCGGTCACCATATCGTTGTATGTCTACTACACTCTCCTTTAAATCTTTATTTATGATAATACCAACTCCGTTTCGAGCCTTTTCTTTACCTGAGTACCATAATTTAAAACCTGTATCCTCTATCTCCTTTGCTTTTTCTCCAACCCATTTTGTCTCTTGTAAACATAGAATATGAATCTTTCTCCGAATCATAGTATCTACCACCTCCATTAGCTTACCGGATAATGTTTCGATATTCCAAGAACCAATACGAATCTTATTATCTAGGACTAGCTTCCTTACCCCCCGCATCCGTCCATAATCAAAATGCAGAGACCCTCTCTGAAAAATTTTCACTACATTCGGACGACAATGTAGCGGGACTAACTTCTTTACCTGCACCCGTCCATGATGTGGGAACCTTCTCTGCAATTGATTCACTACATTCGGGCGAAAATGTAGTGGCCCTTGCTTACTTCTTACTGCATTCAGGCTCTGCAGCACGTTATTAGGCGGGGACGCCCCACAATAATTTTTATAATCCATGTTGTAAAAATCCGACGAAGTTTTACGTTGGCTGTCGGAAGCCTAACACAACCCTCCTCCTTTATCCAGGCTTGGGACCGGCAATGCAAGGGTGATCCCTTGCATGGGCGGAGTTTTATAAGTTATTTAAGTATTATTACAAAATGCATGTAGATTATGTAGTATGTAGTAGTAATGTAACTATACTTCTACAGTGGGGAACAATACTTCTACAAGAGGGCTTGGCTGCGAGACGGGCAGAGGCACATGGTTGCAAGATTTCGTTGCCGATAGGGTTGCAATCCCCATGTCCTTTCATTAATAAGTAGCTACCAAAAATTATTATTTATGGTATGGAACAAAACAAATGGCTTGCGTGCATACACACGTACGTACACAATGCATGCACAATACCAATAATTCTAAATGCAAGGAAATCATACTTAATCACATAATCTATCAAAAATTTATGAGTACTAAAATGATCTCCATTTGCATCCATGAGTTTCACCAAAAGTGAACCATGACATACATATAATACAACATTTGTCATGCATGCACACATACACATATATTGGACTGGACTCGAGTTTATACTTTATACTCCAGCTGGAGTTTATACTTTATTACTCCAGTTTGATGCATTTTTGTCAAAAAAACTGACCTTTATATGCTTCCCACATACCCAAAAACAATTTAGCCAAGTCCTTCTACCATTTTCTTGATGCGTATATAGTTCATATTTCCTAAGTTTAAATAGCGATGCCCTTTCATTTTTAATCTTCTATATAATCTATTTCATATATAATGTGATACATATATCATATATGCAATTCTTTTGCAAAGTTCTTTCATGCAAACATGCACTCTCCACACACACACACATATCGAGATGGAGAGAGGCGTGAAGTTGACCCCACCCATTTATATATTTGTTTGACTGACAATTGCCTCTCTGGTTTGAAAAGTTTGTATGACCTCCTTACGCCTATTTAATATAAATACAAGTTGAACTAGCTCTACCATCTCATTTCTTCAAAGCCCCCTTTGCCTATTTGCCACTGGCAGCCATATCTGCCTCTTCTCAAACGAGCAATCCTCCGTTGCTGATCAGCAAAATCTTAGAAGCAGCAGAAATTAGAAATCATGATCCACTAGGAGCAAACCCATTTCCCATCTTCCTCTCCACACACATGGCAGGACCCTCATCACCAATCACCAACAATGACAAGAGAAGATGTTCTTTCTTGACCAAGACGCCAACCCAACAGCTACTGCCGTTTCCATTCCTCTCTGGGACTCTCTCGCACTATCACAATCATGAGGTGTCGTCAAAGCAGTGCAACTCGAGGATGGTTTAAACGATATGACAAGCTCCAGACTTACAAGCAGTTCGTTTGCAGTTGCTTTATTAATCGCAGGATTTGAGTTGAAATTGGACCCAAAACCCACGAACTTCTATCGATTTGGATCCGAAATCGATTGTTCGAACCGGAACCAAACTGTCGTTTTTCATAACGGTTTTGATTACGGTTCAGGAACCTGACGGTTCTGATTTTGGGTCAAACTGTTGAGTCGGTTGTAAAAGGACTTAGTCTTGTTTATGGCAAGCTTCAACCTCTCTTGTAAGATCTTAAAAGGAGAGTGAGTGTGAAGGAGAAAGAAATGGTTGGACCTCATGAAGAACTAATTGGAAAAGTTGATCAAACTATTGGAGATGTCAACAAAGACTTTACCTATGTTATCAATAGCGGTTAGCGGGTTGTTAGCATTCGACCTTGATATAGCGGTAGCGGGGATATAGTGGATTTACGTAAACTTTTATTTATGATTAAAAAATTAGATATATAATGTATTCTCTAATATCTAAGAAATATTAAGAAACACAATAACTTCTTTCATAAATATGAATCAAACTAAATAAATAAATTCTACTTCTAACTTCTAAGAAAACAAACAATAAATTTCATGTGGTATATGCATATTGAATTGTTAACCTTAAATTAAAAAACAAAAACATAAATGACAGTGCATCTCGACAATAAAAAAAAAGGTTTTTCTATGACCTCAAGTAGAACCTGCATCCCAAATGAATAGGCCTTCAAACTAGGCCTCATCCAATTAAAGAGAACATCTAGAACCACTGGTAGAAACATGGAAAGAAAATGTACCTTGGAGTAATAAGGAAAAAGCAAAACTTAGTGATGCATTTGATTTGAGTGTGGCCAAATGCCGTTCATTTGATCCACCAATAGTTGGAATGGGCTGCTATAAAATTGGCAAGGAACGTGATGAATGTCTGAAGTGCTTGCAAATACCTGAATTTTTTTATGGGGTAAATATCAAAACAATGCCCATTATGAAAGAATGAATTATAGGGACTGTAGCCACTTTATTTTGCCAAATCATCAAATCAAAATCCTTTAAAGAATCACGAGGACTCGCCTGCATGCGCCCAACTTTTCAATAGAGCTCAGTGTTATAAAGCAAAAGTGTAATAAATAAAGGGTTAAGATAACAATGATGAAATAGTACACAAGAATATATTTATTAGGTTGAAGCCAAAAGAGTCAATAAAAATCAATCAAAAGGAAATAGTGAGCAACTTATGAAACTGCAGTGGTAAATAATAAAAACGTTAAATGCTGAAACCAAAGCTACACATAAATACACAAGCAAATGAAGCAAAACTAGCATCATGTTATATACCAAACAAGAGTTATATATAATAGATTTCACCATAAGAACAGACAAGCAAGACATTACAACTTCGATGATGCCATAGAAAAGAGTATGCAACTTCAAATAAATAGACACTCCACCAGATAAAGAGAAAGGGAGGGGGCAGAGAGAGGTAAAGAGAAAGGGAATGGTAGAGGAGGGGCAACGATACAGAGACACAGAGCATGAGAGGGGGGTGGAGAAAGAGAGGTAAAGAGAAAGGAAGGGGGTAGAGGAGGGACAAAGACAGAGAGATGCAAAACAGGGAGGGGGCAGAGAGAGGTAAAGAGAAGGGGAGTTACCTTGAGCGGTGATGGGTAATGGTGACAGCAGGTGGGTAGTGGTGGCAACGACATCACCAGGGAGACGAGAACCGAACGCACGAGAGGAGGCACCAGGGAGACGAGAATCGAACGCAAGAGAGGGGAGAGGAGAATCGTCGTTTATTAGGTTTTTAGGAATTGCGTCAGGTCGTCGGGTCGATCCATATCGATCGAATGGATGTATGCTATTCCTGATAACGATCTGCTATAACGGCCCTTGCATAGTTATTAGCGGTCTTGAAGGACGACCGCTAAACCATCAACGAATTAGCTGTCCTGTGGTCGCTAATTCACTATAGCGCGCTATTGATAACATAACTTTCTACCTCTTGCTTTTAATCAAGATGCACCTACAAGAGAAAGAAGAAACACTTACCAATGATGAAGGGGACCAACACTGTAAACAAATGACAAAAGACGTGATGTGAATGAGTTACAATTGAATTTTAGGAGGGCAAGCGTGGATTCTCCTAGAAGATTATATTCAGATCTTTCGAAGTCTCGTAGAATTATATAATGATGAGTTGGATGGAGGCTTTGAAGAAAATCTTCCATACATGGGAAGAATGCATGAAGGTACTTACAAAGCAAAGGTTGAGTTTCCAACCTTTAATGGAAATGCAGATACTTGAAGGTTTTTGGACTAGATGTACGAGGTAAGGGTGTTCGCTATAGCGCTCTATTGGTAACATCTCTCTCTACCTCTTGCTTTTAATCAAGATGCACCTACAAGAGCAAGAAGAAACATCTACCAATGACGAAAGAGACTGACACTGTGAACAAATGACAAAAGACGTGATGTGAATGAGTTACAACTGAATTTTAGGAGGGCAGCCGTGGATCCTCCTAGAAGATTATATTCAGATCTTTCGAAGTCTCATAGAATTAGATAATGATGAGTTGCATGGAGGTTTTGAAGAAAATCTTTCATACATGGGAAGAATGCATGAAGGTACTTACAAAACAAAGGTGGAGTTTCCAACCTTTAATGGAAATACAGATCCTAGAAGGTTTTTGGACTGGATGTATGAGGTAAGGGTGTTCACTATAGCGCTCTATTGATAACATAACCCTCTACCTCTTGCTTTTAATCAAGATGCACCTACAAGAGCAAGAAGAAACATCTACCAATGACGAAGGAGACCGACACTGTGCACAAATGACAAAAGACGGGATGTGAATGAGTTACAATTGAATTTTAGGAGGGCAGCCGTGGATCCTCCTAGAAGATTATATTCAGATCTTTCGAAGTCTCATAGAATTAGATAATGATGAGTTGCATGGAGGTTTTGAAGAAAATCTTCCATACATGGGAAGAGTGCATGAAGGTACTTACAAAACAAAGGTGGAGTTTCCAACCTTCAATGGAAATGCAGATACTAGAAGGTTTTTGGACTGGATGTATGAGGTAACGGTGTTCATGATCCATTTGGGGTCGGTTCTGGCTTCAATGTCGAACCGATCTATGTTCTCAATTTTTAGAGAACCAAACCAAACCATATTGTAACCCAAACAAAACTGAACCAAACAGACGGCTACTGGTTTGGTTTGGTTGCAAACCATGGTTCGATATTTTGAATTTACAGTTTAAAGAACTCCAGCAACCATTAATCAACTATGCATATATTTACAATTTAAATTCTAGCAAGCATTATTGATTACAATTTGAACTTTTATAAAAAAAATTGATGATTATGCAATTCATTGGTTTGCGACACCATCTTCTTGAACTTCTTGTGGTAAAACCTTTGGAGAAGTACAATACCAAAAATTCATTAAGATCAACTATCAACACAACTTGTAAGAAAAAATTAATAAAACTTTTTCGATACCGGATTCATTTTTCTCCTGTTCAGCTTGTTCTACCAAATCTTCTTTAAACTCATCATGCAAAATAATAGCTTCCTTGACTTTAGGAGTAACGGTGCTTCTAAATGAATCTAGCACCCAACCATAAAATGGTAAAGGCTGATTCTGGGGCAACAAGATGGAAAAGAACAACAAGAAAGAACATCATGTGCAATCGTTCATAATATTTTATATCTACTAGAATTTGACTCTCACCAACTTACTATTTCAAAATCAGCACATTCATCTTCAACTTCCTCCCATAAGTATCTCTCAAACTTCGATTTATATTCAACTCCATCCATGTTTCTTGTAGCTGCCCAAACATATTCACGCAAAGAGAGTGAGAATATTGTGGACTATTGCCTTATTCATTTGTTGCAAAAGAACTCATACGTTGTGATGTGCCCTCTTTATCCCCATATTTTTTCTTGTAATATTGATGGAGATTGACCAAAATCTCCATGTTCATGATCATGGTCTTAACAATCTCATTATGTGTTACATAACTCATAACATTCAGGATGAGGTAAAACTAATTCATGAAAAAAGAATTTATAGTGTCAAAAGTTGAACCAAAAAGCTCTCAATGCACTCCCGAAATGTCTTCAACTGTGATGGGAGAGACCAAACATATTTGACTGCATTAGAGATGCGACTAATATATGTATCAAGATCTTTCATGACCTTAGACACAATTAAATAAAGTATATGAGCAGAACATCTAAAGTGCATATATTCCCCATCCAAGACATCCGTTTTGCAACCACTACCTTTTTCTTACAAAAGCAAGAGCAATGCCATTAGAAACTATGTCACACGAGTGCGGGTGCGGGTGCGGGATACGGCAAATTTCAAAAAATTTGGGTGCGATAACACGACTAAGGTATATAATATTACTTATATTATATATTCAACTAATTCAAGCTAGAAGCCTAGAACAAGTGAGACATCAATTAAGATAAGTATATGACGACAACAGTAAGTACACAACTTTATATTAAAGCAAAACAAGTAAAGAACTACCTATTTCATCATAATACACAAATCAATCAAAAGAAAATCAGGATTTGCATATCAACAATATTATCATAATATCATTTATCAACTATGAACAATATTAATGTTTGATAAATGAAATGAAGTAATGAACATGTACCTGATAAATTATAGATCTTCACTATCAACAATATTATCAACTTAAGTGACTATTGGATAAGTGAGTTACATATTAAGAGTATGCAAATCTTGGCTGTCATCTAAGTGATATTCCTCCGGGTTTGCATCCCAATACTTTGATGCTCCTTCACTGCAATATATTCAAATAAATAAGAAGAAAAGATCAAATATATCATCATGATTAATAGAAAAGAAAACAATTTTGTAAGATTAATAATTTTTACCTTTACTCAGCATTAGATTGTGAAACCAATCTCAGATTTGAATGGACATAAACCAAGTCTTCAGCACGACTACTTGATAGATTATTCCTTTTGATATTGTGAATTTGAGAATGTGTACTCCAATTTCTTTCACAACAAGAAGTAGCAGGTTGAGATAACAATTTTGATGCAAGCTTTTGAAGAAGAGGCATCTCAAATCTATAACATGCCCACCAATCTAGTGGATCTTGATAATCCCTTGCTTCCAGTGCTTCTAGTGAATCAGGTCTGGCACAAGAAAACTTTCCATATTCAGAATTTACTTGCCTAAGTAGGTATGAGTCATGATAAATCCTTCCCAAACACATTTGCCTATTCTTTGCTATTTCAAGATCTTGATTAGGAGGACAACGCCCCAATGCTCTCAGGCAACCATTTCTTCCCATAATATCTTTAATTAAAAGAATGTGCTAAACAATGCAAGGGAGTGTTGCTTTTATCCCATCTTGAAACTAATATAGAATGAATATGATCATAAAATGATGATGTCTCATGAAGTTCTTTTCCCTCGTGCTTCAAAATTATTGACTCAACTTTTTCAATCATGGTATCCCACATTTCATAAACTTTATAAAGCATTGGTTCATCTTTATCAACTTCTCTCAACATCTCCCACGTAGGCTCTGTGAATTCAAGAAAATATGATATCTTGTCCCATCATAAATCATTAAGAATAATAATCTTCACTGCTTAGGCCCTTGTTTGATCTTCAACCTTGTTACCACAGTATGCATCCTAGCTTGGATCAGTAACCATTTGAACCAATGATGTATTTATTGTGTTAAATCTTTTTACCATCACAATCAAAGAAGCAAAACGTGTTTCTGCAACCTTCAACAACTTTAAATGAGAATGTCTATTGGATATCGCTGAAATGAATGACGATTCATTACAAAATTCCTTATCTTCATACAATCTGCTGCCATATCTTCAATCCATGAACACAATTCATATGCACGAAGATTATCTTTATCTTCTGATGGCTTACATATACGAGAAAGAGTCAAATTTAAACTGAGCTACACAAGGTGTCCAAAAAATGTGTGGATACTCAACTTCCAAACTTAACCTTGCACTTTTGCAATTAGCTGCATTATCAGTGATTATTTGTACAACATTATCTGGTTCAACACTCTTAATAACTTCTACAAATAAATCTTTCAAGTAGCCTGCAGTTTTAATTTCTCCAGATGCATCAATTGACTTCAAAAATATTGGTCCACTAATTGAATAAGCAATGAAATTTATGAGTGGATGCCTTTCAATATCACTCCATCCATCAGAAACAATAGAAACACCATTAGTTTCCCATGAGAACTTCTTATGTTCTAAAAGTCTTTTAATATTGGCTTTTTCTTTTTTAAGAATAATAGTTCGCAATTTTTCAGAACTTGGAGGAACATAACCATGTAAATTACAATTAGCCAATGAAGTGACAAGATCTTTCCAATATGAATTTCTTGCTACATTAAAAGGAAGTGAACTTAAAAAGAAAAATCTTTCAACCTTTCTATCCATCTCCTCCCTTCCAACTACATTAAATGATTTGTCAATTGCTCCTCCTCTAAAACCTTTAAAATCACTTTGCATTAACTTTATTTTCTTTTCTGCATCTTCTTTGTATCCACCAAATAATGGAATATTTATTCCTTTTTCACTCCTTTCGTTCTTTTTTTCATACTCATCTTGCTTTTTCAATAATTGTCTTCGTAAATCCTCATCCACATTCGGACATGCTCTTATACCATGTTTTGATAATTTTAAAAGATGTGCCTTCACTCTGGAATATGATCCTGTAAAACTCATGTTATAAAATTTACACAATGGTGCATCATCACGAGGTACATTCACAATGGTGCATCATCACGAGGTATTGAAGGTTTTGAAACTTTTGTTGTTGATTCTGAACTTGAAGGAACACTTCCACCAGAACTCTCAGTAGGCCCAGGGTCAGTACCAATTTATACTCCTTTTCCTTTTCTATTGTCAACCATTTTTAGGATCAACTCAATTCACAATTTCACAATCTGATTCAAAAAACAATATATGTAATGGATCAAAATTATTATGCTAAGAACTAAATATAAAAGAAATGAGGCAATCAATATGTACAAAATAAATAAACAAAAACTGATATGCTAATGTCTGGGTGCTTATCAAAAGTTATTATTTGTTGTATGATATTCTATAACATTTAGAAAGGTCCACTAGTGCCAATTACCAAAACGTTTCCAAAAAAAATCCACTTTGGGAGAGAATTATGAAAACTCAATATTGCTTATGACCTCGGCCAGCCATGAGCAAAACTGCAAAAGGTAGTTTCTCAGCATGATTGAAGAGCATGTAAAGAAATTTTCCTGGCTCATAAGATTCTGCCAAATCTTCCAACACAAAAACTGAAAACATAATGAGAAAATGACCAGTAATGAGTTCATATGCTGTGCTTCATCTGTCTCGAGTGATTTCACTCGTTAGTCAGGCTACATTTCATTGTTGAGTTAATTGATAAAGTATGGAAAATACACATTTACCCTTCAAAGTGACTTTCCCATGCCAGATGCTGTCATATTGGAAAGTTTCTTGAAGATTAAAATGTACATGATAGTATGATACAATATATTTGTTGGTAGATTTGCCAGAGAACCCATAGACTTTTTTTGAACATAAGTGCAGTTTTAGTAATTTATGAAATTGGACGTACAGTTCATAGTTGGGTTTGGCCAGCTCTTTTGCTGAACAATTTCTAAACCTTAGACTTCTTATTGTTGTCAATTTTTTAGGTGCACCTTCAAAAGCTACCCTGTAGTTTAGCCTTTTTAATTTATCCCTTCAAATGCCTCCAATAAAATGCATGTAGTGAATGTTAGAATGGGCTACACGGTTTACTAACTTATATTCACAAAAGAAAGCACAAAATGTCTTGAAAACGATAAAGAATATTGGAGGGAGGGTCTATAGTTACAAGAGATCAGACCATGAAATCATAAGATACAACCAATACGAGCCGTGTGCACATCAACTGCACATGTAAGAAGTGGTAAAGAGTGAATATAAATAGCTCAGAAATGCGCTCAGGCCAATTTTTTCATTTAAGCTACTAATATAACTAGAAGAACCATGCCTCCACTCCATACTCCATAGGTCATAACAGGAAAACAGACTTTGGATAAGTTTTAGTAACAGAATCTTGGGAAGTAAAAAAAGAAAATGGGTGTAACATGCGTTTCTGCAGTATGAGGCTGAAAAATGACATCGTGAAACCAATCTCCTCTTTCACTCGCTCTCACTCCACAAATTGAGATCCAATGGCAGAGGAGCAACAACCAGAGAGGCCAGGAGGAAATAGGCTCCAGTGGTGGTGCGGTGCGGAGCATTCCCTGAATGTGGTGTGAGAGTGAGTAGCTTACCTGGAGCATCAAGAAGGAGGTCAAGAAGGAAACAAGTAGCTTACCTGGCAGTGCGGTGCAGAGCATTCCCTGAAGGTGGCACAAAGAAGACGGTGAGGGCCAGCAGCGCGGGAGGCCAGAAACGTGCGCAGGAGGCTAGGAAAATACGTCTGAACAAGTCCACCCTTTTATACATCTGACCTAAAAAATTGGACGAAAATGATCATCGACACGTTGACCGCACCCATTCTCGGCCTCGACACGTTGACCTTGTCGCATTTCTACCGACACGGTGTCGGTGTTGCACCCGTGTCAACGCCGACACCCCGCCTCCTAGAGGTGTCTGTGTGACTTTGATTAGAAACTGCATTGTCTGAAGTCATGGAAAAATGCTTTGAATGGCTTATAGCAAACAAGATTTAGTAAGTTTGCCTATTATTTTTCTTCTATGATTGGCCACTTACTGAAACTAGCAATCCCTTTTGGTAATTCCACTTTCCATGAATAAAATGTGCCGTGATAACGACGTATGAGGGATGCTGAATAGAGGGCCATGTATCGGTTAAGGATATTTTCTATAATCGTTTTGTCAACAACTTCTTCAATCTTGTACAATGAGAAACAATCTCTTACAACAGTAATACAAAATGAAACCTGAAAATAAGGAAAACTTTCTTCATAGGATTGCCGAAAACCTTGTTTCTCCACCAAATTTAATTGAAGCTAATCCATAACTACCATTGTAGCTAAGGAAGTTCTGCATCTTTTAATATCAAAAGTATGAGATTTTTAACAGTTCTTTTCCATGCTTCTCATTGCCATCCATAGAGGTTGATTCTTTATCGTATATCTCTTATATAATGAGAATTTCTCGCATTTGTTTTACAAGTGCCTCCACTTACAACCATGTAGTTGTAAACCATGTTATGAATACTGGATAGTTGGCAATTAGTGCTTGACTCGGATATGTCATTAGCAAGGATACAACAGATTTGTTGGTAACCTATCATTAGTAGCATACAAACATACAATTAACTGTTAAAGCATTACCAAGCAAATACATTAGCATATTTTAAAAATGTAATCACTAATCAGTATAGAATGGTACAAGTGATAAACTAAAAACAAAAACAATAATGAAAAACAACATAAAATCCTTCACGGACACTAGGTAAGTATAAAAGTTATATATCATAATGATACATGATAGATTATGGGAGAAGAAAATAGGGAAAACACATCCTAAATTGTTGAGATTATTGGAATAGAAAACTAGGAAAAGATGCGTCATAAACTAAATCAACTTTTTGAGTGGAGAAGAAGATTACTTTAAGCATATTTGTTTAATGATCACACATAATACAAAATATAAACATGATAAGTTGTTATATAACTTGGATATTCATCACATGATCCATTATAAATCCATATGCATGTTTTATGCAATTAATAAATAAAAGTGCATATCATATAACATGGTTACTTACATGTTATGCCACTACTTTGAATAGACAAAAACTTAATCATTCCAAACATGTTTAGTAAGATGACATAACAACAACTGCAACAACAACTAAGCCTTTTCCCATACTAGACGGGGAGTCGGCTACATGGATCCTTTGTTTCCACATAGCCCTATCATGTGCCTTGCTAGCAATTAACTCAACATAAGCTGGATCATTCTTTATTGTTTCTTTCCAACACTTTTGTGGCCATCCTCTACCTCTTTTAATACTTTCAAAATCTATTTTTTCATACCTTCTTACAGGCGCTTCTTTTTATCTTCTTTCTATATGTCCAAACCATCTTAAACGATATTCTTTCATTTTATCCTCTATTGGTGCCACTCCCAATTTGTATCTAATAATCTCATTATATATACAATCTTTCCTTGTATGACCACTCATCCATCTCACCATCTTCATTTTTGCCACAAACATCTTTTGTATATGTTGATGATTAACTGTCCAACACTCAAAACCATAGAACATGGCAGGTCTAATTGCTGCTTTATAATATTTACCTTTTAACTTAATGGTATCTCGTCACAAAGAATATCTGATACTCTTCTCCATTTTAACCAACATGCATTAATTATATACATAACATCTCCATCAATTCTTCTATCACTTTGAAAAATTGACCCTAAGTATTTAAAACTTTCCTTTTGGGGGATGCAATGTGTGCCAATTTTAATTTCTATGTCCTCTGAAGTAACCAAATGATCAAACTTACATTGCATATATTTTGTCTTTCCTCTAGTAAGTCGCAAGCCTTTACTTTCTAATTTTTCTTTCCATAGTTCCAATTTTCTATTATCTTTTTCCTTAGACTCCTCCACTAACACAATGTCATATGCAAATAATATACACCAAGGTACTTCATCTTGAATATGTTTTGTTAACTCATTAATCACCATTATAAATAAGTTTGGACTTAAAGTTTATCCTTGATTTAAATATCAATTTCAAAGAAATATGTCATTCCTTAATGAGTCCTCACACATGTTTTTGCACCATCGTATATATCTCTTATAAGGTTTATGTATGTCAATGTGATACCTTTTTTTTCAAGGTTTTTCGAAGAACATCCCTTGCCCCTTGGTACTCTATCGTAAGCTTTTGTAGATCAATAAATATCATGTGAAGGTCTTTCTTTTTTGCTCTAAAATGTTTCATAAGACGTCTCAAATGGTGAATCGCTTCAATAGTAGGTATGACTGACATGAATCCAAATTGGTTCTCTGTTGTACTCAATACTTGTTTTAACTTACGTTCGATAATTCTTTCCCATAATTTCATAGTATGGCTCATTAACTTGATACCTTGATAATTTGCAGAATTCTGAATGTCTCCCTTGTTCTTATATATGGGTATAAGTGTACACGCTCTCTATTCCTTAGGCATCTTTTGGTTTATCCATATTTCATTAAATAATCTTGTGAGCCATGTGATTCGTGTCTCTCCTAGGATTTGACAAACTTCTATAATAATATTGTCTGGTCCTACAGAGTTATCAACCTTCATATGTTTAAGAGCCTCTTTGATTTCATCCTTTTGTATACGTTGGTAGAAATTATGGTTTATATAATTTTCTGATTTGGCTAACTCTCCTAAGCTAACACTAACATCTTTATTTTCATTAAAAAGCTTATAAAAATAAAATTTTCATCTATTTTTTATATCATCATTTGCCACTAGAATTTTCTCATTCTCGTTTGCGTTTAAGAAAATTAAGATCCTTAGTTTTCTTATCTCTAGCCCTGGCGATCCTAAAATATCTCTTTCACCCTCTTTTGAATTGAACCTTTTATATAAATCCTCCCAAAATTTTGCTTTTGCTTTACTTACGACCCTTTTTATATCTCTTTCACCCACTTCACTCCACCACAAACTTCTTTTTGTGACGGTACATATCCCTTAGATTCACTTAACAAATGTTTCGTTATTTTCCTAATATGTATAGCTATATTGTTCTACATATCACAAGGTGTACCAACATAATTCCAAGCATCTCCTTGAATGACTTTCTCTTTAAATATACATTTTTTCTCACTTTTGAGGTTCCACCATTGAGTCTGAATCGCTCGATGCAATCTTTTCTTCTTTGTCCACTTTTTTACCTGTAAATCAATAACTAAAAGTTGATATTAGGTGATTAAGCTTTCTCTTGGGATTAGCTTGCAATCTTTACAACACGATCTATCTTTTTTCCTACAAACAAAATAATCAATTTGTATTTGTGATAAGTAAATCTTATAAGTAATTAAATGTTCATCTCGTTTTTTGATGATTGTATTGACTATAAAGAGATCAAATGCCATAACAAAATTTAAAATCTCCCTACCTCCATCATTTATATCTCCAAAGCCATACTTTTTATGAATACCTTGATATCCTAATGCCTCTTTACCAACATGTCCATTTAAGTTTCCTCCTAAACAAATCATCTCTCTGTGTGGAACTCTTTGAACCATCTTATTTAACTCTTCTAAAAAAGCCGTCTTTATAGTATCTTCTAGTCCTACTTGGGGTGCGTAAGCACAAAGTATATTCAAAACCTTTGCTCCTAACACTAATTTTAACATCATGATTCGGTCATCATATTGTTGTATGTCTACTACACTATCCTTTAAATCTTTATTAATGATAATACCAACTCTGTTTTGAGCCTTTTCCTTTCCTAAGTACCATAATTTAAAACATGTATCCTCAATCTCCTTTGCTTTTTTTCCAACCCACTTTCTCTCATGTAAACATAGGATATGAATCTTTCTCCGAATCATAGTATCTACCACCTCCATTAGCTTACCGGACAATGTTATGATATTCTAAGAAACAATACGAATCTTATTATCTAGGACTAGCTTCCTGACCCCCTGCATTCATCTATGCTGAAAATACCGAAACCCTATCCGCAATTTATTCACTATATTCGAGCGATAATGTAACGAGACTAACTTCTTTACCCACACTCCTCCATGCTGTAGGAGCCCTTTCTCCCTTTCTGCAATTGATTCACTACATCTATGCAAAAATGTAGAGATCCTTGTTTACTTTTTATTGCATTCGGCAGGGGACACCCCAATGCAATGCTCATAATTTATATAATCCATATTATAAAAATTTTACAATATTGGTGTGATACACTCTTATTTCCTTTAGAATCTTGAAGAAAGTAAAGTGTTAGTTCTACTTTTATTGCAATATCAGTAGTAGAGGATAATGATATCAAAGTATTGAAAAGTGACATCCATGCAAGCAAAGAGTTTTAGAAGTTATTTAGCATTATACTTTTTTCTTTTGTAATTGTTGATATAAGTGTTTCATGTTTGGTATTGCCATTCTTTTATTTCTCCAAGCAAAATAAAAGAGCCACCCCATAGTTTCTCTCAACATAATGGTGCTGTGAGAACTTTGATCAAGCTGTTTGAGGAACCCATTTAGTATTAAGTTCATTGTTGTTCCCATACTAATCATGAATGTTATAGTGATAATTTTTGGTACAGTTTAGTGCTTTGGTTGTTTCTAACCATGGACCAAATGTTAGCATCGAAACTCAATTTTTTTGATAATTCAAAACAATTAAGTTTCCGAGGAAACTATAGAAGATGCATATAAGAGACTATGCTTTTATTGCTTAAGCGTAAGTCGGCATGTGGTCACTGTTTCTACGTTGATATATGATATTTATTAAGGGTATATGTGTTAGCCGGTAAAAATTTGACAACAACTAAGCCTTTTCCTATAATAGACGGGGTCGGCTACATGGATTCTTTGTTTCTCCAGAGCCCTATCTTATGCCATGTTAGCAGTTAACTCACAATAAGCTACATCATTCTTTATTGTGTCTTTTCAACACTTTTGTGGTCATCTTCTTTCTATATGTCCAAAGCATCGTAAATGATATTCTCTCATTTTATCCTCTATTGGTGTCACTCCTAATTTGTTTCTAAAAACCTCATTATGTATACGGTCTTTTCTTGTATGACAACTCATCCATCTCAATATCTTCATTTCTGTCACAGACATCTTTTGTACATATTGATGATTAACTGCCCAACAATCAGAACCATAAAACATGGCTGGTCTAATTGGTGCTCTATAATATTTACCTTTTAACTTTAATGGTATCTTCTTATCACAAAGAATACCTGATGCTCCTCTCCATTTTAACCAACCAGCATTAATTCTATGCGTAACATCTCCATTAATTCTTCCATCACTTTGAAAAATTGACCCTAGGTATTTAAAACTTTTCTTTTGAAGGATGTAATGTGTGCCAATTTTAATTTCTATGTCCTCTAAAGTAACCAAATGATCAAACTTACATTCCATATATTTTGTCTTTGTTCTACCAAGTCGGAGGCCTTTGTTTTCTAATGTTTCTCTTCATAGTTCCAATTTTCTATTAACTTTTTCCTTAGACTCCTCCATTAACACAATGTCATCTGCAAATAATATACACCAAGGTACTTCATCTTAAACATGTTTTGTTAACTCATCAATAACCATTATAAATAAGTATGGACTTAAAGTTGATCCTTGATGTAACCCAATATTAACTTCAAAGAAGTTGTCATTCCTTCATGAGTCCTCACACATGTTTTTGCACTATCATACATGTCTCTTATAAGGTTAATGTATGTTAATGGGATACCTCTTTTTTCCAAAGTTCTCCAAAGAACCTCCCTCGGTACACTATCATAAGTTTTTTCTAGATCAATAAATATCATGTGAAGGTCTTTCTTTTTTGCTCTAAAATGTTTCATAAGACGTCTCAAAAGGTGAATCGCTTCAATAGTAGATCTGCCTGGCATGAATCCAAATTGGTTCTCTGGTATACTCGATACTTGTCTTAACCTACGTTCGATAATTCTTTCCCACAATTTCATAGTATGGCTCATTAACTTGATACCTCGATAATTCACATAATTCTGAATGTCTCCCTTGTTCTTATATATGGGTATAGGTGTACTCGCTCCCCATTCCTTGGGCATCTTTTGGTTTCTCCATATTTCATTAAATAGTCTTGTCTGATCCTACCAATTTACCACCCTTCATATGTTTAAGAGCCTCTTTGACTTCATTCTTTTGAATACGTTGATAGAAATTGTGGTTTATATACTTTTCTGATTTGGCTAACTCTCCTAAGCTAATACTAACATCTTTATTTTCATTAAAAAGCTTATAAAAATAGTTTTTTAATCTATTTCTTATATCATCCTTTGCCACTAGAATTTTTTCATCCTTATCTTTGATGCATCTAACAAAATTAAGATCTTTAGTTTTCTTATCTCTAGACTTGGCTATCTTAAAAATATCTCTTTCACCCTCTTTTGAGTTGATTTTTTTTATATAAATCCTTCTAAATTTTAACTTTTGCTTCACTGACGGCCTTTTTCGCATCCTTCTTTGCTTTTTTATAAGGCTCTAAAGTTTTACTGGTTTTCTTAGCATAATGTAATTTGTAATGGATGAATGTTTACCCAAAATTTGATTTATAAGAATTGTTTAGAATTGTTCTTGATTTCTTTATTTTTTCTGATTTTTGAAATATATATTTTTTACAATTTACGATATGATACATGTTAATATGTAATAGCCAAAGGGCTAGGACCAGCACTAGCCCACTATGCCTCTATTGCTCCTTTCTTCTTTCCCTTGTGATGTCTATAAATAAGTCACATTATCATGAATAAGATTTATGCAGTCTTGCGTTGCTTCTTGATTTGTTTTGTGTATGCTTCCGCTCTTGTTAATCATTCTTGAAGATAGACATTCGTGAGTGAATGTCATTTGACTCTTGGCGACTTGTTGATATTGATTCGAGCCACATCAACCTTCGATTATCAACAAGTATTTAAAATACACTTATCCCATGGAGAAAAATGATACACATTGCGATATGGTTCAAAGAACATTGATATAACTTTTAGTTGTCGGTTAAAGTTTAGACAACTAAGTTGTATGGGTTTTAGCCAATGTTGTTTATATCGTGTTGTATGGTATATTGTTTTTCTTCGTGAGACAAGTGTATCGTAACATATGATAAATTTTTAATTAAAAAATTCTTTAGAAATAAAGAAAATAGATAAAATAAAAAAAGTTTAAATGATTATCATGAATCAAAATAAGTAAGGTTAAGTTTGAAAATTATATCAAAACAATATACAATTACAACAACTAAGCCTTTTCCCATTCTAGATGGGGTTGGCTACATGGATTCTTTGTATCCACACAACCCTATCATAATTTATAGAATCCATGGTAAATAAGTCTAACAAAGCTTTACGTTTGTTGTTAGAAGCCTAAAGCAACCTTCCTCCTTTATCCGGGCTTGGAACCGAACATGCAAGGGTAATCCCTTACATGGCTACAGTTTATATCAAAACATTATAGCAGTCAATAAATCTTTGCTTGGGACTCTATGAAATAATAACTCCTACTCGAAATTCTAAGAGTTAATAAATTTGTGCTTGAAACTCTAACAAGTAATAACTCTTATCATTGGAATTCTCTAAATATATGCTCTCATATTGTGTGATACGACTTATATTACACGATATAAGCACATAAGTTTATACTATGCAATACATTCCACCTATGTCACACGGGTGCGGGATATGGTAAATTTCAAAATTTTTGGGTGCGGCGACACGGCTAGGATATATAATATTATATATTATATATAATATTCAAGCTACATAAATAAATCATAATACAACTAGTATTTGTTAATTTTGGGTGCACGTAGGTATCAATTAGCAAGTTCCCTTATAATGATCTGAAACTTAGAATGATTTTACGAGCTGCAAAATATCCAAGTTATGGATTCAAAGAGTTTCAAGATCTTTTGTAGGATATAGCATATACTAGTATTTGTGCTAGGATCCACTAGTGATGTCATAATCTTCTGTTCTATTGATCCGACAATGTTCTTGGTCTTTAAATGTGTTTGGTGACAAAGATTATTCTGTGCAAAGACATACAATATGGAGTCAATAATCCAATCAGATTGAGTAATAAGAAACCAATTGTCCGCACCCAAAATCATTCAAGCTAATATTGTATACAGTTACAATAGCAAGTACACAACTTTATATTAAAGCAAAACATATAAATGGTAAACAACTACTAATTTCATCATAATACACAAATCAATCTTCATTATCCGGACCCATTTATCCGTGAGTTACAAAAAAATAATAATAATTTTTTTTTACATTTGTTTTGCCATGCCATACCGACACGGTGTCGGTGTCGCACCAGTGTCGAGGTCGACACTCTATCCCTTAGAAGTGTCTGTGTGACATAGCATTCCACGACACGATACCATATCGTATGATAGAAGGTAATACAAATAACACTGATTTTAACTATAGCTGACAATAAGTTTTAGAAAAGAATATAAAAATAACTATGTGAGATCTTAAAACAGAACAATTCATTTTTGAAGACTTTGGATCAATATATCCCTCAATGTTGTAAGAAAACGATCCTTTAAGTTGATTGAGGAATCCCAACCACTTTATTAAATGAACAAACCGAGAATAGCCACAAATCGATTCATCAAAAACTTGGTGTTTCAATACTCAATACAAGTCAAATAACAAGTTAAACATCAAAACAATCAAGAGTCAAAAAGTGTAAAGGTGATGCAAAACATATCTTATTAAGAGGTAAGAGGTTCTATTTGTAGAGCAAGAATATACAACATTTTACATCAAAGAGAGAAGAGAAAGAGGCATCCAACATTCAGACATTGGGGGTCTCCCTAACAACTATATTGACTAGCCATTGGGGAGCCTTGATCCCCAATGGCTAGCTGGAATGCTAGGCCCATGGCCTTGACTATCCAATACACAAACATGGGCCCTAGTGGCCCATCCTATTTATTACATTTTAATACTCCCATCAAACTTACGATATGTATATCAAAAGTTTGTCTAATAAAAAACTAAATCTATGAGCCGATAATGACTTTGTGAAGAAGTTCGCTAGTTGCAGTTCATATGGTACATAACATAAAGTGAGCTTCTTCAAGCATTCCTTTCGAATAAAATGATTGTCCATCTCAATATGTTTCGTTCTTTCATGAAAAGTGTTATTAGATGTACATAGCACTCTTGTTGTCACAAAATATCACAGATGGTTGTTCTAGAGTGACTTCCATGTCTCTCAACACTTTTGTGATCCATGAAGTCTCAATAGCAGTTGTCATTGCACTGTACTTTGTTTATGTGGAGGATAGTGATACCTTTTGTTGCTTCTTGCATCTTCAAGAGATCAATGACTCACTTAAGAAACACAAAAATGAGTAGTGAAGTATCAATTATTGACATCTCCACCCCAATTATATACCGTTAAGTTAAGAAAGGAAGAAAAAGTTGAGAATACCCTTATCCACATAGTGCTTAATGTATTTTGATAATTCGCACCATCACACGCATATGAGCAATAATAGGATCTTGCTTAAACTGGCTTGTAGTATGGACATCGTGAGATATATTTGGCTGAGTGATAGTGAGATAAGTCAGTGCTCTTATCAATTGCTTGTAAGGTGTTGGATCGTCCAATTTCTCTCCATCCATTGTTCTTAATTTTGTTCTAAGAACCTCTGGTGTATCAACCTTCTCATCGAGTATACCTGACCTGTCAATAATTTCACTCGCAAATTTTGTTCGAGACATAAAATATCTTCTATCATTATGTACAATTTTGATCCCCAAAAAGTAACTAAGCAAACCAAGGTCTTTCATTTCAAATTCTTTGTGATGATCACTTTTAACTCGTAATATGTCATTTTCATCACTGGAGTGTATGTACAATTTTGTTCTAAGAACCTTTGGTGTATGCATGAAGTCTTTAAATCTGTCGAACAAAGCCTTAGGGGCTTGCTAAGACCATACTAAACCTTATTTAGTTTAAGAACATGATCTTTTGGAACATCAAGTCATAGAGGAGTCATATATACTTCTTCATTTAGTTTACCATTCAAGAAGGCATTCTTAACATCTAGTTGAAAAACTTTTCAATTTTTAATAGCACTAAGAGTTATCAAAATTCTTATAGTTATCATTCTAGCAACCGGAGCAAAGGTTTCTACATAGTTTATTCCGTATTCTTGATATATCCTTTAGCTACTAGTTGAACTTTATATCTTTCTATGGTGCCATCACCAAGTGTTTCTACTTTATATACCCATCTACTTCCAATTATTTTTTAATCCTTAGGTTTAGCCATAATATCCTACATTTGAGCTTTATCTAAGGCTTTTAATTCTTCTTACATAGCATTTTCCATTCCCATATACCTTTGGGTTGATTATAAAAATTTAATTCTTTTACTTGTAAAATGACAATAATAAGATTTTTTATTTAAAGTTCAAAGGTTTCATAAGACATAAATCTTTGTAAGGGCCTTGGCATTCTAGGAGGTAGTATGGTGTTTTGTTGTTCTCTAGGTCAACTAGCATAGTGTAGAGGAAAAGGCTCCATAATATCATGATAATTATTATTTTTTCTTATTTCCATATCCATGCATTCATCTTGTTGCCTTAAAACAATGGTTTTTTCTCTATTACTATCTTTATTCTCACTATCTTCTAAGTTTGCAAGGTCATTTAGAACACTATATTTTTCTTTATCTTCAAAGTTAAAGGCATAATAATAGTTATCTTCTAAAAATTTCACATCCCTTACACATAAGGTTGTTCTCTTTTGGGATCAAAACGCGTATAACCTTTTTTGTCAATGTTGTAACCTAGAAAGACACTCAATAGCTCTAAGAGATAATTTATCATTTTTATTCGTATAGACAATATTTATAACAAAAATCTCTTAATCTTTCATAATATGGAGCAAGTCTAAACAAATTTTCAAAAGGAGACACATTGTTAAGGTGAGAAGAAGGCATCCTATTTATTAGATAAACAACGGTACGGGTCACTTCTACCTGTAAGAATTTTGGAACATTAGTAGCAATGAAGAGAGTTCTAGTGGTTTCTATAATATGTTTGTTTGCGTTCGGTTAAGCCATTTTGTTGTGGGGTATTTGTGCAAGATTTTTGGTGTAAAATTTTATGTGTTTCTAAACAATTTTGAAATTCTCTTGACGTGTACTCACCACCGAAATCCTATCTTAAAATTTTAAGAGTTGTATCAAATTGATTTTTAATCATATTATAAAATATCAATAAATTTCTAAAGACTTCAGATTTATGTTTCAAAAGAAATATAAGTATTCCTAGTACAATCATTTGTTAAAGTTATATAGTATCCCACTCCTCCTTTAGAGACAATAGGAGTGGGTCTCTAAACATCGGAATAAGCAACTCAAAAGGTTTATTTGTAATAAAGCTTCTTTCACCAAACGGTGTGTGATACAAGTTTTCAAAAATACATTCTTTGTAAACAAAATCTTTAACTTCAATATTTTTCAAGAAAGAATGATTACACAACTTATTATGTCTAAATGACCTAATCTTTTGGACCAATGAGTGGTGTCATGAACTACACTATTTGTCAAAATTTGGCACAACCAAATTGTCTATTTTGTATAATTTACTTTCTCTATGGCCTTGTCCAATCACCTTCGATAAGTGATCTCGCACCACATAATTTTTGGATAAGAAATTTATTATACAACCATTGTCACAAATTTGAACAATGGAAAGAATATTTAAATTAAGTTTTGGCACAAAACTTACATTGGGTACCTTAAAATCTTTATTTTAAAACTTCCAATTTCATCCACTTGAAGTTGTGTACCATCGGCCGTAAAAACATGTTTATTTGAAATCTTTTGGCAACAGTTTTTCAAAAGATTTTTTTATGTTATGTGTAATGAAGCTTCCGAATATAAGAATCAAGACATACCTTAAGAATTTGTTCATAACACATTGCTGGAGATGCTAGCTTTTTTTGTGAACATCTCTTCTATGTATGTCTTATGTTGGAAGGTAGAGCTTTTCCCTCTTTATTCTCCATTGTGGCCACGCTCCTGAATTTTTTTATTAAGATAGAACAAGTGGTTTTGATATGTTCATTTTTCTTATAATAATGGCAAATGGTGTTTTTGTTTGGCCATGGACATGTGGGTTTTTTTTTGTCCTTCAAAATTCTTTTATCCTTCAATGTTCTTGATGTGAGGAGGCTTGTATGTCTTTAGATTCATCCCCTGTCTTAATGCGGTAAGAACGACCTCTTTGGAAGCATTTAAAGTTTTTAATCTAGTTTTTTCGTAACTATATCAGATCGGCATGAAACTCATCCCCCTTTGACCTTGGTTTTCTATGGATTAAGGTAGATCTTATATTTTCAAAATCATCTCTAAGGCCTCACATGAATAAGAAAAAATATTGATTGTCAAAATATTCTTAAAACTCATCCATTTTTTAAAGTTTTTCAAATTTGTCAAAAATTCAAAGTTGATTCTATAATTCAAAAAATTCATTGTGGTATTCTCTAATGCTCAAGTTGCCTTGTGTGAGCATTATCATTCTTTCCATTAAATCAATTTGGAAAACGAAATTGAGAATGATTGTTTTTCAAATATTCTCAAGTTTCATTGTGGTAGCATTATCATCTACATTTTTGGCAAATAATCGAAGTGATCTTCGCATTCATTTTTTCTTATATTTTAAATTTTGTTTATATTTTTCTTGGGCTTTGATGATATCATCTTCATTAAGCCTATCAATAATCAAATTAGGTTCTTGAATACTACCATCAACATAATCCGAATAGGCTTTGAATAAAAAATATTTTTCATTGTTTTTGTCCAACTTTAATAGCAATTTTGGTCAAGTAAACACTTAAATACTTCATTTTTTCCTTCCATTTTTCAATAAAAACAAGTTTTCGGGAATTACCTCAACCTTAGAATAACAAAGGTAAGATGACAAAACTTGCTCCAAGTCTTGCACACCGCTTCCTAATGTAGTTGTGTCCAATAATATTCTTGCAAGTACGACTGTAATACCATGTAACTAACCGAGAATAGCCACGAAACCGATTCACCAAAAGCTTGGTGTTTCAATACTCTATACAGATTTAAAAATCAAAACAATAAAGAGTCAAACAAGTGTTGAGGTGTTGCAAAACAACATGTATTATTAAGAGGTAAGGCTCTATTTATAGAGCAAGAATGTACAACATTTTACATCAAAGAGAAGAGAGAGGCATCCAGCATTCAGCCGTTGGGGAGCCCTTATCCCCAATGGCTGGCTGGAATGGCCAGGGCCCTGATGGCCCTGGCTATCCAATACCCAAACAAGGCCCTAGTGGCCCGTCCTGTTTATTACATTTTAACAAATACATGGTCTGTTGGCACCTTGCAACCACCCTATTTGTTGTTGTGGCATGAACCACCCTTTATAGAATAAGTAGAATGACTTTGTAAGATTATGCAGGATACTGTTTTAACTGAAGCAAGATTCGGTGACACGCTCAACTCAAGTAGTCACCTCTGTTTCAAAATAGGAACTAATCCTCTCCTTGTGGTACACTACATATTATCTCCTTGTTTGAATGGAAGGGCCTCTTGTACTTGATAGCACTTTGTCATTTCTCTCTTGAAACCAACCCCAACCTGGCACACATACACAATTATAGTTAGTTATTAACATGATTTGTGTCCACACATACATGCAGAGGTGCATGTGTGCTTTTTGCGAAAATTTTCTTTTTGTATTGTAATAAATTTTAGTGCATGATTTGGTAAAAAGGTTAACAACAATAGGTTTTGGATTTCCAGATTGGGTTAAGATTCTTCGTGTGCTAGTAGGATTCAGAGGTAGCTATATCTTGTGATATGTTCTGCATCATATATACAGTACAAACGGTCCAATACTGTCTAATAGATGGAATTTTACTATACTAGGGTGCAATCATGTTGGATTAGGTACCATGTGATTCCATACGTTACGACTTTGCTCTGATTGCCCTTACTTTCCATATCCTGTGGTTTCAACCTTCAAGTTTCATGTGATGTTAAGCTGCCCTTATTTTGACCTTGTCACATACTCTGTCATCCGCATGGTTACTGGTCAGCAACTCATGATGATGATGTGTTGTCCTCTTACTGGTGCTGTTGTGGCAATTTGTTATCATACCAAACTAGATTTGTTGATCGTTGTCTTGTGTTAGTATGTCACTGGTCTCGTATTCCCTGTTTTACAACTGCATCATGTGTTCTTGGTGCTCGTGTCTACAGCCATGCTGTAATACAGCATCTGCATGGGAAACGTGAAATATAATGAACGTCTGTGCCATCTGTCTTACGTTTCTATCCTTCGCGTGCATCTTTAACTTCTAATTTAATTCCTCCCTGCACATCTTTTTATGTTTCTTTTTGGCTAAGTCCATCATATGCTTCTATTTTGTGCCTGATAGAACTGATGTCATGACTTCATTCAAAACATCGTTCACTTTCTTGTTTCATCTATGTGCAGATTGTCAGCGCATCACAAGCTGGAGATATTCAGTTTCTGGACATAAGAAGGCACACGAATCCATATCTTACCATTGAAGCTCATAGGAAATCTTTGACAGCCTTGGCTGTTCATCGTCATGCACCTATAATTGCTAGTGGCTCTGCAAGGCAGATTATAAAGGTCTTCAACCTTGAAGGCGAACAACTGAGTGTTATCCGCTATCATCCATCTTTCATGGCTCAAATGATAGGTCCAGTTAGTTTCCTCAGTTTCCATCCCTACAAAGTGGTTCTTGCTGCAGGTACTGGTGGCCCAACCGATGCCTGTGTTTCAATCCATGCAGATGAGAACCAAACATGAAGATGAGCATAAGACAGTTTGAGACATGCATCCGCTCTAGAGGCTTCTATGCTCCTACTCCCTTTGGTTTCTCACTAAAACATCTTGAGTGTCTCCATAGTGCATGTGTGAAATCTATGATATGACTCCCAAGTGTTTTGTTCTGCAAGGTTTACTATATCCATCAGCGGACAGGCTCGAAAGAAATCCGTTGTATAGGTCAAGGATGTAAATATTTGCAAGAAAATTTCTTTCGTCTCTCCTTCTGGTCTATTGATTTATACCAGGAGAGTGTGCCTGTGATTCAGAAAAATCCACGGGATAAGAAAAATGCCAGGGAGAAATGGCTGGAGTTGAGTGACTTGACAAGCATTGCAAGATTTTAAGAGAATTGCTGCCTGATCTTGATAGTGATTGATCCATGGTCGATGTTTATTGTGCAAGATTCCTGAATGGTTAGATCCATTAGGTTCTGCTAAAAGTCTGTGAAGACTACTTATTCCTTGTTTCGTTGTTATTCGCCGACTCATCTTGAGCATTCTTCTTCAAGCCCCTGCCTATTTCGGAGACTATTGGCTGTATGGAAACGCCACCTCTGCCTCATTATACTGCAGGAAGATGGGAAAGAGCCACATGGGCCTGCTGCCTTGGGCTAGGGATTACGCCTTAAAGACAAGGAGGATGCATGTGCTTTTGCTGGGGCTTGTTTCTTTCTCAATTTGTACCATAAGCTTTCCCATTTCATTGTAAATGGTAACTGTTATATAATTCGACACTTCAGTAAGAATGATTTGCAGTGAAAATCTTCCCCCCCTCCCCCCCTTTCTGTTTGACGCACACACACACACACACAATTACTCGATACCACAGTGATCTGACGATTGACATATGATTAAAGCTGGGGCTGTGAGATTTCGTTCTATGTTCTGTAGCTGCATAAGAACCACAGCATTCAGCAGGACTCATGACCTAATTTTTCTTTATATGGTCGTAGTTCACTGATTCCTTCGACGGTGTTGGTGATACATCTATGGCGTTGGAGTCGTTTTTGTTGAATATGAAGGATCTAAGGCAGTAGCATCTCTCTATGTTTTAGAATGCCGTGGGGGATTACTATATGCACACCTTTTCTATTATCTGCCTATCTTTTTGTTGAAAATACTGAAATTATCCTAGCACATTCCCTCCTCTACACTCGATTTCAATATTTCTCTCTTTATTTCGATGATTGGTATTTTGTTCATTTTTGTTATTGTGGCCTTTTGTAGCAGGACAACACGCACATATGCTCATACAAACTTTGCTGGAGAAGCAAGAACAAAGGAAAAAGAGAAAAGAACAAGAATAAAGAACAGAAATTGAAATCAAAATAAAGAACAAGAAAGTGAAACAAAAAATTAAAATCAATAAAAAATAACAAAAAAGAACAATAAAAAGAATCACGAACAAAAACACAAGGAAGAAGAATCAAGAAATACATGATTATGTTTTTACGAATATTGTTTGAAAAAGGAAAAATGTACAACTCATTTGCATCTCTAAGTAGGAGACATGGCTTAAGCACATCTATCAATAGCACGCTACCAACGGAAACTCGTGACACTTACATCTCTCTCATAGAGAAGACATACTAATATAGACGTGATAAAAACATGTCTTTTGTAACAAAGACATGTGCTTGTATCGCATCTTGATTTAAGAATTTAATAAGTATAAAATAAAATTAATAATCAAATAAACAAAATTAATAATCAAATAAATAAGTATAAAATATATCAAATCAACTACCTATCTTGAAACCCTCTTTGAATCAGCTTCATTCTTTTTTTTTCTTCTTCTTTCTTTTTGGTTGGATAAAAAACATTATAACATGATGGACGGTGAGGTATATATAGTATGACATAGTCGAGCTTCAATTCATGAGTCATTGGAGAAATAGTGTGAGGCCATTGACAATGATGGAAAAACGCATAAAGAGGGTTTAGACAATTAAGGGGTATCGTGGGAATCTCTAAAATTTAGTAGGGTCAAAATGAGAATCATAATAAAAAGGTATGGATTATGATGGAGCTTGTGTCATTTCTGCCGTGGATCTGCTGGTTGAATGCCCAACCAAAGTTCCGTGCATTGTCTTGGTTTAACCTAACTAGACCCAAATGGAACGCAGCGGCTCTTCCCGGTTGGCTTATCAGGATGGGGCAATCTCAGCATAGCCTAGTGCAACGTGATGACTGTTATAGGACCATTTTCGGGATGTCCATGAGGGTATGTCAGGCAGCACAAAGAAGACTCGCACGTTGGGGTTGAGTTCTTCGTGTATATTTGAATAGTTTATTTAGGGTATTTTGCATTTGTTTTGGAATGTAATAAGAGGTTTTATGCAATTACATTAGGTGTATTTAGGGTGATTACATGTAGAGATGAATCATTAGGATCGGAGTCTTGTCCATTTGGGTCTAGTTAGGTTCATTTGGTGTCATTTAGGGTTGGAGTTGTTAATTTAGATCCGTTTCCATTTGATAGAGTTTTATTATTTAAGCATTCTTTGACTTCTTATAGTGGGGAATTCAGCTATTAATAAAAATTCTATTTTTGGAGAGCAAAGGGCAAGTTCTTTTTGTTCCTCTTTCATCTCTATGCGCATGTATGTTACGCTTGAGAAAGTTTCACTGACTAGAGAAAAATCTCTATTCCACACATAAGCGTGTACTGATCGTGAGCTATTGGAAAGAAGAGGGGTTGTAACGCAGTTGATTGTTTCGCTTTGTGTTGGATTGCAGATTGAGGCAATTAGGTGTAATTGTCGCCTTCACCGGATGCCTTCAAGAAGTGTTTTCATAAATGTGATAAAAGGAGTGGCGACACTCACTAGATTATTCTTTTACAGTCAGCTGGGGTGAGTGCGATGGGTGCACTAGTTGGGCCGTTGTCCATATCCTGAAATGATATATTGACTATTAAAGACATTACCAAATGCAGTACAAGTGACCAAGATTCAGGACTCTTTTCGCATCTTCGAGCTTTAAGAAATCTCTAGTTGTGTACACAAATGAAATCTCCAACATTACAGATTTTTCCTGTTTGCCTATTTGAAAATGAGCAAGTGCTGATTCCAAAGATTTTCTGTTCATCAAATCAAAGTTGACAATTGCGTGACAATAGAAACTCACAAGAAGCGATTTAGTTGGCCCTATAAAAGTTGCTCTACAGGGAAGTCATAGAAGATGACCTTCACAGACATCGTTGTATTGTCCTTTTGTTGAAAATGTATATCTTAATCCAATATTGTAATCATATACTTGGTGAAATAAGCTATGTTGGACTTAAAGACGTCCTCAACAGGTCATCTTCTTGACTTGTACTTACTGTTGTATAGATTAGTTTATTTTAGGAATTTAACTGGCAGTGCTCTGCCTAACTCCACTTGGCCTTAAAAAAACGTAAACAAAGAAATTGAACGTTGACATCAATGACAGACAAATATGAATTTAGTGGCGGCTAGGGGTGCATGTAACTTGAGCTACTCGAGTTTCAGTTGATGATAATGTGAGTTAAAATCAGTCTTCTGGACCTAGAGCCGTGTTGGAGTTGAGCTTGACATGTGAGAGAGCTGAGAGTGAGCTTAAGTTTGAACTCTATGACAAACTGAATCAAACTTGGTAGAATTTAAGCCCATAGATCTCAACTTTGAGATGATCTTATCAGCTACCTCAAGCTAAATAAGAAGCTAACGAGCCAAACTTTGGGTATAGCTTGAGTGGAGGTCAAGCTTGAAGATTGAGACTCGGACCATGCTCAAACTCTAATTTGAGTTGGGTGTTTCTTAGATGGACCAACTCTAGCGGGTGTTTCTTAGATGGACCAACTCTAGCTTTTCTTATACTAAACTTCAACTCAGTTTGATTACACCCTGCAGTGGTGCCATAGGCTTGATGAAATCTTTAAAGAGTAGAAATTAAGATTTTAATTTCTAAGCAATTTAACAAATCTAATGGAGGAAAGAGTCTAAAAAATCCTTGAGTTTAGAGGAAATTGCTTAGGTACCACTCAATTTGCAAGAAAGAAGATTCAAAATACACAATTATTCAAGAGAAAGTCCATGTAATGGAGAAAGGAAAGTCTAAAAATTCTTAAATAATAGAAATTACGATTTTAACAAATCTCATGAGCATTGATAGGGAGACCATGAATATGACAAAAAAGGAAATTGCTACCATTATGGATAGAGAAGAAGAATATTATGGTTGGATAGGGAAGGAGAATGTTATGATTCAAATTATTTTGAGTCAACCGAAATCATACACCAAAACACAGCTCCTTATTTACCACAACAAAATGGTGTGGCTCAAAGGAAAAATGTGGTGCTAGTAGAATTTCAATGTTATCTTGTTCCAATCATTCTAAATGATATTAGGGTGAAGCCATTTTAATGATTTATTATATTTTAAATATAGCTCCTAACAAAAGGAACAAGGTGTACCCATATGAACTCTAAGAAAAAAGAAGCCTAACCTAAACTATTTGAGAGTTTGGACTTATAGGACTATGGTAAAAGTTCTTAAATGAGAAAGAAAGGAATAGGTATAAGAGGAATTGAATTTACCTTCTTAAGGTATGATGCAAGTAGTAAGGCATAGAGATTCATGGTAACGGAATAAAATTGCGTATATCTCCTAAGTATGACAATTGAGTCTAAGGTTGTTATTTTCAAGTAGATAGATTTATCTCAATTCTTAAGCCCAAAAAATATGTTCATGAAGCATGATCAATAGAGATATTATCTTTAAAGAAGATTAGAAGTTCTAGTGCTTAGAAAAGTAAAAGAATATAGCAAAGAAAGGATCTTTGGACGAGAATTCAGATGTTCCCACTTGAAGGGTCATGTGACTTTATTATGAGTTTTATACTATTTTGTTACAACAACAAAAGTAAACCCAAGACATATGAAGAAGGCAAGAGGTCTTATGATATTATGAGTTTTATACTATTTTGCTTTTTGAAAAGAAGCTACATAGACTCAATAATGACAAATAAAAATTGAAAACGGGTAGACCCTACTCTCAGATCTAAATCAATAGGTTGTAAGTGAATTTTAAAAAAAATTAATGAAACCATTGATAAATTTAAAGCAAGATTAGTTGTTACTAAAAAAGAATAGATAGATCATTTCGATACATATGTACTGGTAGAAGTATTGTTATATGTTTATAACTTTCTCATTCACCAAATGGATGTCAAACAAGTATTTTTAAATGGTGAATTGTATGATGAGGCATATATGGAAAATACCAAAAGATTTGTTGTACTCGGGTAAGAACATAATGTTTGTAAGTAGTTTTTTTATATAGTTTAAAGCAAGTCCCTAAGCAATGATATAAAAAATCTGATGAAGTAGTTTTTACAAATGGTTTCAAAATTATTGTTTTGGATAAATGTGTATACAACAAATTTTATGATGAAAAAGTGTCTTGATTTGCTTGTATGTTGATGATATACTTATATTTGCTATTAGTTTAAATGGGGTTATAAAGAAATTTTTATCAATCAATTTTGACATGAAAGATATATTAGTAACTGATGATATGCTAGGTATTATAATAACTAGAGAACAAAATAACATTAGATTTTCTCAATCTCATTATATAGAAAGATATTTAAGAAATTTAATGCCTTTAATTATGCTCATGTTTTTTCTCCTTTTGATCTTAATACTAAATTAGTACCAAATAAATAGAATATGTCTATAAATCTTTTGGTTGTTTGATGTCTGTGAACATGTACTATACCTGATATTGAATATGTAGTGGGTCGGCTAAGCCAATACACGGACTATCCAAGTGAAGACCACTAACATGCATTTAACAAGTATTAAAATACTTAAGGAAATGACAACTATAGCTTAGTCTATAATAAGAGTACTTCAGTGTTACAAGGATATTTGGATACACGTTGAATAGTTTTAGGAGTCCAAGAGAAAGAATAGACAAGTTGGACATTACTGAAAGATGCTAAGCCAAATGGGTTCACAAGCTGGGCCGGGGGTTCTCTCACAAGTGTACAAGCCAATATTTGGAATTGTGCCTTGATAAAAACAAACTAAAACTCCAAGTGAAACCCACATTTAAGCCAGCTAGGAGATTCCCAGCATCTATTAGAATCAATAGCTCCAGTTGGCTAATTTTGGGATAAACAATTCAAATTTAATCTTCTTAGTTAATTATATTTAGTAATCTTAGCAATTACGAAACAATAATTAAAGAGTCATAGATGATTGAGCCTGCATCAATATTTTACAAGGTGATTGCTTATTTCCTAGGAGTCGTTATAGCCAATTAATGAGCCTTGAACCTAGCTCAGGGGGTTGTTTTGAGTACAAATAAGACTTGGCCTAAGCAATTCTCATTTTGTTATTTTCTAGCATTGCTTCAAATCTCTCTCTTATCCTTAACCTGTTGTGAGTGAGTCGGTCTTTATCACCTTAGTGAGTCATATCCATTGTGTGGCATACTGTGTGTGGTGAGCCATATCCAACTCGAGAGTGAGTGTGTGTGTGTGTTGGTGCATCACATCCAACAAGTGTGTGTGTACATGAGTCCGCTCAAAACGTGTTCAACTAGTTTCATGTGTGAGCATGTGATGTAATAGTGAGCCCAAATTCAAGAGTGTGTGCATATTGGAGCATCAGTTCTAGCGAGTGGCTCTCGTATTTGAGCCCCACAAACATGCCAACTAGTACTAGCTACTTCTCTTTCTACTTCTAAATCTTAAGTGCAAAAAACATTGCTACTATTTTCGCTTAACGAGAATCCTCTTGACTTAGAATTTCATATCAATAGTTATGTGGAAAACTATGCTTTTACAAGCATATGAGTCTTCATGATTTATAAGGGTGTGGTTTCTTTGACATCAAAGAAATAGACATATATTGCTAGCTTCACCATGGCTACCAAATTTATTGTTTTAGCAGCAACAAGAAAGGAAGCAGAATATCTTAGAAACTTGCTTTATAAGACTTCGATATGGCCAAAGCCAATGACACCATATCGCTAAACTGTGATAGTCAAAGTACACTATCAGTCGTATATAATGGAAAATCCATATATATTGGTCTCAAGTACAATTATATGAGAGATTTGATCAACAATGAGATTATATCCATTATGTATATTATATCATAGTTGAATATTGTAGATCTTTTAACAAAAGGTACATATTTGTTACATAAAGTATCAACATGGCATGGGTCTCAAGTACAATAATGAAACCACCAATAATGCAAACCCAACTCACACTTGAGTAATAGCAAGTCTTGAGTTCCTTGGGCAAAAATACAATATTAGTGTCATTAAAAGTGTATGTTAATTAACTATCTCAAAATAAAGATACTTGGTCCCAAAAAATGATAAGAACAAATTGAACTATGCTCTTAATATACCCATAGAAATATTTGTTGGAGTGCCATATGGGAGGCACTTTTCGTGGAGTCTACCTATGTGAGTATGAAGTAGGGTTACTTTGTAGAGTTTTAGGCTTGGACTCTTAAAGCATTCATGAGAAGGATATAGACACAAGGCTATTAAAAATGTGTTACCTTAAATTGTGATTTATTGGCACTTACATCCAATATGTAAGTTGTGCATGCTTGTTCAAATTGATTAGATGGTTCAAAGCTTGTTTACCATTTAAATTCATATGAGCATGAATCTATCCCTTACTAGGTATATATTCAAATTATAAGATACCTATGATGAAGGGATAAGATTTTCAAGATGGTGATTTTTTAATTTGTTTTGAAAACTTTGGAATATTTTGGATATATTTTCAAAATAAAGCATCTCTTAATGAATGTTAGAATGCATAAGAACGGATCTAATGTGCATGATTCCTCCAATTTGAAAGAGAGCCATTAAAGACTCCAGTTAATGCTCTCCAAAAGGTGCGTAAGTTGGCATAGTGATTGTTGATAAAGCATTTTGGTTGCTCTTGAATGAATAGTCATGAGCTATAAAAAAGAGGTGTCTATTGGAAGTTTCAAATAGAACCCTTAAGACTGAATATGTAGCTAAAGGGTGTAAGTTACAACAAACCACGTGCAATCAACATTATCATGACTTGCGAAAGCCATTGGTAAATCGAAGATATCCTTCTTCAGCTCTTTGCATTAGTTCTATCTTTCTAGTGAGGTGTTATGTGATTTAGATGGTTTGGCATTTGTTTGGTGCATAGGTACTTATTAGCTTCTACTTGGGTAAGTCTCTAATATGTAATTGATGTTACTTTCCTGCATATCAGCAGGCTACAACAGTTTGATGCATTAAGCAACCTCTTGTGTTAATTGAGTTGGTGGCATTTGGAATTTCATGTTTAGTCATATCTAGGTTTCCTTCATCATAGGTTATGCTATACCTAAACCTAAAGCCTTAGCTTGAGCCCTAAGCCTTCATATGCCAATGACTTGAAAGGAACATAGCTCATTCACACAAGAACCACCTTCCCTTAACTGCCTCACCAAACTGACCATTTATCTCAACCTAAAATGCCATTGAATATACACTCATAGCATTAACTCATCTGACAGGGCTCTCTTCATCTCTCATGTAGGTAATGAATTTGATTCTCTAGGAATGCATGCATGCATGTATTTTTGTTAGGCTTAGGCATCCCTTTATAAGAAAAATCTAAATCTGAACACTAATCAAAACCCACAAACTGCACACAATTGTAAATAGATCCCTAATACATCCATCAAACTCTTGGTGGTAACATACCTAGTCACATAGCATTCTATCACCATTCTCCTGCATTTTGATTCATGCACCAAGAGAAAGATTTTTCATTCCTTAGAGGGAGGGCATGTGGCCACAAAAGAGGGATTAAGTAGACTTGTATCTAACATGTAAGCTAGCTTGGCACTAGATCTATTCAATTAAACCTAGTCCTAGCTTATCCTACACCTAGACTTCTCCAATAAGAACCTTGTATCTAGTTAACCTCTCATACAAGCTAAACCATTAAAACTTGACATATCCCAAGTTCGACCTTAACCTAGATCATTGCATTTTTCAAGATCCCAAGAGGTAAAGCCTACTTCCATATCTAAAATATCAAGCTAGCCTTACCATCAACCATAGGTGCATCTACACACAGGTTGAGCCTTTTACTTCTCATCAAACCTATCTAAGAATTATAGCATGCAAAGATTGACCTAGATATGGCCAGTTTAAGAAGCTTGAATCTTTTCTTTTGGTCTACAACATATTAGTTTTAGGATGTATTCTTATCAATTGCTATTTGCTAGGAACAACATGCTATTTGCATAGGATCCACATGAGTTAACATGTACTTCTTTCAAGATTTAGTTTTATTGAGTTCATTATATGGTTTGAGCAAAATTTGAGGTTGGTATTCCATATAAAACAAGAAATAGTTATCAAGCAAGCTCTCAATATGCGTGTTGTACACTGCAAGTTCGTACATATATGTTCTTTTAATTTTTAGAAGACTTGGTCAATGACCGACACTAGTTTATATCTTTTATTATACAAATAATTCATGACCGTGATGTATGATTGTGTTAATATCATAGGTGAATATAATGAATGCTAATTATTTATCAGATAAAAGTTGGATTATCGGCCTACAACTGAAGACCAATGTATACATGATTGTGGCTATCAAGCAAAAGTGAATGCCTTTGTTCATTATGCCGTGACAAATGCTCAAGATAGAGATGGTGGGAGGATCTATTGCCCTTATTCAAAATTTTCCAATAAAGGTATTGAAAACCAGAATGGATGAAATTTCACCTTATTGATTATGGTTTTACTCGAAATTGTACTACATGGATCTTTTATGGTGAAAAACAAATACCCAATATTTACTAAAAAATTACTGAGGATATGATAAACGTGGTACAAGATGCTTTCGCTCCACCTGAAACACATGAAGATGCAAATTCATATGATAGAGAATCAACTAAGATTGAAACAATATTTGAAAATACAACTAAGTCGCCATGATCAAGACATAAAGGGTACTCATTGATATCATTTGTGGTATGATTGTTTTAGATCAAATGTATATATCAGACTTCAAATAAGGCAATTGATGATTGGTTAGAAATGTTTAAGGGCTTAACCGCATAATATAATTAGGTTCCTAAATGTTAGTATGATGTTAAGAATTTAACAATTTTTGGTTTGGATAATATAAAAATAGATGTGTGTAATTATTGTGTCTTGTATAAAAGAAAACATGATCATGCAAGTAGATGCCCTAACCTAGAATGCAATTTGTTAAGATCGAAATCTTCAGACGATATGATGTGGAAAAAGACATGTCTTTCAAAATTGTCCAACACTTCTGACTAATATTAAGGCTTCAGAGGTTGTTTAGATCAAGCACGACCATGGAGTTCATGAGTATACCATAACTTGAAGAGATACTTTTAATAAGATGAGTTATCTTACAAAATCAAAAGCATGGAGACACTTCGATGAGTTGCACCCATTGTTTTTGTTAGACACCTGAAATGTGTGACTTGACTTTACAAGTAATGGGTTTAGTTCATTCAAGATTTCATCTTAAACTAGTTAGAGTTGTTGGTCAATCATGCTAATGTCATATAATTTGCTTCCTCTGATAACTATAAAATAGCTATTTATCATAATATCATTGCTTATGGATGGGCTGAAGTTATATATACATAATATTGATTTATATCTCTAACTATTAATTGATGAGTTAAAAGTACTTTAGAATAATAAAGTTCTTGCATATAATTAAAAGAAGCAAGAAGTGTTTTCCTGCTTATACATGTTGTCAGGAAGAAAGACTTAGGGATATATAGCTTGTCCAGTTTGTCATGCGAATACTACTTGTATTTATTTATTATATATCAAAAAAGTGTTAATATATGATAAGACATTGTCTTTTCCTATCCACGAATCATGCTTCATAAAATAATATCTCATCATTTGATGGGAAGCCAAAATAAAAGGAGGTTTCACTTCTATTAAGTGGTGAAGATATTTTATAATAGCGGTAAGGTCATAAAAACATTGTATTTGAGAAAGTATCATGTATAGAAGATACTACTATCCCATTAGATGGAAGAAAAAGAGTTTTTTAAGCTTTTGTGTTGGAAGACCTTATCGGTGCATCGTAATCTTGATGTTATGTGCATTAGAAGAACATATGTGATAAGTTTTTGTCATTTATAATAGAGAAGGATGAGAAAATATATAATAATATAAAATTATGAATGAACATGAAGACAACTGGGTTAATGAGTCCTTGCATGCAAAAGTCTATAATACTCAAATTGATATGATAATCTTAGTACTTTATAGTACATTAAATTACTTGGTGGATTTTCATCGGATATATCTAAAAGAGTGCAAGTATGTAAGCACAAGATTATTAGTTTGAAAAAGTCATGATTGTCATGTTTTGATCAAATACCTCATTCCAGTTGCTATGCATAAGAATGCATAAAAAAAATGAATAATTGTCATAAATGAGTTATGCATATCTTTTCGTGAATTGTGATCAATAATAGTTTATAAAAGAGTAAATGCATTAAAAGATGTTATTCTTAAGATTTGCACAAATTGGAGATGTTATTTTCTCTTAGCTTTTTTGATATTATGTACATTTAACCATACATTTATCAAGAGCGGTACAACTTACTAGGCCATTCACACCCAAAGTATCTATTGCTAAACAATACATAGTGGAAGAAATGGATCCTTATGTATGTCAAGTAAACAACTAAGTGTGTTAAAATAAATCCTTAAAACCCATATCATTTTGTATGTTAGTGATTGGCTATTGTCAAAAAGAAAATTTCACATTATGTATTTACATTTTATTATGTGTTAGAATAAATCCTTAAAACCCATATCCTTCTATCAACATTTTATCCATTATTTGGTTAATTATGTTTAGTGGGTTAGTCACTAATTATTCTTTTCTTTTCCTTTTCTATGTTCTACTTCAATTACACTCTCCACTAATCATGTATTCTTTGCTTTCTCTTATTGGGGTATAGTGAGGAGGCAAAACCCATATACAAGTCCAGTATCAAACTCATGACCTTCAATTTGTAAGTTGACCCCTAGCCAAGTAAGCTATTACTCTTAGTATACTAAAAGTATATTCTTAAGAGGAGATTGTGCAAGCATACAAGTTAATAGTTGAAACTTATTTTATAAGAATCATCAAAGATTTTTCCTTTTTTTCTAACTTATAGTATTTCAAATTGGTTTTGCAACAAATCAAAAACATATTTGACAAAAATATTTATTTCTTTTCTCTCCTCTATGAAATCAATGTCTTAACAAGTTAAAGATGACAATTTAGAGAAAATAATCCCTTTTTCTTTTTTGGTATTGAAAAAGAATATGCTAATTGTAGTCAATTAGAGTAAAAGAGGGAAAATAAGAAGAAATGAAAGCAAAGAGTGATCTTGTGAAGACAGTATGGAGAAGATAAAGGTGATGGAAGGTATCGGATTAAGACAGGGAAAGAGAGAGTTATAGTAGGTGCTCAAGATCAATAAGAATCAAATAACAATATTTCAAGAAAGAGAGGAGGACAAAAACTAAATGATAAATTCTCTTCAATCTCTCATAAAATCATTAACTTTCATTACATTGTAGAAACAAATAAAATATTGTATAAAAGTTTCATAACTTGTCAAACTTTAATAATAAAATAAGTAACTTTCTTAGAAACAAAATTCTATGAAAAACATTTCACATAATAAAAATCAAATGGTAAACTTTCTTATATGCCAAATCTCATAAATAAAAAATTATTGATTGTGTAGAGAAAACCTAAATTTTTCTATATAAATCAAGTTTATTTATCAACACTCCATTAACACTTGATTTGGTCATGCCAAGTACTAACTGTAGTTTTCAGAAACCTACATCATTATTAGGCATAAGAAAAGAAACAACACCGATGCCACAAACCCCTAGTTAAATGAAGCTTCTCTTCTCCTCCCATTCTTTCCAAAGCATTGCTCATTCTCCATAAATTGTAGTGTGGGATAGTAATAAAGAATCTATAAGAATAAATATCAGAAACAATAGTGAGTGGGTATAGAATGGATAACTCATTGTGAGTGGCAAGATGTTCGGTCTTCAAAATTTTAATGAAATATTTGCAATTTGATCCTAAGACTTCACATATTCAAGCTCAACCTCCTTTGAAACTCATTCCCTAATAAAATAACACTTTGTATCAATATGCTATAGTTTTCATGAAAAAATATACTCTTGGCTAATGTGATTGGAGACTTGTTATCATAACAAATCTTTGTAGGATCCTTTTGTGATTGGTGAAGTTCCTTTAATACACTTCTAAGCTAAATTACATAATAAATAGGAAAGTTTTAGCCACATATTATGCTTCACATTGTAGATAAATTAACAATAGGTTTTTCCTTGAGCTCAAAGTAAATGATGAATTATCCATCAAGAAAACAAGCACTATAGCACTATTCTAATTATCAATATCACTAACCTAATGGTTGATCACTGAAAACAAAATAGCGCAATGATTAATCAATACAAGACTTTATTTTTATATCCTTGAATTACATAGCCCAATGATTGGTCAATGTAAACTTCTTCCTCAAGACAGTTGACTTTACATCTATTTGATACAGTCCATTGATTTTGAGATGCCAAAGGAATAACTATGCAAATATTTTCCAAATGAGCAACCAGAGCAAATACCTCATCATAATCCATTCTTTGCTTCAATGTTTGGCCCTTGGCCACATATATTATTTTTTACCTTCCAATTTCATCTTTAGGGTTATTCTTTGCCATGTACACACATTTAACTCAATGGTGCTTTTGCCTCTTGAAACCATAATCAATTCCCAAGTACCATGATTGCTTTAATTTCTTGATCCATGACATATTTCCATCTTTTATCACCTACTTCATCTCTAAAATTTATAGGCTTACTATTTATAAAGAGACAAAAGTTAGTAAAATCATTCAAATTATGTATTACCAAACTGCATCAAACAACTCATGAAGGCTTCATTTTATTCTTTGGATTTTTCTTAATCAAATTATATATCTCTATTAATAATGACTTTCCATTGATAGGATTGTAAAATTTGTGGCCTTTGGAACACTTGGCCTAAACCATTCCATACATCATGAAAGTATTTTGCCATGAATATTTTTAGTATGACTTTGATTCATCATGTAGACTGTACAAGCAATCACTTTCGCCAAAAATTCCTACGTATATTCTTGCTCTTCAATATACTTGACATACATCGAAAAGTCATAAGTTTTTTAAAAGTATTAGTCATTTTTTTACCAAAATATTGATTTTTTTAAAGATCTCAAACACCTCTAGTTTCTCTTTCAATAAGTACACCCAGGTTTTTCAAGAATAATCATCAATCAATAAAAAATAATTATTTTTACCAAGTGAAGATAGATCCATATACCAAAATATGTCAACTCCATAGGATGTTGTGCTCTTGACAGAAGCTACTTACAAAAACTCGTTCTTGCTTGCTTGTTGAAAATACGTTCTCCACAAAGTTGATTTTGGTGATTGATTCTTGATAGGCCCTTCATGATGTTACATTTGCTCATCAAATTCGAGACTATCAAAATTTAAGTGAACAACTATGATATATCAAAATCAAGAATCATCTTTGAAACAAGATTGTAAGAATCTTAGAACATCGCTATGAATATTAAGAACAAACATTTCATTTTTTCTATGAGAATGTTTGCTAATAATTTTAACTTATCATTCTTCATAATCAAACTTTTATTCTTCAAGTGAATATCATAATTTTTCTCCAAGAATTCTTCTAAACTCACAATATTAGTTTTTGTTTAAGGAACAAATAAAATATTTAAAATGAATTATGACTCCTATCCTTGAAATGAATGAAAATTGTACTCTTTCAATGTGTACTTGAAAGGAGCATCCAAAAGTTATGTTGCCTCCAATTAATTCATCAAGCTCCACAAATAAGTTTCTCTCTGCATACATGATTACTTGAATCAGAATCAAAATACCATGAATTCACGTCTTTGGTATCATCTTCTTTGTTATCAAAAAGCAAAGTAGGATCTCATTCTTTATTTTTGCTCTCAACAAAATTTGGTTTTCCTTCAACATTATTTCTGCATTCCCGAGAAATATATTCATATTCATCATAAATCTAACATCCAACATTTAATTTGTCATACCTTCTTTGATTTGGCTGTTCATATCTTCCTCTACCTCTTCCAACCTATTCTTTTCTGAGAGTCTTTATTTCTTTCTTCTTTATTTGCAAATTAGTTGTTCTTCTACCTCTACCACGACTTCTTCGGTATCCTCAGCCTCTCTGAAAGAAATTACGTTGTTTATCTTTCAAAAGAGATTTATTTGCAAGGATTGTTCCACAAGTTCTTGTTTCAGCTTCTTGTGTCATCCTTCATGAGTTTACAAGGATTCAGTGAGCAATTCAATGATCAAGATATCAAAATCTTTGAATGCTTCAATGGAGGCAATTACACAATTATATCCATTGAGTTCTTCAATGGTCCCGGGAAGCTTCTGGCATACATATTAGCACATAGTTGAGAGATGTGTGCAACGATGTAAAGAACTTTCTCACCCATCACTTCCTCAAGCAAGTTGATAATGTCAGCAACATGCTTATTCCTAAAAGGAGGGGCAACTAGATTGGTTGACTTTTGACTGATAAGTTTGTGCAACTTTCTACTTAGGATTGTATCGAGGATTATGATTAACCAAATAAGACCCAACTTGAAGTACCTTATTTCTCCCAATCAAAGTGTTATCCCGTGGGGTAGAGATATCCATGAAAAGATCTTGATGGAACATTAGTTGGTGAATGGTATGGATTTTAGTCCAAAGGCATCTCTCTTGCTCAAAACCGATCTTGTAAAAGTGTATGACCGAGTTTGTTGGGTTTTCTTAGATCAATCCTTGAGGTAATTTGGTTTTGACAATAATGCAATTAAGTTTTGTTATGTTGATAGATGTAATAGTTGCCAAGCATGAGATGTTTCCAGAGACCCACTTTTGCCCTGCCTTTTCATCATTATCGAGGAAAGGCTGTCTCAGAAGTTAAAATTGGAGAAAGAGAGCATAATGATCAGCCGAGTAAATGTCCATGAGTTTGGATGGAGTCATACTTTTTATGCGAATAATGCTTTGTTCTTCTTATATGATAGAAGGACAAAGCATCAAATGATTTTTTTTTTATGTTCTATATGCTTTAAGGAGGTGCAAGTCACAACCTAAAGTTCGAGAGATCAACTAAATGAGTTTGTCAATTTTTGTTGGTAAACTAAATAGTTTATTGTGTCAATCCCAAATCAGTAAATTTCACGTTAAACTAGCCTTGTTGAAAACAAAAGTAGCATCAACGGTGAGGTGCATTGTTCTTATAAACTCAGAGTTGTCCTCCTCGATTCATTTGATGACGAATTTTCTCTTGTCGGTGCCAAGGAGCGGCATCACATTCACCTTCTCGGTTGCACCACAATGTGTAAGCCAAGGAATGAAGGGGGCTTGGGACTCTGGTAACGGGAAGATACCAGTAAGGCATTCTTGGCCAAAAATATCTAGCAATTAGCTAAGGAGAGCCCAGAGCTGTGGTGCAGTCTCATGCGAACCAAATACTCCCATATGAATTCAATGTGGTACTTGTGGAGGGTCAATAAAGGCTCCCAGGGTCAAAAGTCTTTTCAGATTCATTTTAAGATTCAGGAGCAAGGCTCCTAATGGACTGTAACAAATAGCAATAGCGGCAACTTTTGGTCCAGTCCTTGGATTTGTAAGCTCCCTCTTGCAATGTACATAGATCATGCTTGAGTAGAGATTCTTGTAGATGGTGTAGTTCTTGAATGGTCCGGACCTGAAATATTGCATTTAATACCTTAAAAAAGAATATTATGATAGTGCTACTCTTCGAGGTATGATAAACACTAACTTTTAGGTTTATTTACTGCAACAACTATCAAATAACTGAATACATCCCCGCAAAGACCTTCAGGATACAATGAAGACTCACCAGTAAAACAAAGATGATGATGTTATAAATCTAATTAGCACTATAATAGGACATGTAAACTATATTAAAAAATTAAATAAGAAAGAACTCACACTATACGAGAAAAATTGGATGAATCTTGTTTAGAATACCATTATATATAGACATCATATGGTAAAGATGTAACTCTATAATTGTCACTCAAAAAGGTAGCTCTTAATGCCATAGCGTAGTTGTTAATTTGAGCAAGGCAGTTAATTTGAAGTAAAGGCCAGATGTTTGTTTTTGCAGCACAGATATGACGCAAATCGCATAGCTGCATAGCAGCTCTCACCATGCGATCATTGGAGGGTCGTCTGGTGACGAAGGACAGACTCCAAGCATTTGGATTACTGCAGAATACTACATGCATCTTCTGCAATTTTGCGACTGGGTCGGTGTTGCACGTCTTCATCCAGCGGACTCATAGTAAAGGTATCTGGAAAAGAGTTGCCTGGTCATTTTAGCACGGTCGGTGTCAACATCTAGTTTTGTACAAGCCTAGATAACTGGCAATAGGAAATGAAATCAAAGCTATTGAATCAAGCATGGCTGGTGACTTTCCAGGAGGTGATTAGCTACATTTGGGAGAAAACAAATGCTGTGATCTTCAAGCATCAGAATAGAAACAAATGTTCCCTGGCGAACGCACTCAAACGTGTGCATAAAGAAGATACTACCTATTTTAGGAGCGGCCCAACATCCAATCAAACTAAAACGGCTTTATGCTAATGGCTAGACGCCACCACCAGGATCGTGGTTAATGCTATCTGTATATAGCAGATGGAGAATTTGATTCATATTACGAGATCATGATGGGATGTTTTCTAAAAGCAGGATGTTTCAATGATCATCTAAGAGGCGGCGCTTACGAATGGCAGTGGTGAATTAAGCACCCTATGGTGGAGATCGGGTCATCTAGAAGCGATGTTGTACGTAGCTTGAATAGAGTTAGCTACGGCAGAAATGGAGGATAGCCAACAAATTTTTTGAATTGTTTTGTTGATATTACATGCAAATAGTTCCCAAAAGATGCAAATCTATTGCCAAAGATTATTGGTAACATTGCGTTCCCTAGATCATAACTACTGTTGGAGGGATAAACCATTGCATCTCGATGTAGCTTTTTGTTTTATTCTTTTCTGTTTTTAGCTGTAACTTGTTGAGGCCTGCCTAACCCCATCTTGCCAATTAGACAAAATTCTATGACAAACCTTTCACATCATAAAAACCTAAGTGGTAAACTTTCTAAAACCCAAATCTCATAAATAAGAAACTATTGACTCTCTAAAATCTAAGCTTTTTAAAACAAATCAAGTTTATTTATGAACAGAGAGAGGGGGGACAAAAAAAAGCAAAAACGAAGAGGGATAGAAATGAGAAGATTGGGAAAAGAGAGGAAATATAGAGACAAAGAGAAAGAAAGATGGTAATGTACAATACATTATAAGTTCTGGTTGAATTTTTCAGTAGGAATAAACTCAGTCACCACGAAAAATGTCGAATGTCATATTTGAGGCTGACAGTATTCTTTGACAACTGGGGAACTTATTGAGACGCCGAATGGGACCACTCTTAGGTTACAGGAATTTGAAATTGGAGCGACTACCTCCGTAGACGTGAATGCTAAATGACCAGCTATTTAAGAAAATAAATGTAAAATATATGCATTTGAATTTGATTTGTTGTATAATACTCATTTATATACATATATCTGAAAGATATTTATTGATGAAAATTTTCAATCGCCTTTAATGTTTTGAGACTATTCTTTCAAGTTGCATGATATCAACAGTGTTTCATACACACGCTAGATGTGTACGATGATTTTGTAATGAAACATCATGAATATACAAGAATGTATATTTGACCTAATATTGGCATTCAGCCCACATGAATTACACGACTTTATCATTAAACAATTTACATCATGACATTGGGCTTCTTAATTTTTATCAAAAGAAAACCAGATTTCGATATTTAGCAACATAATCGTTTAAAAGAACCTAAAGGTTGTCGACAATTCAATTTTATTCAAAAGATATGGTTGAACGTCATTGGTGCATACTAATTGAATGATGACATCCGACGGTTTGAATCCTATCGAAAGAAATGATTGAAAGCCAACAGAAAGCGCCCTAGGGTAACAAATTTCCAAGAACCGAGACACGAAAGTTTGTGTTCGGGTTAGACATTACGCACGACCTGACAAAAAGTCGAGTGCTGTCCAGGTTGACCCCAAACTCAATCCGAAATGTATATTACTGTATACAGTAAACGTTTATATTTATAAACGTGTATTTTACATTACATATACATATACAGTATTATATATAATGTACATTCTTATATATGGGCTGTAGCTGGGTGGACCTGCACCAAACATGGATCGTCCCAGGTCTTCAAAATGGATACGAGCAGTAAATCAGATGGGGTCTGGGTCAATCTATTCTTGAGTTGAACCCGAACCCTCGACCCAATTTGCCACCCTCCAATAGCCGGACTGTCAACGATAACAAAAAACCACATTTAATAACATTCAACAATCGGATATCGTCAAGAGATGGTGCCAAATGCCCTCATTCCACAAAACATTCAGCCAGATGCCGTCGAGTATTTCCCAAGACATTTAACGAAGTTCAATTTTCACTCTCATAAAATTGAAGTTGTCACACTCAGGGTGTTAGCCCACCTGGCAGGGCTCCCAACTTTCATGTTGTAGACCCCGAGTTCGACTCTCAGGACGTGCACACCGGATTTGGCCTCCCATTTTACCAAAAAGGTAATTTGAACGTTGTCAAAAGGAATGGCTGAAGTCATGTTCAATATAACATCGGTGTGCAAGTGAATAACTGCATTCAATAAGGTAACAGTGCACCACAATAGTTTCAATTATAAATGTCCTTCCAAATTATGACATGATTATGGCGCAACAGAACTTGGGCAATCAAGGCCAATTTTGGGGCCTAAATATTGGAACTAAAGTTAGGCCATTGAGATTTATCTGAATGTTTTTTCCTGTGCACTTTGACGAATCCCATAGGTGCTGAGCTTGACAGAGACAGATACAACGAGATAAATATTGTAAGAAGGTATTTTGAAGAACAAGCTGACAAATCTATGAGAATTCAATCTAGAATTGTTTGGTTTTGGTTCTCTGTTATCACTTTGCTGTTGATCATGTAAATTCAGTTTCAGACAATGGTTTACACTTTACAGTGAATCGACATTGTCGCTTTGATCAGTCTTAGCATTTGGAATGAGCTATGCTTCTTCTGAGGGCTCTGGAGAGTCTGATCCGTCCGCATGCATAATTTTGCAACTGAAACAGAAAAAGGAAATAAAACATGTCAGTAAAGCTTTCAAATGACCTCACAAAAGTTCTTAAGGTGCATTCGTTTCGCCGCATTTCACAAAAAAATTTGCATGCTGATGGGCCATTTTCCCAAAAAACTGAGAAAAAGTTCCTGAAAGGCGTGGCCCATATTTTCCCTTAAAACAGGCTTGGAGCAAACAGCTCTTTCTTGTCACTTGGTGTTGTGTATGTAAAACATTTTCCCCTGGCCTGCCATGCGACTGGTTTTCTCTTAAATGCATAAATCCAAGACCTTCTCTTGAACTGTTATAACACTTACCGCTCCAGAATAAATTTCCCTTCCTTGTAAATTTGTCCTTTTGAATGTGCTTTCTCCTGAAAAAGTAAGTTGACACATGCACCAAGTAAAGAAGCAGTCTCAACTACCAACATACAATGGTAAGAGAGTTTACATATTTCCAGCCCAAGAGCTGATGACAGCAATTGCAGTAGATGTCAGCAACGGTATGAAAACCAGTAAGCATTATTTTATCCTCCAAAATACCAACAGACACATTAACTCTGTGACACAGAAGATAGTAGTTAGAAACTTTTGACATGGTTGCTATTGGCCTCTGCTACATATCAAGTATCAGATATTGTGCGTTAGAGAGCAGCATCAACAAGAAAATAATCTGACTGACCGGAAGCATGCATCAAGATCTATAGAAACTCCTACATCAAATTGGGCAAGTCTGAAAAGTGCACTGGTTAGCAGTATCAAATCCATGAATGGATAAACATCACGCTGTTTAATTGATTCATCCGTTTATGTGTTCACAAAAGGAATTTCAAGAGACAGGCTTAGAAGCAAGGTTTACAATTTATAGTGCAAACAGTCAAAACAAAGACAAACCTCCAACAGGAACTTCACCGTAGCGCATAAGAGTATCTACACATTCTATACAACAACAACTAAGTCTTTTCCCATACTAGATGGGTCAGCTGCATGGATTCTTTGTTTCCACAGAGCCCTATCATGTGCCATGTTAGCAGTTAACTCACAATAAGCTAGATCATTCTTTATTGTTTCTTTCCAACACTTTTGTGATCGTCCTCTACTTCTTTTAATACTTTCAAAATCTAGTTTTTCATACCTTCTTAGAGGTTCTTCTTTTGATCTTCTTTCTATATGTCCAAACCATCTTAAACGATATTATCTCATTTTATCCTCTAACGATGTCACTCCTAATTTGTTTCTAATAACCACATTATGTATACGGTCTTTTCTGGTATGACCACTCATCCATCTCAACATCTTCATTTTAGAACATGGGTTATTGATTCAGGTACCATAGATCATATGGTCAGTAGTCGAGATTTCTTTGATGACTATGAGTTTACTCAAGACAAAATTAATATTAGATTGACCGATGGATCTCATACGCCAATAGTTGGAAAAGAAAATATCACTACACCTTTTGGAGTATTAAAGAATGTCTTACATGTTCCAAATATTTCAGTAAATTTATTATCCGTCTTTGCCATGACATAAGATCTAAACTGTCGTCTAATTTTTTATTCTACTGGATGCTATTTTCAGGAAATGAGGACGGGGAGATCTTTGGTCAGAGTAATATGAGGAAAGGCCTCTATTTCTATAATTAAGTCAGAAGAGCAGCAATGCAGTCAACAATAATTACAGAAAAGCATAATGGAGAGTTATTTTTATGGCACCAGAGATTAGGGCATTTACCGTTATAAAAAATTGGGATGTTATTGCCTGAATTTACTTATTGTAATGATTTAAATGTGAATTGTGAAACCTGCTAGGAGGCAAAACATTATTGTGTTTCATTTCCTTTGAATGAAGAAAAATCCTCTAAACCTTTTGAGATTGTTCACTCTGATGTTTGGGGGCCTTGCTCTACTACTTCATTACATGGTCACAAGTACTTTATTTCTTTCATTGATGATTACACTAGCTTTATCATGATATATCTTAAGAGAACCAAGGAGGAAGTAAAAGATATTCTTTCATTGATGATTGCACTAGGTTTATCTTCCCATTTACTGTCAGTTTATACACAACCAATTTCAGCACAATGTTAAAATTATTCGCAGTGATAATGGAGGTAAATATATGTCTCAATCGCTCCACTCATATTTCTTAGATCGGGGTATTTTGCATTAAACCTCATGTTCACATTCTCTGCAACAAAAGGGTGTTTCTAAGAGGAAAAATAGACATATCCTAGAGGTGGCTAGAACTCTTTTACTTGGGTACAAAGTTCCAAAGGTTTATTTGGGTGAAGCAGTCTTAACAGTTGTGTATCTTATCAACTGCATGCCAAGCAGGGTTCTCAAGGGTAATACTCCATTTCATTCCTTATGTCCTTCAAAAAGGCAACTTCATTTACTACCAAAAGTGTTTGGGTGTACTTGCTTTGTTCATATATATTATGGTATAAAAGATAAATTAGATGCTCGAGCTGTGAAATGCATTTTATTCATATATTCTGCTACTCAGAAGGGGTATAAATGCTATGATCCTATAAAAAGAAAGTCATATGTTACTATAGATATTACTTTTCATGAAAATACACCATTTTATAGCAAACAAGAAGGTTAATCATCAGATATCTATTCACCTCATGTCATACCAATTCCACCACTTAAAATCAGCCAGAAGTTGAAAGGAAAGAAGAGGAGACACACACTCCACAAGTAAAGAAATGACAAGTTTATAATAGAGGTGAGAGAAAGGCCTTCCTTCTGCATCAGTCTACTACTCTGAATCAAGATCCTCATCCTGAATCAGATTTGACTCCTCAAGTAATTTCTTAAGATTCTATTATTAAAATTGATGATCTCCCTATTGCTCTTAGGAAAGGAAAACATAAAACTGCAAAGTATTCCTTACAAAAATTGGTCTCATATACTAATTATCCAAAATAGTATCAGTTATTTGTGATGAATGCAGTTAATATTTATATTTTCAGAACATTTTTTGAAGCAGAACAACAGTTAAAGTGGAGGGCAGCAATGAAAGAAGAAATTACAGCACTAGAAAGAAACAACACATGAGAACTTATTGATTTACCAAGAGAGAGGAAAACAGTGGGATGCAAATGGGTGTATTTAATAAAATACAAAGCTGATAGAAATATAGAAAGATATAAAGCGAGATTAGTGGCTAAGGGTTACAGTCAATCATATGGTATTGACTATAGAAATTTTTTTGCACCGGTAGCGAAGATTAACACTATCATAATTATCTTAAGTGTGGTCGTCAACAAAGGATGGAACTTATGGCAGTTGGATGTGAAGAATGCTTTCCTTCAGGGTGACCTTATAGAAGATATGTACATGGACCTACCACCTGGGTATGACCATGGACAAATGCAAAACAAAGTATGCAAACTAAAGAAATCATGGTTTAAAACAATTTTCACGAGCATGGTTTTATAAATTTAGAGATGGCATTATGAGTTTAGGGTTTAAACGGTGTGTCAGTGATCATACACTATTTATTACTAAAGGGGAGAAAACTATCTTACTATTGGTATACGTAGATGACATCATCATTACAGGCGACGATACTGAAGACATAGCTATTATGAAAAAACAACTAAGTGCATTGTTTGACTTAAAGGACTTAGGAAGATTACACTATTTCTTGGGTATTGAAATAATTTAGAGTAAAGACTGTCTATTCTTAAGTAAGAGAAAATACATTCTAGACTTATTGAAAGAAACTAAAATGAAGGATTGTCGAATATGTTCTACTCCAATTGAAATTTCAAAAGAAGAGAATGATAATTCAGCTGAACCATACGAAGATGTTGGTAGATATCAGCGATTGGTGGGAAAACTTATATATATTACCATCACAATACCATATGTGAGTTTTGCAGTTAGATATGTTACTAGATGGATGCATTTCTCATCTAAACATCATATGAGTACAATGTTTCATATCATGAGATACTTCAAATCTTCTATTACCTATGGTTTACTATATACTCCACATTCATCACTTGATATAGAAATTTATTCATATGCTGATTGGGCAGGTTCCAAAGTTGATAGAAAGTCAACATCTGGTTATATGGTATGTCCAGGAGGTAATATAGTATATTAGAAAAGTAAGAAGCAATCTGCGGTGGCCAGGTCAAGTGCAGAGGCTGAATATCGTGCTATTTCTCTCGGCATGTGTGAAGGCTTATGGATTATATCACTTCTTGATAAAATATGTCTAGGAAGGAAGACTTCAATAAAGTTTTTTACTGACAGTAAAGCAGCTCTTCAAATGGCATCTAATCTAGTTTTTCATGAGAAGACCAAACACATTGAAATAGATTGTCACTTTATTAGAAAAAAAGTTTCTAAAGAAATCTTCAATCTCTTTTATGTACGTTTCGGAGATCAATTGGTGGATATTCTCACCAAACCAATGTCTGTTAATGGGTTAAAGATGACTCTTGTCAAGTTGGGTGTTTCAAGCCTTTAAGACCCAACTTGAGGGGGCGTGTTGGAGATCAAGCTGAAGATGAAGACTTATATTTCTGTAATTTTTAATTCATGTCTTAAGTAATTTGGGTCTTAATGGATCAGAATCTGATCCATTGGAAATAGGGTTTGTTTAGTGTCTTTAAGTAAGGGCAAATATGTTATTTAAGTTAAAAAGTCTGTACTATAAAACCCTAAACAAGTTTATTAGGGTAAAGAGATGAATAAGAAGATAGAGGTTGCGGCAGCCAACTGGGCGCCGATCTCCATCTCATTTTTCCTGTGCAAGTAGATGATTTGCTTCAGTATTAATATTTCTCATTACACAAATCAACAGAAAATTGAGTTCATATGATGTCGTGTGGGAGAATGCATCCATCTGCTCATATAGCTCTGATCAAAATTTATATATGGTCGAGTAATAGTGAGGTATAATAGTTTACTTGCTATTCTTTAATATCTGCCCACATCTTCATAAGGTTCTTCAGCTATCCCAACTGATTCCTTCTTAGATTCAATTGGTATGGTACACATACGACAATATTCCATCTGGGTTTCTTTTAACAAGTTCAAGATATACTTCCTCTAGCATAACAAAAGACAATCATCCTTTAGAAAAATCTCAATTCCAAGGAAATAATGCAATTTGCCCAGATTTTTCAAATCAAACAAGCAACGAAGTTTCTTCTTTAGAGAGATAATTTCTTCAACATCATCTCTTGTATTTATGATATCATCAATATATACAACCAATAAAATTATTTTCTCACCCTGTCTTACAAATAAAGTATGATCACTCACACTTCTTTTAAATCCTAAGCCAAGAATTCCTTCACTAAATTTTTCAAACCCTGCTCTAGGAGATTGTTTTAGCCTGTAAAGAGATTTCTTTAATTTGTATACTTTATTTACTAAAACTCCTTGATTATAGCCTGGTGGCATATCCATATAGATATCCTCTAAAAGGTCACCTTGGAGAAAAGCATTCTTAATAATGAGTTGTCATAACTCCCACTTCTGATTCACAGCTACACTCATAAGAATTTGTATGATATTCATCTTAGCCACTGGGGCAAACTGTAGTGAAGACAATGCTTTAATGTGACAGTGGAAGATTGATGAATATCACCTCAAAATATCACTCGCAAATGCCTTAAAAAAAACTATAATAAAGCGTATGCAATAAAAGCATAATATATTAAAAAAAGAATATTATTTAGCTACAAAAGGCTTGAAATAAAAGTATATACAAGAGGGGTATTTATAGAGTACATGAGGAAGAGAGAGGAAGAGAAGACAAGAGGGAAGAAGTGAGAAGAGGGGATTGAGAGGGGGCTCGAGAAGGGGCAGGCAGACCCCTACCAGGTAGCCATTGGGGGTTTGCCCAACGGCTACCCAAGTAGTCATTGCTGCTCTAACCCCTTTTAACACCCTTCCTCAAACTAACGGTGTCATGACCGAAAGTTTGCTAACTAAGAAGTGAAGTCGTGGAACGGGTAGCGATTTAGTAAAGACATCTGCAAGCTGATACTCAGATCTAATAATCTCAATATGTTTGGTGCGCCGTGGAAAGCATCGTTGTGTGCAATTTGGATGGCACTACTATTGTCACAATGAAGAGAGCAGGAGGAAACTGAGGTATCTCTAAATCAACAAGAAGCCAACAGAGCCACAATCATTTTAAATAGCTCGCAAGAAGAGCACGATATTTTGCTTCTCAAATGGGCTTGAGCGAGTCGTTTCGAGTTTGTTTTTACTCCGCCAAGAAATAAGAGAATCTCCAAGAAAATGCAAAGCTGGGCAGTGGGAGCGACTACCATCACTAGGATCACCGCCAATCGGCGTCAGAGTAGGCTCAAGAGTCAAAGCCGGGATGCAACGGAATAATGAAGACCATAAAACAAGGTACCCTTTGATATAGCGAATAATGCAGGACAAAGAAGATAATGGGTGGTATGAGGGGCAGAATGAACCGACTAACCGTATGAACAAGATGTGAGGAGATATAAATGAGTAACCGCAAGATAGATCGACGCTACCTACTAGCCGACGATAGAGAGTGGCATCATCCAACAAAGTACCATCCCGGGGAGTAAATCGAACGCTGGGTTCAAGGGGAGTGTGTTGATTTTTGTAATCAATGAGCCCGTACTCGAGAGACAAGATCAGGAAGCATACTTAGCCCGTGAGAGAAATAAGCTCATCATTGGAAGATAGAACTTCAAGCCCCGTAAAGTAACTTAAAGGCCCAAGATCTTTCATCTCAAAATGTTGACATAAGAACCTGCTTGAGCTCAAGAATGCCAGAGAATCATCACAAGAATAATCATATCATTGACCAGAACTTGGTTTTTAGATACGTTGAGACTAGGAGGAGGTTTTATATAAACTTCTTCCTTAAACAAACCATTTAATAGCACACACAGCTATAAGGGTTCTGACAATTGTCATCCGGGCCACCGGGCCATAGGAGCAAAGGTTTCCTTATAGTCAATCCATATTCCTGTGAATACCCTTTGGCAACCAATCTAGTTTTATAGTGATTTAATGATCCATCATCATTTGTTTTAACTTTATAGACCCAGCTACAACCTATTGTCCCTTTGTTTTGTGGTCTAGTCATAATATCCCAAGTTTTAGCACTGTATAAGACATATAATTCTTCATTCATAGCATAAATCTAATCTTGTGATGATTATGCTTCCTTAAAAAAAATTGGTTCCTTTATAGTAGAAATATTGGTTACTAAGGCTCTATGTCTTATAAAAAACTGTTATAGGAAATAAATTGTTCCGGAGGACTAGAGTCTCGACTAGTCCTTTGAGGTACAGATAGGAAATCATTTTGAGTTCTTCCAGTGTAGTATTGATCAAAGGGTGTAACTGACTGTCTTGAAATCATAGGTTCATTAAGGTCATTTTCAACATGTATTATGTTATTCCCTAGGATATCATTCAAGGAGTACGACGACTCATCAATAGGATGAGTGTCATTCATTCCTTTAAAGAAATATTCATTCTTAAAGAATTTGACATCTCTTGATCTATAGAGTTTGTCATTTTTATAATCATAGCATCTATATCCCTTCTTATTTATCCCATACCCTAAAAAAATACATTCTATGGCATAAGAATAAAGTTTATCATCTTTATTAGTATAAACAAAACATTTACATCCAAACACATGAACTCTAGAGTAAATAGGAGAAAGTTGAAAGAGCTTTTCTACAGGGGATATGTTTTGTAAAACTGAAGATAGCATTCGGTTAATTGGGTAAATAGAAGTCATAATGGCTTCGGCCCAAAAATTTTTAGGAACACCACTAGACAATAACAACGTTCTTGTGGTTTCAAAAACATAATGATGTTTACATTCCGAAATGCCATTTTGTTAAGGAGTTTTAGTGGAAGATCCCAAATTTATCAAGATGGTTTTTAAATTATTTGGATATAAACTCTCCTCTTGAGTCGGATCTAAAAATCTTAATTTTGGAATCAAATTGATTTTTTATAAAATTATGAAATATCACAAAATTTTGAAAAACGTCAGACTTGGCCTTTAAAAGATATACCCATCTATATCTAGTGAAATCAACTATAAAAATGATATAGTAGGAGATCCCTCCTTTAGATAAAACTGATGTCAGTCCCCATACATCCGAGTGAATAATCTCAAATGATTTTATGGAGAAATGTGTTTTGTTTAAAAAAGGTAGATGTTGCATTTTGTCAAGTACACAATCTTTACAAGAAAAGTTTTCAATATTATTTATTCCAAGAGGACATTGATACAACTTTTAAATATTAAGATGTCCTAATCTTTTATGCCATGGAAAAGCATCAATAGTCAAAACATTAGCATATCCTATGCTATATAGGTAGTCTATAATATAAAGTATGCCCTCCCTATGGCCACAACCAATCACCTTCTTCGAGAGGTGATCCTATACAATACATGAAAAAGTTATAACATAATTTTTATCCGAAATTTGGGATACGAAAAATAAGTTCAAATTTAGTTTTGGAACAACACTAATTTTAGAAACTTCAAATTTTTTGTTTTGTAAGTCACCAATTTTATCAACATTTAGTTGTGTTCTATCCGCAATATAAACACATAATAAGGGTTTTTCAACACATGATTTTAAAATATTTTCATTACAAGTCATATAGTCATATGAAATGAGGCACTGAAATCAAGAATCCAAGAAACTGTACCTTGAACTTGGTTAGTTGAAGAAGAACAAACCGCACCTATTGATGCATTATCTTTCATTTGAGCTTTAAGTCTTTTTATCTTTTCTTCGAGTGCAATGATAGAGGATGAGGCTTGTTCTTCTACTAATGTCACCTTTCTTTTCAACTTTGGGTAATTTGGCCTTATATCTCCAACCTCTCTACAATGATGTCAAATAATGTCTTTTCTTCCTTATTCACTTTGAGAACCTAAGTATTTTCTGCATTCATGACAAATAATTGATATTCTTTTGAAAAATTAGAGTATGATACTATCCGATGTAATGGATATATGGTTGTCTCACGTCTTCCCTTTCTTAAAGGGATAGGTAAATCATCATATACACTAGCAGTAATAGGAGTTACCTGAGGAGGAGGAATTGTTTCAGAGTGAGGATCTTGATTTAGGGTAGCATTCGGATTCTCCATAACAACTTTCTTTCTCCTTTAGAGTAGGTCTTCCATTCACCTTCTTCTAAAGATCTAGTTTCGTGCATTTTATTTTCATCTCACTTTCTGAGCATACTTCTGAAGGTATTATTGGCAGTACTATAGAGGACATATTGGTGGCCGATTGGTTGTCAAAAACATTCACAACTTCATCTTTGGTTTTCAAAAGGTAAACTATGGTAAACTATGGTAAACCTAGTGCAATCATGTATAAATGAGACAAAATATCTATAACCATGTAAGAATGTAATAGAGCATGGACCCCAAATATCTAAATAGACAATTTCAAAGGGTTTAAGATATTTAATTTCGTTCAATAGGAAGGAAACACAATGATGTTTAGCTCTCTGACAGGTATCACATCTTAAACTAAAGTTATTAGAGCTTCAAATTTAAGTAACAAAAATCTAATCTTAGAGAGTCCGAAATGTCATAATCGTTGATGCTAAAGTAACAATTTTGTTTTCTATTTTTCAGCAAGTAACGAGGTTCCTTTTGCTACTGTGTATGCCTCCTCATAAAAGTATAGTCCCCACTTCATGTTACCCTGACCATATATTCTTTCCGTCTTCAGGTTCTGAAAAATAACGTGAGTAGAATCAAATATCACTGTGCACTATAAGTCTTTAGCTAAAGACTGAATAGAAAGTAAATTGACTTATAGATTAGGAACATGTATAACCTTTTTAAGGAGTCCAAGAGATGTAATAATACTCTCTTTATCGACAATAGGAGTATTTGACCCATCAGCCATCTTAATATCAATGCCTCCATGAATCAAATGATAATCTTGAAAGTACCCTCAGGTTCCCACCATGTGGTATGGAACCTAACCCAAATTCATATATTATAAATGGAAGAGTTATCCTGGGCCATATTTTAAAAAGGATAAGCCATGGTGGCTTGTGGATCTGCGGTAGTGGGCGTGAATGTGGTTTGAGAATGAATAAGTCTTGATTCCAACTCTTTTATTTTCCTCTTCATCTCAACTAAAAAATTCATACTTGTCCCCATCACATTCTTTTCATTTTGGTCACTCACACAAGGCTTAAATTGTTTATTTTGATTATAGCTCGGTCACCAATCAGTTGTCAACATATCTCTCTAATATGTCTGGTTTTCCTATAGTGAGTGCACAAGAGTTTATCTTTCTTATATGAAGAACGTTGTGTTCGGCCTCTTTCTCTTCCATTATACCCTCCTCTTCCACCACTCCAGAGGTAGGCTGAGAATTCTTTCCAACAAAAGCCACAGTTTCTGCACTGCTATTTTTTCCTTCTTTCTCAAGGTGTCGCTCGGCTTCTTCTCTCAAAAGTAATGTATAAATTATGCTAAGTGAGGGAAGCTCTTCCCTACTTAAGATGTTATTTTTCACAACCTTGAAATATGAGAAAATACCTCATAACAAGTCAAACATTTTTTTTCCTCAAATTCTTCATTTCTTTCTTTCATGCGGTTTTAACATTTTGTTTTCGAATAAAAATTTAGTTCCTCCCTTAATCCTCGAAGCTCTGCACAATATTCACTTGTGATTCCACCTCTTCGTCTACAATTGTGAATCCTCTCTATAATTTTGTATTTCTTGACAATGTTTTTCGTATGAGCACAGGCATCTTGGATAGCTAACCAAATCTCATGGGATGATTCTAAGAACATAAATGTACTCCCAATAGAAGGTATCATTGATTGAATTAACCAGGCACTTACCAAGGCATTTTCTCTACTCCACTTGGAGTAGGAGAGATCGGTAGGGTTGGGTGTGGGAATTTTTGCAGTAAGGTATTCCCATTTTCCTCTAGCCAACACTGCGAGTTCAATAGATCTCGCCCACTACACATAATTTCTCACATCTAGTTTCAAATTCAAGATTTGGAATAGTTCTGATTTGTTTATGCTGAATTTTTTGGTAATTTCCAGATCCTTCCCCTTTTCTACCATGATCGCCCCCTTACTCAACTGCGATCTTTATATTTCCTCCAATTTCTTTTTCGTATTGCCCTCTTATTTGATGCGCAATACCTTTCAACAAAAAAAATAGACTGCTCCTTGGTAAAAACCCTAATTTCCTTCAAAACGCCTCTTGCGTAATATCTAAGTACCCTAATCCCACGGATTAGGCTATGATGCTATCAAACACTCAAATTATCAAAAAATACAACAAATATCATAGGATTTTGGAACAACAGCCTTCTCTCCCAATGGAGTCGATGGCTCCTCTTTTATTTTTCTCTTACTTCAATTAACCTAATGGTCAAAATTACACTTATATATACTTTATAACTTGAAAGACTATTCTACCCCTACTTAGTAATATACACATTATAACTTAAAAGAAACTTTTCTGGTATCACTCATGTGGATACTGGATTGATGTAGTGGATCTTGAATCGTGACACATCTCTTCGACAGTGCATGACTCACAAAAGTTTATTTTTCTCCTGTTTATACTTCTTTCTCAAAGTTCTCAAAGTCCTTAGTAGAGTCTTACTACTAAGGATGTTCACCTTTATATTTTTAAAGTCACTTGATACACCCCATAGTAGATCAAACATTTTCTTATCTTTTAACTCTGAATTTTTATTCTTGACACAATGAGAACATTCTCCTTGATTATAATATTGTAGTTCATCAGCTTTTGAGTTTTGCATAGTACCCGATGATAGTTTGACTTCCTTGTCGACACTTTCTGATTTTCGCATGTATTTCATACTTCTTAGTAATAGCAATTTTTCTAGAATAAGCATACGTGATAGCTATCTAAATTTCAGATGCAGTAGTCATGTACATAAAGGTACTTCCAATACTCGGTACCATACAATTAATAAACCAAGAAACTACAATACCATTCTCATTCCTCTATTTTACGTATCTCGGATTTAAAGGGTGGGGTCGGAGAATTTGCCCTGTGATAACTTCTCATTTTACTCTTACTATTAAGGTAAATTCAAGTACCCTAGACCAAGTTTTATAATTTTTTCCATCAAATTTGATGGTGGTGATATGCACATCATCTACCTTGTCATTGATTTTGTTCTCATTCAAAACTTGAATTGAGTTATAAAAAAAATTACCTTTTTTCATCCATTTACCAGCCTATGGAATTGCACCAACTATCTCGAGATGTGGGCTCACTCTTTAGCGGCCTCCAATTTCATGTTATGCGTCAAGGTTGTGTGTTGATCTTTAGGTTTTTGTCGAGTACTTCAACTTGTGGTACGTTCCATTTTTTTAAAAAAAAAAACTTTTAGAGTTTAGATTCAAGATTTTCTTGAATGTGTGAACACCCACAACATGGATGATGTGATAATACTCTGATACCATGTAAAATAATCAGTATTCACAAGGATATAGATGCGAAGATTTGGGAATTAGGGTTTCACCCTCCCTTTGGCACCCATCAACCCCTCTCCCTTTTTCTTTCTTATTTTTTGGTCGATTGAAGTGTTGTATGACGCATATCGTATCGTTGGGTTCCACGATACGGGTGTATCGTAGCGTAGCGTAGCGTATCGTATTGTACTTTAATATTTAAAAAATAGAAAAATTAGTAAAAATCCGAAAAAAATATTAAAAAATCAAGAAAAATTAGGAAAAATCTATTAATTGCTTTGAATTCATATAATGCAAAGTTTAGTACATATTAAGCATTCAACATTGAATAATTGCATCCAAATTTATATATTTTGAAGCAAAAAATGAAATACATTTACATTTTACATATTGTAAATTTGTATCAGGATCATTAACTAAATAATCTTCATCTTCTCCTTAATGAAGATTCAAAGTTTCTCATCACCTTCTGCTTCAAAATCAAAATCTTTATCTCCTTCGTGATGTTGTTACAGTCCTTTCAAATTAATCCATGCAATGTCTTCTTCGGTTAAGAGTGCATTTTCTTCGTTATCTTCAATAATTCACTCATCTAATATATCAAAATTAATAAACTGCTATCTTTATGCATGTAGTTATCATATTTGCTAATTTTAATATGTGAGCAAAATGATGAGCTCCATTTCTTTGATTATTAATGACACCTCAGTGATGTGATATTGTTACTTGATGATATCCTCTTTTTCTCTTACTGGAGACTAGCTTTTTAACTAATGCTTGAGCTCCATTTCTCACTTCACAGACTGAGTTAAGCCTCACACACGTTGATCATGTTCAACTCAATGGAAGTCATGTAAGGTGAACTCTAAAACAGTGAAGTTGTGAAATGCCCACTTAATGAACCGAGACAACCAAATTGTTCTTCATTGTTTGCAATTTCATGAAATTAGAAACTGGTAGCAGAAATATACCTAAAAGTTGGCAATAGAAAGGGAAACGATTTTGTCATAATTTTTATTTGTTCATAAATTATTTTTATTCAATAAATGAAATTATAAACCCGAATTTACATGTTACATACAAACCTTGCAATCCCAAACAAGCATATTGGAGGATACCTTGGAGAGAAGTGAAGAGAGGTGAAGAGAGGTAAGAAGCCTGCAAAAAAAATTGAAAAAAACATTTTGAAAAAAAAATTAGAAAAAAAAATTAGGCATATCGCCTGGCCGTATCGTACGATACGGCACGATAACCTATATCATACGATACAGGTACGTATACGGTACGATATGGATAACATTGGTCGATTGACCACTAGGTTTTATAATACAGGATATAAAGAGAAAGATGAAATTATCTCTAATAAGTGGCCCCTAATTTAAACAACTAAGCCTTTTTTCATACTAGATTGGGTCGGATATATGGATTCTTTGTTTCCAAAGAGCCCTATCATAATTTATAGAATCCATGATAAATAAGTCTGACAAAATTTTACGTAAAACTATCGAAAGCCTAACACAACCCTCCTTTATCTAGGCTTGGGACCAGTCATGAAAGGTGATCTCTTATATTGTCAGAGTTTGTAGCCCCTAATTTAAAGTACCTATAAAAAAAATTCAAAGAAAATAGGCTAACTCAATACAAAGCCCATAAAGAATAACACAAACTTGATTGTAACACCGAGAAGAACATACTACTTGTAAGTTATACAATAATATAAAACATAAAGGAAAAATGGGATTCTTGTAGGTAGGTAGGCAGGCCAATTGCAGTATTAAACTAGTAGGAAAAAGACCACCATGAAAGATCTCTAACTTTTGAGAGAAGCAACTACTAAAATAAATGAATATCCGTATATAAAGCATATGTTCCTCCTAAAGCTAAATTGGATGGCATCACATACATGGAGAACTGTAATGAAGTTGATGCTTCAATGTGATAGTAGAAGATCGATCAATAATCGCCAACAATAGTCAATCACAATGCCTTAAAAAGGACTAAAATCACACAAGTGCAATGATGGCACATAAATCAACAACAACAACAACAACAACTAAGCCTTTTCCTATACTAGACGGGGTCAGCTACATGGATTCTTTGTTTCCACATATCCCTATCTTGTGCCACGTTAGCAGTTAACTCCCAATAAGCTAGATCGTTCTTTATTGTTTCTTTCCAACACTTTTGTGGTCGTCCTCTACCTCTTTTAATACTTTCCAAATTTAGTTTTTCTAACCTTCTTACGGGTTCTTCTTTTGATCTTCTTTCTATATGTCCAAAGCATCTTCAACAATGTTCTCTCATTTTATCCTCTATTGGTGCCACTCCTAATTTGTTTCTAATAACCTCATTATGTATACGGTTTTTTTTATGTAGTCTATAATAGTTGAGAGAAATTTTAAAAGCTTTTCTATAGGAAACAAGTTTTATAAAACTGAGGATGTCATTCAATTAATTAAGTAGACAACATATAGCTTCTGCCAAAATTCTTAGAAACACCACCGAAATGTCATTTTATTGAGGAGTTTCAGGTTTGATGCACAATTCCAAATTTGTTAAGATGGTTTTTAAATTCTTTAGACATAAACTCTCCTCCTAAGTCAGATCTAAAAATCTTGATTTCAGAATCAAATCGATTTTTCACAAGATTATGAAATATAATAAAATTTAAAAAAACATCAGATTTTGCTTTTAAAAGATATAACCATGTATATCTAGTGAAATTATCTTTTAAAATGACATACTAAGAAATTCTTCCTTTAGACAAACAGGTGTTGGTCCATCTAAATGAACAATTTCAAAGGCTTTTATACTAATGTGCATTTTGTTTGAAAATGATAGATGTTGCATTTTACAAAGTACACAATTTTTTCAATAATATTAATTCCAAGAGGACATTGTTACAACTTTTGAGTGTTAAGATGCCTTAATCTTTTGTACCATAGAATAGCATCATTTGACAAAACATTAACATATCTTATACTACAGAAATAATTCATGATATAAAGTTACAATTCATCCCGTGGATGAAAAAGTTATTACACAATTCTTATCCAAAATTTGAAATACAAAAAGCAAGTTTAAGTTTAATTTTGAAACAACGCTAATCTTGGAAACTTCAAAGTTTTGTTTTGCAAATCACCAAATTTTATCAATATTTAATTTTGTTTCATCCCCAGTATAAACACATGATAAAGGTTTTCTAACACATGAGTTTAAAAAAATTTCATTATAAGTCATATGAAATGAAGCACCCGAAACAAGAATAAAGAGATCGTACCTTGAATTTCATTGGTTGAAGAAGTGGAATTGTTGTTTTCTCCTTCGTTTGAGCTTCGAGTCTCTTCACTTTTTTCTCTGAAAGAATAGAGGATGTGTCACCTTCCTTTTCAATTTAGGACAATTTGGCCTTATGTGACCGGCCTCTCTATAATGGTGGCAAATATATTCTTTTCTTACTTCACTCGATACTTCATTTTTTAAATAAGGATGGCGATAAGCCTTCATGTTTGCTCCGGATTTTGATGCAACTAGGGTGGTGTCTTTTTGAAGTTTGGGTTCATTCATTCTTATTTCCATCATTTAAAGATAAGTAAGAATCTCTTCTTTGGTGGGAAAAGGTTTCTGATGAATAAGAGATGATCTTCCACATTAAAATTCTTCTTGAAGACTTCTTAGAAATTGATATAGGTGGCTCTCTCATCTCTCCCTCTTGTTCTCTGCGGCGTGGCTCTCTCATCTCTGCGGTTCTGTTGTTGAACATCTTCAGGTATGTTGTCCATCGATTTGTGTTGTCATGGTCTTCTTCAATCCCTCAACATCTTCAGGTATTTGCCCAAGCCGCTTCCTTCTTGTTATATGAATAACAACCTATAATATGAATGTTATATGAATGCTTTTGTTTTTGTATTTTTAGGGCACACCACTACCCTCGAGTTTCGTAGGATCTCATATCAACATTATTGTTTCTTGGTTTTCTCATCCATATTCGTTAGTGGGTTAGTTTCATTACACAAACAGGTTTTCTTCCAGTTTTCTATTTCTTTGTGTTTATAACTATATACTTCTGAACGTAATTTGGAAAACATTTGCGCATCAATACTTCAAAAGTTCATGTTCACGTGATTAATTTTTGTGGAAGGCCTGATTTTCCTTAGTGACTTTGTAGTTACTCTTATTAAAGTTGTTGATGATGCACAGATGATGATGCAGGAAAGTCAGTGTTATGTTTTGATCCAGTTTAAAACATAAATTATAAGGATAATGAATCATCAGTATATGGCAACTGTTATGTTTTGGTTAATAAGGCATGATTGTGTAATGAAACTATTGTATCTTCATAAGGAATTTTGTAATTTCTGGATAATGAATCACCTGCACTGGTGATTCATGTGTGGAAGGCCTGATAATGAATCACAAGTATATAGTTTAAACTGTTTTCCACAAAGTTCACACACAATTATTTATGGTTAATAAATGGCAGCCCAATTACAAGGACTCGAAAATACATTGATGATGATGCAGGAAAGTCAGTGTTATGTTTTGATCCAGAATGCACTTCTAGTTCTAGCTTGCTTGCAGTTTCCTTTTTAATATTGCAATTTTATATAAAATTTCCAAAGTCGTTAGGCTTTCAATTTGTAAATTCCTATTAGAAAACTTTACTGTATATAGAAGTACTCTTTCATTGATTTGTCAATTCACCTTAGGCATGAAATTTTGTGTGCATTGGCATCCAATTCGAATTTGGCTTATTCACGTCTATTGTCTAATTTGCAGCATGTAGCATAACATGTCAATTGTGAATTGCATCTCTTACGTGCCCATCAAATTTGGTTGACTCATATTCTAAATTTCTATGTGTATATTGTGGTAACTGCTAACTGCTAAGTGCTAACTATTAATTGTTTAAGTAAGCCTTTTGGTTATTGGTATGTCAATTGTCATTTGTCAAATGTCAATGTTATGACTTATGAGTTATGACTATGACTGACTCCATCTCCTATTTGTTTGTTTTTGATATTTTGTTTTTCAATCAGATTATGAAATTGTGAATTGAGTTTATCCTAAAAATGGCCGACAATAGAAAAGGAAAAGGAGTATCAATTGGTATTGGGCCTACTGACCCTACTAGGAGTTCTTATGGAAATGTTCCTTCAAGTTCAGGATCAACAACAAAAGTTTCAAAACCTTCAATACCTCGTGATGATGCACCATTGTGGATGCACGTACAAAAGAGAGAATTATACGAAGGTGGTGGAGGTAATATACATTTTATGTGTAAATTTTACAACATGAAATTTAAAGGATCATATACCAGAGTGAAGGCACATCTTTTAAAATTATAAAAACATGGTATAAGAGCATGTCCGAATGTGGATGAGGATTTACAAAGACAATTAATGAAAAAGCAAGATGAGTATGAAAAGAAGAACGAAAAGAGTGAAAAAGAAACAAATATTCCATTATTTGGTGGATACAAAGAAGATGTAGAAAAGAAAAGAAAGTTAATGCAAAGTGAATTTAAAGGTTTTAGAAGAGGAGCAATTGAAAAATCATTTAATGTAGTTGCAAGGGACGAGATGGATAGAAAGGTTGGAAGATTTTTCTTTTCAAGTTCACTTCCTTTTAATGTAGCAAGAAATCCATATTGGAAAGATCTTATCACTTCATTGGCTAATTGTAATTTACATGGTTATGTTCCTCCAAGTTCTGAAAGATTGCGAACCATTATTCTTAAAGAAGAAAAAGCCAATATTGAAAGACTTTTAGAACATAAGAAGTTTTCATGGGAAACTAATGGTGTTTCTATTGTTTCTGATGGATGGAGTGATATTCAAAGGCGTCCACTCATTAATTTCATTGCTTATTCAATTAGTGGGCCAATATTTTTGAAGTCGGTTGATGCATCTAGAGAAATTAAAACTGCAGGATACTTGAAAGATTTATTTATAAAAGTTATTAAGAGTGTTGGACCAGATAATGTTGTACAAATAATCACTGATAATGCAACTAATTGCAAAAGTGCAGGGTTAAGTTTGGAAGGTGAGTATCCACACATTTTTTGGACACCTTGTGCAGCTCACAGTTTAAATTTGGCTCTTTCTCGTATATGTAAGCTATCAGAAGATAAAGATAATCTTCATGCATATGAATTGTGTTCATGGATTTAAGATATGGCAGCAGATTGTATGAAGATAAGGAATTTTGTAATGAATCACCATTTAATTTCAGCGATATTCAATAGACATTCTCATTTAAAGTTGTTGAAGGTTGCAGAAACACGTTTTGCTTCTTTGATTGTGATGGTAAAAAGATTGAACACAATAAAGACATCATTGATTCAGCCAAGCTGGGATGCATACCGTGGTAACAAGGTTGAAGATCAAATAAGGGCCCAAGCAGTGAAGACTATTATTCTTAATGATTTATGGTGGGACAAGGTATCATATTTTCTTGAATTCACATAGCCTATGTGGGAGATGTTGAGAGAAGTTGATAAAGATAAACCAATGCTACATAAAGTTTACGAAATATGGGATACCATGATTGAAAATGTTGAGTCAATAATTTTAAAGCATGAGGGAAAAGAACTTCATGAGACATCAGCATTTTATGATCATATCCATTCTATATTAGTTTCAAGATGGGACAAAAGTAACACTCCCTTGCATTGTTTAGCATGTTCTTTAAATTCAAGATATTATGGGAAGAAATGGTTGCATGAGAGCATTGGGCGTTGTCCTCCTAATCAAGATCCTGAAATAGCAAAGAATAGACAAATGTGTTTGGGAAGGATTTATTGTGACTCATACTTACTTAAGCAAGTAAATTCTGAATATGGAAAGTTTTCTTGTGCCAGACTTGATTCATTAGAAGTACTGGAAGCAAGGGATTATCAAGATCCACTAGATTGGTGGGCATGTTATGGATTGGAGATGCCTCTTCTTCAAAAGCTTGCATCAAAATTATTGTCTCAACCTGTTACTTCTTCTTGTTATGAAAGAAATTGGAGTACATATTCTCAAATTCATAATATCAAAAGGAACAATCTATCAAGTAGTCGTGCTGAAGACTTGGTTTATGTCCATTCAAATTTGAGATTGGTTTCACGATCTAATGTTGAGTACAGGTAAAAATTACTAATCTTTTAAAATTGTTTTCTTTGCTTGCATCATAATGATTATTGTTGATCTTTTCTTGTTATTTATTTGAATATATTACAGTGAAGGAGCATCAAAATATTGGGATGCAAACCCAGAGGAATATCACTTAGATGACAGCCAAGATTTGCATACTCTTAATATGGAACTCACTGATCCAATAGTCCCTTCAGTTGATGATATTGTTGATAGTGAAGATCTATAATTTATCAGGTACATGTTCATTACTTCATTTCATTTATCAAACATTAATATTGTTCATAGTTGATAAATGATATTATGATAATATTGTTGATATAACATAGGTAGTTCTTTACTTGTTTTGCTTTAATATAAAGTTGTGTATTTATTGTTGTCATCATATTCTTATGTTAATTGATGTCTCACTTGTTCTAGGCTTTTAGCTTGAATTAGTTGAATATATAATATATAATATTATATACCCTAGCCGTGTTGCCGCACCCAAATTTTTTGAAATTTGCCGTATCCCGCACCCGCACCCGCACTCGTGTGACATAGACGAAGGCTGAATGGCATAAATAAAAGAAAATTAAAAATTTACATAAAGAAAGAGAAAAATACATTATTTTAACAAGGACAGCATAGGTCCTTGTAATATGTGTCGAAGAAGTACTCCTAAGCAGCCGGCACAACATCTTTTTGAGAAGACGAACTGGCACGTAACACAAAAGTTGCATAGCAAACATAAAAGAGAACTTCAAGTCTATTGCTGACGTTAAAGAACAAAAAGTACATTGTTTTCATGTCAATGTTATATCCAGGTATACTCGTAGAAATTTTTAAATAGAATGTAAATAAGCAACACCGAGAAAACAAATGGAAAAACATGAACATGTTAAAATATGTACAGGTAACAGTGTTGTCCTTTTAATTAATCAATAAAAGGTCTATTTGGCCACCAGCATAAATGAGACAAAAGAGTGTTGATGTATGAAAAATAAGTCTTACACAGAATCAAATAAGTATGCCTGTCCATTCCGGCTTTGAAAACCCTATCAAAATAATTCAAAGTTTCAAACTATGATAAGAACAGCGTCTTACAAATAACAGAAAGAAAGAGTAAAAGAAGATGCATAAGTTTAAGCAATCATGGTCCTCAGGCCATATCCATGTGCAGTCACTAAGATTAAAGAATAAACATCGATATACAGCAAGATGTTGCACGTGCTAAACTTTAATTGGCAACATAGTTCTACTGTCTGCTTTACCTGGAACACCTACAACACCATGAACGCCAAGGCTGAAGTTACAAGTTGCAAGTCATGGGTTGCACAAAAAGATAGTTGAGAGGATAAACTGAGTTGTGAGGATAAATTTTATTACATTAACTGGATAAAAGAGTTTTATAATACTGACTAGTTTTAGAACTCTGTTGGAGGTAACCACGTTTAATTTACTGTGCACAAGTTTTAGAGTTGTATGACACCCACCATCCATGCACCACATACAAATGCAGTGTCTTCTCCAAAAATGAATCATAAAAAGCTAGCCTATGGCCCATAGAATGAATTCCACACAACATGGAAATGTTAAGAAACAAATTGTGGGGTACATGCACAGGCATATGTGTGTATGTCCTGCAAATTTACTTGCAAATTTACTTACAACATGATGGAATGCAAAGATTTTTATAATATATAATAAAAGGTTCACATACACATACATTACTTGTGAATAAATGTAACAATGGTATTAAGGGTGAAAAAATACCAGCTAATTATAAACTTATACTATTGGCTTGATAATCTTTCTAGTTTAATCATCTTTAATGAGAGTCCCGCATTCTGAGTTGTTAAGCATGTTGTGAGCCATGCACCATTTACTATCAATACAATCACTTTGCTTTTACTAAAATTTCCTTACTGCCTCCTTATCGACCCTCTCTTTCATCAGTCTTAAGCTTATATTGTAAGAAACAAATTGTGGGTTACATGCACACGCATATGTGCGTATGTCCTAAAAATTTACTTACAACATATAAAATGTAAAGATTTTTATACTATATAATAAAAGGTTCACATACACATACGTTACTTGTGAATAAATGTAACAAAGGTATTAAGGGTGAAAAAATACCAGTTAATTATAAACTTATATTATTGGCTTGATAATCTTTCTAGTTTAATCATCTTGAATGAGAGTCCCACATTCTGAGTTGTTAGGCATGTTGTGAGCCATGCACCATTTGCTATCAATATAATCATTTTGCTTATATTCAAGTTTCCTTACTACCTCTTTATCGACCCTCCCTTTCATCAGTCTAAAGCTTCCAATGTACTAGTGCAACCTTGGAGAAGGCTCATCTAGTTGGAACGACTAGACGTTGGTCACGAGTGCCGACCCCCCTAGGTGATTCCAATGCTTGGGGCATGGCAACTTTAAGATTCTCCAACAACTTGGTCATGTTTGCACCTTTAATGCAACCAGGGTTTTCTCCAACAATTATGTTGCACTGATTTCCGCTTAGAAATAACAATAAATATTAAGTTGGTTATTACCTAACTTCAGCCTTGATTAGTCTTTTAGCAATAAAGATAGGATAAATCCTCAAAGTTTAGTAACTGACTTTCCATTTTTGTGATTTTTTTCTCTTCACAATGTAGAAGTTTATTTATTTTTGGCGCAGCCGCTTGAGACAAGATTTCATTACCTTTTTCATTCTAAATCAGAGGCCAATGGGCTTTTGAGATAGTTTTTGGAAGACTACCAAGATAGGGCTTGGATTCCACAATAGCATAGTTATGATCGCATGTAGTTGCTAATGTTGGGCTTATGCTTCATAATAATGCCAAGGAATGACTTAATAGTTTTGGAATTAAAATCACTTTGAAGTTTTTTTCTTAATGATTTAACAGTGTTGAGTTGGGTGTCTATGAAGTTGTGATACACATGAGGGACCAGATGAACAGGTCATGAATGAGATGTATGAGCACATGCTTGCCCATGGGTTTCTCCCTTACATGCAACTAAACACACACCGACATGTTGGACTCTTTATTTCTTGGTCCTTCCAAAAGCTTGAGAGTAGGACTAAATAAAGTTAAGACCATCACAATGTGTAAGCAATATTGTAAATATCATACCCTAGACCATGTATCATACTGAGTATCAGTGATTGAGTATGTTGTATGTGTTAGAAAACTGGGCCCCTCTGGCCTGGCCCTGGTGGGCCCTAGTCCACTGGGCCATCAGGGCCAGGGCCAGGGGACCAGGATTCCCAACGGCTAGTTTTGTAGCTGTTGGTTGGGGGCTGGCTGCAACCAGCCCCCTTTCTCCCCTTTCTCCTCTTGTCTCTCTCCCTTGTTCTCACTCTTTCTCACTCCTTTTTCTCTATAAATACATCTTGTAATCCATTGTAAATTTAAGTATTTTATGGCTAGTGAATAAAGATAATTTATTTAAGTTTATTTTGTGTTCGTATGCACTTGTTGCTCTCGGCTATAGCTTTTTCTAAAGCTTTGTGATTGTTACATTGTGAAGCTATCCGTTCATCAATTTTCTGCAATTATATTGAAGCATCGCCTTCATGACATGGTATCAGAGCCATCGGTCGTGGGAATATTGTTCATCGCCTCGAGAAGCATACCGATCATATTTTATAAGTTTACCTCTTTAGTTTCTTTCTCCTTGAAATATGAATGATAAAAGGGGTTTCAATTTTCGTCTAACACCTTCGAACTATAAAACATGGGTCCAATCTATGAAAAACTATTTGTATTTCAAAAAATTATGGGGTTATGTAAGTGGTTCGAAGGTAGAACTCTCTATTAATGCCACACTCGAACAAAAAGAGAAATATGAAAGAGGCCATAGAACAATCTTATGGGTGCTCATGAATAATGTAAACAAGCACACTAGGAACACTTTGGCCGATTTCACCAACGCTAAAGAAGCATGAGAATATTTAAAAAAATCTCATGTTCAAAGTGATATAGCGCATAGGATGGCATTAAGAGACAAATTGGTCTCACTTAAACAAGGAGATAAAGGGGTAAACAAATTTTTTGGAGAATTTTCCAATGTTTGGAATCAATTGTGTGGTTACAAAAAGAAATATATACAATGTCTTAGTGAGAGACAATGTGAAGATAATGAGGACTTTGTATATCAATTTCTAAGAAGTATCCGGGAAGAATTTGAAGAGGTAAGATCATCGCTCATTCATAGAAAACCTTTTCCTACAAAAGAAGAGATTCTTACCGATCTTCAAATGACGAAAACAAGAATGAATGAAGCAAGACTTCAAAAAGACACCACCTTGGCCGCATCAAAACCTGGAGCAAATATGAAGGCTTACCGACCTCCTTATTTCAAAAGTGAAGAAGGAAGAAAAGACATCATTTACCATCATTATAGAGAAGCCGGGCATATAAGGCCAAATTGCCCAAAATTGAAAAAGAAGGTGGCCGTCGTAGAAGAACATGTTATCTTCCATTCTTGTGCTTGAACAAAAATTGAAGCAACTTGAAGCCCACATGAAGGAAAAAGCAACGGTTAGTGTGGCTTGCTCCTCTTTAACAAAAGAAACTCAAGGTATGATCTCTTAGATTCTTGATTCGAGTACTTCATTTCATCTGACTTGTAATGAACATATCTTAAAATCATGTGTTCAAAAACCCTTATCATGTGTTTATACGGTGGATGGTACACAATTAAATGTTGATAAAGTTGGTGACTTGCAAAACAAGAATTTTGAAGTTTACAAAATTAGTGTTGTTCCAAAACTAAATTTAAACTCTTTCCGTATCCCAAATTTAGGATAAAAATTATGTTATAACATTTTTATCCACCGGATGTATTGTACAGGACTGCCTCTCGAAGGAGGTGATTAGGTGTGGCCATAGAGAGGGCGGACTTTATATTATGAATTATTTGCATAGTATAGGATATGTTAATGTTTTGACAAATGATACCCTTTTATGGTACAAGAGACTTGGACATCTTAATGCTCAAAAATTGTATCAATGTCCTCTTGGAATGAAATTTAAGGAATCTTTTTCTTGCAAAGATTGTGTTCTTGGTAAAATGCAACATCTCCTATTTCCAAACAAAACACATGTTACAACAAGACCCTTCAAAATAATTCATTCGGATGTATGGGGTCCGGTACCTGTTTTGTCTAAAAGAGGCATTTCCTATTATGTTATTTTTGTAGATGACTTTACTAGGTATACATGGGTATATCTTCTAAAAGCAAAATCTGATGTCTTTTAAAATTTTGTTATTTTTCATAATCTTGTAAAGAATCAATTTGATTCTGAAATCAAAATTTTTAGATCCGATTCGGGAGGAGAGTTTATGTCAAAGGATTTTGAAAACCATCTCAATACGTTTGGGATTATACATCAAACTTCTTGTTCTAAGACTCCTCAACAAAATGGTGTTTCTGAACGTAAGCATAGACATATTTTGGAAACCACAAGAAATTTGCTTTTGTCAAGTGGTGTTTCTAAAAATTTTTAGGCAGAAGCTATTATGACTTCAGTCTATTTAATTAATCGGATGCCCTCTTCAGTTTTACAAAATATGTCTCCTATAGAAAAACTTTTTAAAGTTTCTCCTAACTATTCTAGATTGCATGTTTTTGGATGTAAATGCTTTGTTTATACTGACAAAGATGATAAATTATCATCTCAAGCCATAGAATGTGTCTTTCTAGGATATGGGATAACCAAAAAGAGATATAGGTGTTATGATTGTAAAAATGATAAGCTTTATGTATCTCGAGATGTTAGATTTTTTAAAAATGAATATGTTTTTAAAAGCATGGATGATGATAGCTCTATTAATGACTCCTCCTACTCCTTGAATGATATTTTAGGTGAAGAGGTAATTCATGAAGAAAATGATCTTGATGAACCTATGATTACCAAACATTCTATTACTCCTTTTGATCAACATTACAATAGGAGATCTATGCCTATTCCTAGAAGGTCAAATCGTGATTGACCTCCTGAAAGATTTGTCTCATATAATAGTTTTTCACCAAGACATAGAGCTTTAGTAACAAATATTTCAGCTATTAAGGAACCTAGAACCTTTAAAGAAGCTCAATTATCACAAGAATGGACTCATGCAATGAATTAAGAGTTGAATGCTTTACTTAGAGCCCAAACTTGGGATATAGTTCTAGACCATCAAACAAAAAGACTATAGGTTGTAGATGGGTTTATAAAATCAAGACTAATGGTGATGGCTCATTAGATCGTTATAAAGCTAGATTAGTTGCCAAGGGTTATTCACAAGAATATAGAGTTGATTATGAAGAGACCTTTGCTCCTGTAGCTAGAATGACAACTGTTAGAGCACTTATAGTTGTATGTGCTATTCATCATTGGAATATCTATCAGTTAGATGTTAAAAATATTTTTTTGAACGGTTGGTTAAAGGAAAAAGTATATATGGAGCCTCTTCCTGGTCTCAATCTTCCTACAAATCAAGTTTTAAAGCTCAAAAGAGCTTTATATGGTCTCAAACACGCTCCCAAGGCTTGGTTTGATAGAATGATTGAATTCATGACATTGCATGGTTTTACTATATGTTATACTGACACAACCCTATTTATAAGAAAATCATCTGCAGGTATTCTTATCCTTTTGCTCTACATCGATGATATGATTATTACAGGTATCCAACAAATCAAGCAAGAACTTGGTAATATGTTTGAAATGAAGGATCTTGGTCAACTTTCCTATTTTCTTGGCATTGAGGTAACCCATGATGATAGAGGTTTCTTTTTATCACAAACTAAGTTTACTAATGATGTTATTCTTAGATCAGGTATTAAAGATGACAAAGTTGTTGAGACACTAGAAGTAATCAACCAGAAAATGCACCTAGTTGATGGTGAACTTCTGAGTGATCCCACACCTTATAGACATATGGTTAGAGTACTCACCTATCTCACCATAACGCGGCCTAATATTGCTCATGTTGTTCAAACTGTAAGTCAATTTCAGCATGCACTCACCTCAGTGCATATGAGTGCTGTTATGAAGATTATTCGTTATATTCGACAAACCTCAACTAAGGGAGTATTTCTATCTTCTTCCTCATTATTTCAGTTGCTTGCATATACTGATGCTGATTGGGGTGGTGATATGAATGACAGGCACTCTACTACCGGATACTGCATATTTCTTGGTCACTCACTCATCTCATGGAGATACAAGAAACAACAAAATGTGTCTCTTTCGTCCACTGAAGCCGAGTATCGTGCAATGGCCAACACTACTATAGAACTAACTTGACTGCGACGACTACTTAAAGACTTGGGCATACAACTGGAAGCTCCTCCAATAATGTTTTGCGACAACAAAAGTGTTATGTATATAGCCAACAATCATACTTTCATTAGAGCACAAAGCACATAGAGATGGATTGTCACTATGTTCGCGAAGAGCATCTATAAGGCAACTTGACATTACAGTTTGTAAAATCTGAACATCAACTTGCAGATGTGTTCACCAAGTCCTTACTTGCCCCTCGGTTTCAAGCTTTAATTGGCAAACTTCAAGTCATGGAGCTATTAGTTTGAGGGGGGTGTTAGAAAACTGGGCTCCTCTGGCCCGGCCCTGGCCCACTGGGCCATCAGGGCTAGGGCCAGGAGGCCACTAGCCGTTAGGGACTAGGATCCCCAACGGCTAGTTTTGTAGCCGTTGGTTGGGGGTTGGCTGCAACCAGCCCCCTTTCTCCTCTTGTCTCTCTCCCTTGTTCTCACTCTTTCCCACTCATTTTTCTCTATAAATACCTCTTGTAATCCATTGTAAATTTAAGTCTTTTGTGACTAGTGAATAAAGATTATTTATTCAAGTTTATTTTGTGTTCGTATGCACTTGTTGCTCTCAGCTATAGCCTTTTCTAAGGCTTCGTAATTGTTACATTGTGAAGCTATCCGTTCATAAATCTTCCACAATTATATTGAAGCATCGCCTTCATTACAGTATGCACATATCGTACAACATATACAATGTTTTATTTCTTTATTTAGCATAGAGAAAAGTGATTTAAAAAATAAAAACCCAAGACATTCTAAGAAACCAGGAAAGCATCATAATATTATATGATACAATTACCATAGACACACTGAAAATAGGTGAAAAGACAAAGGTGCCTGGATTTTATCGGTGATAACTGATATTTTCATATTGTACCTACTTATAACATAGGTTTGCATAGTTTTGAATGTTTTGAATATTGTAGACATTCTTAGTTCTTACTCCATTCCTATCGACTTTTCTAGTTCTCCATTAAAATTTGCATATTTGCTTGCAACGCTTTCCAATTGATGTCACGTCAAGGAAACAACATGGGTACCTGGATTTTATCCATCCAGGTAGTGATAAATGATATTTTCATATTTTATATGTTTATGACATAGATTATAGATTGGATGTCTCGTATCTCAATTAGCCTTTTGGACACTCTTAGTCCATTCCTCTTGACTTTTCTAGTTCTCCTTTAAAATTAGCATATTTACAAGGCTTTTGAATTGATGTCACATCATCCTCCGTGATCAGGTGCACATCTTCCCTTTTTAGAAGTAATTTCATGTCAGTTTGGCTTTTGACAGTAGTAAGAGTGTTCAAAGGGCAGGGACAGACCATTGAGAAAAATCACTTTGAAAAGCTTCCAAATCAAGACCGGTCCAATGTAATGAGTTCAGGATGCTTTTGTTGTGCACTGTCCAGAAGGAACACAAAGACATGAAAACCCCTCTCTTGCATAACATGCAATTTTGGAATATATGTTTTTGCGGGAAAAACACAGGTATTGTAGAACCAGTGCTAATCCAGTGGATAAGCCTGGAGCATTACAAGCACAATTTTCTACATCCAACACTTAGGTACAAGAAAAATAACGTGCATTTTTTTGCTGACGCTTATCAATTGGACTGTTCAACATAAAAGGGATCAGGAATATTTGGCTCTCTTTCTCGTATAACCAGAAATGAAATCCAATGATGGAGAGACCTAGAATATCATCCCACTATCTTTTCTTAAAGGCAACAGGTCAAAGCAATGATTCAAGCAACAACAACAACTAAGCCTTTTCCCATACTAGATGGGGTCGGCTACATGGATTCTTTGTTTCCACATATCCGTATCGTGTGCCATGTTAGCATTTAACTCACAATAAGCTAGATCATTATTTATTGTTTCTTTCCAAGACTTTTGTAGTCGTCCTCTAGTTCTTTTAATACTTTCCAAATTTAGTTTTTCATACCTTCTTACAAGTTCTTCTTTTGATCTTCTTTCTATATGTTCAAACCATCTTAAACGATATTCTCTCATTTTATCCTCTATTGGTGCCACTCCTAATTTGTTTCTAATAATCTCATTATGTATAGGGTCTTTTCTTGCATGACCACTCATCCATCTCAACATCTTCATTTCCGTCACCGACATTTTTGTACATGTTGATGATTAACTGCCAACACTCAGAACCATAAAACATGGCAGGCCTAATTGCTGCTCTATAATATTTACCTTTTAACTTTAATGGTATCTTCTTATCACAAAGAATCCTTGATGTTCCTCCCCATTTTAACCAACCAGCATTAATTCTATGCATAACATCTCCATTGTGCCAATTTTAATTTTTATCTCCTCTGAAAAAGCAATGATTCAAGCACATAAACATAAATAAAGGATAAGAAACCTACCTAACAATGATCGGTATACTTTGGCTTTTGCAACCAAAAAATATTACCAGCTAGAAGCCATAAAATAAGAAAGAAATACCCGGTGCTAAATGATCGAAATCAACCAAAAAGGCAAAAAGGGAATCTGATCAAGGAAAACAATACCCTGGAAACAATGTCATCAATATAGGCAAGGGGGCAGTGACATATTTCGCAGCAATAGAACTGCCCAGACAATTGACTCAGATACAACCTCCCCATCTTCTTCGTCAATCCCCCAACACCGATTTCTACAGGAAATCCTGACACTCAAACACCCAATTTGCAGAGTTCCGCCAATAATCCTAGAACTCCACAAATTCACATTTCGTCATGCAAAGGATTTATCGAGACCAACATGATCGACGGCCAGGGACACCTCCGGTGGAATGCACAGCGAGGAAGAGAGGAACAAAGAAAAATTGAGGAGAAAAACGTCCGGGGAATTGGCGTGCCTTGATCATGAGAGAGGGGAAAGGAAGACAAGGATCGGTTGAGCTACCTTTAAATGCACGGAAAAAGAAAGAAGAATTAAATAAGAATCCGTCTGTGAAAGTATGAACCATTACACTCTGTTTCTTTCTTTCCCGTTGTAAAAAGTATTCATTAGTATTTTATCAAATAAAACCCTTGCTTTCTTCAGTAACCTCTAGGAGGCCTTTCTCTTGTCCTTTTCTCAAAAGCATGCTTCACCTTTTGGGCTGGTACACGAGTTGAATGAACTTAAATGGGATAGTTCTTCACGGTAGCCATGACCTGTTCCGGTTTGTTCGGGACCACGAATCAAAACCGAACCGGATCCATTTTAGTTCCTGCAATATTTTTATGAATCCCGTAATGATTTGAACTGAAAACCAAAAAATAAAACTACATATAAAATTACATGGGAACCGGCACTTTGAACCGCCGCTTCAGGTTTCGATTCCACAGATGGAAGAACCTGTACAGAGGGGTCTCCCAGTTTGGTTGTGGTTTGGTCTGATCAGCCGGTTCAGGGTCCGCATGGTTTCTCACCTTGTTTGATTTCAATTCCAAACGGTCGAGTCAGTTCTGAACTGGTCATGTCTAGTTCATCGCTTGTTCATCAAATTCAGATTGTTATACATGTTTGGCTTGGCAGCTCTTATGAGCTGAGCCCACTATACAGTGAACATGAGATGAGTTAGACAAGCTTATCATGAGCTAGTTGGTGACTTTAACATTGCATCTCACACATATTTTGAGTAGAAATGTAATTTCTTGGTTGGGAATTAAGTCAAAGTTTTATTTTCCACATAACTTTCTCGTAAATGTTTCATAAATTGTAATGGTAAAATTGAAAAGCTAGTTGGTGACTTTAACATTGCATCTCACACATATTTTGAGTAGAAATGTAATTTCTTGATTGGGAATTAAGTCAAAGTTTTATTTTCCACATAACTTTCTCGTAATTGTTTCATAAATTGTTATGGTAAAATTGAAAGGTTTAATTATTTAAATCCATTAAACCCACCCAAATTGTTGGATTAATGTAGTTGTGTAGAATATATGTACATAAAAGTTCTTTATAACTTAACAGACAAGCACGAGCGCACTCAAATACAACATGCATTGGTTTATTTGCCAGCCCAATTCATAGTCCTCAGTGTCTCTATATATGTAAGGCTAAGAATTAGGTGCCATGCCAAAGTAGTTATCTAATCTTACTAGCCATTAAATCATTAATGTGAAAGGAACAGCTGAATACAATTTTCTTATTACGAAAGGAGGGCGAAGCCTAACACACAAATACATGGCTCACCCATGTGAGTCAAACTCCATATGGCGTGAGAAGCTGCTACCAGTTGAGCTAACACTATGGGTGCAAATGAAATTCTTATTGGAGGATTACTAATCATACAAATACGAACCCGTCCCCTATATTTCAAAAGCTCTCTCTCCCGTCTGTTGGTCTCTCTCTCTCTCGCCTGTCGTATCAATTCAATCTCCAGCAACCTCTCTCTCGTCTATGGCATCACCGATCAGACGACCTACATCCTCCCCTCCTCCAGTAAGCTCCTCCCTTTCTTTTCTTCTTCCTCTCCTTCATCTATATTTTCTTCTTTGTCTTTTGCTTCTATCCCAACAATTATCTGCCGTTGATAGTGCCTGAAGAAGAAACGCGACGAGAGGGTGACGGTTTGCCAACGTCTCTATAAGGGATTACATAGCCTCACCGCATCTCTCTTTCAAAAATGAAATGGCCAAGCCACGCCTCCTACCTTATATATATATGTGTGTGTGTGTGTGTGCGCGCGCATGTTTGTGTCTATATATATATATATATGCTAGTGATAAAATTAGTGTACTAATTGTCGCTTGTTTTATTGCAGATCTTGTTACCTATTTAATAAAACTTTTCTTTTAGATTTTGTAGATAGGATGACTCATAAAAGTGATACTATAGCATATTGGAAATGGTCGAGTTGAAGGCCGTGTTGTTATGACATCGTTAAGATGATGTGATACCTTTGACTTGACATATTGTAGGTGATCATATAAACACCAAAAGATAGGACACGTTGAGCCACCAAACACGGATTACTCTAAGATCAAGCCTATCTTCGACATAGATTATGCAGCATGTTCTTTAGGCCGCCACGATGACTTTGGCCTTACAAAGCATCATCATGATGCATGTGACAACTCAAACCCTCTCCCCATTTCAAAGTTAGCTTCTCAACTTTGCAAGTTACATCGTATATACATAGATAATTGTAAACCTTTATGTGATCTATTATTTTATGTATAGTAAGTAAAAGATTAAGGTTATAATTATAACTAACAAATGTTTTATATAAATATATATTGGAATGCTGAAATTAGTAATATGACATATAATAAAATGTGGTGATTGAGTGACTTTTTTGAGGGGAGATGTGACAATGCCCTGCAGTTGGTAGGATATTGTATAGGAGTCTAGGTTATTTGAGCGAGGAGGCATGTTTCATATGTGAGATCAATCATCTTTGATTTTCTCTATCAAAAGATGGAAACTTAACAATGATATATTTTATATACTATTAGTTGAGATGACTATCACCCTCAATGATGTCTATAAGATTTTTGGCCTTATGATGAGCAACTAACTTTTAGCTTTCAAGGTAGTGATGAAGATGATGGATAAGATAAATATTATAGCAAAACTCATTGACTACGATAAGTTCAAAGATATCAAGTGCGAGATGCTATGCTCACATGCTCAGAAGAGGGGGTTAAGCATGAGCATAAGGCATTGCTACTTTTGTTGTATTAGATCGCATGCTCTATATACCAAAGTAAGTTGAGGGTGAGGGTATGGATTTTGATTGTGTTGAACAATGATTTATGAAGGGTTAGCGAGCATGCCTGGAATGCAGCAATATTAACCTATTTGTATAGACAAATGGAAAAGGCTTCTCACACATAAGCGTACTAGCTTAGTGGTGATAGCACTCTTATTTAGGTAATAATTGCTTATTTTCTTATATTTACCTAACAATATTTGTTTTATAATTTACTAATGAAGAAGTGTTTTTGTGTTATAGGAATAGATTTATAAATACTTTCCGGTCTTTAAAGTAAGCTAGTGACCGAGGTGGGTCGACATGCAAGCTTGTGTAGCTAAGTGAATTTGCATTGTTGTTCATGAGGATCATTTTACTAATCATCTTATTGCATTTTGTGAGAAATTAAACTCGATAGAGGCTCATGAGGTATGTGGTTATATATTAGATTATAATTTACTATAAATCATAAAAGTATGTTGTTATTTACCGTAAATAATGAATGTTACTACAATAATGTTAACATTATTCTCCTATTTTTGTACATCACATGAAAGTCTTATTATTTGGAAAAGCTACTTGAATGAGATTTATCATTTATCCAAATTCCAAAATTGTATTTGATGGTTGGATATAGTAGAGCCATATATATCACATTGAGTTGCTCATGAATTTAGTTATCATAAGTAGATCTTGTTTGATCTATTGAGGCCCTCGAAAGCATATAGGCATGTAAAGCGAAATGCAATTATCATTTACAACATGTTTTTTGGTAATCATACAACTCACATTGCCTCCAACATAGTACCTTGGCACTCAAAAGTTATACCCTATTGAGTACAATGATTCCTATGTGTCTTGTTATGTCGTTCAGATTTGTGTTTTACACAACAAAATACAGCAAGCAACACATTTGAAGATGTTGTTCCAAAGGTGACTAGTGATGTTGAAATTGAGTCAATACCTAAAACCATTGCAGGTAGTATTTCATGATTATTGTAAGAGAATATATAGATTTATAGATTACATCCCCGATGATGATGAAGATTAGATGTTTGTGTAATGAGGGTTTTCTATCATTGTTTGTACATGTACATGTACTTGCAAAGTTATAAGTGACTAATTTAATCCTCTCTCTTTATAATATATATATATATATATATATATGTGTGTGTGTGTGTGTGTGTGTGTGTGTGTGCAACATAAGTACAAAAGATTCACTTTGTAATAATAATAAGAAATTTGAACAAATACTAAATACAAAAGAGTTGGTGATCTCTATGAGCATAAAGTCATACTCATAATCCTGTAAAAAATGATCAAATATGACAATTGATCATCCTCCTACAATACCCAAATCATTATTTGATCGCATTTATGAAATAATTAAATTAGTTTTAGAAACTAAGTACTCTTAGCCTTCGATATCTTTTTTTATAATCTTGTATTTTTGTAATATTAGGTACAACAAAGTATTAAAACTTGTTTTCAAGTGATAAAAAGAACGACAAGCTGGCCATTTGGGAAGGAAGGCCCTATCAGGACAATGTTTCTCTCGCCATGCCGAACTTAGATAGAGACTCATTGTTACTTTTATTTATGTCTTACCTACCCTCTTATATATCGTGAAAGTTCATAAATGCATCAATACACGGCTAAAGAATCATGTCATTGCTGACCAATACTTAAGGAGAAACATGTAAAATAGGAGCATGCCCAACAATTGACAACTTAATAACATGCCTAGATTGTATCCTCTACAAAATGACGATGTGCTTAGGGATGCATCATCATTCACAAGGAGTCATGGCCAATCTACTTCTTGTACTAAAGAATGGTGCAACCTGACCACATTTCTCTCACACTATCTTACTTTGCGCCTTTACAATTATCATTATCATGTCCACATAGCAATAGGAGAGTGTGCATGTGAATTTGAAAAACAAGGTCATATACTCTCACGTGTAAAATTAATGAAAAAGAATTGGAGTAGACTTATATGAAAACAAAAGAACAAAGTAGATACTTGTGTAAAATTGATTAATCTCAATCATCAATTACAATCCAAATGATAAGTTTATAACTTAGGCAAAAGAACAAACATTTTACAATTGAAATCAAAAAAGAAATTACAATTTATTTCATAAGTCATTTTACATAATATAGTTAACTAATCATTATCAATATTATAAGCATTATTATCACCCCATCCTCTCAATTCTAGGTATATATCAATACAAGTATGGAATGGTAAATCTCGACTGGCTGTATTTCTATATCTATATTGTTGTTAGGATGAAAAGATATGCAACATTGATGTTTCATCCACCTTCTGTATCTACAAAAAATATAACATATGTTAAGTCACACCAAACCTAATAGAACAAATTAAGAGATAACATTCTTACTGGTAAAAAGTGTTGCATTGAATCATTGTAGCCCACACATCTTACATGTGTTTTGCTGGTATTTAATACTAATTGTAGGAACATTGTCTATCCAATCTTAAAAAATTATACTAACATGATGCTACATCCAGTAGTAATAAACTAACTTGTATATAAGAGAGATGTTAACCATTCCTAAATATGCAATATAACAAAAAACATCAACAACATCCTTCCCTATGAAAACTCAAGAGTATAGATGCCTAATAACTTGGTACCATCCATGTCTTCCTCTCTTATAAAAGCTTCCTAATGACTCATACCCATAAATATCATTTCTAAGAATAATAACACACCTAGCAAAATATGGTACCATAAATCAATGTATCTTTATCATGTACGACTGCTAAAAATCTACTTTGTTGTAAATCTTTCTCCTACAAAGAGACAATATAAGCAACATGGATGGCAATAGGAAAGAGAGGATTATAACTACATGATGATGAGGATAGACCTCACCTAGGGACACCCCATATTCTTGACTACATCCACAACCATGACCTGTGATATTTTGGTTTTTTTGTTGTAGTGCCCTTTCTTGATTTTCTCGAGTAGCACTCGTCTCTGTATGCTCTCATAAAGACAACTCTTTTTTAGTAGATTTGTTAAATAATCTCTCATTATGATGGCAAAAGGTGACTCTAGTAAATAAATTCAAGATTTAAATGCTCATACAACAACTTAATTGATTGCATCCAGCATTTCCGATTAGGATGCAACCTTACCTATTGGAAAACTCCCTCCATGTACAATTTACTTATTTTACAATCAAATCAAGTACATGCCTTAACACTCTTCCGTCTAGATTTTTTTATCTCCTGTTACATTGTCAAAGTAATGCACACTAACAATTTGGGATTCCACAAGTAACTTCTACAGTTTTATAAATTGTTACTCGATCGATAAATAACATTTTATCAACATCATATGAGTCCCATAATAAAGTTGTAGAGGAACCCATTTAATCTTCCACTCTTGACCCTATCAACCAACATACTATAAGTATTACAACATTGAAAATTCATTAATAATATACAAATACATAAATAAGCAATTTTACATATCTATTAGTCATAATACACCACTGTATCCATCCATTTTAAGACATCTCCTCTTATGCAAGCCAACTAAGCATGATTAGGAAATTCTTCTATTTCACCTCAATCGTTGTCAATGCCTTTGTATACTCTACCATAATGAACTCTTTTAACCAAGTTCTTTGATAATCCCCAGTACACATTAATGGATTAATTTAACAAAGGATAAGAAAAAGATGAAATGAACAATTGCCACCATATAAGGTAGCAAACATATGTATATATATACACACACAAGGACATGCCTATAAATACACACTAATATACGTCTATATATATATATATATATATATATATATATATATATATATATATATATATATATGATGATGATGATGATGAATCCTCAACAGGTGTATAGATTTAAGAGGCTAGGTGTTATCCTTTAAGGATGACATGTAATGGTCGTTATTTTTTTAAGAAGGATACATGCAGGACATGATGTGATAAAAATAGTAACGTGTCGTGAGCATCTTTATCTTTCGAACGGATCATGCCTAGGCGCGTCTCCTCGTTGATAGTCACCTCTCCACTAGCCTAAAACAAACCACCAAATTGAGCCTTGAAAGTTGATGTATCCTCAAAATAGACTGAGATTGAGGGTGAGGTTGAGAGATGTCGAGAAATAGGTTCAGTGAAGATCGAAAGAGATCAACACATAGACTGACAGATTTTTCGAGAGAGAAGTCAAGAGAGCTTCATATAGAGAGAGGGGTTGAAAGGACTGTGAGAGAAGGTGAGATCAAGAGAGATGGTCGGTGGGAGGAGAGGATTGAGGGGGTGTAGGCGGCTGGGTGTCGAATTTACAGCCTGGAACTTGTGAGTCGAGCCTTCTAGCTAGGTGAGCTATTACTCTCTTAGTGCTAGGTTCTTTATAGTCAATCAAACAATCATAAACTATTATAAATCGATCTAAAATTACAACTATTTAACTTCAACAAGGCAAAGCAATTGTGATGGATAACTGAAAGATGAAAAACTTTAGGGAAGCCTTCAAAGTTGGAATTCCTGACTTTCTCATTAACAAAAAATCCACCTGATTTTAAGAAATCTATAGGAGCTTATCTGCAGAATTTCATAACAACAATAAGTACTGGAGGACATTGAAAATGCATCTTGATTTTTCATGCTTAAACAAAAAGGCCCACAACCTATCTCTAAGGATCCATCATTTGATAACTCTTTAAACCCAAAACGGAGCTCGGCCTGGTTCGAAGGGCATCTCAAGGAGGTGAGTTTAAGATGGGGTGATGGATGGTTCTTCTGAGGATCCTTCAAAGATGGTTTATATCTATTTTTAGACTTGTACAAACCTTTTAGTGATGCACCTAAATTGACATGGAAAAGTAATTAGAAGAAATTCATGTAAATTTAACTGGACGTGGGTTGTTGATAACTGCGGTCTAATGGATGAAAAGTATCATAATAAATTAGAAGTGTTAGGTGCGTTTGTGGACCTCACCAATTCTTTAGGTGCCTTTAATAATTCACATACTTTCATGTGTTTAAATAATTCACAAACTTTTAGGAAAACTTCTTATTTTCTCCGGTATCAAGTGTCGTAATTCTCCTTGGACATGAAGGATTATATTGCTTTGTCTCATAGGCTAGTAGCATCAGCTTTCCCTATCAGTGTTGTAAATATCATATTCGATTCAGTATGTTGTTTTTTTAGTTATTTTTTAAACTTTTTTAAAATTTCACAATATTATGTTGTTGATTTTTAGTTATTTTATTTCATGCATGATTATATTTCAGTTTTTTTTTAATAACTAAAATCAGTTATTATATCACAATATTATATACACTATCAATATCAATGTTGATACCTAAAATAACTAAAAAAAATCACAGTTGTATCATCTCGTATCATGTGATATGATATTATGAATGTGATTTTTTAGTTATTTTTTAAAGTTTATACAAATAAAAACTTTGCAATCATGAAAAAATTCCGCAACATACACCACACAAAAGGATAACGAACTCAATTTTGAAACAAATCGAAGCACATGCAATGCATTTCCTCTTGGCCTTGCTTTGAAACTTAGGGTTGATGACTATTAATATATATATATATATATAATAAATTTTAGATTTTGAGAAATAAATTGGGTTGGTCTTCTGTAGAGAAGGAGCAAACATGCAAGAGGAGGGCAAATAAATTTGCTAGAGACGGTTTAAACCATCTAAGGCCTTGATTTACAAAAAACATAATTTTCCAAAACAACCACTAAATTCATATGAAATAGTACCCATATTCTACCATATTTTATAATATGCTCAGGTAAAACAAGATAAATCTTTTTCTGTGATACAGTTACCTAAATTGTATTGATTCAGGTGCTAATACGTTAAAATGCAGTACGATACAACAGAAGTTTCTGTCGTTTATCAATGAAAAAGAAGAACGCCTTTCTTGATTTTGGACTTCTCGATGGACTGATTTGAAATTCTTCCGAGTATTTTTACTTCAATCAACCTTGTGTCTCCACGGGTCCCGTAGTACCTTTTTGGCCCTAAGTGGGCTCCACAGTAAGGGTGCCTGATTGTCATTGCAAACGGTTTCAATGGTCGAGATGAATATCTACGGTCCATCTTTTTGCGATCAACGGCCGCGAAAGTTGTGCTTTTATACACGTACCGTACGTACAACACCGTATAAAATAAGTACTTGTATGTTGCCCATGTTGGTTAAGAAGGAAAAGCTTCCACGGCTTCCTTGTTGAATATTGAGATCGGGTTTTTTCTGTATTCTCTCCAGTCAATCGTCCCTTCTTTTATTGCTGATTCAACGATGGCGTCGGCGCACACATGCGCACAGTTCCGATCAGGTTTTCCGGTCGATTATACCGTGAGAAAGCATGTATTGAGCATGAGCCAAGGGGATTTCACGGTGGAGGACGCCGGAGGCAACGCGGTGTTCATGGTGCGCGGGAGCTACCATTTAGGCCGTGCCAACAAGCTGATTCTGCTTGAATCCTCCGGAAATCCACTCCTCTCTATCTACCAACAACCCGTAAGTGCTCTCTCTCTCACTTGGAAATTCAATAACATGGAGAATTTTCCTTTTGAAGAATGATTGGTTGCTTCGTATTGTAAACAATCGCAAGAATCTCAGGAGCATGAGTTATTTTATCCCTGTATTTGCAATTGTCTAAAAATGCCTTTCAAGTTAAAATTTTGGCCTTAAAAGAATACGATCGACGTTACTAAATTGAGAAAACCCTGACTTTTATTGGAGGCTTGAGTGCCGTTGAGGGCAATTTCCAATGCATTTTACTTATCCTTGAAAATATGGCTGAACTAGCTCTTAGTTTCATGGAAGTTTAGTAGCAAAGACAGAATAGGCCGATAGCATTGAGGGCAATTTCTTTTATTTTGTAATTTCTTTGAGCAGAAAGCTAAAAGTGAATTATAGTGTTATTCCTTTTAGGGTCACAAGGTTTAGTCACCAAAAACTGAAGTCCTCTTTTTATGTTGATCAATGTGCATTTGGCTGCTAAAGCATGTGTTTTCAACTCTTGTGAAAACTAATAATCAACATGAACTGTTAAGCGCACATGCTCGCTGCAAATGAATTTAAATTCATGTACCCTCTCATCCACCAACTCCAGAAGCTCCTCGTAGATACCGAACCCCTTCTCTCCCCATTGTCGCTTTATAGAAGATAATACTGTATTGGAATCTCCTCCTATCATCCAAGGACATCCCATCATGTCACTGACCGACCTTAATTCCTTCCACAACACATGAGGATTCAAACCTTCCTACAAAAAAAAAAATGGAAACTTGACCATCGAGGATCATGATGAAAAGGGTAAAGAGTTTCAAACTCTCTCTAATATCTTATATCGCTACTAGTCAAAAAGTAACCGATGATCCAACTTAGTTGTAACACCAGCTTCCAAGGAACACAATATGTCACACTTTCCAACCTTGGAACTTGAGAATAACATGTTCTCATTGCCAAGAAACTCTACAATGGACAAACTGATTTTTGCTGAAACTATCATGTGCTAATGCTAACAACTGGTAAAGGTGGAAGAAAATAGGCAGAGCAGCTATATATATGGTTTTCTCGCATATGACAGTGGACAGTGTTGTCATCTCCTTAATACCCTCAGTCGCTTCTTAGTTTTGGAACTTTTCTTCTTCTTCTTCAAAGCACACAAATACACAGATATACACACACAGGGAGGTCTGTATATACACGAACACAAGCAGGCAGGCACACATATATGTTGTTTATATGCATAAACTTTTGTGGCATTCCTTATTAGTGCAGGCCCTTCAGGGATCAGGATGGAATTGGGAAGGTCATAGGAGAAATTGCTGTGGGTACGAAGAAATGGTTTTTGGTGTAAAGAAGTGAAGTGATGCTGATAAAAGGGTGAAGGAGTTGGACATATTCTTTTGGGGGACATGGTAGTGAAAGGTAGCCCATTTGCTAGATCATGCACCGTTTACAGGGGAAATAGCATTCTTGCTCAGGTACACCTCATTTATATGCCTTCTCTGTTTCGGTTTACTTTGCTTTTGTGGCTGCTTTTATTACTTTTTCGTTTTCATAGGTCAGTCTTTTTCTTTTTCGTGTGTGTGTGTGTGTGTGTGAGAGAGAGAGAGAGAGAATTATTATCATAAGTTTAGTTCCAAGTTCAACGGTCAAGTTGCCAGCAATAATTCCCTTTTGGTAACTTATTTTTCCTATTTGGAACCTATACAGGTAGGCAAAATGTCCATGACCTGATGAGTTGAGACTGTATAAGAAAGTAAAAATACATATGGAGTACATGAAGTTTATAAAAAGTATATTTACGGTATGTTGGAGGACCATACTTTAGGAAAACATGAAAGGGGGACCAGAATAGGTTTCCAGATAGGCATGTGTCTTTTTTGACAATAAAAGCATAGATGCATATACTTAATCTACCTGCCCAAACCAAAAGGAAAACCAGCCTTATCCCAAACTAGTTAGAGTCCACTGGATGGATTTTTATTCGCTATTATGCTTTATCTTGCATGATATTAGCATTTGACTCTAGAGAAGAATCATGTATGGAATTTTCAAAAGGATTTGACGATTCCCATTCTCTTTTAAAGTTTACGTGATCCAACTTTTCAAATATTTTCATCCAAGCCCTTTAGGTCCCATCCCCAAACGTCTGATCCTTCTTAAGTGTGTGTGTGGTTTTTCTTTTATTTGTACTACACCTAACTTTTTATCTAATAATTTCGTTACTGATCCGGTCTTCCTTGTATGGGTACACATCCACCTATATTAACCTACTTCTGCCAGTCCCCAATGTTTGAAAACGAGGAGGGGAAGATACCTGTTTTGGGGCATGTTCTAGTTTCTGCAACCTCTTTCTGCATAATTTTGGACGGAAACAATGTAGCAAAAGGTAGCAGATTTGAGTTTTAAGAAAAGAGGTGGCAATATATATGGGAAAACTGAATTTTGCCCGCCTCTGACGATGCATGACATGCAAACCCTTCACTTTGTGGGGGTATGGGTGTTTGAGGAAATATCAGGGCACTTTATTATACTGTTGCCCCAAAAAGTAAAAAGATGGACTAAAAATAGACAGTCTCTCTCTCTCTCTCTCTCTCTCTCTCTCTCTCTCTCTCTCTCTCTCTCTCTCTCTCTGTTCTAGTGATCTCATGCATGGGGCTACCAAGTGAAAAAATCTCTATTTTTTTGGTCATGTTCTCAGATGCTTTTTGTCCATCCGATGAAACATCTCACAGTAATTTGGACCATTTTTTGCGAAGTTCACTATGAATGGGTTCTATGTAGTGTATTATCTGAACCATTTTTAAAATGTCTGTGCAGTGTAGTGCATTGTACAAGCTCGGGAAAGCTATGGTCTTCCGGCATAAGTTTCGACTGACGTTCTATTGTGATACTATTGACCATGCTCTCATTGTAGCTTTGGTTGCAATATTTTTTGGTGGAAATGATTGGTGTTGATAATGCTTTTCATTTATGTCATTAATCTTAGGCTGCACACACACATTCCATACCTTAAAAAAAATTCCTTAAAAAATAAACAACTTTTATTTCCGGTTTTGCAATCCTGATGAGAAAAAAGTGCAGTTTTTGTTAGGAAAGAATTGCACCAATTGAACAGGAGTTTTCCATGGCTCAGTAATTTGTGTTTATATTAAGCTTGTTTGCCTTTCAAGCGAAACTGAGCATGGGCTGATATAATCTGCAAGTTAGACAAGCCAAATACATGCTTTCATCCTTAAACCTATTTTTTAATAAATTATTTTCATGAAAGAATTTCGAATTCTTGCTTGTATAATTCAAACTTTAATTTGTTCTAAAAATTTTGGTGTAAAATGAAATGAAACTTTTCACTTCTTGACTATATGTCCACCCAAGTTGGATTAGCATGTGTTTCACGCACAACACACACAGAGTGGGTGGGGTTGTTGCGGGAGCACGTAGTTGAACTCACATCGACCTTACACCAGGTTAAAATGCGTTGTACGTGTTGTATTGATGCAATTCTGGTGACGCGCTATTCTAACGTTCCAAGCATTGAACTGCTGCAATGTCTTTGAACGATTATCTAGTTCTCGCTTGTTGTCTTGAGAGAAGCTGGTGTAACAATGTGCATGTGGTGCCGGTTCACAAAGAGAGAAGATATGATGTCTCGACATGTCAACCTTTCCCCAAGTTTGAGTTCAAGGCATACTATCCTTTGTGCTTAATTCGTGTCGGGATTAACTTTCGAAACCTTAAGCAGCCATCAACGAATTTCCTAAAAGACACATTGAATACCTTTTCCTAAATAAGCCACATTGATCATATTCTTTGGGTTGGCCTTGACAAATAAACTACTAAATTATGAAAAGAAATTAGTCTTTGCTGCTACAGCTTGCACCTCGGCCGGGATATTTTAAACATTTACCCCACCCATTAATTGTACAGAATCTTTACCCAGTAAACGACTAATGAAAACTCTACTGCGAACTCCCCAACGTAGAAGAGTTCCTGTATTAGGAGAAGAGAATTGAATTCCTTCGTGTTTCAGAAACCATTCTTTTATCAATGGAATTATTCTCCTTAAAAGTCGCTGACGCAGGTGCGAAGGTGCGGGAGCAACACCTTCAACAAGAACTGATTGGTCACCTCACTCCTATCAGCAATTAAGAAGGTTGTCCTTAATCATTTTTCAAAAATTCTTATGATTTTTGAAATTATGTTATCGTCGGATATGAGTGTGCAGTATCAGTGGTGAGTAGCATTATGTTGGGACCATGTCAGTATCAAAATACATCCGAACGTACACGCACAAGTCAAAGAGGGTTTAGAAGATCTGTCAAAAGCCGGATTTATAAAACCCATTGCGTATTCTTATTGGTTATCCAATATCGTTGTTGTTCGAAAAACCAATGGGAATATTCGAATATGCATCGTTTTAGAAACCTAAATAAAGCCACTCCAAAGGATAATTATCCTTTACCAAACATAGATTTGATAGTCGATAGTACTGCAAATCACGAAATGTTTTCGTTTATGGATGGCTATTCAGGGTATAATCAAATCAAATTAAGCCCACGAGATCAGGATAAGACCGCTTTCACAACCCCATGGGGCACGTACTGCTATACAGTCATGCCCTTTGGTTTGAAAAATACCGGCACCACATACCAGAGAGTTATGACCACGATCTTCCATGATCTGATTCATGAGCTCGTAGAGGTATATGTGGATGATCTCTTGGCCAAATCTAAAACTCGATGCACTCATATCGAATGCTTACAAAAGATTTTCGAAAGGCTTAGACTTTACAAAGTAAAGCTAAACCCTCAGAAGTGTGTGTTCGGAGTAGAGTCCGGAAAGCTCTTAGGCTTTATGGTAAGCCAAAGGGGAATAGAAGTCGATCCATCTAAGTGTTGAGCCATCATAGACATGGCTCCACCCTCCAATCTCACGCAGATTCGTAGCCTCCAAGGTCGATTGCAATCCATTCACAGGTTTATCTCAAACCTGGCAACTAGATGCGAACCCTTCAACAAATTGTTGAGAAAGGGGACGAAATTTTCATGGGATGACGATTGTCAGAAGTCATTTAAAAGACTAAAGGCATACTTAGTTAATCCCCCTGTTTTAAATCCTCCAAAGCAAGGAAAACCTCTCCTGCTTTACATTTCCGTGCATGCGAATGCCTTGGGAGCTTTGTTAGCTCAATACGAGGATAACACCCACAAGGAGTATGCCATCTATTATATTTCGAAAACTCTCTTGGCTTATGAAAGGAATTATCAAGCCATGGAGAAGACATGCTTGACCCTGGTTTGGGCCTGCCGGAAATTTCGACATTACTTCCTAGATCATAAGATCTGGATAGTGTCCAAGCTTGATCCGATCAAGCATTTGTTCGAAAAACCCATTCTCACTAGTAGATTGGGCAAATGGCAACTCCTTCTAATGGAATATGACCTGAAATACCATTATCAGATCTCCATTAAGGGGCAAGCTCTAGCTGACTACGTGGCTGAGTTCCCCCTAGAAGACGCATATCCCACACTTGATGAAATGCCTGATGAAGGCATATTGCAAAACCAATTTCAAAACCACATTTTGGCAAACTCTTTCGAAAATCAAGTGTGTAAGATGCACTTCAATGGGGCACGAAACCAACGAGGAGCTGGGGCAGGTATCATCCTCATATCCCCTGAAAAGGGTGAAATCCCCACAGCAATTCGCCTAGATTTCGAATGTTCCAACAATATAGCTGAGTATGAAGCACTCATACAAGGCTTAAGGATTTCGAAAACTCTAGGGGCAGCATGCATCGAGGTCTTTGGAGACTTACTCCTCGTTATAAACTAAGTTTTAAAAATTTGGCAAGTGCGAAATGAAAAACTTCTTCCATATCATGAGCTGACCACTCGATTGGTTGAGTCATTCCAATCGTGTACACTCACACATGTAGGAAGAGAGGATAATGGCGTTGCCGATGCCCTCTCATCCTTGGGTTCAGCCCTAAAGGTCGATCCCACTTTGGGAACCTGATCCTTAGAAATATGGCATGCGCCCACCCCATCTACACACGATTTTGAAATTTGCCAAAACAATTCAGATTCTGTTGAAAAACCTTGGTTCTATGACATTAAATGTTTTCTAGAAAATGGAGGATTCATTGAGGATGCCACATCCAAAGATAAGACATTCATCCGAAAAATTTCTACCCGATACACGATTTTAGGTGGGGTTTTGTATAAAAAGAGTTTTACCGGCATCTTGCTAAGATGTGTCGACTTAGAGGAGGCTAGGACTGTTATGCATGAATTCCACGATGGAGAATGTGGAGGTCATGTTAATGCCAACATGATGGCAATGAATTCGGCATTTAAGTTGGGACCAAGTGGTCTCAAACTACTCCGATAAAAATCAGGTCAGGTCCAAGTATTCAAAAAGTATATTTGTTTATAAAATATATAATTTTCATGTTTATATGTATACATATGTGCATATGAAATGTATACGTGTATTGCAGTTTGCCGGGTTGACCTTAACGCAAAGGGATCTTATCAAGGTCAACCTTATTTTGATCTGCGCCCGACCCATTTAACCCGATTTGCCACCCCTAAGGTCATTGTAGAATATTACCTGCCATTGCACAAAGAGATATAACTCACTTGGCTAGGACGACTTTGGAGTTGGTCATGAGTTCCATGCTGGCGGCATGCAACTGGCTTTGGCCTCTCAGTTGTACCCAAAAAAATACTACGTGCCATCGATTTCGGGCATTGAAAAGGTCATGTAGGAAGCCGAGGGCTTACGATGAGCTGGTCAACTCGGAAAGCATTCAAGTTGAAGGTCCCAAGATCTACTGGCTTGTGCATATCTGATGGGAAGATGAGCTTAACCTAACCTTGCCTATCAAAAACAAGAAAGTCACATCTAGATTTTATATATATACATATATGTATCAATTGGAAAAAAATACTTGTTAGTGGGCGATTAATGTCAAATGAGTCACGTAATCATGCTTATGTTCTTGTTATGGACGCCAGCCAGGACGTTGTTTTCACGCAAATGTTCCTTTATGGTTTCTTAATAGAATCTCGAGTCATTTAAGATATTTAAACAAAAGTAGCTAATCTGAAACAATAAACAAACTATCTAATCATCAATTTCATGGATTCTATCAACATCTTATGAACTACATTCAGCCTCATATATATATATATATATATTTTGTAGAATTGAAGGCTGAAGCTAGATGCACACCCCGTGTAGCAAACTCATGACCTTCAACGTTGTGAATCAAGCCCCTAGCCAGTGGAACTATTGCTCTTTGTGAACATTCGACCTCCATACTATAAAGGAGGAATCCTCCTATTCTCTGCAGGATTGAGACCTTTGAGCAGCGCTTTTCATGACTGTATTATGAAATGTCTTGTAGGCGAATGAGAAGAAACATTATCAATACACTCACCTATTAAATTTATGGAATATAGTTATGGATCCACATAAAAATGAATGGTATATTGCATTGTTTAATCTAAACATATCCAGATCAAGCTAACTAGGGGAGATGTCTCATAGAGTTTGTCATAAGTATCACGATCATCAACATCAATTTGACATTTTACACTGACAGGAACATTACAATTTACAGCAATGACCTTCACAACAAACTTCCTTATAGACAATACCACATATGGGTCATGCTATCATAAACAAAAAAATAATTATTGATAACACAAAGAAACATGAACATGTGATATGAACATAGAAGGGACTTGAAAATCAGACCTTGGGTCTCAAAACAAGTTGTGCACCCATGATCTGCTACCTTTCCACTTGGGCAATAGATATTAGCTCAACAACGTTATGTTAATGCGAAAGTACATAGAAAATATTGGGGCTTGGTTAAAACAAATAAAGGGGTAACACATAATTGAGATTGATTTCATCATAATTGTATGCTACCACCAATTTAAAGGACGATAGGATGTTGGTCAGGGGGAATGCCAAAAATCTATTCTAAAAATATGCCTTAAATTCATTGTGAGAGGAATATTGGAAAGACAGAAAATATGATTGTAACTTTATCAAATAAAAAAGCTTTGAAGCATAATTTTCTTCTGCATGAAACATAAAAATCTGTTCACAGTAAAAGAAACATCATTCAGGTACCTTGAAGCAAATTGAGATAAGAAATAAGAATAGAAAGCATGATTGCAACCTTTTTAATCAATCCTTTTATTATTCAATTCTTCTTTGGAAGTTTGGGATCAACCAATCTTCAAATTCACTGGAATAATAGGGGGAAATTATTGATGGGCTATTAGCTCGAGGTCACTAAACAAACTGGCAAACCATTACAATGTACAACGTAAGTATCTCAAGCAAACTATGAAGAAAAAAGAACTCACAAAAAGTCCAATTGACAAAAGCCAACATATTGCATCTACCACCTCTCAGAAGAACTAACTGCATCAAACTAAACAACCACCATGTGAAAATCCAAAAATTTGAAGCACCATGATGTCTGCATGAAAAAGTGTTCAAACAACAAGCATGAATCGGTAGGATGATCAAGTTAGAACTAGAAAACGTAGATTAAACAAAAAATGGTGTTACCTATTACAAGATCAACAATGAAACACTAAATAGAAGAAATGCGAGGGAAATCAATTGATAAAAATGGTGCCGATATGTGGAGTGGAACCAAAAATGGTGGATAAAGCACAATCGACATGATTTTACATACTACCCATAAAATCAACAAGAAAGAGAAAGAAAAAATAGAAAAATGGAGGAGGTCAAGTGACGTCCTCTTAAGTGGGTTGATGTAAGAGAAGAAAAATAGGAAAAGTGATGATTCATGACATTGACTTGGTAGCATAGTACATAAAGAGACTTCACGTTCCTCATTTGATTTCGGGCTAGGGAATCAATGAGGTACAACCTTTGTAGCCCAACCCTTGACTTGGGCTAAACTTTTTTTATGCGAAATGAGGCACATAGAACTACAATTTCATGGCCCTTCGAATTCCTTGTTTGATTCATGACATGGAGTTGGTACCATAGTACATAAATTGTGGGTCTGACTCACATGGTACCATGAATCAAACAAACCTTTAGGTCCCTTAGGGAAGGGGAGGCAATAAAAAACCTGGTCCAAGCTCACTAAGAAGACTATGCAATCATGAACTTGCTAAGAGCACCATTACCATGTGTAATGGGTCATCCACCGAGCCTTGGAGACACTAACGAAGTAACAAATGGACTACCAAAGTGCATATCCACGATGGGGCAGCTACGTAGAGGATAACAGTTGGTGAGGTTCTTCTACTCTCACTAGTGCTAAGATAAACCAATAGATCAAAAATTTTGGCCCCAATGAGGAGAGATCCATTTCAGCACCTTGACTCACAAGAACCCCAAAGAGACACCTTCCCAGGAAGAGAGAGAGAGAGAGAGAGAGAGAGAGAGAGAGAGAGAGAGAGAGAGAGAGAGAGAGAGAGAGAGAGAGAGAGAGAGAGAGAGAGAGAGAGAGAGAGAGAGAGAGAGAGAGAGAGAGAGAGAGAGAGAGAGAGAGAGAGAGAGAGAGAGAGAGAGAGAGAGAGAGAGAGAGAGAGAGAGAGAGAGAGAGAGAGAGAGAGAGAGAGAGAGAGAGAGAGAGAGAGAGAGAGAGAGAGAGAGAGAGAGAGAGAGAGAGAGAGAGAGAGAGAGAGAGAGAGAGAGAGAGAGAGAGAGAGAGAGAGAGAGAGGAGAGAGAGAGAGAGAGAGAGAGAGAGAGAGAGAGAGAGAGAGAGAGAGAGAGAGAGAGAGAGAGAGAGAGAGAGAGAGAGAGAGAGAGAGAGAGAGAGAGAGAGAGAGAGAGAGAGAGAGAGAGAGAGAGAGAGAGAGAGAGAGAGAGAGAGAGAGAGAGAGAGAGAGAGAGAGAGAGAGAGAGAGAGAGAGAGAGAGAGAGAGAGAGAGAGAGAGAGAGAGAGAGAGAGAGAGAGAGAGAGAGAGAGAGAGAGAGAGAGAGAGAGAGAGAGAGAGAGAGAGAGAGAGAGAGAGAGAGAGAGAGAGAGAGAGAGAGAGAGAGAGAGAGAGAGAGAGAGAGAGAGAGAGAGAGAGAGAGAGAGAGAGAGAGAGAGAGAGAGAGAGAGAGAGAGAGAGAGAGAGAGAGAGAGAGAGAGAGAGAGAGAGAGAGAGAGAGAGAGAGAGAGAGAGAGAGAGAGAGAGAGAGAGAGAGAGAGAGAGAGAGAGAGAGAGAGAGAGAGAGAGAGAGAGAGAGAGAGAGAGAGAGAGAGAGAGAGAGAGAGAGAGAGAGAGAGAGAGAGAGAGAGAGAGAGAGAGAGAGAGAGAGAGAGAGAGAGAGAGAGAGAGAGAGAGAGAGAGAGAGAGAGAGAGAGAGAGAGGAAGAGGGCCAAATGGAGGTTCATCGAGGAACTTGAGCAGATCATTGAAAAAAATGGTCGCTCCAACATATTGTTCTCCTTGTTCCAGAATGCTAGCATTTGTGAAAAGAGAGCTACTCCTTGAACAATACCCGTATCCAAAAGAACCAATACCTTAGGTCAATCATGCGCAGGGGATAAGTTCAATCAATCTTTAACTATTTCTTGATGTGCCTATCTAGCTATAAAAGGCATTTGCAGTCAGTTTCTAGAAACCAGGAAGTAGAAAACCTCAAACTCGCTTGATGAAGACCACTCAAACAAGGTTGTAATACCTTCACCACTTTCAAAATTTGTTGGCCATTGCAAGACATGGAGGAAGCTACCGACACTGATGATCCCTCTTCATCCATCCCAAAGAAGGAGAAGAGTGGGCTCATTCTTATGTCAACCTCCTGTGGCAAAAAGAAACCGACGTAGAACTTCAAAAGGGATACAACCCTGTGGCCACAAACTCCAATAAGAATTCCCTAAAGAATCTCATGAGGACATCGATTATGAGACATTCCACATGTAAGAAAATATGGTTAGCATCCTACTGCCAAGCTGCCCTAACCTAGTCTTCATGTTTTCAATTTGAAAATGATATTTTGGTAGATTATCAGGACTAGGCTATACTTGTCGGTGAAATGGACTTTCCGATAGTTTTTGGGAAAACTAATCATACACCCCATTTGAGGCCATCATACATTAAGGCTTACATGAATGGTCAGCCATTGGAAGGGTGTTTGTTGATGGAAGGGCTATTTTAAATGTCCTCCTGGCGGATACCATCCTTAAGATAAGGAAGAAATTCGTTGATTTGATTCCAACTATTCTTAAGATGTCGGACTTCTGAGATAAGACCTTTGCTGCATTGGGAATCAGAGCCATGGAGCATACTTTCTCATCAAAGGTCTTGAACACTCGTTTCTTCGTCATGGATGCTGAGCTGCATTATTTCTTTCTTCTTCTCGACAAAAACTAAATTCACATGAGTTATTGCATACCCTTGCCCCTTCACCAGAAGATTATGTTATGAATGGGGATAAAGTCAAGGTAGAGACGAGATATATTATTGACCAAGATACACACAGTGGAGACGATTGTCTTCTCAACTTTGGTAAGCTCCATTCTCATACCTGAGGATTTTGAGGAGAAAGACATCAAGTCGTACTAGCAAACCACCTGATGATTTAGGACATCGAGGCCGAACTATGACCTGTCATTGATGTTATTTGTGAATAACAAATCCCAAGTAATATGATATTGCTAGAAGGACAATCCTAGCAAGCTCTGCCCCACCCAAAGGAGGAGGAGAAAAGTTCAATAACCCAAACCAAAGAGACGAGTCCAATTGTCTCCTATTTGACTCCGTTACATGAGATTGACTTGAGGATGGAGAGTAATATGATGAAGATCAATGTAGTTCCCCCCAATGAAGGTCGCCTATCCTTAGCCTCACTTCTAAGTAACAATAAGATTGCTTCACCTAGGAGTATCACAAAATGCTTGGGCTAATTGTATAATTAGTAGAGTTTACCGAGGACTGGACCGTACACACACCAAGCGAGGAGATTTAAACTCAAAATCTTGTCTGCCATCAAACAAAAGGTTCACCATCTTCTTAACACAAAGTTCATTAGGATAACCCTCTATTAGATTTGTTATCAAACACTGTTCTAGTATCCCAAAAAAATTGTAAAATTAGAATATGCATAGATTACACTAGAAACTCAATCAGGCCCTCCCTAAAGATTGGCATGTAATACCTATGACTAATATAGGTATTACGAAATCATGTTGGTGGATGTGACTTTCTTTCATATACATGTTGGTAGATGTGGCTTTCTCTCATAAGATCCTTTTCTTTATAGATGTCTCAAGGTATAACCGATCTTTATAGATGTCTCAAGGTATAACCGAATCAAAGTTGATGAAGGTAACACATAAATTGGTGTTTTAATGCTCAGAAACACTAGAAATCTACAAATGAGTGGTTATGATGTTTGACCTCAAAAACACAAGATCTATATGTACTAAAGGGCCATCAACTATGGCTTTCATGACTGAATTTATAAAAGCATGAAAGTATACATAGACATAAGATCACGTGCTATTAAACATAAGATCCCGTATTATGACACTAAAAAGAAGTTCATGTAGTCGAACCTACAATAAATAAATAAATATAAAACATGGTGGATGAAGTGTGCGTGTTACACTTACGTTACTACCAGGAGGACGAAGCCAGTATGCATTCTCGCGAAATCGAACTCACGATCCGTACGTTGTCAGTTGAGGCAGGTGGGCAATCACTCCGAGTTCACTTGTCTTGAAGTACCCACTCCACTAACCTATATAACAAATAACTAAGTGGGGCCCACCTCACTGACACAGACACTCCCGGCCGCGGGCCTTTTCACTCTGCAAAAGCGCGTCAGGGATGGAATCGGTAGTCGGCGACGCACATCTTCACCGCCAAACCACAATGTCCGCCATGGGGGTTCGATATCTGATGCCGGGCCTCAATCATCAAACGACGAGCGACGGATGGCTGAAAGAAAATCGTTTCTCGCTCTTGAGAGGAACTCTTACTCGTCCTCTTCCGCCTTTCCGTCGATTTCCCGGGATCCCGTCGTCTACTTCGTCTTACCGACGTAGTCCAAGACTGCGAACTGCGAGAGCGTCTGGAGATGCTACCGAAAACCTGAGCTCCGGAGTCTTGCATGCGAAGAAGGAAGGAAGAGTGCTAAAGGTCGGGCTCATATGTGGTGGCCCTTCTTCTGAACGCGGGATATCGCTGAATTCCGCTCGCTCGGTTCTTGATCACATCCAGGTGACAAATTGCTTACTGGGATAATCGTTTCAGTATGATTGATTAATTACACCCTAGTTTCAACATCTGTGTGATCTCATTGCTTTGTACATTGGTTCATGTAAAAAAAAGAAGGGGTGATAACCTTCATTTTGTTTTTTAATCGCTCATCGACGTCAAACTGTGGCAAAGGCACATTATGTTTTCAGTGAGCAAAATAGCTTGACTGAGAGTTGAGACAATATTAGATTTGTAACGCTTCTAGAATTAATGAGTTTATAAAAGTTTATTGTACCTCTTCAAAAGAAAGAAAATCAATTTGGATGGGGTCTGCAACACTCAAAACTAGTTGGTATGCTTTTCATGCAAAAGATCAAACGAAACCAATGTCCTCTTTGTAGGGGTGGTGAAGGAACCTTGTTCCAGTTTGTTCTAACCCACCATGGATCCAGGGAGTGAGTGAACTATCGAAGAGGCTAACTCCAAAGCTACACACAAGTAACACTCAGGCCCGCTGGGTTCAGCTCAAAACATGAAAAAGTTGGATATGTTCATGCTAAGGAGGAAAACAATGTAAAGTCACTCAAGTGAGCCAAGGAAGTGTAAGGCATGTGAAAATGGGGGCCAAACTCTGATATATGTGGGATAATTCCAGTTCAGGGATGGTTAACCTATACACCATATTATTACATGAAATAATATGACCCAGTGGCTAAATCAAACGCTATGGTAAGGTGTAGCTCGTGGAATGCATGTGGGCTTGAAGGGGGGCTAAGTGAGTACCAATGACCAAATTTGGTTAATGGCTGGTTTGCTAAACTTAAAAGGTCGTTATACACTAGGGGTGCGAGCTTTCTATATACGTAGACCCAAAGCCTAACTCACTTGGGTTGAGATTAAAAGGGTTGACAATATCACTTGATGGGCTGGAAGTGAACGAAGCTTGGTTTAAGCTTTTACTGGAATTGCTTGATTCAAATAATTCAAATTAACGGTGAAATTAATTAAAATACAAACTTTATGATAGTCCAATTATCATTAACCCATTGACCCAAATTCAAGAATATTGGATGGTTTTCACAATTAATTGATGGATAGCAGCAATAGTGTAACCACTTGAAAAAAATATATTATTGGACATGCAATATTACTAATAATTGAACTTTTCTATATTAATTATAATTCTACATGGCAGGTGGCAACCTCTTATCAGCACACGAAGTTGGTTTGAGCTAGAATATAATATACATTGAAACTAGTTGTAAGTAGTTGATGGCAATGGGATATTCCAGAGATTGATGGTCAACTAACTACATTCTCGATTAACTGTCGAAGGAGACAAATTACATGATAGACAGGGGACCTAGAATATTGTCTCCAATGGGATGGAGGACAACTAATTCTTATTATTACTAATTGAATGCTGAACAATGCATCCATCTGGCCAGAGGGGAACTTTTCATTAGTGACCAAAAGTGTTACATATCATTGTAGTTCTCTTGTATTTCGAGTTTAACTAAATGTGAGGCTCCTTATAAACAGGATGTTCAGCCATGGAAAGAGTTATGACATTTTAACTGAATTAAGTTTGAGTTCTTCCATTTGCTTGTGTAAGCAGCTGGGTTGAGACCTTCTTCTCTTAGAGCTCGATCTCCCTCCTCTCTTTTGTTCTACGTCTTCCACCATCTCTACAGCTTAGTGGGTTGCACGTCCCCCATGGTGGGTGGATATTTACATGAAGATCTCCTCTTGGTTTTAATAATGGAGGAAAGGAAAAGTGTGCAAGTTAAAAGATACTTGTGATCTAATTTCGTCTTTCAAGCAATTCAACTATCATAACTTTGTGACATAAGAAAAGCATGCAAAGCCATGTTCTTTTCATAAAAGAAGGAGAAAGCTTCTTTATTGATTACATATCTAGATGATATAGCCATCACTTGTGATGATAATGAATTCCAATGCTTACAAACAATTGTGTGTGATGTTTGGTTTAAAAGATCATGGTCATTTGCACTACTTTGAATGGAACACTTCAATCCCAGCAAAAATAGGTAGCATACTTATTGAATGACACCTGAGTGCTTGGTATTAAGGGGAATACAAGTACAACTCCATGGAAACAAAACACAAACTATGCCTCACCAAGGGGGACAGATTTGAAGACATTGGGAGGCACTAAAGACTTGTGGGTAAACTTATTTACTTAACATTATCATGTTACCAGACAATGCAGTTAGAGTAATAAGTAGGTTTTTGCATAGACATGTAGATGAAATTCACCACATCGTAAGGTACCTGAAGTGAAAACCTAGAGAGAAATTCTTTATTTTAGACACAACCTCTTTTAGATCAAAGTCCATAAAGATCTGGGCCAGACCATTTAGAGGATTGAAGATCAACCTCGACTAGTGTAGAGGCAGGCATTCCAATTCCTCTTTATGGTGATAACTTTGACGCTATGCAAATTGCCTCTAATCCTGTTTATTGTGATAGGATAAGACACATGGTATGTGAGAGGACAATACACATTATGGGGAGTTTTATTTAACCATTTTCCCATGCGGCTGCAGCAATGTTCTAGTGGTTCCTTCGTTTTGAGAGAGAGAGAGATGGGAAAACATGTTTGTGTTTGTTTCTGGATCCTCAACAGTGCCAATTGCATGTGAAAGATACCATATCTATTCAATAGGGAGAATCTGCCATTTAGTCGCATTTATCATCACATTTGTGAAGACACTTAGAGAAAATATCTCCTAAGAATCTATACACTAACATTTAAGCTGGGTTAGGCATATTGTATGGGCATACCGGGGATTGAAAAGGGTGTTTGATTATTTTGCAAATAAAAGCAATCAAGCAATGGCAAGAACTTGCAGACTTGATAGGACAAAGTGTAAGGTGCTATGATAGGACAACTCATAAGAATGACACGTGCAATTGTGACCAGTGTTGTGTGTAGCATATTGTAACATGTATCATTTTTTTCATGCCATATTGTATCATACCACATTGTAATGTATTGTAATTTTTTTCTAAAAATATTTTACGAATCAAGAAAAATAAAGACAATTAAGAAAAAGATTAGAACAATTCTAAACAATTCTTATGACTCAATTTTTCAATAAACATTTCATCATTGAACAAGTAGTAAATATTCTTTAAAATTATAACTTTTGTAATTGAAAAAGAAGAATCACATATTCTAATCACGATAATCAACTAAATAATCTTTTCTTCCTCCTCTTCCTTGAAGATCACCACCTTCAACAACAAAATCATTGTCATCATCTCCTGTTGATATTATTACACTCCTTCCAAATTGATCCCTGGAATGTCTCCCTCAATTAGGAATGCATTTGTTTTAATCCACTCCTCCAAGACATCAAAATTTTCGAGACTTATTCGATCAAATTGGTTGTCATACCTTCTTGAGGATAACTTTCTTAATTGCCCATAAGAATGATGTAAATAAAAAATAATACTAAAAGTTCAAGAATAAAAATATAAACAACAACAACAACAACTAAGCCTTTTCGCATACTAGACGGGGTCGGCTAGATGGATTCTTTGTTTCCACAAATCCGTATCGTGTGCCATGTTAGCAGTTAGCTCCCAATAAGCTAGATCATTCTTTATTATTTCTTTCCAACACTTTTGTGGTCGTCCTCTACCTCTCTTAATACTTTCCAAATTTAGTTTTTATAACCTTCTTGGAGGTTCTTCTTTTGATCTTTTTTCTATATGTCCAAACCATCTTAAACGATGTTCTCTCATTTTATCCTCTATTTGTGCCACTCCTAATTTGTTTCTAATAACCTCATTATGTATACGGTCTTTTCTTGTATGACCACTCATCCATCTCAACATCTTCATTTCTGTTACAGACATCTTTTGTACATGTTGATGATTAACTGCCCAACACTCAGAACCATAAAACATGGCAGGCCTAATTGCTGCTCTATAATATTTACCTTTTAATTTTAATGGTATATTCTTATCACAAAGAATACCGGATGCTCCTCTCCATTTTAACTAACCAGCATTAATTCTATGTGTAACATCTCCATCAATTCTTCCATCACTTTGAAAAATTGACCCTAGATATTTAAAACTTTCCTTTTGGAGAATGCAATGTGTGCCAATTTTAATTTCTATATCCTCTGAAGTAACCAAATGATCAAACTTACATTCCATATATTCTGTCTTTGTTCTACTAAGTCGGAGGCCTTTGCTTTCTAATGTTTCTCTCTATAGTTCCAATTTTCTATTAACTTATAAACTAAAATATTAAATTGAATACTTAATTAATAACTAATCCATTAATTACTTAATTAATAACTAATCCATTAATTACCTCTCTCGTAGCCACATGTTACAACATATGGGTACTAGACCAGTGTTATCCGTATCACAATCGTGGGCCACCACGATACGATACGGGGGCCCGTATCGTGAAACCCACAGTATCGCACCGTATCGCCCGTACGATACGGGCGATACGCCCTGGGACCCTTATAAAGGGTCTCGGGCCGACTGAAACCTGTGATTTTTCGCGGGTTTCCTCTCTCTTCTTGGGTTCCTCAAGCTCCCTAAGAGCCGATTTTCGCCTCCTTAGTGTTCAAAGCTCCAAAATTGTGCCCTACGGTGCCCGTGCAAGCCTCCAAACTCGGATTTTGGTATATTTTTAATGTTTTTTTTATTATTTTTCTTTATATTTGTTGTTTTTTTGTGTTATTTCGGTTTTTTTTTTTTGAATGACAAAATATGAAGTTATTAAGTGTGTGTATACGATTTTTATTGCATTTATGAAGTGGGAGACACTCGATTTGAGTGTTATTTGAAGATTGGGGAATTTACGAAGTGCTTTTATTTTCAGGTTTTTGTTTGAATTAAAATACTCCATTGAGATGGCAGGAAGGGGTGGTAGAGACTCTCATTTAAAGTCTGATGATCCGGCATGGCAGTGGGGTATACCAGTTGAGGGTTCAAGGTTAAAAATCAGATGCTTATTTTGTTAAAAGGTGGTTAGTGGTGGAATTTCAAGGTTGAAACACCACCTAGCAGGAACCAGGAAAGAAGTTGCTCCATACACAGGCAGAGTTAGAAGTTTACCAGAAGGTATTAAATGGCAATGCCTACAGATGATTGAGAACATACAAGAACGGAGACAACAAAAGGATGATTTTCAGATGTATGAAGAAGCTGATGATGCTACTGCCACTGGATTTGGATTCACTGATAGTTTGCCTTCAGATGCTCGAACAGAGATTGGTAGTAGCAGTTCACGAGCACCTACTAGAGGAAAGAGGGTTGCAGCTGAAGACTTTGGAGGTGGCAGAAGAGGAAGTTCAGGAAGGAGTAGAGGAAGAGCTTCTTCTTCTAGCATACATTCGTTATTTCCTCCTTCCACTACACTTGGTGCTCAATCAGGAATTCGTGCTGCTATGGCTTCAGAACAACTGCATGATCAGGCAGACCTTGCAGTGGGAAGATGGTTTTATGATGCATGCATTCCATTTAATGCAGCAAATAGTTTTCATTTTCAAGCAATGGCAGATGCAATTGCAAACATTGGTCCAGGATATAAGATGCCCTCTTATCAGAAGTTGAGAGGGAAGATATTAGATCAGACCGTAATTGAAGTGCAACAATACTGTTCGACTTTGAGACAGTCGTGGAAGGAAACAGGATGTACTATTATGGCAGATGGATGGACCGATAGGCGAGGAAGGACATTGCTAAACTTTCTTGTATATTGTCCTAAAGGACTCATGTTTTTGAGATCTCTAGACATGTCAGAGGAGAGACACACTGCAGATATCCTACGAGAAGAATTTGATAAGATTATACAGGAGGTTGGGCTACAGAATGTGGTCCAATTGATTACAGATAATGCAGCTAACTACAAAGCAGCTGGGAAGGAGTTAGCTGATATTTATGGGACTTTCTACTGGACACCATGTGCAGCCCATTGTTTAGATCTCATCCTCGAGGACATTGGTAAGATGGATGAAATAAAGGCAGCAACTGAGTGTTGCCAAGATATTACAAAATTCATTTACAACCATGCATTTGTTTTGTGTATGATGAGGAGATATACAGAAGGTGCAGAGCTTCTTCGCACAACTGTAACTCGGTTCGCAACAAACTTCTTATCTGTACAAAGTATTGTGAGACAGAAGCAAGCTTTGAAGAGAATGTTCTCCTCAGATGAGTGGCAACAATTTGCAGAGTTGCCTTAAAACAGAAGAAATAGAAAGTTGAATGAGATTGCAGAAACAGTTTTTAGAAGTTCATTTTGGAATGCATGTGTCAGATTATTGAAAATTACTTGTCCATTAGTGAAAGTTTTGAGATTGGCTAATAGCGAGGAGAAACCATCTATGGGCTACCTTTATGAAGCCATGGACAGGGCAAAAGAAGCCATCAGAAATAATTTTAATGGAAAAAAGAGAGATTATGTGCCCGTGTGGAAAATAATTGATAGTAGATGGAATAAACAATTGCATCAGCCTATTCATGCAGCAACATATTATCTAAACCCATCATTCAGGTACTCAGAAACCTTCAAAAGGGACGGTGAGGTTAATCGAGGAATCATTGATTGTATCGACAGATTAGTCCCTGATGAGAGCATAGCAGATGCGATACATCGAGAGATGGAGATATATGATAATGCTCTTCACTTGATGGGTTTGCCTGTTGCAATTCGCAACCGCTCTACGATGTGTCCAGGTACATTGTTTATTTTCATATTTAAGTTGCATCTTACATTACTGTGGATTATTATGTCTCTAATGTTTGTATTTTTTTTACAGATGTTTGGTGGAACAGGTTTGGAAGTGATTGTCCAAACCTTCGAGATTTTGCAGTCAGAGTCTTAAGCCAAACCTGTAGTGCAACAGGTTGTGAAAGAAATTGGAGTGTTTTTGAACACATCCATACAAAAAAGCGCAACAGGTTGGAACACAAAAGGCTTAATGATTTGGTTTATATTCGTTGTAACATGCGCCTTCGTGAAAGGTAATGTTGTATTACTTTCAAATTTTCAATTCAATATTATTTAACTTCAGTTTTCAATTGTTAATATTACTTACTAATTGTTTATCTTTGTTTGTGTCGTAGGCAATTAAAAAAAGTAAATAGAGAAGAAAGTCAGTTCGATCCAATAAGTTTGGATAATTTTGATATATTAGAAGATTGGGTTATGGAAGACACTGAAGAAAATGCCCTCCTAACAGAAGAAGACGTTGCTTGGATTAATTTGGAAGGAGCGCAACAACATTATGGAGATGAAGAATTTGATTTTGAAGAAGAAGGTGTGGGCGTGGCTGATGATGAGGAGGATCTGCAACAAGGAGAAGATGAAGATTATTTAGTTGATGATCCTGATTACAATTTGTAAAATGTAACATTATATGTAACTGTAGTGTACTGTAAAGTGTAAACTATGTCTGTATTTTATTTTTTGGATTCAAAATATGTAAATTTGGATGCAATTGTTCAATGTTGAATGCTCAATCTGTACTAAACTTACATTATATGAATTTAAAGCAATTATCAGATTTTTCGTGATTTTTTCCAATTTGTTTCGATTTTTTACTAAATTTTATTGATTTTTAATTAATTTTTATATTATTTTAATATTAAAGTACGATACGATACGATACGATACGCCCGTATCGTGGAGCCCAGCGATACACGATACGATACGCGTCAGACAACACTGCATTAAACCACTTATGTTCCAACCTGTTGCATTTTTTGTGTGAATATGATAAAAAAGCATTCCAATTCCTTTCACAACCATTAGCACAAGTCTACAACATTGGTTCAGAACACTTACTGTAAAGTATCTTCGCAGGACGTTGCAAAGTACATGGCACTTTTGTTGTCACAATACATGATGGCAGGACGTTGCAAAGTAACTCCCATATCTGCTAGAATGGCTGTGATCCAAGAGATTTCTATCGCAGTCGTGGCTATGGCTCGATATTCAACTTCAGTGGATGAGTGTGACACTTTCTGTTGCTTTTTGCACTTCCAAGAAATGAGAGATTCACCTAAAAAAATACAAAAATCAGTCGTAGAGTGTCTATCGTTGACATCTCCACCCCAATCAACATCCGTATATACACATAAATCAAAAGATGAGAAAGAAGTTAAGAGAACCCCCTTGTTAGCAGTATTTCTAACATATCGAATAATGCGTAAAACAACACTCATATGAACAGAAGTTGGTGCTTGCTAAAATTGACTTGCTGTGTGGACTGCATGAGAAATATCTGGTATGGTAATAGTAAGATAAGTAAGAGCACCTATGAGTTGTCGATACGGGGTGGGATCAACTAATTTCTCACCGTCAGTAGATCTTAACTTGGTGCCTAGAACTTCTGGTGTGTCAACGATTTTGGTATATGTAAGACCAGATCTTTGAATGATATCATTGACAAATTTTGTTTGAGACATAAAGTATCCACAATTGTTTTTAGTTATTTCAATGCCTAAAAAGTAATTTAGAAGACCCAAATCTTTCATGTCGATGAAGATTAAGTTTAACTTCTGTAATTCCTGCTTCATCACTCCCTGTGATGATCATATCATCCACATACAAAAGTAAGATAACAACACTTGATTCGGTTTTACGTACAAACAAGGCAATATCAGTATAGCAAGTCGTAAAATTATGCAAATGCATGATTTTTTCAAATCGATCAAACCAAGCTTTAGGAGCCTGTTTCAAACCATACAAAGCTTTTGACAATTTAAGAGCATGACCAGGAGGAACATTGAAACTTGGAGGAAGACTCATATAAACTTCTTCATTCAAATAACCATTCATAAACGCATTCTTAACATCAAGTTGGTATATATCCCATTGCCTAATCGCACTAATGGTTATGAGAATTCTAATTGTAGTCATTCTAGCTACTGGAGCAAAGGTTTCATCATAGTAAATTCCATATTCTTGGGCATAACCTTTAGCAACTAGTTTGGCTTTATATCTCTCGATGTGACCATTGCTATGAGTTTTGATTTTGTATACCCATCGACATCCAATGACTTTCTTATCCTTTGGTATATATGCTACTATCCATGTCTGAGCTTTGTCTAGGGCGTTCAGTTCATCTTTCATAGTATCTTCCCATTCTGGAATACCTTTGGCTTGATGATATATTCTAGGTTCTTTAACTTGATAAAAAGTTGCAATCAAGTTTTTTTTTTCATCGTGGTTCAAAAGATTCACAGGACACAAATCGCTGGGGAGGTCTTAAGACTCTAGGTTCTAAACCTGTATTATCAGGTTCTATACGAGTATCATTGGTTTCTCTAGTGCGTCTTATATAATCTGAGGGAAAGGATTCAACAATTGATTGAGTATCAACAGGTGTATGCAGAGTATCATTATCTTCAACAAGGTTGTCTTGATGATCTATTGAGTCACAATCATTATCTTCTTCTAAATAAAAAAAGTCTTGAGATATGAAAGATTCAGAATTTTCTAAGGGTTTAGACTTATAATAGGCATCATTCTAAAAAAAATTTATATCCTTAGAAACATATAATTTGTCTTCTATGGGATCAAAACACCTATAACCCTTCTTGTCTATGCCATAACCATTTTGATGATTTACTCGGTCATCAAAAGGGTTGTCTTAATGATCTATTGAGTCACAATCATTATCTTCTTCTAGATCAAAAAAGTCCTGAGATATGGAAGATTCAGAATTTTCTTAGGGTTTAGACTTGTAATAAGCATCATTCTCAAAAAATTTTACATCCTTAGAAACATATAATTTGTCTTTTATGTGATCAAAACACCTATAACTCTTCTTATCTATGCCATAACCAAGAAATACACATTCAATTGCTCTAGGTGACAGTTTATCATTTTTATCTGTATACAAAAAACACCTACATCCAAAAACTCTAAGTCGTTCATAGTATGGAGGGATATTATATAATTTTTCAAAAGGTGACGTATTCTTAAGATTAGACGAAGGCATTCTATTTATAAGATAAACTGCAGGAAGAGTAGCTTCGGCCCATAAACATTTAGGAACACTACTAGCAATTAACATAGTTCGAAATGTCTCAATAATATGTCTATGTTTTCTTTATGCTAAACCATTTTGTTGGGGTGTTTTAGTGCATGACTTTTGATGAACAATTCCATTTGATTCAATAAATTTTTGGAATTCATTTGACATATATTCTCCTCCCGAATCTGATCTAAAGATCTTAATGGTGTTTCTAAATTGATTTTGAATTGTATTGCAAAAGACTACAAATTTTTCAAATACTTCAGATTTATGTTTTAAGAGATATATCCAAGTAAAACGAGTAAAGTCATCAACAAAAATAACATAGTATTGAACTCCTCCTTTAGAAACAACGGGCGTGGGTTTCCAAACATCCGAATGTATTAAATCAAAAGTTTTGTTTGGTACATAGTTTCTTTCTCCAAAAGAAAGATGATGCATTTTTCCAAGGATACAATCTTTACATTCAAACTTTTTCTCTCTAATTGTTTTCATCAAAGGAATGTTACATAATTTTTGAGAGTCCAAGTGTCCAAGTCTTTTATGCCAAAGAGTAGCATCTTGGGCTACATTACAAAACTCAGAGTATGGCATAACAAGATAGTCCATTTTGTATAGTCCACTTTCTCTATGGCCTTGACCAATCACCTTCCTTGATAGATGATCCTGTACCACACAATATTGGGATGAGAAAGTGACTATACAATTATTGTCACATATTTGAGCAACCGAAAGCAAATTTAAATTAAGTTTTGGTATAAAACTTACGTTTTGAATCTTAAAATTTTCTTTTTCAAAGTTTCCTATTTTCTTGATTTGAAGTTTTGTTCCGTCGGCCGTAAACACATGTTTTCCAATAGTTTCATGAGATTCAATCAAAGAGTTTTCACTATGTGTCATTTGAAAAGATGCACTGGAATCTAAAAATAAAGACATACCTTGAGAAGTGGATAGAGCATTCCCGGAGATGCTTGACTTTTCCTTAAAAATTTCTTCTATGTACGCTTTGATATTGTTGGGCAAGACGACCCCTTCTACGGCTCCCACGTTTCCACTCCTTTTCCGAAGTAGAGGACAAGTGGTTTTAATATGCCCACTTTTTTTACAATAATTGTAAATGGTGTTTTTATTGGGCCATGGTCCCATGGGCTTCTTTGACATGCTTTCGTTATTCTTTGCATGTGGAGGCTTTTAAGTCTTCAAATTGGCTTTCGGTTTCGATGCGGCAAGCACAACTTCTTTGACAACATTCATATTCTTCAATATTGTTTTCTCCATAACAAGATCGGCCAAAAAGGAATCCCCTCTAGGTCTAGGTTTTCTATGTATAAGGTTTGATCTAATATTTTCAAACTCGTCTCTTAACCCACGCATAAACAAAAGGAAATATTGGATGTCTAAGAATTCTTGAAATTCATCTAGTTTGTGAAGATTTCCAAATTTATAAAAGTTTTTTTAATTGAGTTCATAACTCCGAAAATTCATTGTGGTAGTCTCTAATGCTTAGATTTCTTTGTTTAAGCATAATCATTCTTTCCATTAAGTCAATTTGGAATACAAAATCATCTTGAGAATGAAGTTCTTCCAGTGTTGTTTGACGCGTATCGTATCGTGTATCGCTGGGCTCCACGATACGGGTGTATCGTATCGTATCATACTTTAATATTAAAATAATATAAAAAATAATTAAAAATTAATAAAAATAGTAAAAAATCGAAACAAATCAGAAAAAAATCAAGAAAAATCTGATAATTGCTTTAAATTCATATAATGTAAGTTTAGTACAGATTGAGCATTCAGCATTGAATAATTACATTCAAATTTACATATTTTGAATCCAAAAAATAAAATACAGACATAGTTTACACTTTACAGTACACTACAGTTACATATAATGTTACATTTTACAAATTGTAATCAGGATCATCAACTAAATAATCTTCATCTTCTCCTTGTTGCAGATCCTCCTCATCATCAGCCACGCCCACACCTTCTTCTTCAAAATCAAATTCTTCATCTCCATAATGTTGTTGCGCTCCTTCCAAATTAATCCAGGCAACGTCTTCTTCTGTTAGGAGGGCATTTTCTTCAGTGTCTTCCATAACCCAATCTTCTAATATATCAAAATTATCCAAACTTATTGGATCAAACTGACTTTCTTCTCTATTTACTTTTTTTAATTGCCTACGACACAAATAAAGATAAACAATTAGTAAGTAATATTAACAATTGAAAACTGAAGTTAAATAATATCGAATTGAAAATTTGAAAGTAATACAACATTACCTTTCACGAAGGCGCATGTTACAACGAATATAAACCAAATCATTAAGCCTTTTGTGTTCCAACCTGTTGCGCTTTTTTGTATGGATGTGTTAAAAAACACTCGGATTTCTTTCACAACCTGTTGCACTACGGGTTTGGCTTAAGACTCTAACTGCAAAATCTCTAAGGTTTGGACAATCACTTCCAAACTTGTTCCACCAAACATCTGTAAAAAAAATATAAACATTAGAGATAATAATCCACAGTAATGTAAGATGCAACTTAAATATGAAAATAAATAATATACCTGGACGCATCGTAGAGTGGTTGCGAATTGCAACAGGCAAACCCATCAAGTGAAGAGCATTATCATATATCTCCATCTCTCGATGTATCGCATCTGCTATGCTCTCATCAGGGACTAATCTGTCGATGCATTCAATGATTCCTCGATTAACCTCACCGTCCCTTTTGAAGGTTGCTGAGTACCTCAATGATGGGTTTAGATAGTTGGCTGCTGCATGAATAGGCTGATGCAATTGTTTATTCCATCTACTATCAATTATTTTCCACACGGGCATATAATCTTTTTTTTTTCCATTAAAGTTATTTCTGATCGCTTCTTTTACCCTGTCCATGGCTTCATAAAGGTAGCCCATAGATGGTTTCTCCTCGCTGTCAGCCAATCTCAAAACTTTCACTAAAGGACAATTAATTTTCAATAATCTGATACATGCATTCCAAAATGAACTTCTAAAAACCGTTTTTGCAATCTTATTTAACTTTCTGTTCCTTCTGTTTTGTGGCAACTCTGCAAATTGTTGCCACTCATCTGAGGAGAACATTCTCTTTAAAGCTTGCTTCTGTCTCACAATACTCTGTACAGATAAGAAGTTTGTTGCGAACCGAGTTGCAGCTGTGCGAAGAAGCTCTGCACCTTCTGTGTATCTCCTCATCATACATAAAACAAATGCATGGTTGTAAATGAATTTTGTAATATCTTGGCAACACTCAGTTGCTGCCTTTATTTCATCCATCTCACCAATGTCCTCGAGGATGAGATCTAAACAATGGGCTGCACATGGTGTCCAGTAGAAAGTCCCATAAATATCAGCTAACTCCTTTCCAGCTGCTTTGTAGTTAGCTGCATTATCTGTAATCAATTGGACTACATTTTCTAGCCCAACCTCTTGTATAACCTTATCAAAAATCCTCTCGTAGGATCTCTGCAGTGTGCCTCTCCTCTGGCATATCTAGAGATCTCAAAAACATGAGTCCTTTAAGACAATATACAAGAAAGTTTAGCAATGTCCTTCCTCGCTTATCGGTCCATCCATCTGCCATGATAGTGCATCTTGTTTTTTTCCACGATTGTCTCAAAGTCGAACAGTATTGCTGCACTTCAATCACGGTCTGATATAATATCTTCCCTCTCAACTTCTGATAAGAGGGCATCCTGTATCCTGGACCAATGTTAGCAATTGCATCTGCCATTGCTTGAAAATGAAAACTGTTTGCTGCATTAAATGGAATGCATGCATCATAAAACCATCTTCCCACTGCAAGGTCTGCTTGATCGTGCAGTTGTTCTGAAGCTATAGCAGCACGAATTCCTGGCTGAGCACCAGGTGTAGTGGAAGGAGGAAAGAACGAATGTATGCTAGAAGAAGAAGCTCTTCCTCTACTCCTTCCTGAACTTCCTCTTCTGCCACCTCCAAAGTCTTCAGCTGCAACCCTCTTTCCTCTGCTAGGTGCTCGCGAACTGCTACTACCAATATCTGTTCTAGCATCTGAAGGCAAACTATCAGTGAATCCAACTCCAGTGGCAGTAGCATCATCAGCTTCTTGACACATGTGGAAATCATCCTTTTGTTGTCTCCTTTCTTGTATGCTCTCAATCATCTGCAAGCATTGCCATTTAATACCTTCTGGCACACTTCTAACTCTGCCTGTGCATGGAGCAACTTCTTTCCTGGTTCCTGCTAGGTGGTGTTTCAACCTTGAAATTTCACCACTAACCACCTTTTCACAAAATAAACATTTGATTTTTAACCTTGAACCCTCAACTGGTATACCCCACTGCCATGCCGGATCATCAGACTTTGAATGAGAGTCTCTACCACCCCTTCCTGCCATCTCAATGGAGTACTTTAATTCAAACAAAAACCTGAAAATAAAAGCACTTCGTAAATCCCCTAATCTTCAAATAACACTCAAATCGAGTGTCTCCCACTTCATGAATGCAATAAAAATCGTATACACACACTTAATAACTTCATATTTTGTCATTCAAAAAAAAAAAACCGAAATAACACAAAAAACAATAAATATAAAGGAAAAAGAGGGAAAAAACATTAAAAATATACTTAAATCCGAGTTTGGAGGCTTGGACGGACACCGTAGGGCACGATTTTAGAGCTTTAAACACCAAGGAGGCGAAAATCGACTCTTAGGGAGCTTGAAGAACCCAAAAGGAGAGAGAAAACCCACGAAAAATCGCAGGTTTCTCTGGGGCCGGGACCCTTTATAAGGGTCCCAGGGCGTATCGCCCGTACGCACCGTATCGTATCGTAGCCCACGATACGATACATATCGATACGGTGCGATACGGACAACACTGAGTTCTTCAAGTATTCCCAAGTTTCAAAAGCGTTTTCAAAAGCGCTAATTCTATTTCTTATGGTTATATCGATGTAGTCTCAAAAATCTTTTGACAAAAAATACTTTTTCATAGTCCTAGCCCAACTTTGGTAACATTTTGGTTTTATGATACATCTAAACTCCTCTTTTTTGCCTTCTATTTCGTGTAAAATCAAAATTTTTGAACTAACCTAAAGTTTGATACAATTATTCAAAATTTGCACCTGTGGCACACTTCCCAATGCACTCGATTTCTTCAATCTGAGGCTCTGATACCATGTAAATATTTATCGATAGTCAAAGGTTGATGTTTCACGAATCAAATCCAACAAGTTGCCAAGAATTAAACGAAATCTAAGTATGGATGCCAAACTTCAAGTATATCAAACAAGAGAGTGGAAGCATACAAAACCAAGTCAAAAGCTGTGCCAAGATATCATACTTTATTCATGTTTTGAAGTGGTATTTAAAGAGGTTTTACATTGTACATGAGGTGTAAAATAATCAACACAAAGAGCAAAGGAGTGAACTAGTGCTGGCTGGCAGCACTAGCCGTTGGGCAGCTTCGGGCTCCCAACGGTAATGGCCCAATATGGCCCTGACCCTGCCTCAAACTGGGGTTGAACGGGCCCTAATGGCCCATGCCCCTATTACATTAATAGTTAGGGAGATTTTAAATTTTGCTATGGTATTTGATCTCTTTATAAGTGATCACCCTTGCATTGTCGGTCCCAAGACAGGATAAAGGAGGAGGGGTGTGTTAGGCTTCCAATAGCCAGCGTAAAACTTTGTCGGACTTTTATACCATGAATTACACAAATTATGAGCATTACATTGGGGCGTCCCCGCCTAGCGACGCACTGTAGAGCCCAAATGGAGTGATAAAGTAAGCAAGGGCCACTATATTTTCGCCCGGATGTAGTGAATCAATTGTAAAGAGGGTTCCCACATCATGGACGGGTGTGGGTAAAGAAGTTACTCCAGGTATATTGCTGCCCGAATATAGTGAATAATTTACAGAGAGGGTATTCACATTTTAAATATGGACGGATGCAGTTGTAAGAAAGCTAGTCCTAAATAATAAGATTCATATTGGTTCTTGTAATATCAGAACATTATCCGGTAAGCTAATGGAGGTGGTAGATACTATGATTCATAGAAAGATTCATATTCTATGTTTACAAGAGACAAAGTGGGTTGGAGAAAAAACAAAAGAGATAAAGGATACAGGTTTTAAATTATGGAACTTAGGTAAGGAAAATGCTCGAAACGGAGTTGGTATTATCATAAATAAAGATTTAAAGGATAGTGTAGTAGACATACAACAATATGGTGACCGAATCATGACGTTGAAATTAGTGTTAGGAGTAGAGGTTTTAAATATAGTTTGTGCTTATGCACCCCAAGTAGGCCTAGAAGATAGTATAAAGACAACTTTTTGGGAAGAGTTAGATAAGGTGATTGAAAGGATTCCACAAAGGGAGATAATTGTTTAGGAGGAGACTTAAATGGACATGTCGATAAAGAGGCATTAGGATATTAGGGATATAAATGAGGAAGGTAGGGAGTTTTTAAATCTTGCTATGGCATTTGATCTCTTTATATTCAATACAATCTTCAAAAAACGAGATGAACATTTAATTACTTATAAGAGTGGCTTATCACAAACACAAATTGATTACTTTATTTGTAGAAAAAAAGATAGAGCGTGTTGTAAAGATTGCAAGGTAATTCAAGGAGAAAGTTTAACCACCCAACATCGACTTTTAGTTATGGATTTACAAAAAAAAAGGACAAATAAGAAAAGAGTGCATCGAGCTGTTCAGACTAAATGGTGGAACCTCAAAAGCGAGAAAGAAGATATATTTAAATAGAAAGTCCTTTAAAGAGATGTTTCGAATTATGTTGGTAGACCTTGTAATATATATGGAAAAATATGGCTATATATATTAGGAAAGTGGTGAAAGATGTGTTAGGTGAATCTAAGGGAGGTGTACCGGCACAAAAAGAAGCTTGGTGGTGGAGTGAAATAGTGCAAAATAAAATCAAGGCAAAGAGAGCATGTTACAAATTACATTATGCTAAGAAAACTAGTGAAACTTTAGAGGCTTATAAGAAAGCACAGAAGGAAGCGAAAAATGTTGTTAGTGAAGCAAAGCTAAAATTTGGGAGGATTTATATAAAAAACTCAACTCAAAAGAGGGTGAAAGAAATATTTTTAGGATAGCTAGGGCTAGAGATAAGAAAACTAAAGATCATAATTCTGAAAAAATTTTAGTGGCAAATGATGATATAAGAAATAGATAGAAAAACTATTTTTATAACATTTTTAATGAAAATAAAGATGTTAGTATTAGCTTAGGAGAGTTAGCCAAATCAGAAAAGTATATAAACCACAATTTCTACCGGCGTATTTAAAAGAATGAAGTCAAAGAGGCTCTTAAACATATGAAGGGTGGTAAATCGGTAGGACCTGACAATATTCCTATAGAAGTTTGGAAAATACTAGGAGAAATATGAATCACTTGGCTCATAAGACTATTTAATGAAATATGGAGAAACCAAAAGATGCCCGAGGAATGAAGAGCGAGTACACTTATACCATATATAAGAATAAGGGAGACATTCAAAATTGTGCGAATTATCGAGGTATCAAGTTAATGAGCCATACTATGAAATTATGGGAAAGAATTATCGTACGTAGGTTAAAACAAGTATCAAGTACAACAAAGAACCAATTTGAATTCATGCGAGGCTGATATACTATTGAAGCTATTCACCTTTTGAGACGTCTTATGAAATATTTTAGAGCAAAAAAGAAAGACCTTCACATGATATTTATTGATCTAGAAAAAGCTTACGATAGTGTACCGAGGGAGGTTCTTTGGAGAACCTTAGAAAAAAAGAGGTATTCCATTGACATACATAAACCTTATAAGAGACATGTACGATGGTGTAAAAATATGTGTGAGGACTCATGAAGGAATGAAAGATTTCTTTGAAGTTATTATTGGGTTACATCAAGGATAACTTTAAGTCCATACTTATTTATAATGGTGATTGATGAGTTAGCAAAACATATTCAAGATGAAGTACCTTGGTGGATGTTATTTGCATATGACATTGTATTAGTGGAGGAGTCTAAGGAAAAAGTTAATAGGAAATTGGATCTATGGAGAGAAACATTAGAAAGTAAAGGCTTCTGACTTAGTAGAACAAGGATAAAATATATGGAATGTAAGTTTGATCATTTGGTTACTTCAGAGGACATAGAAATTAAAATTGGCACACATTCATCCCCCAAAAGGAAAGTTTTAAATATCTAGGGTCAATTTTTCAGAGCGATGGAAGAATTGATGGAGATGTTACCCATAGAATTAATGCTGGTTGGTTAAAATGGAGAGGAGCATCACGTAGTCCTTGTGATTAGAAGATACCATTAAAGTTAAATGGTAAATATTATAGATCAGCAATTAGACCTGCCATGTTTTATGGTTATGAGTGTTGGGCAGTTAACCATCAACTTGTAGAAAAGATGTCTGTGATAGAAATGAAGATGTTGAGATGTATGAGTTTTGATACAAGTAAAGACCGTATACATAATGAGGTTATTAGAAACAAATTAGGAGTGACAGCAATAGAGGATAAAATGAGAGAATATCGTTTAAGATGGTTTGGACATATAGAAAGAAGATCAGAAGAAGAACGTGTAAGATGGTATGAAAAACTAAATTTTGAAAGTATTAAAAGAGATAGAGGACGAATACAAAAGTGTTGGAAAGAAACATTAAAGAATGATCTAGCTTATTGTGAGTTAATTGCTGACATGGCACATGATAGAGTTCTGTGGAAACAAAAAATCCATGTAGCCGACCCTGTCTAGTATGGGAAAAGGCTTAGTTGTTGTTTGTTTGTTATTTGATCTCTTTATAGTCAATACAATCTTCAAAAAATGAGATGAACATTTAATTACTTATAAGAGTGGCTTATTACAAATACAAATTGATTGTTTTATTTGTAGAAAAAAAGATAGAGCGTGTTATAAAGATTATAAGATAATTTCAAGAGAAAGTTTAACCACTCAACATCGACTTTTAGTTATGGTTTTACAGGTAAAAAAGTGGACAAAGAAGAAAATAGTGCATTGAACTCTTCAGACTAAAGACTAAATGGTGGAACCTTAAAAGCGACAAAAAAAGTATATTTAAACAGAAAATCCTTCAAGGAGATGCTTGGAATTATGTTGGTTCACCTTGTGATACGTGAAATAATATGGCTATACATATTAGGAAAGTGGCAAAAGATGTCTTAGGTGAATCTAAGGGAGGTGTACCAGCATAAAAAGAAGCTTGGTGGTGGAGTGAAGTAGTGCAAAATAAAATGAAGGCAACTAGTGAAGCTTTAGAGGCTTATGGAAGAATTAATGGTGTTGTTATGCATAGAATTAATGTTGGTTGGTTAAAATGGAGAGGATCATATAGAAAGACGATCAAAAGAAGAACCTTTAAGAAGGCATGAAAAACTAAACTTGGAAAGTATTAAAAGAGGTAGAGGACGACCACAAAAATGGAGAGGATCATGTTTTATGGTTCTAACTTTTGAGTGTTGGATAATTAATCATCAACATATATAAAAGATGTTTGTGATAGAAATGAAGATGTTGAGATGGATGAGTGGTCATACAAGAAAAGACCGTATACATGATGAGGTTATTAGAAATAAATTAGGAGTGACACCAATAGATGATAAAATGAGAGAATATCGTTTAAGATGGTTTGGACATATAGAAAGAAGATCAAAAGAAGAACTTGTAAGAAGATATACAACAACAACAACTACAACAACAACTAAGCCTTTTCCCATACTAGACGGGGTCGGCTACATGGATTCTTTGTTTCCACAGATCTCTATCGTGTGCCATGTTAGCAGTTAACTCCCAATAAGCTAGATCATTCTTTATTGTTTCTTTCCAACACTTTTGTGGTCGTCCTCTACCTCTTTTAATACTTTCCAAATTTAGTTTTTCTAACCTTTAGGTTCTTCTTTTGATCTTCTTTCTATATGTCCAAACCATCTTAAACGATGTTTTCTCATTTTATCCTCTATTGGTGCTACTCCTAATTTGTTTCTAATAACCTCATTATGTATACGGTCTTTTCTTGTATGACCACTCATCCATCTCAACATCTTCATTTCTGTCACAGACATCTTTTGTACATGTTGATGATTAACTGCCCAACACTCAGAACCATAAAACATGGCAGGCCTAACTGCTGCTCTATAATATTTACCTTTTAATTTTAATGGTATCTTCTTATCACAAAGAATACCTGATGCTCCTCTCCATTTTAACCAACCAGCATTAATTCTATGTGTAATATCTCCATCAATTCTTCCATCACTTTGAAAAATTGACCCTAGGTATTTAAAACTTTCCTTTTGGGGAATGCAATGTGTGCCAATTTTAATTTCTATGTGCTCTGAAGTAGCCAAATGATCAAACTTACATTCCATATATTCTGTCTTTGTTCTACTAAGTCGGAGGCCTTTGTTTTCTAATGTTTCTCTCCATAGTTCCAATTTTCTATTAACTTTTTCCTTAGACTCCTCCACTAATATAATGTCATTTGCAAATAACATACACCAAGGTACTTCATCTTGAATATGTTTTGTTAACTCATCCATCACCATTATAAATAAGTATGGACTTAAAGTTGATCCTTGATGTAACCCAATATTAACTTCAAAGAAGTCTGTCGTTCCTTCATGAGTCCTCACACATGTTTTTGCACCATCATACATGTCTCTTATAAGGTTAATATATGTCAATGGGATACCTCTTTTTTCCAAAGTTCTCCAAAGAACCTCCCTCGGTACCCTATCATAAGCTTTTTCTAGATCAATAAATATCATGTGAAGGTCTTTCTTTTTTGCTCTAAAATGTTCCATAAGACATCTCAAAAGGTGAATCGCTTCAATAGTAGATCTACCTGGCATAAATCCAAATTGGTTCTCTGTTGTACTTGATACTTGTCTTAACCTACGTTCGATAATTCTTTCCCATAATTTCATAGTATGACTCATTAACTTGATACCTCGATAATTCGCACAATTTTGAATGTCTCCCTTGTTCTTATATACGGGTATAAGTGTACTTGCTCTCCATTCCTCAGGCATCTTTTGGTTTTTCCATATTTCATTAAATAGTCTTGTGAGCCAAGTGATTCCTATTTCTCTTAGTATTTTCCAAACTTCTATAGGAATATTATCTGGTCCTACCGATTTACCACTCTTCATATGTTTAAGAGCCTCTTTGACTTCATTCTTTTGAATACGTCGGTAGAAATTGTGGTTTATATACTTTTCTGACTTGGCTAAATCTCCTAAACTAATACTAACATCTTTATTTTCATTAAAAAGATTATAAAAATAGTTTTTCCATCTATTTCTTATATCATCATTTGCCACTAGAATTTTTTCATCCTCGTCTTTAATGCATCTAACATAATTAAGATCTTTAGTTTTCTTATCTCTAGCCCTAGCTATCCTAAAAATATCTCTTTCACCCTATTTTGAGTTGAGTTTTTTATATAAGTCCTCCCAAATCTTAGCTTTTGCTTCACTAACGGCTTTTTTTGCTTCCTTCTTTGCTTTCTTATAAGCTTCTAAAGTTTCACTAGTTTTCTTAGCATAATGTAATTTGTAACATGTCCACTTTGCCTTGATTTTGTTTTGTACTACTTCACTCCACCACCAAGCTTCTTTTTGTGCCGGTACACCTCCCTTAGATACCCCTAACACATCTTTCGCCACTTTCCTAATATGTATAGCCATATTGTTCCACATATTAGAGGGTGTGCCAACATAATTCCAAACATCTCCTTGAAGGACTTTTTGTTTAAATATATCTTCTTTCTCGCTTTTGAGGTTCCACCATTTAGTCCGAATAGCTCGATGCACTCTTTTCTTCTTTGTCCATTTTTTTATTTGTAAATCCATAACTAAAAGTCGACTTTCTCCTGGGATTACCTTACAATCTTTACAACACGCTCTATCTTTTTTTCTACAAATAAAGTAATCAATTTGTGTTTGTGATAAGCCACTCTTATAAGTAATTAAATGTTCATCTCGTTTTTTGAAGATTGTATTGACTATAAAGAGATCAAATGCCATAGCATTATTTGGAAAGTATCAAAAGAGGTAGAGGATGACCACAAAAGTGTTGGAAAGAAACAATAAAGAATGATCTAGCTTATTGTGAGTTAACTGCTAACATGACACATGATAGACCTCTGCGGAAACAAAGAATCCATGTGAGAAAGTTCAACAAAGTTCTTTATCGTCTATGTGTCGATTCATCTTCCTTGATAGTATACCTTGTCTCCTTTTATGACTCTTTTAAAGTCGAAAAATACCTTTTGACTTCAACAAAGTTCTTATATAATAATTTTCCTTTCAACTGATTATAAGAGGACATCTAGCCGAATATTAGCAATAACATCTGCTGCTTGAAAATGAAATGAATTCGTTGCATAAAAGGGAATACATGAATCGTAAAACAATCTTCCCATTTTAAGGTATGCTTGCCCATGCAATTGTTCACAAGCCATAACAACATCAATTTTAGGATGAGAACCAGGCGTAGCAGCGAGAAAAAAAATGTTTAGATGCCAAAATGTGTAGAATAAGATCTTTCTCTACCTCTTCATCTTCTATGACGACTTGCATCCTTTTCTATGACTTGCATCTTCTCTCAAAACTCTTTTTCCCTTGGTCATTCTAGAACTACTACTACCAACGTATGTCCAGTAATGGTATCATCAATATCAACATTCTCTACCTCTTTTTTAAATATCCCTATATCTTTTCTTTCTTATTTTTTCAACCATACCCTCAATCATTTGCTTGCAATAGCTTATGGCGCTTTCCTGCCAGCAACCTCCTTACTAGTTCATGCCAAATGATGCTTCAGTTGAGAAACTACACCACTTACAGCTTTCTCGGATCCTCCTTTCTAAGGATTACTCTTATCATGGTGTTTTTTGCAATGCATGTAAGATACTCTCATTTCTTTTAGCAAGAATCGGTAACTTAATAGATCTTTCCTATTGATGATTCCTTCCATTAGGCTTAACATTCATAATATGAAAGTTTTCTGTTTTTTCTTCCAATTGTCCTTCAAAAACTTGATAACATCTAACACCTTACCTTTATAAGCCATCTTACCCCTTTAGGATTTTTCGATAAGGAGAAATGATGCAAACGACCTAAAAAATGTCACCACACACTTGGGATGCGATCTACATCTTCATCTTCTTCTGTAACTTGAGCACGCACCTAACCTGTCGCACCTTCTATCTCACCTTTGGGTGATTTCTACATTCAAATTTCAATACTTGTGAACACTAAGGATCCACGCCTTTAATGCTTTATTACTATGTTGAAAATATCAATTTATTTGTGAATGTCACATAGAAATATAATAACCAATATTGAAGAATACTAGAGTCTGCCACTGCTTTCTTATTTCTTAATTAGGGTTTCAAAATTGATTAGGTCACATATATAAAGACTTTATAACTTGAAAATTGGAACTACCCCTAAACTAATATAATTAAAAAGACATGTTGGATTGGACCAGATTTGATCCAAACCTACAACTCCTTCTCAACCTATGTTATCAATAACGATTAGCGGGCTGTTAGCGCTTGACCCTAATATAGCGGTAGTGGGGTTATAACTATTAGAAGAAGGACCACTGCTGCCACCACTGCCACTTGCTGCCACCGCTACTGTTGTTATCTGCCGACTAGCCAGCCAACCGACAAGCTGACCAGCCAACTTGGCCAACAACTAGTTTTTCTAGCCATTGGGCCAGGCCAACAATAATTGCTGCGATCATAAATATGAATTAAACTAAATAAATAAATAAATTCTAAGAAGACAGACAATAAATATCATGTTATATATGCATATTGAATTGTTAAATTGAAAAACAAAGACATAAATGTCACAAGCTATTCTAACACCTAGTTATTCTAAATTGAAGAATTAAAAAGACCTAATATGTTATACTTATCTGCTCAAGTATAGTTAAATCTAATTTGATTTAAGTATTATACTTACTTAAAAAACAAATAGGATAATGTTAGAGCAGATTAAAATTCTCTTAAAAGATGAAAAGTCTTGAAAATGCACCATAAAATATAGCACCTACCAAAAAGCCACATAATATAGTAGGTTCAAAATATAACATCTGTCATATGACCAAAATATCTGTAGTATTTTGAAGCAACATCTTTTGTCGCATTCTTACAAGTTGCCACATTTCCAGTTTTTCCCATTAAATGCTCATTATATCTAGTTATTCCACTTGTATATATGTGACTTCATAATGTACGAAAACCGAACATGTTATCTGTTGTAGATTTTGTCAAACCCCAATTCACCGCGTGTCCTTAGAATCTAGAGGCTTGTACTGCTCTATTGGATTAGAAAACCGAGCACCACATGTGCTAGCACCAGTGCGAGTGCCACCACCACTACCACTACCGCTTGGACAACTTGCAATTGCCATAGGTGTTACTAAGGGTGATGATTCCATATTTCATTGTGATCAGTAAGTATGTTAAGAAAGTGAATTTTTCATAGTTTGAAATAGATTCAATCTTTATTATATGTTTTGAATTCTTTCTAACAAAGTGTTAACATATAACTTTTTTTAGCAAAGACAAGAATTTAATGGTTAATAAGATTTTGTGTCCCGCGATTCTGCTCCACTGAAGCAAATTTCATGAAATAAATAACAAATGGAATAAGGAAAATGAATGATGTCATATGGATTTAGCGCTATTTTCATATACCTGAAAAAACCAAAGATTTCACTTTAGGAATCTTAGTTTGACTTCAAATTCTGTCTTTAGAGTAGGAATTCTAGTTCCTTCAGAGGCACAAAAACATCACAGTCAGAGTCAGGCATTGATGCTATGACTTACAAGAATTCGAAACATGAGAAGGTAGAACATGTTATTACTTTTGTATGACAGGGGTGACTTCTTAAAAAATTAGCATAAATTGCTCTTATTATCAAATTTAATTCCTGAGAGTTTATCCAAACATACATTTAGGAGGCAAGATACTGCTCCAATAGCATGGTTGTTAGTTTCTGAGGATGGAAAAGAAGAGAATATGAATGAGGTGTGAGGATAATGGTGGCATTAAACAAGGTCATGCACACCCTGATTCCAAAGAGGCTAATGGTGGCATGAAACAAGGTCATGCACGCCCGTAGTTCACTAGTCCTATGCTAACGTAATCAGAGTTTGATTTCAAAGACATTCAGAGTAATTGATGAACTAAATAGACCAGGAGTAGAAATGTTCTCAGCTGAGCAGAAGAGTGTCTCTACTAAAATTAAGCGTGCTGCAGCTGCCACACTCTCAGCTGCTGCTGTTAAGGCAAAACTTCTTGCAGATCAAGAAGAAGAGCAAATTCGTGAGGTCTGCTATTTTGTCATTGAGAAACAGGTACTTTTGAAAGGATGGAGCCACCTATTCTTTTCTAACATTTGGCGTATGCTGGTGAATCTTATGCAGTTGCAAAAATTGGAGGTGAAGTTGAGATCAATCAGATTCACGAGGGCTAGGCAAAGGCTTATGCTTGAGCGCAATCACATAATTGCAGCATGGTTAGGTATTTTGAAAGCATGGAGCAAATTCGTGAGGGCTACGGAAGGGCTTATGCTTGAGTGCGATCAGATAATTCCAGCATGGTTATGTTTACCTACTTCTATACCTAGGGCAGGTTCTCAAGTGGCACCAAGTAGCAAATCTTCAGGGAGCAATATTAATAATGTTGCTACAAGGTTAGCGGGACCAAGCCCCCCATTATCACAGGTTAAGGGGACTGCGATTTGAAACTTTCATCATTGTCATTTTTCTTAGTTCATTAGCCGGAGGAGCTGGAAAGGCTTCAAATCGAGAGAGACTGAGAGAGAGAGAGTTACTGTCACCATTGCCGGTGGTGGAAGCGGTATGCAAGAGAGAGGGGGAAGAGGGAGAGGGAGAGGGAGAGGTGGTGAATGCGAATTAGGTTTTATTTATTGGTTTTCATAAGAATCTTGAATTGGATCTGGTCGACCCATATCCATATAGACCAACCTGCCTTGTACGCAAATCACATCTTAGTGGACCGCTATAGCTCTGGCAGAGGCACTATTGACATTTTTTAGGGTCAGCCATTAATTACCCAGCGTTATAACAGTCATCAGGACGCTAAAACACTATAGCGTTCTGTTAACTACATAGTTCTCAGCATAATCATTATTGTCGTGTTTCACATTCTTCTCTCAGTCTTGTATTTCTATCTTCTCATACTTTTTTTCTGTATTTTCTATTCAGGGGGATGATTTGAGTGTTAGCTGCTTTTACATTGACAGAGACCTGAATCCCTACAAAATTTCCAATGCCCAGGTTTATATAATGTGTTGTTTAAAGCGGTATCATCTTGTTCTTTTCATTATTTTGCATTTCTTCAATTTAATCGTGTATATTAGCTTATCATATTATGTATATCGTTGCATTGAGATGTGAATCACAAAAATAACTTGAACCACAACTCCTAATCACATCAGTCGGAGGGAAACACCAAATAGCACTTACAAACCGCTGCTCTATTTTAATTATTGGCCATGTAATACCGCTGAATACTTTTCCACTGCTCATTGGGGCAGTCATCTGTTTATCTTTTACTTTCACATCTATGTGTTCAAACATGTGAGACGCCTTTTGATGCCAAACATTATTTCTCTGTATACCATATATAAGAATTTAAGCTTTTCAAACATGCCATGAAACTTCCTTTTTTTGAAAGTTTTCTAGGATTAGATTTGTAAAACCATTAGAGAGTGTGGAGCCTGACAGGAAACACAGCAAAACCGTTGCTCTATGCTTTTGTTTGTCAGTATACAGTGTTTTATCCATAGTTTGCTTGCATGACCTTCTATACTTCCCTTTTGCAGTGGACCAAACATGACGTGTTGAGATCTTGTTACTAAGCTAATTGATCTACCCATCGGATAATCATGATGTTGAAGAATATGAGTTTAAAGTCAGTTTTAGTGAATTTGATGTTTCTAGGTATTATTGTAATTGTTCGAAGTCGTAAGGGTATTTTGGTAATTTTCTATACTAGGGGGGGGTATTTTGGTCATTTTACATTTTACAGCTCCTTATATAAGGGCTGATAGGTTGTAATTAGAAAATAGTTGCTGGGAGTAAGAAAGAGAGAGAAAGAGGGGCGTCCGCCCCCTCCTCCGATCTCCATATTTTTTTTCTTGATCTTGTGTTTATGTTTTCTACTTTTCATTATCCGCTGTGCCACCACGTTTTCAATATTGTATCAGAGCCTGGTTTGGCCGATGGGAGCAGCGAGTAGTAGCAATAAACGTGTGGCAAAGTGAAAAAAAAGGATTGGAGAAGATGATGCTGTCATTATGGAGCTTGATGGAGATGGAAGAAGAAGCAGTGAGCCGAGTTCTGCAAGTGTGCAAACTGAATTTGCACACTCACGTATGTTGAATCAAATGAATGTGAAGTAGAAATAGTGTGCTGGTGAAGAACCTGCCAAAGTTTCAGGCTCTCTACTTGTTGGAGAGATGCAAAACCATGAGAAATTCATCAAGTTCAGGCCCACATGATCACCACCGATTTGAACAGCCCAATTCTTTCTTTTGGTTCACCATGATTAAAGGCTATTCAAAGAGCCCTAAGGACGCATATGAAGCCATATTTCTTTTCTGCCAGATGCTTCATTTTACATGCCTTCGTCTCCAATTCGTCATCCCCTTCATTCTCAAAACGTGTGCCAAGCTTCCGGTAACTGAAGTTGGCAGACAGGTTCATGCCCATGTTTTGAAGCGTGGTTACCTGAAGGATCTCTTTATTGTGAACGTGTTGATTGAAATGTACGTGAGTTTTGGTGATTTGCTTGTTGCCATACAAGTGTTTGATGTGATGATTGAGAGAGATGTGATTTATTGGATTGTCATTGATGGAAGGTTATTTAAAGTCATGAAAAATTGAAGCTGCTCGCCATGTTCGATGAGATGCCCCAACGAGATTTGGTTGCCTGGAATGTGGTAATTGATGGATACATGAAATGTGGAAGGATGAAAGATGCACAAGTATTGTTCGATCAGATCCCCTGGAAAGTAATAGTTTCATGGAATTTAATTATTTCTGGCTATTTTTCAAAGGAAAAACATTCAGAAGAATCTTATAATTTAGCATGTTTACTCACACTTCTGCCTTATCAAAGAAAAGGATATGGAAAGTTTCTCATTGCATTCTCATATGAATTGTCCAAGAAAGAAGGTAAGGTTGGCACACCGGAACCACTATCTGACCTTGGTAATCTAAGTTACCGTGGCTACTAGACAAGAGTTTTGCTTGACATCTTGAAAAAGCACAAGGGTAACATTTCCATTAAGGAGCTCAGTTATATAACAGCAATAAAAAATGAAGACATATTGTCTACATTGCAGAATTTGGATCTTCTTCAGTACGGGAAAGGGCAACACGTTATATGTGCTGACCCTAAAGTATTGGATCGTCATCTCAAGGCCAAATATTTTATCCGTTTAGGAGACATTGATGATGGTGTTCTAGATTTTTTTTCAAAAAGAGAGGTTACAACAAAATTCTGGAAAAGAATATTTTTGAAAAAAATAGGTAAGTTCATTTCTTTTGAATTTTAAATGCTGGAAATGGCAGTTACAGACTATATTTCCCGATTTTGTAGAAAGTAAACCAGAAAGGTATATATGGAAAGTATTTTTCCTGATTTTGTGGGAGAGCTAACCATAAATAGTTATGAAAATTAAGTTCTTGATTTGGTCGAAATGATTAGGAAATAAATCAAGATAAGGATGATTCTAAAAAATAAGGATGTATCTCCACGTTTTTTAGGAAAGAAAAATGGTAACTGCTGTCCATTATCTGCATAAAGAAAGTTACTGTAGAGAAAGGAAGTACAAGTGTTCTGCCAACATAGCATAAGGTGAAGATGAAAGAGAAGAAAGGAAAATTTCAAGAACCTAAAATGGATAGACATTGCTTTAGCTGGAATGTTTCAGGGATCTGGAAGAAACATTTTGAGATGAAGCCTAGCTGTTGCTTTTGTCTTGCTTTCTATTTTTAGAGACACGTTGGAAGGTAATGCAGTATGCATCTCCAAGGAGTATTTTGAATCTACTACTTGGGACCAGCAATCCTTTCCTTTCAAAAAGTGATGGTGAACCTAAATCCAGGAGAAAGCAACTTATGAAATATATAGAGGATGTGGATTTCAGAAGTACTAAAGTCCCATCTAAGCTTGATTGGCTCAATTTTTTTCCACTTAAGTTTTCTCGGGACTTGAGAGGGAAGGTAGTTTTATTGGATTTTTGGATATATTGATGTATAAATTGTATGCATATTTTGCTGGATTTGGACTTCTTGGAGAAGAAGTATAAGGACAACCAGTTTATAGTTATTGGAGTCCATTCTGCAAAGTTTGACAATCAGAAAAACCTGGAAGCTATTCGTTATGTTGTGCTGATACTGCAACTAGTCAACTGCTCGTATTGGAGATCGTTTTGGTGCATTTGAGTATTCAACTTAGTTGCATGAGAAGTTTCGCAAACTGTAGATTGGGGAGTTTTGGTTTTAATGGAGGAAGAGAAGGATGCCTTTTATGTGGTTCGTAAGGGCAATGTTGTGGGCGTATACAAGACATTGAAGGAATGCCAGGCTCAAGTGTGAGACCCCATGTTTAGTGTGTATAAGGGCTATTGCATGCCAAAAGACGCAGAAGTATACCTTGCTTCTCAGGCCCTCAAGAATGCCATGTACTCAATCTGTTCAACGGATATAAGAGATGATATGTTTGGACCTCTTGTCCCATGTTCTCAGCAGCAAAAGAATGACCCATTTTATTCTTTCAACAAGACATTGGGTAAAACTATAAGCCAGAAGAGGTCAGCCGATGTTCAGGATGTCTATTCCATCAATGAAGCTTCTGGGTCAACCAGTATCCCTTGTAAGCAATCAAAGTATCTGAAATTGATGGATTCAAAGATAAAGCCCATTGGTACCGATAATGATAAGGCTTCTCATGATCTATACGAACCTTCAATTGTGAGTATGAAGATCATACAGCATGGCGGGAGGTCACTATCTGATCAGTTTGACATCAGCCGTTCATTGTCTCATTACAAAGGTGGGCTGGAACTTTATTCTGATCTTTTGCAGTGTTTTCCTTGTAACGTACACATCTTACAAGAATGGTAAAGGTTGAAGGTCCATTTTCCCATACATTGTTATTTACTTGGATGAATATGCGATGCTGCTAAAGACAAAGACAGATCATTCCAAGCTGAATATGCTGCTGCACGATTTATTGAATATTGATCCATCCAGTGCAGAGGTGCGTGTGGGCAGACGAAGGATGCATATCAAGTGTTTGATGAAATGCCCAAGAGAGAGATTTGTCTGCATATCAAGTGTTTGCTGAAATGTTCAAGAGGGCTGAAAGTTCACAAAAAGATTACAGAAGATATAAAGTAGCATGTGAGTTTAGAGTTGTTGATGGAATGTAGAAAATCAGTTTACTTGTCACTACATATGCATGATAAAGAAGAGGCCAAAAGAATTTGTTGATATGGAATGTGGCAGTATCACCAAGAAGCATGAAAGTTAAAACCTTGAGTTGCTGAAGTAAACAACCAGGAGGGCTGAAAAAGTGGCTGCAGTCACCATGTGAAGGAACGCGGACCGACTAGTATAAGCAAATGTCTGTATTCTGCTATTTTAGTGGTAGAGAGAGGGCACCTAACCAACACACCGACTCCAACCACTATGTGAAGGGGTGCAGAAAAAGTCATGTGAAGTGTGTATGGTGGAGTAGTACCTCCTATCACAAAAGATTAGCTTTCTCAAGAGTATCAAAACATGATTTTTTGAAATGTAGCTGCCAAATCACTTTATGAAAAAGAAGAAAGAAAGAGGGAGCAACCGACACCCATAGAAGGATCGTGTGTTACCCTAGTGTTCTTGATAGTTCAAGTTGTTTTACATAAGCCTTGAAGAGATCGCTCGTGCACGTGTAGTGAAGAAAGTCATGATGATGATAAGCGAGGAAGGCAGAGGTAATGTTGCAGCTAGAGATTCTGCTTGAGATGATCAGTCAGGAAGGTTGAGTTGATGTTGCAGCCATAGATGCTGCTTGATATGATCAGCCATGAAGGCTAAGTTGATGTTGCAGCTATAGATGCTGCTGGATATGATCAACCAGGAAGGCTGAATTGAAGATGTTGCAGCGAAAGAAGCTGTTGAAGATTAGACCAGTGATAAATACATATGAAAAATGTTGCAGACAGATGAAGATTTTTGGTAAGTTTGGAGTTCGAAGTATCTCACTCCCAACTTAAGGGGGGGTGTTGAAGAATATGAGTTTAGAGTCAGTTTTAGTGAATTTGATGTTTCTAGGTATTATTTGATGTTTCTAGGTATTATTGTAATTGTCCGAAGTCGTAAGGGTATTTTGGTAATTTTTTGTACTAGGGGGTATTTTGGTTATTTTATATTTTACAGCTCCTTATATAAGGGCTGATAGGTTGTAATTAGAAAATAGTTGCTATGATTAGGAAAGAGAGAGAAAGAGGGGGGGCGGCCTCCATTGGAGGTCCGCCCCCCTCCTCCGATCTCCATATTTTTCTTCTTGATCTTGTGTTCATGCTTTCTACTTTTCATTATCCGCTGCGCCACCACGTTTCCAACACATGATACAATTGTGTGCTGTGTGCTGTGACAACCACTATTAGTGGACTGACATAATGAAGAATATAAAGTAGCATTTTCTCAAACATCAAAGCGAACTTAGAAAATCAAGTTAAACTCAATAACTGGGAAGATGTGGATGGTATCTCGAAGAACATAATAAGTTCTTATTTTGTTAGAACAAATTGTAAGGTTACAGAATACTTCAATCTTGAAACAATCCAAAAGTTTATCCCATGAAGCAGGACAGTGGTTTGTGGTGTTAACTTTGGTAGTTTAATGAAATGTCCTCACAGTCATCATTTGACCATCATGCATATATTAATCTTTCTTTGATGATATTCTTATTTATGATTTGAAATATAGAGTCGTGACCATAGCTTGACTTTTTTCCTTTTGCTAATTTCAGGTTGCTCTGTATGTGTATGTGTGCTTGTATATATGTATGTGTATGTGTGCAATTTCGCATTCATGTGTACTTACTCACGAAGTTAATATATGTAGGTGCAAACATGTGTATATGTGTGTGCACACAGGCACATCACACATCTACAAAAATTATCTGCAATGCATAAACAACGTGATGCGGGGGGTAAGGAAGCTAGTCCTAGAAAATAAGATTCGTATTGGTTCTTGGAATATCGGAACATTATCGGGTAAGCTAATGGAGGTGGTAGATACTATGATTCGGAGAAAGATTCATATTTTATGTTTACAAGAGACAAAATGGGTTGGAGAAAAAGCAAAGGAGATAGAGGATACAGGTTTTAAATTATGGTACTCAGGTAAAGAAAAGGCCCGAAACGGAGTTGGTATTATCATAAATAAAGATTTAAAGGAGAGTGTGGTAGACATACAATGATATGGTGACCGAATCATGACATTGAAATTAATGTTAGGAGTAGAGGTTTTGAATATAGTTTGTGCTTACGCACCCCAAGTAGGACTAGAAGATAGTATAATGACAGTTTTTTGGGAAGAGTTAGATAAGGTGTTTCAAAAGATTCCACAAAGGGAGATGATTTGTTTAGGAGGAGATTTAAATGGACATGTCGGTAAAGAGGCATTAGGATATCAAGGGATTCATGGAAACTTTGGTTATGGGGATATAAACGAGGAAGGTAGGGAGATTTTAAATTTTGCTATGTCATTTGATCTCTTTATAGTCAATACAATCTTCAAAAAACGAGATGAACATTTAATTACTTATAAGAGTGGCTTATCACAAACACAAATTGATTACTTTATTTGTAGAAAAAAAGATAGAGCGTGTTGTAAAGATTGTAAGGTAATTCCAGGAGAAAGCTTAACCACCCAACATCGACTTTTAGTTATGGATTTACAAATAAAAAAATGGACAAAGAAGAAAAGAGTGCATCGAGCTATTCGGACTAAATGGTGGAACCTCAAAAGTGAGAAAGAAGATATATTTAAACAAAAAGTCCTTCAATGAGATGTTTGGAATTATGTTGGCACACCCTGTGATATGTGGAACAATATGGCTATACATATTAGGAAAGTGGCGAAAGATGTGTTAGGGGTATCTAAGGGAGGTGTACCGGCACAAAAAGAAGCTTGGTGGTGGAGTGAAGTAGTACAAAACAAAATCAAGGCAAAGAGGGCATGTTACAAATTACATTATGCTAAGAAAACTAGTGAAACTTTAGAAGCTTATAAGAAAGCAAAGAAGGAAGCAAAAAAGGCCGTTAGTGAAGCAAAAGCTAAGATTTGGGAGGACTTATATAAAAAACTCAACTCAAAAGAGGGTGAAAGAGACATTTTTAGGATAGCTAGGGCTAGAGATAAGAAAACTAAAGATCTTAATTATGTTAGATGCATAAAAGACGAGGATGAAAAAATTCTAGTGGCAAATGATGATATAAGAAATAGATGGAAAAACTATTTTTATAATCTTTTTAATGAAAATAAAGATGTTAGTATTAGTTTAGGAGATTTAGCCAAGTCAGAAAAGTATATAAACCACAATTTCTACCGACGTATTCAAAAGAATGAAGTCAAAGAGGCTCTTAAACATATGAAGAGTGGTAAATCGGTAGGACCAGATAATATTCCTATAGAAGTTTGGAAAATACTAGGAGAAATAGGAATCACTTGGCTCACAAGACTATTTAATGAAATATGAAAAAACCAAAAGATGCCTGAGGAATGGAGAGCAAGTACACTTATACCCGTATATAAGAACAAGGGAGACATTCAAAATTGTGCGAATTATCGAGGTATCAAGTTAATGAGTCATACTATGAAATTATGGGAAAGAATTATCGAACGTAGGTTAAGACAAGTATCAAGTACAACAGAGAACCAATTTGGATTTATGCCAGGTAGATCTACTATTGAAGCGATTCACCTTTTGAGACGTCTTATGGAACATTTTAGAGCAAAAAAGAAAGACCTTCACATGATATTTATTGATCTAGAAAAAGCTTATGATAGGGTACCGAGGGAGGTTCTTTGGAGAACTTTGGAAAAAAGAGGTATCCCATTGCCATATATTAACCTTATAAGAGACATGTATGATGGTGCAAAAACATGTGTGAGGACTCATGAAGGAACGACAGACTTCTTTGAAGTTAATATTGGGTTACATCAAGGATCAACTTTAAGTCCATACTTATTTATAATGGTGATGGATGAGTTAACAAAACATATTCAAGATGAAGTACCTTGGTGTATGTTATTTGCAGATGACATTGTATTAGTGGAGGAGTCTAAGGAAAAAGTTAATAGAAAATTGGAACTATGGAGAGAAACATTAGAAAACAAAGGCCTCCGACTTAGTAGAACAAAGACAGAATATATGGAATGTAAGTTTGATCATTTGGCTACTTCAGAGGACATAGAAATTAAAATTGGCACACATTGCATTCCCCAAAAGGAAAGTTTTAAATACCTAGGGCCAATTTTTCAAAGTGATGGAAGAATTGATGGAGATGTTACACATAGAATTAATGCTGGTTGGTTAAAATGGAGAGGAGCATCAGGTATTCTTTGTGATAAGAAGATACCATTAAAATTAAAAGGTAAATATTATAGAGCAGCAGTTAGGCCTGCCATGTTTTATGGTTCTGAGTGTTGGGCAGTTAATCATCAACATGTACAAAAGATGTCTGTGACAGAAATGAAGATGTTGAGATGGATGAGTGGTTATACAAGAAAAGACCGTATACATAATGAGGTTATTAGAAACAAATTAGGAGTGGCACCAATAGAGGATAAAATGAGAGAACATCGTTTAAGATGGTTTAGACATATAGAAAGAACATCAAAAGAAGAACCTGTAAGAAGGTTAGAAAGCCTAAATTTGGAAAGTATTAAAAGAGGTAGAGGACGACCACAAAAGTGTTTGAAAGAAACAATAAAGAATGATCTAGCTTATTGGGAGTTAACTGCTAACATGGCACACGATAGAGATCTGTGGAAACAAAGAATCCATGTAGCCGACCCCGTCTAGTATGGGAAAAGGCTTAGTTGTTGTTGTTGTTGTTGTTGCATAAACAACGTGATGAGAATGTATAAAATCAGAAATGGTTTACATGAAAAATGGAGTTCGCGAGTCCTAAATTATAAATCTGATATGCTAAACTTTACATGTATGTTACCTGCCTCTGGCTTAATGATGTTTCCATCAGCCTTTTTGAGTCTGGCATGGCTGCGTCTTGGTGGCATCATACTATGGAAAAGTCAAATACACGTCTTATTTTATTAACTCGAGTTAATATTTAACTTTACAGATGTACTCTAACACACCGGAAGATTTTGAGTTCAAATTGGACAGGTTTGCAGCAGTACCAGAGCATTTAGTCCCCAATTTCATGATAATATAATATTTGGACACTAAGTCTTAATGTGGTTTTCAGCCTTGCTCAAGGGTTTGGTTCTTTAAATGAGTTTGTGGGGCACCTTTCTGGCAATGTGGACATAGTTTTTCCTGTTATACATGGTCGCTTTGGAGAAGATGGTGAACTTCAGGTTGTCGCTTCATCCTTTTTACTGATGATACTCGAGAACAATCTAAATACTCATTATTGCTAAATAAATTGAACTTTCAGAAGCTGTTAGAGAAGGCATGTGTTCCATTTATAGGCACAGGATCAAGTGCATGCCGACAATCTTTTGACAAGGTACAATCATTCTTATTCTTATATGAATCTGAAAATTTCATATGGCCAATATGGCTTAGTTTGTGAAATTGGGTATGTGTTTGAAGAAACTATTGTCAAACTTCTTAAGTATGTCTTTAACAAAATACTTTAAAACTTCTTCCCCAGCACTAGAATTTCTACATAGATCATTACACCTTGCACGCTTATCTTACATATTCCTTTTCAGTTATTTACTTAGTTACATTGAAATGCTGCCTAACCTATTAATATATGAAAGAAGACTGTGAACATGATAGTGCTTCACTATGTTTGCTATGGGTATTAGTTGACATCGCTTTTCATTAAGTCCTAGCTACTAAGTTCCACTTCTTGTTAGTCAAATTTTTCACAATCATACCATAAATTTCGATTGGGAAGGTCGGTAGTGTTAAATGTGCTTACATGTTGCAATTGTTTTTTTTCTCTACGTTCTTCCCAATTTTGCAAGCTTCTTTGATCTTTATTTCCTGCAGCTGGGAACTATCCATTTGGAGTCCCAAGGCAAGTGAACTAGCCGTTTGTGCCAGTTCCCTACTGATTCCAATTCTCCCATATAGAGGACATGCACCCCCTAAATATATGTTGAGGTGTTTCAGTTTTTTGGCTTCTTGTTTAGCGTTAGCATGTATTACCACTTGGGGAAACATGCTTGAAGTAACAATATTGGCGAATACACATTTGTTCTCATCCTGATGACTTGAAGTCTTGGAGTTTTGTGTAAACAAACATCTTAGAACTTTAAAAACTTACCATATTGATAAAATGAACGCATAATGAACTAAAATAGTTTCTTCTTTTTTCCTTTAGTTCACATTTCTCCCAAATTTGAGATTCAAGTTATTTTGTATATACCATTGCTACCTGTACAAACACATTGACTGATAGGCTAAACGTGTGCTCGAGGTAACACAAATTTTGCCAGATCTTCATGAAAGTAAAAAGCTTGTCGCCTGCATAATTGAACTAATATATGCATGCTACATGACACTGAGTGCCCTTCCGCACTTGCCAAACTTTCTTGCAAAATTGACCAGTATAGCATCTGAGAAGCGTCCCTGACTGGACCCACCTCTCTCATGTGTCAAGTTCCCTTCAGACTGGGCTCGCCGTCCCAATCAACTATGCTATCCTAGTAGGCTTGCAAGTTTTGTTAAAACAAATTTGACTTGAACTTGTACAGAAAAGTGAGATTCACTGAGAATTTGTTCAAGTCCGTGTAGAACTAAAATTATGATAACCTGCATCAGTTTTCCTCCACAGCATCCTTCTGATTAGAGCTTTCACTATTGATGACACTGATCTACTAATTATGATTACTTTATATGCATGATTGCCTTTTTAATACGTGATATAGAATCAGTTTACTGTACTTCTATCAATGGATGATTTGTTGACATTGCAGCAAGTTCCTGATTTTTCATTGTTTTGTGTATAACTTGCAGTATAATTCCTCTTTGGAGCTCAGGAAACATGGTTTTTGCACAATTCCAAGCTTCCTAATGCAGGTGGTGCATATCCTACATCATATTTCTCTTTTAAGTAAATAAAGCTGGTGCTATTGTAGTTTATACTACTACATTATGTACCTTAGTTTTTTTCAAGGTTTGTATCATTGTCGCTTACATTCCTCTCATTTGTGGAAAATACAAGTACTTAACTGTTTAGGGTCACTGTCTCCATGACACTGCTCAACCAACTCAGCTGATTTTGATGGCTTCTCCAAATTCCAAGAAAGTTGTGACCTGCTCTGCTGATGATCTTTTCATGCACTTTGTGATATTTCTTCACACATACTACATGCTTATTTATAGCATAGTAATGAGATGCACACTCATTTGTAGTAGAATATTCCTTTCATGCTTGCTGCGTCTGGTTGAAAAGAAGTTGGATCATGTCTGCTGTTACAAATGAAATACTTTGCCCAAAGAGTTAACCCTGATTCTTTTCCTGATAGCCTAATTTTCCATGCCAATCCCCCCATCTTTTATATGCATGTGTCGTTCCCAGCCTAAGTTTATGACCACCTGAACTGTCAAAAGTTTTTCAGCATGGTTTCTCAAGTAGATATTGCAGGGACGTGAATCAGAAAAATTTGGATTGTCAAAGTGGTTCAAAGATAATCAGTTAGATCCTCTGACAGGAAAAGTCGTGGTAAGAAAGGAGGTTGATCGCAATAGTATCTATCAATATGTATCATTCTTGGATTCTAATATTCTTTGTTGCTTTTGCTGAAAGGTCAAGCCCGTGCGATCCGGTTCAAGCATAGGTGTGTCTGTTGCCTATGGTCTGGATGATTGCATTAAGAAAACACATGCTTTGATTTTGGAGGTACTCATTCAAAGTTTTTATAGGTGACCATTATATATTTAGGGAAAGGGATACGATTATGACTTTGGTTGATTGTTTTCATAGGGCATAGATGACAAAGTGCTAGTTGAAGTTTTTCTTCATGGAGGATATGAATTTACTACAATTGTTCTTGATGTTGGCACTACTCTTGATTCCCAACCTGTGGCATTTCTTCCAACAGAAGTAAGTTCTTCGATGTTTCTCAATAACCCTTCATATGAATTGGATTCACTATTATTGCCAATCTCTAGTTGGACTAGTGGCTGCCCCCTGCCAACAGCTAATCCACTCCTCTAAATTACATGAGGATGAAAAACAAAAGAGAAAGAACAGGGAAAGAAGCTATAAAAAATAGAAAGGACAAAGATACAACTGGCATTCTATGAATTTTACATGCCCCCCTGGGCTGCCCTGACCTCCCTCTACTAGCAAATTCTGTGCATCATTTCTGAAAATTCACATTTCTTCCTACATGCCTTGTCTCTTAATGTTTAATGCATTAATTCATGGTTGAATTCTACCTGTCCATTTTGGGTTGTTGATCTGAATTTTTTATTGAAACCTAACAAATTAACATCCTTTGAGAAAACCATTGTGCTTCTTATGCTCCACTGAACATGCCTAGTTGAATAATTGCTGTCATTGGATGCCAAGTTCTGAAAATTCTTCATTATGCAGTTCTCATCATGATCCAGACTTCCTTCTGTTTCAATTTTCTCACTGATCTTATATATGATGGTGCACAAACATGTGTTGAGACCCCATGAAAGACTGACAAATTTCTTTGAGGTTAATATTGGATTACATCAAGAAATATTTTAAGTTCATATTTATTTTAAGTTCAGAAAAGTATATAAACCACAATTTCTACTGACATATTCAAAAGAATGAATTCAAAGAGGCTCTTAAACATATGAAGGGTGGTAAATCGGTAAGACTAGACAATATTCCTATAGAAGTTTGAAAAATCTTAGGAGAAAAAGAAATCACTTGGCTCACAAGACCATTTAATAAAATATGGAGAAACCAAAAGATGCCTGAGGAATGAAGAGCGAGTACACTTATACCCATATATAATAATAAGGGAGACATTCAAAATTATGCGAATTATCGGGGTATCAAGTTAAACAGGCATACTATGAAATTGTAGGAAAGAATTATTGAACGTAGGTTAAGACAAGTATCGAGTACAACAAGGAACCAATTTGGATTCATGCCAGGGAGATCTACTGTTGAAGCGATTCACCTTTTGAGACGTCTTATGGAACATTTTAGAGCAAAAAAAGGACCTTCACATGATATTTATTGATCTAAAACAAGCTTACGATAGGACACCGAGAGAGGTTCTTTGGAGAACCTTGGAAAACAGAGGTATCCCATTGACAAACATTAACCTTATAAGAGACATATACGATAACCTTATAAGAGACATGTACGATGGTGCAAAAACATATGTAAGGACTCACGAAGAAATGAAAAACTTCTTTGAAGTTAATATTGGGTTTCAACTTTAAGTCCATACTTATTTATAATGGTGATTGATGAGTTAACAAAACATATTCAAGATGAAGTACCTTAGCATATGTTATTTGCAGATGACATTGTGTTAGTGGAGGAGTCTAAGGAAAAAGATAATAGAAAATTGGAACTATGGAGAGAAACATTAGAAAGCAAAGGCCTCCGACTTAGTAGAACAAAGACAGAATATATGGAATATAAGTTTGATCATTTGGCTACTTCAGAGGACATAAAAACTAAAATTGGCACACATTGCATTACCCAAAAGGAAAGTTTTAAATACCTAGGGTCAATTTTTCAAAGTGATGGAAGAATTGATGGAGATGTTACACATAGAATTAATGCTGGTTGGTTAAAATGGAGAGGAGCATCATGTATTCTTTGTGATAAGAAGATACCATTAAAATTAAAAGGTAAATATTATAGAGCAGCAATTAGGCCTGCCATGTTTTATGGTTCTGAGTGTTGGGCAGTTAATCATCAACATGTATAAAAGATGTTTGTGACAGAAATGAAGATGTTGAGATGGATGAGTGGTTATACAAGAAAAGACCGTATACATAATGAGGTTATTAGAAATAAATTATGTGTGGCACCAATAGAGGATAACACGAGAGAATATCGTTTAAGGTGGTTTAGACATTTAGAAAGAAGATCAAAAGAAGAACCTGTGAGAAGGTATGAAAAACTAGATTTTGAAAGTATTAAAAGAGGTAGTGGACGACCACAAAAGTGTTAGAAAGAAACAATAAAGAATGATCTAGCTTATTGTGAGTTAACTGCTAACATGGCACATGATAGGGCTTTGTGGAAACAAAGAATCCATGTAGCCAATCCCGTTTAGTATGATAAAAGGCTTAGTTGTTGTTGTAGTATTTATTTGTATTGGTCATTGATGAATTAACAAAAATATTCAAGATGAAGTTCCTTACCTAATGTTATTCGTGGATACATTTTGTTATTGGATGAATCTAAGGCAAAAGTTAATAGGAAATTGGAATTATATTGAGAGACATTAGAAAGTAACGACTTTCAACTTAGTAGAATAAAGAATATATGAAATACAAGTTTGTTCTTTTGGTTATTTAAGATATTTTTGATGATATAGAATTTAAGATTGACACATATTTTATCTATGATAAGGAAAGTTTTAAATACTTGGTAAAATTTTTAGAGTAAGAAAAATTGATAGAGATGTGACTCATAGAATGAATGCACATTTGTTAAAAGGGAGAGGTGCATCAAGTATTTCATGTGATAAGGAGATACCATTAAAGTTCAAAGATAAATATTATATAGCAACAATTTGACCTGCTATACTTTATGATTTTGAGTGTTGGGCAATTAATTATCGATATAACATAAATGAAAATGTTATGGATGAGTGGTCACACAAGTAAAGACATACATAATAATGGTTATTATTATAAACAAATTGAGAGTGACATCAATAGATGACAAAATGAGAAAAATCTTTCAAGATGGTTTGGATGCATAGAAAGATTGATAGACGAAAGCTCTTCTAAGAAGGCATTACAAATGAAATTCTTAAAAGAAGAAGACTACAAAAGTATTGGAAGGAAACAATAAAGAATGATCTAGCTTATTGAGTTAATTGTTAGCACGATGCATGATAGACCTCTACGGGGAATAAAGGATCCATGTAGCCGACCCCATCAAGTATGGGAAACGGCTTAGTTGTTGTAGCATTTACTTCCTCTTTTATTTGTTGGGTACTAAAACTTGTTATCAGGGCCATCAGGGCCTTGGCCATCCAGTTAGCCATAGCCGTTGGGGATCAGGGCTCCCCAACGGCTAGTTAATATAGACATTGGGAAGACCTGATCCCCAACAGCTGAATGCAACTACCCTCTTGTCTATCCTTACTACTCTCTTCTTTCTCACTTGTATATATTACTCTATAAATAGAGCATCACTATATTAATAAATCAAGCTGTCTTGCACAACCTTTTGATTGTGGATTTGTCTCATTGACTCAAGTTGTGTGTTCTTGACTTAGAACATCCATATTTGGATGTGTTGGTATCTTGACGATTCGATCGACACATTGACGATTTGTGGCTTGGCCACTTCAACATTCATCCATCAACAAATATTTACATGGTATCAGAGTTTCGTTTTGAAGGAATCAAGTACATTAGGAAGCATGCTAAAATTAAAAAGTTTATGATATTGCGTGCTTGATGTTCTAAACTTGAGGTAACATCAAAATCCTTGTTTGTTCATTAAAATGGATAGCAAAAATGAGTCTTTTAAATGCATTCTGGACCCAAAATGCTATCAAAGTTGGTAAAAACCATAAAAAAATATTTTTTGTCTAAACATTTTTGGGATTACATAGACGGGACAATTCAAGAACCAATCTTAGATATTGAAGATTTAAACAATGTAGATGCTTTTAAAGCTTAAGAAAAATACAAGCAAGATTTGGAAACTGAAGAAAAATGAATGCAAAAATAACTTGGATAATTTATCAAAATGTGGATGAAAAACTTAGAAATCAAATTAGTATATTTGGAAATGCATTTGAAACTTGGGAATATTTGAAAAATATCCATTCTCAAGACGATTTCGTTTTTTTGATGGATAGAATGATAATGCTTAAGCAAGGTAACCTAAGCATTAGAGAGTATTACAATGAGTTTTTCGAGTTGTTGACTCAACTTCGAGGTTTTGATAAATTTGGAAAATTTCAAAAATGGATCAATTTGAAGAGTTCTTGGACAATCAATATTTCTTCTTATTAATGCAGGGATGAAGGGATAAATTTTAAAATATTAGATCAAATTTAATTTATAGAAAACCTAGACCAACATGAGATACATTTTTGGCCGATCTAGTTATGCAGGAAATTAGATTAAAAAATATAGGTGTTGCAAAAGAAGTCATTCTTGTCGCTTCCAAGCCGGGGAGCAAATATGAAAATATACAAGTCTCGTCACGTTAAAAACTTTGAAGGATAAAAAGGTAATGGATCAAGTAAAAAGCCTACCGAACAATGGCCAAATAAGGACACGATATACCACTATTGTAAGGAAAATTGTCACTTCAAGACCACTTGTCATTTTCTTCGAAAGATACATGAAAATGTGGGAGCCGTGGAAGACAAGGATGGAGGAGTCTTGCCTTCCAACATCAAAGCCATCATAGAAGAAATGTTTAAAGAAAAGTCAAGTATTTTAAAAAATGCTCTCTCCACTTCTCAAGGTATATCTTAGTTCTTAGACTCGGGTGTTTCTTTTCATTTGACCCATAGTAAAAAATCTTTGAAAAATTCTTAAGATATCTTTAGAAAACATGTTTTTACCGCCGATGGTACAAAACTTCAAATTTAAGAACTTTGAAAAAGAAGATTTTAAAATTCAAAATGTAAGTTTTATTCCTAAGTTGAATCTAAATTTTCTCTCGGTTGCTCATATTTATGATAATGGTTGTATAGTCACTTTCTCATGTAAGAATTGTGTGGTGAAGGATCACCAATCGAATGTGATTTGTGAAGGCTATAGAGAAAGTGAACTATACAAAATGAATAGTTTAGTTATGCTAATTTTGAATCTTGTAATGTAGTTCATGATACCAATGTTATAAAAATTGTATCGTATCGTACGATACAATATGGTTTTATCGCGTATCGTATGAAGATACGGTACGATACAGGGACAAGTATCGCTTATCACGATTTATCATGCCGTATCATACCATATCGTACGATACGAGGGTTTATCACATCATATCGTATGAGTAAATGCGATTTTTATGTTATAAATTCTGGAAATTCGAAACCAGCGGATTCATTTCTGCTTATTTTTAAACATTTTTTCACACCATTCTCTTGCCTCCAAATCCTCTTCTGATTTCGTGGTTTATTTATAAGATTCTTAAGTATTTCACCCAATCCAACTCCTTTTATCTTTAGGGTTTTTGTCAAATCCGTGTCATACTTCTTTTCTTTGGCATTCTATTCGATTTTTCAATTGAAAAATTTGGGGGTTTTGTTGATTCCATGATTCTTAACATCTAAAAAGCTTTTCCTTCTTATTGATTGTCCACTCTTGTCTTAATGGCTTCTGATTGAGTCGATCCGGCTTGAAAATATTGCACACCGGTGTATGAAGGCAATAGGCTTTCGAGGGGCATATTATTGTGGCAGATGCTACTTTCTTAAAGGAGTAGTTCAAATATAGCAAGAATGTACATCATATATACCTAAAAAGAACGTATATGTATATATACATGTGTGTGTGAATTCTTTAAACTTGCCAATCCAAGCTTTAGGGGTCCATTTTAAACTATATAAAGCTTTTCTTAATTTTAGAACACTGAGTTTGAGGAGCTTTCAAACTAAGAGCAGGATCCCTATAAACTTCCTCATCTAAACACCATTTTCACAAAGCATTTTTAATATCAATTTGAATGATACCATTCTCTAATAGCACTAAGGGTAACAAAAGTTGTAAGGGTTGTTGTTCTAACTATAAGGCTAAAGGTCTTCTCGTTGTCAATGCCATATTCTTTTGATACCCTTTGGCTACCTGTGTATCACCCTTTGTCTTAATCTTTTATACCCAATGACACTATATGACTTTCTTATCCTTGAGTCTAGTAACAATACCTTAGATTTGGCCTTGTCAAAGTATCTACTCCTCTTGCTTGTTCTCAAAGCATCTATTCCTCTTGCATAATGTCTCTACTTTCTTGAGAAATTTTCGCAGTGATGGAATTTAGTTTTAACTAGGGATTATACAGTGACCAAACAAGATATGTGTTAGGACAAAATGACTTGCAAGGCAGATCTAGAAGGCGGTCTTTACTCTGATTAGTTCTAGTTTCTGCTATTTTTCATGCTTATTATCCTCCTAGTCATTTTGGTCTTGGATATCCAAATATAATGTTCTTCCAATGAAACAATAATGTGTCTGGAACTACTGCTATAGTGGTCCGCTATATAGATGCACTACCATGGGTTGCACGTCCCCCATGGTGGGTGGATATTTACATGGAGATCTCCTCTTGGTTTTAATAATGAATGGAGGAAAGGAAAAGTGTGCTAAGTTAAAAGATACTTGTGATCTAATTTAGTCTTTCAAGCAATTTAACTATCATAACTTTGTGACATAAGAAAAGCATGCAAAACCGTGTTCTTTTCATAAAAAAAGGAGAAAGCTTCTTTATTGATTACATTTCTAGATGATATAGTCATCACTTGTGATGATAATGAATTCCAATGCTTACAAACAATTGTGTGTGATGTTTGGCTTAAAAGATCATGGTCATTTGCACTACTTTGAATGGAACACTTCAATCCCAGCAAAAATAGGTAACATACGTATTGAACGACACCTGAGTGCTTGGTATTAAAGGGAATACAACCTAAGTAGTTAATAGCATGCTATAGCGTATTAACGGCCAGAGAACCGCTATATCGCTGAAGATTAGCGGGCGACGTTCTTGGCTGCTAATAGCGACTCTATGACCGCTATATCGGTCCTCTATATCAAGAATAGTATACAAGATGGTTTATCAATGCTTATTTTGTTATATTTTGATTTGATTTATTTGCACTGGTTGATAAATGCTTATTTTGTTTTCTGTTTATTTGTATAATGGTTTATCATAATATAATAACTAAAAGATATATTTTCAAAATAATTATATATATCTCATTAAGTATTGTAGCTATCGAAGCTATGTTAGTGTCCTATAAAGGGATACATATGGTGACTCCTGGAGATGTGAAAAATCATTTGAGTAAACATGTTAGCTTATTTTGTTATATTTTGACTTGATTTACTTCCACTGGTTCATAAATGTTTATTTTGTTGTCTGCTTATTTGTATAATAGTTTATCATAATAGCTAAAAGATGTATTTTCAAAATAATAATGTATATCTCATCAAGCATTGTAGTTGTCGAAGCTATGTTAGTGTCCTATAAAGGAATACATATGGTGACTCTTGGAGATGTGAAAATTCATTTGAGTAAACATGTTAAATGAATAAAATGGTCATAAGAAAACCTCTACATGGGGAGGTAGTACGCTAAATTGAAGTATGAGATCTTAGCCTTAATTTAGAAAGCCTTGTTTATAAACTCTTGCATGCAAAAAGAGCGTGTAGAAGTTTAGTGTTTGTTCTGATTATGTCGAAGAGTTGATCTCTTTTTTTGTAAAACGAGTAAGAATTCTTTTGCAGGCAATTGCCAGTGTCCTTTGTATCCATATTTGAGCCGATAAGTATAATATATATTACTTTCTTTTACTTATTTTGCCTAATGTATAGAATAATTTGGTTACATTTATGTTTTTGTTTTTAAATATAAGTTTAACAATTCAATATGCATATGCCACATGAAATTTATTGTTTGTTTAGTTAGTTTGATAAAGTAGTAGTTATGTGTTTCTTGATATTTCTTAGAAATTAGAGAATCCATTATATATATATATAATTTTTTAATCATAAATGAAAGTGTACCGCTAAATCCGCTATATCCCGCTACCGCTATATTAGGGTCAACCGCTAACAGCCCTCTAACTGCCATTGATAACATAGGTCTGGAATCAACTATGAGGAGCTTCATTGGATTGATCAGTTGTATCAGTGATCAAGTCCTTGGAATAATCTTCATCCTCACTCTCAAGTTCTTTTTCTTGTTCATCATCGAACACATCATTCAAAAATAGATACTTGGATTTATTTTTGTCAATATTATCATAATTTATCTTACAAAATCAAAATCTATAGACATACAATTTATCACTTTTGTGATAGTATGATCAATATCCTTTCTTATTGACACCATATCACCTAAAAGTGCGTTAGGTGACTCGGGGAAAGCTTACCTTTTTTATTAGTGTGCACAACTTATGTTCAAAAACTTTAAAGCAGCTGGGATTAGCAGTTGAAATAGTATTCTTTATTCTTTCCGGCGAGGTTTCTTTGAAGCTTTGGAGCACATCCTACTGATTTAATAGACAGAAGTTAGAGCATCCTCTGCCTAAAATGCTTGGGGACAATCAATTTCTTGTTTTCTCAAATGTAAGTTTATGTTTTTCTTAAGCCATAGTGTTTTGTTGTGCATCATTTTCAAGTTCAACTAATTTTCAAGTATGCTCGGAATTTCTTTGACAAGAGATGTCCCCTAATCCTGTTAGGAACTTCTAATAATATTCTTTCCTTAAATTTATTGTTTACAATGTAAGGTGACATGCTCTAAGGACATCGAATTTATGCTTCAAAGAATAAACCAAAGTATCTCTAGTGAATCCATACACAGAAATCACGTGATTTGATACTACTTTCAACATGACACAATGCCCTCTATACATTGGAGTGCATAATCTCCAAAGGTTTTCGAGTAAAGTATTCTGTATCGAGCAAGTGGAAACTGGAAAAGATAAAAAAGGCATGGGCACGACATTCAAATTAATGCATCAAAGTTTTGATATACAAGTAGTTTACTTGACAGCAGTTCCAACTAAGTCGGAGACAAATTTGTCCAAGTCAGTTATGGACCAAAACATCCTTGTAAACTAGGCTATGGGCAAGCATAGCAAATGCCATTCTCAGCTTTTAACGGTTTAACTTAGTGGCCTTGAATTTAGAGTTTTTGCCTCTACTACAGTTGCTCTTGCAAGCCTCCAACGATTATGCCAGACCATATCTTCAAGCAAAAATGTTAAGACGACTATCTTCACTTGAAATATCAAGCTGTGTTGAATCCTGTGTCCACTGTATGTTTCTATGCAATTTGTGCTTGAGAGACGGTTTTTTGTTCAATTTTTCATCATTTGCTTGTTTGAGTAGTCTTCTGTTTTTGAATAGTCTCAAAGTGTTCTTGCTTTTCAACGTAAAAGTTGAAGGGATTTCCTTCTGTAAGTATTTTGTGATCTGTTCATTGATTTCTTCCTGATGCCTTTGCATTTTTTCAAATTATCTTTAGTTTTATCTCATCAACTGTGCAAGTGATAGTTTTTATGATCCTTGTCTGTAAATTATTGATATGATTAGGTCTGATATCTTGTTTCTGGATCAGACACTAATTCGGAGCAAATCATGCAATATCTATTGTCTATATTGCTTTCTTGAATAGGTAGAGCTTCAGGCACTTGGCAGTGAGAGTGCTGCTGAAAGAGATGTGATATTCAACTACCGACGCAAGTACCTCCCAACACAGCAGGCTAGTATTCACCTTGTGTAGCATAACCCTTTTATTTCTCTTACGAATTTCTCCTTGACAACCTGTAGAAAGTAGAGGAATGATTGTATTCACATAAGATGAATATGCTTTACAACTTTTGCTGAATCAATTGGTTCCAAAATGAGGTCCAATTTCCACTAAATAATGAAACCTTTGATTGTTTATTTAAATTTCCTTTTCATTTTCCGACTTACCAGAATAATGCTTTTTTTACTTCCATTTGGAGTTACTGCCCAAGAGTGCAATACAGAATAGGGAAGTGAGGGGGTTGCATTCTGATCAAAGAAATAGTAGCGCGAAAGGAAAAAGGAGCGGTGGAAATTTTGACATTAACATTGAAATAACTATAAATGAGCAGTATGCGTGATGTCCTTTTGTTACACTGGATAGCTGCACTACGTGTGCTTAATATCATTGTGCAATGAACTTACTTTTTCTAATCTGCATCACTTAATGGGAACTGGAGATAATAACGGGATGTATATGGCTCTTACAAACATTGATTTCTAAAGCTGAATGATGGAGTTATTTTTGGAAGTTATCCTACCATGGATCACAAGGAAAGGTTGACTAGATATATTCTTTTGGAGAAACTTATGGTTATTTTGCTGAAATTTTAAAAGGGAGGGGATGCTTTAACATATAATCTTTTACTGTTTTTGGGTGCTCTGTTAGTTGTTAGCCCTAAATGGCTTCCAAATGGCTAGATAACTAGCCTTTACCAGCTACTTTCCCTCTTTCTTATTCATGTCTCCTCTATAAAATGAAGGTAATACTCCTCTGGTAAGATGCTGTGAAAAACCAGTATGTAAATTAATCGATTGGTTTATTCTTTACTTGCTACTGTCCTAACTGTCATCTTACAACTAGCAATTTGCATTTTCTATTATGTCATGATTTATTATGAAATTTTTAAAGTTAAATGTCCATATTTATTGAGTATTTTCCTGGATCCTTCAAATGTGTTTATATGAGCATCCAAATGTTATTAGCAGGAGTTAGTTATGGAGGGAATGCATTGACAAATGTATGGAATCTTTCCATTTTGTCTTGTTGGTCCATCATCCCAGTTTTCATAAAGTTGCTCAGCTGTAAAAACATCAAAATCAACATTTTATATTCGGTGAGGCTTGTTTTCTACAATATGAAGGTTACTACCAACAGTTGTCTGCTCAGCTTTGCTTAGTGCTAGATGAGTGATATCCTTAGACTCGGCTATGAACTTGTGTATCACAGATATGCCACTTGTCTTTGTTGATGCATTGAGATTGTTCAAATGATTTAAAGGATATCTCTTGCATTGGATATGAGGGTTCATAATCTCAGCATATCATTTCACATTTAAGTAACAATTGTTTCTTCACAGGTTGCTTATCACACACCACCTCGCTTTCCATCTGATGTTATTGAGTGTATACGAGAAGGATCATCATTGTTATTTCGAAGGTTGGGTCTACGTGATATTGCACGAATAGATGGTTGGTTCTTACCGCATTCTTCTCATTTGTCATTATCAAATGATAATAAGATCGGGCATTGCAAATCAGGCATCGTAGTTTTCACAGACATCAATCTGGTAATTTCCTTTTTTATGTCATGAATTTTGTTGATGCTTGGGTTCTTTCTGCTATATTTCATTTTGATGCATCTTCTACATCCTTTTTCTAGACAAGCGGGATGGAGCAAACCAGTTTCTTATTCCAGCAAGCTTCGATGGTATTGTCATTGTCATACCTGCTGGGATCAGATCATGCATGATTAAAGTGATAAGTTTCTAATTTGTCTTCTGGACACACTTTTGTCTCTGAAGATTATACTTCCAAAGTGGGGCTTCCATATCTGCAGTTTTCATTATTAGTAGTTTTGACATCCCAAGTCTGACAAGCTGAATCACATTTGTTGATAGATTTTCCAATCTCAAATAACTTGAATTTGCAGGTTTTAAATTAACACTCTACATCTTTGATGTGCCTTTTCTTAAGACCTTGGTTTCCATTTCCTGTCGCTTAGGGTTGCAGCTACTAGGTGCTTGTTTGTTTGATACTGAATTCATTAATTGGTCAAATTCATGTTTTTTGTCTAGGTCCCCTAGTTTTAATTCATTTATAAATTTTATATACATAAAAGTGGTGGCATTAAGTTAGCAATATTGACAAATCCTTATTTCATGTGGAGTAGGGTTTTCTTATTTCTTAGATTGATATGTTTGTTTAACAAGCTATTCCTGTGTCCCAGGTTGGGTTCTCCCATTCGAACATCCTTCGTACTATTATCTACCATGCTTGCTTGCGAGTCCCTTCACTCTTGGCACACAAAGAGCAGAAGCTGATTACAACAAAAGCTGATTGTGTGAAGCCCAGTGTAACTAGGTGTCAAGGCAAAGGCAGACGCAAGGTTTATGTCATATTTGGTGGAGAAACATCTGAGCGTCAAGTGTCCCTCATGAGCGGAACAAATGTTTGGCTTAACCTCATGTCTTTTGATGATGTAAGTTGACAGTATCTGGTTGTCGTATTGGTTCATTACAGATATAATATATCATTATGTATGGTTTAGCTGAACTGCTTTCTTTGATTACATTAGCCACCTAGGATTTTGGCACCTCTGCAAGCTTTCCCTGGTCCCATGCAATTTCTTGGCTGTCACGCACTTTATTTTTAATCATGTTAAGCCACTTATTCCTGCACCAGAAGGCCTCATAGAGATTGTGTTGTCTGTGAAGAGCCGCATGGGCTGCCTATGTTAACAAGGCAGGCATAACTACTTTATTGCATAGAATGAGAATAACTGATATTGGAACAGACCTAAGGAAGATAACTGATTGACACTGACCTAGGCTCAATTGATATGTTGCACCAAATTTTGAGTGTTCTGTATTATTTGGAATTGGATATATATATATATATGTTGTTTAATTATGTCTTCCTTGTCATGTATGGTCTGGTTTAGCATCAATCCAGCAGTTACTGGAGTGGTGTCTTCCTGCTCCGTTTTGTTAGCCTTTAAGTGTAAACATTGTGAATTTCAGTTCATGAACTTTGAGAGATTATATTTGTGATATGATGGTTCAATTACTTCTGCATGTTTGAACATGATTAGGATGAGAGACTAAACTTGACCTAAGCATCAATTCTGCACTCAATTTTGGTTCACATTATCTTGCCCTATTGAAACCACAACAACCACAACAACAACAACTAAGCCTTTTCCCATACTAGACGGGGTCGGCTACATGGATTCTTTGTTTCCACAGATCCCTATCGTGTGCCATGTTAGCAGTTAACTCAATAAGCTAGATCATTCTTTATTGTTTCTTTCCAACACTTTTGTGGTCGTCTTCTACCTCTTTTAATACTTTCCAAATTTAGTTTTTCTAACCTTCTTACAAGTTCTTCTTTTGATCTTCTTTCTATATGTCCAAACCATCTTAAACGATATTCTCTCATTTTATCCTCTATTGGTGCCACTCCTAATTTGTTTCTAATAACCTCATTATGTATACGGTCTTTTCTTGTATGACCACTCATCCATCTCAACATCTTCATTTCTGTCATAGACATCTTTTGTACATGTTGATGATTAACTGCCCAACACTCAGAACCATAAAACATGGCAGGCCTAATTGCTGTTCTATAATATTTACCTTTTAACTTTAATTAATGGTATCTTCTTATTACAAAGAATACCTGATGCTCCTCTCCATTTTAACCAACCAACATTAATTCTATGGGTAACATCTCCATCAATTCTTCCATCACTCTGAAAAATTGACCCTAGGTATTTAAAACTTTCCTTTTGGGGGATGCAGTGTGTGCCAATTTTAATTTCTATGTCCTCTGAAGTAACCAAATGATTAAACTTACATTCCATATATTCTGTCTTTGTTCTACTAAGTCGGAGGCCTTTGCTTTCTAATGTTTCTCTCCATAGTTCTAATTTTCTATTAACTTTTTCCTTAGACTCCTCCACTAATACAATGTCATCTGCAAATAACATACACCAAGGTACTTCATCTTGAATATGTTTAGTTAACTCATCCATCACCATTATAAATAAGTATGGACTTAAAGTTGATCCTCGATGTAACCCAATATTAACTTCAAAGAAGTTTGTCGTTCCTTCATGAGTCCTCACACATGTTTTTGCACCATCATACATGTCTCTTATAAGGTTAATATATGTCAATTGGATACCTTTTTTTCCAAAGTTCTCCAAAGAACCTCCCTTGGTACCCTATCATAAGCTTTTTCTAGATCAATAAATATCATGTGAAGGTCTTTCTTTTTTGGTCTAAAATGTTCCATAAGATATCTCAAAAGGTGAATCGCTTGAATAGTAGATATGCCTAACATTAATCCAAATTGGTTCTCTGTTGTACTTGATACTTGTCTTAACCTACGTTCGATAATTCTTTCCCATAATTTAATAGTATGGCTCATTAACTTGATACCTCGATAATTCGCACAATTTTGAATGTCTCCGTTGTTCTTATACTTTTGGTTTTTCCATATTTCATTAAATAGTCTTATGAGCCAAATGATTCCTATTTGTAGAAAAAAAGATAGAGCGTGTTGTAAAGATTGTAAGGTAATTCCAGTAGAAAGCTTAACCACCCAATATCAACTTTTAGTTATGGATTTACAAATAAAAAAATGGACAAAGAAGAAAAGAGTGCATCAAGCTATTCAGAGTAAATGGTGGAACCTCAAAAGCAAGAAAGAAGATATATTTAAACAAAAAGTCTTTCGAGGAGATGTTTGGAATTATGTTGGCACACCCTTTGATATGTGGAACAATATGGCTATACATATTAGGAAAGTAGCGAAAGATGTGTTAGGGGTATCTAAGGGAGGTGTACCGGCATAAAAAGAAGCTTGGTGGATCGAAGTAGTACAAAATAAAATCAAGGCAAAGAGGGCATGTTACAAATTACATTATGCTAAGAAAACTAGTGAAACTTTAGAAGCTTATAAGAAAGCAAAGAAGGAAGCGAAAAAGGCCGTTAGTGAAGCAAAAGCTAAGATTTGGAAGGACTTATATAAAAAACTCAACTCAAAAGAGGGTGAAAGAGATATTTTTAGGATATCTAGGGCTAGAGATAAGAAAACTAAAGATCTTAATAATGTTAGATGCATAAAAGACGAGGATGAAAAAATTCTAGTGGCAAATGATGATATAAGAAATAGATGGAAAAACTATTTTTATAATCTCTTTAATGAAAATAAAGATGTTAGTATTAGTTTAGGAGATTTAGCCAAGTCAGAAAAGTATATAAACCACAATTTCTACCGACGTATTCAAAAGAATGAAGTCAAAGAGGCTCTTAAACATATGAAGAGTGGTAAATCGGTAGGACCAGATAATATTCCTATAGAAGTTTGGAAAATACTAGGAGAAATAGGAATCACTTGGTCACAAGACTATTTAATGAAATATGGAAAAACCAAACGATGCTCGAGAAATGGACAGCGAGTACACTTATACCCATATATAAGAACAAGGGAGACATTCAAAATTCTGTGAATTATCGAGGTATCAAGTTAATGAGTCATACTATGAAATTATGGGAAGGAATTATCGAACGTAGGTTAAGACAAGTATCAAGTACAACAGAGAACCAATTTGGATTCATGCCAGGCAGATCTACTATTGGAGCAAAAAAGAAAGACCTTCAAATGATATTTATTGATCTAGAAAAAACTTATGATAGGGTACCAAGGGAGGTTCTTTGGAGAACTTTGGAAAAAAGAGGTATCCCATTGACATATATTAACCTTATAAGAGACATGTATGATGGTGCAAAAACATGTGTGAGGACTCATGAAGGAACGACAGACTTCTTTGAAGTTAATATTGGGTTACATCAAGGATCAACTTTAAGTCCATACTTATTTATAATGGTGATGGATGAGTTAACAAAACATATTCAAGATGAAGTACCTTGGTGTATGTTAGTTGCAGATGACATTGTATTAGTGGAGGAGTCTAAGGAAAAAGTTAATAGAAAATTGGAACTATGGAGAGAAACATTAGAAAGCAAAGGCCTCCGACTTAGTAGAACAAAGACAGAATATATGGAATGTAAGTTTGATCATTTGGTTACTTCAGAGGACATGGAAATTAAAATTGGCACACATTGCATTCCCCAAAAGGAAAGTTTTAAATACCTAGGGTCAATTTTTCAGAGTGATGGAAGAATTGATGGAGATGTTACACATAGAATTAATGATGGTTGGTTAAAATGGAGAGGAGCATCAGGTATTCTTTGTGATAAGAAGATACCATTAAAGTTAAAAGGTAAATATTTTAGAGCAACAATTAGGCCTGCCATGTTTTATGGTTCTGAGTGTTGGGCAGTTAATCAAAAGATGTCTGTGATAGAAATGAAGATGTTGAGATGGATGAGTGGTTATACAAGAAAAGACCGTATACATGTTGAGGTTATTAGAAATAAATTAGGAGTGACACCAATAGAGGATAAAATGAGAGAACATCGTTTAAGATAGTTTGGACATATAGAAAGAAGATCAAAAGAAGAACGTGTAAGAAGGTTAGAAAAATTAAATTTGGAAAGTATTAAAAGAGGTAGAGGACGACCACAAAAGTGTTGGAAAGAAACAATAAAGAATGATCTAGCTTATTCGGAGTTAACTGCTAACATGGCACTTAATAGGGATGTGTGGAAACAAAGAATCCATGTAGCCAACCCCGTCTAGTATGGGAAAAGGCTTAGTTGTTGTTGTAATTTCAGGATATGGATTGTTGATTCGGGTGCAATTGATCATATGGTTGGCGTGAAAGAATTTTTTAATGATTATCAGTCAATTTAAAAGGGGACATGCATCAAATTGGAACTCTATTTTCATTAAAAAGCTTATAAAAATAAAATTTTCATCGATTTTTTATATTGTCATTTATCGCTAGAATTTTTTTATCCTTATCTTTGATGTATCTAACAAAATTAAGATCCGTAGTTTTCTTATCTCTAACCCTAGGTATCCTAAAAATTAATAACAAATATCGAAATATTATCGACTGAATATTTGAATCAACTTACAATATTTGGTTGATCGGAGGCATTCCTCCAATCTGCCTCAAGAACCTCTGACTTACGGGAAACACAGCAGCCGTTCACCCCTTCCAAGATGTTAGACGACTTGCCCTAATCTCTAATTTATAACTAATCTAACTCAATTGACTAAACTACCCCTAAATACATTAAACTATTACTACATACTTCAAATCTGTACCAAAATAATACGTGATCCAAATAAGACCTAAATAAGACCCAAATAAGTGACGCAAGACAAGACAATCTAACTTAAGCTACTTAACACTCCCCCTCAAGTTGGGTGAAAGATATTGAGAACACCCAACTTGGATAAGGTGTCTTTTAGTTGTTTGCTTGCAATTGCTTTAGTCAAGAAATCAGCTTTCTGATGTGCTGAGTTAACATACTCCAATTTGAACTCTTGGTATGCTATCTTTTCTCTGATGAAGTGATTGTCAATCTCAATATGTTTAGTTCTCTCGCGATATACTGGATTAGAGGCCATTTGAATTGCGGCACTGCTATCACAATACACTAGTATAGAATGATTAGTGGTATATCTGAGTTCACTGATTAAGGAGGATACCCATTTTCCTTCACACATTGTTTGAGATATTGCCCTGTATTCAGCTTCAGCTGTAGATCTAGACACAACGGTCTGCTTGTTGCTTTTCCATGATATAATGTTTTCACCAAGTAATATGATGTATCCAGTAGTTGACTTGCGGTCATCTTGAGATCCAGCCGTCTGCATCAGAATAAAGTTCAATAACAAGATTCAAATTTGATTCAGAGTAAAGCAAACCCATACCAGAAGTTGATTTTAGATATCTAAGAATTCTATACACTGCATCCATATGATTTCTGGTAGGAGAATGCATATATCGGCTAACAATTCGAACTGCATAAGTAATATCTGGACGAGTAATGGTCAGATATATGAGCTTTCCAACCAACTTCTGATACCTGTAAATGTCTCTGAATTCTTCACTGTCTTCAGTGAACAATTTTTGATTTATCTCCATAGGAGTGTCAGTTGGTTTGCATTCCATTATATGTGTTTCTTCAAGAAGGTCCATTAAATATTTCCACTGAGTTATAAAGATGCCTCTGTTGGAGGAAAGCACTTCGATGCCCAAAAAATAGTGAAGTCGGCCCAAATCTTTAATATCAAATAGTTTGTGAAGATTTATTTTCAACTTGGATATTTCTTCAAAGTCATCTCCTGGAACTATGATATACAACAAGAATAGCGATCTTTGTTTCCTTCTTGAAGAATATCGTGTGATCATTGAGGGTTTTACTGTATCCTAAATTACAAACTGCTGTACTAAATTTCTCAAACCAAGCTCTTAGGGACTACTTCAACCCATAAATTGCTTTTAATTTACATACCTTTTTCTCAGATAGTTTTATGTTCATTTCTTGAGGTAGTTCCATGTATACTTCTTCATTTAACTCTCCTTGTAAGAAAGCATTCTTTACATCTAGTTGCCAAAGATCCCATTTCAAGTTTGTTGCCATACTGAGAAGTATTCGTATTGAAGTAAGCTTAGCAACAGGTGCAAATGTTTTTGTATAATCAATACCATATGATTGACTATACTCCTTAGCAACTAATCTTGCTTTATATCTCTCAATAGTTCCATCTGCCTTGTATTTGATAGTGAATACCCATTTGCATCCTACAATATTCTTGTTAGGTGGTAGCTGAGTGATGGTCCATGTATTATTCCTCACAAGAGCATTCAATTCCTCTTCAATGGCGGTTTTCCATAAAGGACATTTAATTGCTTGTTCAAATTTTGAGGGAATTTCATGTTTCTCAGCATTCATAACAAATTTCTAATAATTCTCTAAAGTGTTTGAATATGAGACACAGTCAGAAATTGGATAACGTGCACAAGTTCGCTTACCTTTGTGAAGAGCAATAGGAATTTCCAGGTCTTGAGGATCTGAATCAAGGGAAAACTCTTTGGTAAGTTGATGAAGAGATTGATATTTCTACTCCATTCCCTTTTCCAGCCATTTATAAGAAAGTAAAAAATCCCCGATTGATTGATTTCTCAACAAAAAGAAGGATTGAGCAAAATCAATCTTTGAATAAGATTTGTTTAAAGTATTATATGGCTTGCGAGATGTCCTTAAAATCTGCACTGATTCAAACCAATATGATTTATGCTGTTTGAAAATTTCTAGCCTTTCAATTGATGATGCAATATGATATAAAAAAAACTGCACCGATTTCAACAACAAATTATAAGTTCTACACCTGACCACACTGCATCGATTTCAACTAAAAGATATAAACACTGCACCTGTCGCTGCACCTTGATTAAGAACCACACTACACCGATTTCAACTAAAAAGTTAAACACTGCTCCTGCCCACAATCTCTGCACCTTGATTACTTGATTAAGAACAAAATCTGATTCACGTGATTCCCAACGTGATTCCAAAAACAACAAATCTGCTCCAGCACTTGTTATCTGCGTATTATCAAGATTGACTCGAACGTCCTTTGAATATGTTCTGAAATATCGATTGATCTCTTTTTCCAATCACTTACTACACGAATCAAGGTTAGGGTAGATGTTTGGCTTAACAAAAAACAAACGATTTTAGGACCTTGTAGGCTCTGATACCATAATAACAAATATTGAAATATTATCGACTGAATATTTGAATCAACTTACAGTATTTGGCAGATTGGAGGCATTCCTCGAATCTGCCTCAAGAACCTCTGACTTGTCGTTCACCCCTTCCAAGATGTTACAAGACTTGCCCTAATCTCTAATTTATAACTAATCTAACTCAATTAACTAAACTACCCCTAAATACATTAAACTATTACTACATACTTCAAATCTGTACCAAAACAATACGTGATCCAAATAAGACCTAAATAAGACCCAAATAAGTGACGCAAGACAAGACAATCTAACTTAAGCTACTTAACAAAAATATCCCTTTCACCCTCTTTTAAGTTGAGCTTTTTATATAAATTCTCTCAAATTTTAGCTTTGTATCACTAACGGCCTTTTTCGCTTCTTTCTTTATTTTTTTATAAGCCTCTAAAGTTTCATTAGTCTTCTTAGCATAATGTAATTTGTAAGATACCCTCTTTGCTTTGATTTTATATTTCACCACTTCACTCTACCATCAAGCTTCTTTTTGTGTTGGTACACCTCCCTTTGATTCACCTCACACATCTTTCACCACTTTTTTAATATGTATAGCCATATTGTTCCACATATTACAAGGTGTAACAACATAATTTCAAGCATCTCCTCGAGGGATTTTCCATTTAAATATACATTCTTTCTCGCTTTTGAGGTTTCACCGTTTAACCCTCTTTTCTTCTTTGTTCAATTTTTTACATGTAAATCCATAACTAAAAGCTGATGTTGGGTGGTTAAGATTTCTTGGAATTACCTTGCAATCTTTAGAATACGATCTATTTTTTTTGAAGAAACAAAATAATCAATTTGTGTTTGTGATAAGTCACTCTTATAAGTAATTAAAGAGATCAAATGCCATAGCAAAATTTAAAATCTCTCTACCTTTCTCATTTATATCCCTAAAATCAAAGTTTTCATAAATACCTTGATTTCATAATGCCTCTTTACTTACATGTCTATTTAAGTCTCCTTCTAAACAAATCATCATCCTATAAAAGATGTTAGTATTAGCTTAGGAGAGTTAGCTAAATGAGAAAAGTATATAAACCATAATTTCTAGTGACGTATTCAAAAGAATGAAATCAAAGAGGCTCTTAAACATATGAAGGGTGGTAAATCGGTAGGACCAGACAATATTATTATAGAAGTTTGGAAAATACTAGGAGAAATAGGAATCACTTGGCTCACAAGACTATTTAATGAAATATGGAGAAACCAAAAGATGCCCGAGGAATGAAGAGCGAGTACACTTATACCCATATATAAGAATAAGGGAGACATTTAGAATTGTGCGAATTATTGAGGTATCAAGTTAAGGATCCATACTATGAAATTGTGGGAAAGAATTATTGAACGTAGGTTAAGACAAGTATCAAGTACAACATAGAATCAATTTGGATTCATGCCAGGCAGATTTATTGTTGAGGCAATTTACCTTTTGAGACATCTTATGAAATATTATAGAGCAATAAAGAAAGATCTTCATATGATATTTATTGATCTAGAAAAGGCTTACGATAAAGTACCGAGGGAGGTTCTTTGGAGAACCTTGAAAAAAAGAGGTATCTCATTGACATACATAAACCTTATAAGAGACATGTTTGAACGTGCAAAAACATGTGTGAGGACTCATGAAGGAATGACAAAATTCTTTGAAATTAATATTAGGTTACATCAAGAATCAACTTTAAGCCCATACTTGTTTACAGTGGAGGAGTCTAAGAAAAAAGTTAATAGAAAATTGGAACTATGGAGATAAATATTAGAAAGTAAAGGCTTCTGACTTAGTAGAACAAAGACAAAATATATGGAATGGAAGTTTGATCATTTAAGATCAAGAGAAGAACCTCTAAGAAAGTATGAAAAATTAGATTTTTGAAAGTATTAAAAGAGGTAGAGGACGACTACAAAAGTGTTGGAAAGAAACAATAAAGAATGATCTAGCTTATTGTGAGTTAACTCCTAACATGGGACATGATAGGCTCTGTGGAAACAAAGAATTCATGTAGTCGACCCCGTCTAGTATGGGAAAAGGCTTGGTTCTTGTTGTTGTGAAATAACTCTCGTATTTTAGAAATAGGTAAATGTCCCAATCTAGAATGCCATAACTTCAACTTCTCTCTCCATAGTAGCTGACAATGTTCTTCTCTGTGCTAATAGCTCATTTCTTGGGAGTAGGTATAGCCCATTCCTTAGCTCACCACGACCAAAGGTTCGTCTCATTCTCATATCTTAAAAAATACATCCTATAGAAGAGAAAGTTACGGAACAATTTAAGTCTCGAGTCAAAGAATTAATTGATAATAAGTTGATTGGAAATTTAGGAACGTATATCACAAAACTTAGCTTGAAATTTTTAGACTTAATTATGCCTTTTCCTTCCATTGGAACTAGTGAATCATCTACAACTTTAACATATTGTAGTGTAGTTGTTGATTCATACTTCATAAACTCATTTTTACTATCCACCATATGATCTTTAGCCTCAGAATCAATCACCCAAAAATTAGATTCAGTGAGAAAGTAGTTACCACTAATACTTTAAGAAGTAGAAATGTTCACTTCACTTTTCTAAGAAGTAGATGGCTGCCCACGCAGTCTTGACTCAATTTCAGCAAGTTTTTCTTTTAGTTCTGCCATTTCATCAAGTGATGAGGAATCCGCCTGCTTCTTTGTATTTATTGCCATATGATTCCCTAAGTCTTTATAATCTGCTGGTCGATTTTCACAATGATTTTGATCATGAGTGTGTCTCCTTTTCTCATAATGCGAACACTACAACTTATTTCTTTCTTTAATATTTTGGAAACAGTCAACCCTCTTCTTCTAGTAGGGCTTCTTCTAGTGGAGCTGTCGCACACCCTCTCTTTCTTCTTTTATTCTATTCAATCTAAAGTTGTTGGTATAGTTTTATCATTTTAAAAACCAACAACAACAACAACTAAGCCTTTTCCCATACTAGACGGGGTCGGCTACATGGATTCTTTGTTTCCACATATCCCTATCGTGTGCCATGTTAGCAGTTAACTCCCAATAAGCTAGATCATTCTTTATTGTTTCTTTCCAACACTTTTGTGGTCGTCCTCTACCTCTTTTAATACTTTCCAAATTTAGTTTTTCTAACCTTCTTACAGGTTCTTCTTTTGATCTTCTTTCTATATATCCAATTAATGAGTACAATTAATACAATTAAAAACCAACATTACACTAATATAAATTACATAAGTACAATTAATGAGTCTAATTTATAGGTTCCCTTAAAAACAACTAGTAATGTAACTAAACAACTACTTAAGAAAATAAAGCATAAACTATAAGCTAACTCTATCGAAATTGACTATAAACTCTTGCATGTGGAGAGTCTTCCCTGTATACTGCTGCAACCTTCTTCTTGTCTTCTAACACTATCAACCCTTGCTTAAGGTATGTCTTGGTTTTTAGATTTGAGTGCATTCTTTCATAACATACAAAAAGAGTTTTTTGAAAAACACTTACCAAAAGAATTCTAGTAAGCAAGTTTTTACGGTCGATGGTAGAAGATTTTAAGTAGAGGAGATTTAAAGTTTTAAAAATAAGGATTTCAAAGTATTGAATATGAGTTTTGTACCAAAATTCAATCTTGATTTACTTTTTGTTGTTTAAATTTGTGTCAACGATTGTATAGTCATTTTATCATCCAAAAATTATATAATACTGGATCATGTATCGAAGAAGGTGATTGGATGAGGTCATAGAGAAAATGGATTCTACAAAATAGATGATTGGTTGTGCCAAATTTTAAAAATTGTGGTGTGGTTTATGACCCATTTTTTTGCTACAAAAGATTGAGTCACTTGGATGTGAACAAATTGTATAATCATCCTTTGTTGAATAATAATAAAGTTAAAGATTTTGTTTGCAAAGAGTGTATTCTTGGAAAGTTGGGTTGCTTACAGCTTTTTGAGTTAGTGCACTTCGATGTTTGGGGACCGACTCCTATCGTTTCTAAAGGAGTAGGATACTATGTGACTTTCATAGATGATTTTAGTAGATATACTTAGATATATCTTTTAAAACACAAATCCAAAGTTTTTAGAAACTTTTCGATATTTCACAACCTGATTTGAAATCAATTATCACAACTCTTAAGATTTTGAGATCGGATTCTAATGGGGAGTATATGTCAAAAGAATTGCATAATTATATAGAAACAAATGGAATTTTGTATCAAAAATATTGCATGAAAACTCTAAAACAAAATGGTTTGGCTGAACGAAAACATAGGCACATTATATAAACTACTAGAACTATTTTGATTGCTAGTAAAAATTAAAATACCTAAGTACTTAGCGAAGCTACTTAAATCATCATATATCTAATAAATAAGGTGCCTTCTTCTCAACTTAATGATATATCTCCCTTTGAAAAATTGTTTGGACTTAACTCGAATTATGAAAGATTGAGAGTTTTTGGGTGTAGATATTTTGTCTATACAGATAAGAACGATAAGTTATCACCTAAAGCTATAGAGTGTTTCTTTCTAGCTTATGTAATTGAGAAAAAAGTTATAGGTGTTTTGATCCAAAAAAAGACAAACTATATGTGTCAAGAGATGTGAAATTTGGAGAAAAAGACTACTATTATGACTAACCATGAAGATACAAAAAAAAATTATACCTTTCGTGAAAAATATACCTTTCGTAATGATTATATAAATCTAGAAGATGAAAGTGATAATGAAGATAGTGAAAATGAAGAAACCTTAGATCCTAAACAACAAGATGAGTAGACCAATTTAGAAATAGGAGAAAACAAGGAGACTAGAGAAACTATAAAGTCTTTTCCTCTATTCTACACTAGAATAACTAGAAAACAAGAAAATGTAAGCATACCCTACATAACCACAAGATTTCCTATGAAAACTTTGAACCTCAAAGAAAAAATCTCATTATTGTCATTCAACAAGTTCATGAACCCAAATCTTATAATGAAGCCAAGGATATATGTCAGTGGAAAAACGCTATGCTAGAAGAATTAAAAGCTTTAGATAAGGTTCGTACTTGGGAAATTATACGTAAACCTATCGACAAGAAACTTGTTGAATGTAGATGATTATATAAGGTAAAACTCATAGCGATTGCATTATAGAAAGATATTAAGCTAGACTAGTAGCTAAGGGTTGTATCCAAGAATATAGAATAGATTATGAGAAAACTTTTGCTCTGATTGATAGAATGACTACGATAAGAATTCTAATAACCCTTAGTGCTATTATGTAGTGAAAATTCTTTCAATTGGATGTTAAGAATGCCTTCTTAAATGGTAAGATAAATGAAGAGTTACGAATGATTTCTCCTTTAGTACTTAATGTCCTCAAAACCATGTTCTTAAATTAAATACGACTTTCTATAATCTTAAGAAAGCTCGTAAGGCTTGGTTTGATAGATTTGAAAGTTTCATGCATGCATATAAGTTTGTATTTTGGTATATTGACACAACTTTGTTTGTAAGAAAATCAGATGCAGGTATAGTAATTCTGCTTTTATATGCTGATGACATGATCGTCATTGAAAGTGATGAATGTGGTATTCTTCAAGTTAAAGGAGATCTTCATGAAGAATTTGAAAT